>CM077164.1:118447144-119647144 GCA_039583875.1 Platanthera guangdongensis
TTATTAGGATTACATAGGTGTATCTAGTTCATATCATGTATATATAATAATACTATATCTATTTAAAAAGAATATATGGATAGTGACCAGAAATAACATTGATGGGGTTACCCTTGAAATCCTCGAGTCAAACCAGGAGCATATCGACCAAAGAAATAAAAACCAAACCGGCCAAGCGAGTCGCGCGCGCCAAGCCGCGCTCACCCCAAAGTCCCAAACATCCAAAGAGGGCAAAGGCAAACACGTGCCTCTCGGGTGTGCAAGCGCGCATACGCATCTCACGGGCGTGCATCACGCAAGCGCTCACGTGTGCCTTGCGCGCGCGCCCACGACAAGCACGCACGCAGCTCTAGCGCCCGCAACACAAGCCCGCACAGCGCCTGCCCGCGTAGCGCCAGTATGCGCAGCGCCTGCCCGAGCAGTGCCAGTGCACGCACATCGTCAGCGCGCAGCACGTTGGCGCACACGCCGGCGGCCGTCTCCACCGCCTTCGTCCGCCCCCGCCGTCGGGCAACCTACCCAGCCCAAGTCGCCGAGTGGAGGACACTTCCGTCATTTTACTAAAATTGGTGATCCAGGTGATCGAAATAGAGCGGCGTCATTCGCTAGCACAAATTCCACCCCAGCGCAATTACCGACATTTCCCTACAAAAAAACTATAAATAAGCCCTCAGACCTTCATTTGAAGTCAAACAACTCAAGAGGAAAGAGAAAACTCCGAGGTTTTCCGGCGAGATCGTGAACTTAGGCTGATTCTCTGCTTAAGAACTCGCTTCACTTCTCTTCTTGCGCAAAGACTTCAACGAGCTACACGCCACGTTAACCGCCTCCATGAGAGCGCTCCCATCAAGGCTCTGCTTTAACGAGAGCGCTCCATCCGAAAACTTCATGGACTTAGAAAATTTTCTATCCTGAACGCTCCCACCACGGTTTCGTAAATTCAACAACATTACAAGGTTGGGGCTCTTCCATCAAGGCTCCGATGGCATAGCTGTTTTCTTGTCATTTTCATACTTTGCACTTGTAACAGAGTAGCGGCATATCTCCCTCCGAGATCAAATCTCCATCTCTGTAATCTCCAAGGAATTAGTGGAATTTAGCTCGGCATAGATCCAACACATGGTTTTTCACCCTTTCCGAGTTTTCCACGTCAAAAATCCTCTTATCATTTGTTGCATTTACTTTGACTTTTTGCTCGCCTGGTCCAATTCCTAGCTAACGCGGTCCGATTTCTCTGGACCGAGAAAATACCGGGCGACCCGCAATAGTTTGGCGGCATCTGTGGAAGGTGTTCCCAAAAGGTCTGACAAGTTTCTAAATCCCTCAACAAAAGACTGTGATGAAGAGAAGCGCACAACGTTGCAATGACGCGACGCTAAAGGAACGCGCCAATCAAACCCCGGCAACTCGCCCGCGGGGAATGCCTCACTTCGAGGTGGATCCACCATCATCTCATACCAAGCATCGGGGGAAGAATGCAGGTGCCAGGTGAGGGAGCGCGTAACACCCCAAATTTGACAGCAGAAAGTTTGTCACTATCGCCGGGCGATACTGGGTATCGCCTGATGGCGATAGCGATATAGAGTTCATCGAGCTGCACTCGATGCACTCAATGCATTTGACGAATCGTTGAAATGATATCACCGAGTGGCGACAGTGGGTATCGCCATATGACGATAGCAGTAAGCGTTGAGACATCACTCGATGCACTCGACGCTCTTGACGCACCCAACACCTGAAAGTGTTGAGAGGCTTGATATTGCGGGCGACAGTGGATATCGCCGGGCGATAGTGCCGCGTGGCTTGAGACACGTGTTCGACTGGCTGTTAAGCGGCCAATAAGCGGTGGTTGACCTAGGTTAAAGCGGTCAAAGCGGTGAAGTCGATATCGCCGAGTGGAGACAGTCGATATCACCCGGCGATAGCGCCAAAGTTGACTAGTCAACTCAAATCCCGGCCTTTGATTTATTTTGACTAAGAGATCATGTAGCTGGGATTAGTCTCGAGTCCACTTAACCAGAGAAGAATAGGAAGGAGGTTTCATTCTCTTTCTCTCCCTCTTCATCTCTTGAGTTTCATTGAGTGAAAAGGAAGAAGAAGCTAAGGAAGTGCTGGGCTGAGCTTTGTGAGCTCGTTGAATGAGATCTTATGGTCGAGGCCAGATCCGAAGACAGATCCGAGAAGAGAAGAGCGACGTGCTCCTTTCCAACCACGTAGAAAAGCTTCGTCATGGCTCCGAAGAGAACTACAAGGGTAACGAATTTATCCTGGACAAAAGAAGTCCTCAATATACATATTTGCATGGATCCCCTCACCAAAAGGTGAAAAAAGGGTGGATTCCAATGGGTAGATCGGTTTGATCCCCATATATTCCTGTATTTAGATCCGGAAATGTAGAGTACGGAATAGGAATGCTGTGAGAAGCCCATCTGGATAGGTTGGTCTTGATTGGTGAAGTCTAATTTGCGTGCCGGAGAAGACTCCGTGGATATGCGTATGAAGTACGTGTGAAATCTGAGGTCTAAGGGTGTGCAGGATGCTGCATCAAAGTATTGGAAGCATTTCCAGAAAAACACCCAGAAAAGATCACAGTCTGGAGAACTGTTGATATCGCCGGGCGATAGTGAGTATCGCTAGGCGATAGCTCCTAGTGAGCCGGAATTTTGTGTGACCTATCTTGAAGAGACCTGGGGGTCACTGTATGCGAATTTGTGAGCTTAACGTGCCCAACAATGGTGTGTACCAGCCTGAAATGGTAAAGAACCGTGTGTCTTATGATGTGTTTCGTGGAGGCCAATTACTGTGCCATCAAGTTAAGTACCTCTCAACGACTGGATCGTCAAGTTAAGTACCTCTGAATGGGCAGTTGGTCTTCAACTTAAGTACCTCTAAATGACGTAGTCGTCAAGTTAAGTACCGCTGAATGACAAAGTTACTGTTAAGTCATTGACCTCTGAACGGTGGTGTTACACGAGGGAGCCCGGTACACCGAAAATATGCCTTGTGTGCATAGGACATGTGGTTGTCGGGCCAACATCTGTGGTGAATGGTGCTTAAATGCACTTTGTTTTTGTCACATATATATATATATATATATATATATATATATATATATATATATATATATATATATATATATATGCCTTGTTTCCAGGGATAGAGAAATGCTGCCCTGAGTAAGGGGTGTGATCGTTATAAATGAGTCTGCAAAATGCTGACCGTTGCTTTGTTTACCAGGTTTTGGTGGGCCCTTTTGTGCAGGTGCTGGAGATCCAAGTGGAAAGTAGCGGGTTAAAGACCATGTGCTGCAATTGGCTGACCCTCGAAGTTCCAAAAGCGAATATTTGTTGTTTTCATGTATGGTCGGCCTGCGTTCCGATGTATGAAACCACTTGTTGTATATGAAACAGTTGTCATAAGGCTACGACCGAAACATGTGATGGAATATATGTGTATGCTATGTCATTCCTTTTGTGTAGTGGACATTCTCATTATGAATGGGTTCTTACATTAAAATGTTTCCGCTAGAATGATCTTTGGTAGGACACATTTCTACTTGAACTTGGGTTTGACAACAACTTATAATCTCATTACCTATCCATAGTATATGGCGTCTTACCACGACCGGACCTTCTGTTATATGCTAAGCGACGGATGAGGGTGTTACAAAATTGGTATCAGATTCCGTTCTCGGTATTCCTTCTTTGAATTCATGGTCGAATTCTCTTTAGGGGTGGTGAGCACGTGTATGTGTGCTATCGTTATAACAATAATGAACCCATGAATGTCCACTTAGGAATGAAAATACACATGTTTGCGGAACTGGTATGTTCCTGTGATTGCTTTTGGCAATATTCGTAGTTGCCTAATTGCGTGTTTCACGACTGTAGGCAACTAGAAGAGATGCGGGGCAGCCAGAAATCCAGCACTCGGTGGAGAGTTATGCATCCACTGAGGTGAAAACACCTCCTCTTTTTGTAGAGATGGTTCAGAGGATAGCTCGTGTGGTCTTCGCAATGATCAATGCCCAACCTGACAGGCATGTGCAGCCCCTGTTCCTTTGGTGGCATCAATGCCGGTTGGTTTATTCAAGCAGATTGCAAGGGGGAATAGCATCGGCTCAGTTGTTGAATATGTGCTTGATGCAAGGACCGTACACGGACGGGGAGTACTTTCATGCATTTGTCGTGCTGAGACAACATGCAGAGTTTGTGTTTGAAACTGAGGCAATTAAGATCAACCGATTTTATTATGGTTTGCGCCATGAACTACGTTTTTTGTTGATGGGTCCTAAGTTAATGGGAATCCAAACATTTGTGGAGTCAGCTAGACTGTTGGAGATGGACTTGGTAAAAGTACACCAGATGCCGGAGGTCAGGGAATCGAGTTATATAAGGTCTGGAAAGTCTACTCACCGCAGGAGGTGGAAACACGAGACTAGAGCATTGGAGAGTCAAGCTCTGCGTGCTTGTTATACTTGTGGCAAAGAGGGACATATTTTCGGGGACTGCCGAAGTGGCCCTTAGTTGACACCACATTGAAAGGGACGTACATAAATAATTGTAATTGTGCATCGTATATGTCCTCATAAGTAATGATGTATATAATGCTGATTTTGCATATATAAACATATTATGATGCATGATCAAGAAGTCGTTTGATTAAGGCTTAATATATGTCATGTATGCTTATCTTCGTATCACAAATAAGAGTGAAATGAGATGTCCGTAGTGAAAAGAATGAATATTGGCAGAAAGTGATATGTTAAGATGTCGTTATGATGTCATATCAGGACGTAGGAGCGTCTGTGCTGACAATAGTTGTGTTTGATGTGATCATAGGTATGGACTAGATCTTGGAGCAACGTACTGATATAGATTACACCTTCATGGAAGTCACACTGGAAAAGATCACCGAAATAGGGACTAAGTTTGCTTATATGCGAAGATCGAGCAAGATATGGATGTCTGCTCTCCAAGTCGTCAAACTTGTTCGGCTATGCACAAAGTAATTCTTCATGCCTATAGCGGCCATTAGGCCGAAGCCCGATTGAGTGACACTCCTATTGTGTCGGCTTATACAGATGTGTTTCCTAATGACCTCCATGGGTGATGTCCCCTCAGGAGACCAACGACACTATTGCGGTGGTTCCGGGTATAAAACTTGTAGCCTGCTCCCCATATCGAGAATAGCCAGAGGAGATGGCAAAATGAATAGTTCAACTAGAAGAATTGCTAAGATAAGATTGTTGGAAGTCCCAGGGTTTCATCTTGGAGCGCTTCGGTCCTATTTGTGAAAAAGAAGGACAGAATCTTGCGGCTATGCATTGACTATCGAGACCTGAATAAGCTGACGGAAAAAAACAAGTATCTGATTTCACAGATTGGTGGCTTGTTCGATCAGCTAGTGGGCTCAACTGTCTACTCAAAGCTGGATTAAAAGTCTGGCTATACCAGTTGATGATTCAGGAATGTGATATTCCCAAGACAACGTTTGGTACACGTTATGGTCATTACGGGTTCACGGTAATACCGTTTGGGCTAACAAATACGCCATCAGTGTTCATGGACCTAATGCACCGAACATTTCGAGAGTACTTGGATTTATTTGTCATCGTCTTTATTGATGATATTTTGGTGTACTCTCAATCTGAAGAAGATCATGAAAATCATTTGCGGATGGTGTTGCATAGCCTGAGAAAAAACAAGCTCTATGCCAAGTTCTCAAAATGTGAGTTCTGGCTATCGTCAGTGGCCTTTTTTGTCCATGTGGTTAGTGGAGAGGGCATTGCGGTGGATCCTGCAAAGATAGTTGTGATACGAGAGTGGCTGGTATTGTCTTCTGTAGCCGAATTCAGGAGTTTCCTTGGACTAGCGGCTACTATAGGCGCTTTGTAGGAAACTTTTCGCTGATAGCCTTGCCACTTACCACACTAACGAGGAAAGATCAGAAGTTCGTTTGGACGCCAGAGTGCGTACGAGCTTTTGAGGAGCTGAAAATTCATCTGACTACGACGCCAATATTTATGACATCATGTGGCTCGAACGACTATGAAATTTATAGTGATGCGTCAGGAGCGGCTTAAGCTGCGTTATTATTCAGTTTGGTAAACTGATAGCGTATGACTCATGCCAGTTGAATGTGCATGAACGAAACTATCCCGTCCACGACTTGGAGTTAGCTGCGGTGCTCTTTGCACTTAAATTTTGGCGTCACTACTTATATGGCGTGAAAGTGGATATATTGACGGACTGAAAGTGCACTTAGTGTCAACTACCTTCACCAAGGGGGGGGGGATAGGTGTCTTGCAGCGTTTTTGCGGAATTAAAATCGTACCTGGACACGAAAACAAAACAACACAGCACAGAAAGGACACATGCAATTTATAGTGGTTCCCCGATTTGGGTACATCCACTTTCCCCCTTCGACCTATCTCCCAACCAGGGACGACTCGGTCACTTCACCAACAGGATTGAAATCCAATCCTTGCACTAACGGAAGGAACCCTTCCACACGTAAGAGTCACCACTCCCACAACACGGGTTGCACCCAACCCTTAAAACTAGGGACCAATCGGTCCGTTACAAGGAAATTGAAAATAGATTGTATAAGAAATACAAACAACTTATGGAGACTAAGGTGTCCCTCTTCGTTCGATGACGTGTTCTTGAAGTCAACGAAGAGTCCACAACCCTAGATCTCACTTGGAGAGAATCTCTCCCGAAACCGGCGGCGGCAAGAAGGGCGGCGGCTTGGTTCTCGGGATCGGCGGCGACAACGGAGTGCTGCTGCTGTACTTTGGAGATTCAACTATCGTAGCAAAGCTAGCAAGATCTTCCAACGGTCACACTAGGATCGATCGTCTCGATCGATTCGGAAAGGGAAGGTTTTCCCGATCAACGAATCAAGAGACAAAGGATCTCTGGTTAGACGTGTGATACACTGTGCTTGGCTGAGCTTCTGTCGCTGGGAGATCTGGAAGAAACCACGATCAAAGACCGGCGATCAACTGGCACGAGCGGCGGCGGAGCAAGTTTCGCGATCTAGGTCACGTCGGCGGCTCGTGTATACGTTTTTCTGTCTTCTTCTGTTACTGTTAAAAAATACAGGTGTATTTATACATTAGGTCTTCAAGATGACCGTTGTGGGCCACACCAACAAGAAACCCCAAGCCCGGTTCAAAACAGTGCCAGCGGCTGAGTCCGGTCCAGCGGGTTCCAGAAAATTCTCCTAAGTCAAAGTCGGCGAGAATCGAAGGTCATTCTCGACGATTCGGCGAGAATCAGCCAGTGATTCTCGACGATTTTGACTTAGCGACAGATTTGCACGCTCTGATTTAGCCGGATAGAGTCGGCGAGAATCAGCCAGTGATTCTCGATGATTCGATGAGAATCACTAGTGATTCTCGCCGAATCGGCGAGAATCACTTGGTGATTCTCGTCGATTATTACTTAGACGATTTTTCGTCTTTCCACCCATGAGCTGCTCTTTGACCCCGAATCGGCGAGAATCACTTGGTGATTCTCGTCGATTATTACTTAGACGATTTTTCATCTTTCCACCCATGTGCTGCTCTTTGACCCCGAATCGGCGAGAATCACTTGGTGATTCTCGTCGATTATTACTTAGACGATTTTTCGTCTTTCCACCCATGAGTTGCTCTTTGACCCATCCTTGCTCCTTGTCTGCTCTTGCATTATCACAGCCCTGTACTTGAAAATAAGTACACTCCAATAGAGAGAGTACACGTAGGCCAACACACGGATCTGCTCAACGAGGGATTACGTCGCGCAGACCCGTGTATATTGACCTACTGCACCCTGACATTGGTGTGTACTTAGCGTGGAATAACTGCAAGCACAACTTAAAAGATTTCATCAAATACATTGTGAATTCATCTTAGCTTGACAGGTGGCTTCCTCAAATCCAGGTAATTGTGGATACAATACCCAACAATCTCCCCCTATTTGACGAAGCCAAAATCCTACTAGCTAAGATGAATACCACAATCCAGATAATATACACTGCATATAGAATTTAAAGATACGACACAAAGAAATAAAGGCAAACAGATCAAAGCTTGAGTCAATCATAAATTCATATAATATATATATATATATATTCCCAAAAATTGTTCATATAACAATAAGAAAAGATAAATATGCTCTTGAGAAAATGACAAGCTATAAACTTATGTCTATTTCTCTTTGGCTACGTCATCCTTGTGTTTTTGAGCCAGGAACTTCTATCTTTACCTCTCAACGTACTCCTTGGATTTTGGATAGTATCTGGGAGGAGGAGCTTTGTTTGCCACAGTGTTGGTCCTGAAGAAGATGTTCCGTTTAGCTTCATATGTCTTGTGCAGCTCCCACTCATGCTGGCTGTATACGTCGTTCCGATTGATTTCCCCTTTTTCTTGTAGCCAGAACGTGTCCAAGATAATACTCTTTGATACCGGACTCCACTTTTCATTCCTCACTTCATCCTCCTTCAATCTGATTTTCTTTTCAGCTTGCGTTTCCTTAGATGTCCCTTCTTGAGTTTTTCTCTTGTCCCTAGCTTTTGCTAGGGCTTCTTGGTCAAACATGGCCATCAGTTTTGCTTTGGAGGTGGCCCTAGCAGCCCTTTGAGCATCAACTTCACTTAAAGGAACTTCTTCAGCACTTGCTCCCTCATCAGCCGCAGTATTATTCTCAGGAGCAGGATTACCCTCAGGATTTTCAGGGATATTGGGATTTTCAGGGATATTGGTGCCTAACACTTGTTTGAGCATCCACCAGCAACTGTCATATACATATATGTTTGACTGGTCAAAATTTTTGATTATGATTTCCTGAAGCCCGACCATCTTAGCTGTATATTCTTGCTCCCCCTTTTTGGATTCGAAGGCAATGGAGTTTGCATAAGAATGCAGTGACTCATCAATGTGCTTTGTAGTCTTGGAGAACTTGGTAATCAAGGCTTGTTGATTTCCGTTAAGAACCACCATGTTGGCATCAATTTTTTGGATGTTATTTGCCACTACATGAGCATTCTGATTAACTACTTCGAGAGTATCTGTGTTCTTTTTCAATCCTTCCATAAGAAGAGTTACAACTTTGCCGGCTGCTGTATACTTGTCTTCGAACTTCTTTTCCAGCAAATCCAGTTTGTGATTAATTTCCACAACGTTCTTGAGCATTAGATTCTCAGATTTCTTAATTCTTTTTAACACTTTATTTTGAGCTTGCTCAAAAGACACTTTGAGCTCATCCACTATACCTTGAATAACATTCACTGTGTAATTAGCTAGATCAGCTCGTAGTGGATGACCCTGAGGCATTCCTTGGCCTTGCACTTCAGCAGATTTACTTGTAGAGCTGGACACTTGCACAGTCTCTAAAGGGGGAATATTTGCAGCCTCAGTAGATTTCTCAGAAGTACTTAGCAGTCTCTGCTGAGAGGACTCCCCCTCCACTATTGCACTAGTTTTCTCAAGAACTATCTCAGGAGCTTGCTTTTCAGATGGAACTTCAGTGTCGTCCTGAGGCTCCATTACTTCCTGTCTCTCATTTCCTTCTTCCTCCTCATCATCCATGATGTCATTCTCAACTACATCATCTTCCAAACCTTCCTCATCATTCTCCTCTACATCACCTCCGTCTCCTAGATCATTCACGTTCAGGGCCGCCTCATTTTCCACCACATCTTCACTTTCTTCTTGCAGATCCGCAACTGCATCTCTAGCTATCTGAGAGATGCTAGATATGACATTAGCAGAAGCGGGTAGAGGCTCCCCCTCAATTCCTGCAGTCAGTGCATCAGGAACTTCACTGGGAATAGCCACGGAATCTGCTACAGTTCTGTCCTCGGCAGGATATTCTTCTTGTTCTACTACTACTGCAGCCTGCCCGATGCGTCGCTCCCATCTGTCAAATACGCTGGAGTCCATTTTCTTCAAATAATGCAATGGAACTCCTTTACTCATGTCGAACCTATCTCCGTTCAACTGATTAAGATATAGGCTGATGATTCTTCCAAAACTCGGAGATCTAAGAGTGTCCTTAATCTTCTCAAAAAGCATAGCCCCCCAGTTGAATCTCTTTCTGCAGACAATCGCCACAAGAATCTTGAACATGTCAGCTGAGATGTGGTCATGTGAGCCGGGTTTGCATATTAGTACTTTCCCAATGATGTCGGACAAGAGTTTCCCCTCCTCATTCATTTCTTTTCTCTTTATCGATCTGGTTCCTCTAGCTAGTCCACAGAATAATAATGTCCTGGCTTTATAATGTTTCTCCAGATAATCCTCGTGCTCAGAACTGGTGAGCTGCAAGTATTGGGTCAGTTTGCTTGCAGACATCTTGATCCTTGCACCTGCAACCTTACTCTTGATGATAGAGTCTTCATTCCGAAGTTTGGCGGTTGCAAAGAACTCCATCACTTCCTTGTCCAAAATTTTGCAGGGGTGCTCCAGTATAAAAGAGAGTCCAGCCTCTTCAAGCATGATGATGATGTTTCTGAACTCATCCGAGGCATGTGAGAACCCGGTTCGAACCAACTCACATCCAGTGACCAGGCCGGCGGTGGTCCTTGGATCCATTGCAAACCTAGGGAGGGAATCCCAAGTCTACGCCTAATCAGAAATCAAGAGGGAAGCTACACTAACAGTAAGTCACTGTAAGGGAGAGGAGGTGGTTACCCAAAAGCGGAGGAAGCGAGAGTCGACAGAGACGATGGAAAACCTGGAGAAGCTCGCGTCCTTGTTTGATCGAAACCGCGGAGAATGAATACCTGGACGAGCACCCTGGATGCGAGAAGAGAGGTCTACGGAATCCAGAATGAGGTCGACGAGATATGGAACCTAAGATGCGGGAAGTCACCGGGAGGAGGGAAGGAAGAGTCGGCGGGATTCCTGCGGGATATCGACGGGTTTCTTTGCGAAATGCGGAATACGAAGAGTCGGCGAGAGTTTTTCTAAATAGAAATTGATGGGATTCTTCAATAGAAATCTACGGGTTAAGATGCATGCCAGATTCTCTAAATCTTCTGATATTAAAGGGTTTAGAAATCTTCTAAGTATATATTTCTTAATACCAATCTATTTAGGGTTTGAAAGGGGTTTCCACACATTTCTTGATGTCAATTGTATGTTTTAGTGACTTCCAATGACGTATCTTCTTTAATTTTCAGTGGACTGATTTATGCCTGTAGAGGTTCATTCTCGAATCTACCAGTGAATTTACAGATAAATCTTTAATAATGTATCTAAGGGTTATTTTTACAGTGTTAACCTTTCCTTAGGTGTACACACATATATGTGTATATATAAGTATATATATGTAAATGTCGACACAATATGACTCAAGTATTGGAGCTGATCAAAAATACCTGGGATTATAAGATTTATCATTTAGCCCCTCTGGTTAAAGCATACCAGGTGTTCAATTTGAGTATACCATTGTAGATAGAACTTCTGTTATTCCAGATACTTGTTCCAATTCATTCTTGAAACATCTTCTGTCTAGTTTCCATCATATTTACGGGAACCTAGACTACCCTGCAAAAGAGTGTTACCTTACCTTAGGAACCCAATATGTATTGGGTCCTAGGTTCTTGTTAGCATAAAAACTCGAATGACTTCCCTCAGAAATCCTGTCAGGAAGACTACCTCTGCCCAGAAGAGGTGGATAAGCACTTGCCCTTGACACAGAGGGGTTGTGCCAACAGTCTATGGCAAAGTGTCCCACCTTGCCACAGCACCAACACGTGTGAATGTTGTACCTCCGTTTCTGACCTGATCCAGTGACTGAGGTAGTCATGGCCCTAGGTCTAAACGGGATAGAGCCGGATCTGCTCACAAAATTACCTCTTCCACCGTGACACTTGGAAGGGTGGAAGGAATGCATGTAGCGAGCGTCATGAGGCCTGTGAGGTGGTGCCTTCCTTTCAGTCAGCACCCTTCCAGAGGCCCCATGAGAACTAACTGCATGACTTCTAACCTCCCTTTCCTGTGTCCTAGGGTGGTGAGAAGCGCACTGAGAGCTGATACCAGCAGATTCATGCCGAGTTGGGGCAGTGGCCGAGAATACAAAGGGTTCAGAATGAGCCTTAGGTATTTTCTCAAGGGTGGCCATGACAACCCTTGCACTATGGGTCTCTCCACATGAGGGCAGATCACCCTTACAGTGACCACGGTTGTTCCTGTGATCATACCTGAAGGCATGATGAGTACCCTTCCTGCCTAGAGTGGGGGGGTCTGAATACCGTTTCCCCATTTCTCCATGAATTGATAATTCGGGAGATCCACCCATTTTCTTCCTTTCTCTTGATAGCATCAACCTTGGAAAAGTTGGATACTATCCTTTTCTCATTCTCTACACTACTCTCTAGATCTGAGATTTTAGAGTCCTTAACCTTGTTGGATGCCAATTGGAGAACCAACAAGATCTTCAGCCGAGCAATCTCCTGAGCTTGCTCCTCAACAAGTAGTTTGCTTTTCTGAAGGGCTCTCTTCAGGGAATCAGGATTTTTTGAAGGGTAACAATTCCTGTCTTCAGGAACTTCAAGAGAAAAGGGGCAAGATGAAGAAGTTACCTGATCTTCAGAGTTACTGTTACTATCGCCAGAGACCGTTGTGTCAGCTTCATCAGAACTGCTTTCCTCAATTTCTTCTTCAGTCTCTAACAAGGACACCGGAGCCCTGATGCTGTCTGATTGATCCTTGCCTTCATCTTCAGAGGCGAGGACCCCCACATAGGCTTCATCCACTTACTGACAGCAGATCCCTGCTTTCTCTGATCCCTCCATGTGATCTGAGATGGTTACCCACATAGAGTTGGCCGTCCCACACTTTTCCAATCTAGATCGAGAAGGTCCAGACCAGACATCCATGATGATCTGACGAATTATCTTGTGCAGATTAAATAATGAGAGTTCAGTCTCCGACATCTCAGTAATACACTTGGGAATTTGGATATCCTTTCCAGAGCCGGAGGTCTTCATAGGAATGAATGGACCCTCTTCCAAGATGAGAGAAGCTCAAGGATCGATAGCCTCCAAGTGATAGGACACTCTCATCTTCCAGATGGGATAATACTCCTTTGTGCACGTGGGAAATCTTAGTGGAGAGATCCTATGATCCAGCTCCATGCTTTTGACACTGGTGGCAGGATTCTACTCAAGGTGTGAACCTTTTTGATGAGCAACCTCCCTCTGATACCACTTGAAAGTCCACTTAGTGTCAACTACCTTCACCTATGGGGGGGGGGGAATAGGTGTCTTGCAGCATTTTTGCGGAATTAGAATCGTACCTGCACACGAAAACAAAACAACACAGCACAGAAAGGACACAAGCAATTTATAGTGGTTCCCCGATTTGGGTATATCCACTTTCCCCCTTCGACCTATCTCCCAACCAGGGACGACTCGGTCACTTCACCAACAAGATTGAAATCCAATCCTTGCACTAACGGAAGGAACCCTTCCACACGTAGGAGTCACCACTCCCACAACACGGGTTGCACCCAACCCTTACAACTAGGGACCAATCGGTCCGTTAAAAGGAAATTGAAAATAGACTGTATAAGAAATACAAACAACATATGGAGACTAAGGTGTCCCTCTTCGTTCGATGACGTGTTCTTGAAGTCAACGAAGAGTCCACAACCCTAGATCTCACTTGGAGAGAATCTCTCCCGAAATCGGTGGCGGCAAGAAGGGTGGCGGCTTGGTTCTCGGGATCGGCGGCGACAACGGAGTTCTGCTGCTGTACTTTGGAGATTCAACTATCGTAGCAAAGCTAGCAAGATCTTCCAACGGTCACACTAGGATCGATCGTCTCGATCGATTCGGAAAGGGAAGGTTTTCCCGATCAACGAATCAAGAGACAAAGGATCTCTGGTTAGACGCGTGAGACGATGTGCTTGGCTGGGCTTCTGCCGCCGGGAGATTTGGAAGAAACCACGATCAAAGACCGGCGATCAACTGGCACGAGCGGCGACGGCGGCGGAGCATGTTTCGCGATCTAGGTCACGTCCGCGACTCGTGTATACGTTTTTCTGTCTTCTTCTGTTACTGTTCAAAAATACAGGTGTATTTATACATTAGGTCTTCAAGATGACCGTTGTGGGCCCCACCAACAAGAAACAACAAGCCCGGTTCAAAACAGCGCCAGCGGCTGAGTCCGGTCCAGCGGGTTCCAGAAAATTCTCCTAAGTCAAAGTCGGCGAGAATCGAAGGTCATTCTCGACGATTCGGCGGGAATCAGCCAGTGATTCTCGACGATTTTTACTTAGCGACAGATTTGCACGCTCTGATTTAGCCTGATAGAGTCGGCGAGAATCAGCCAGTGATTCTGGATGATTCGGCGAGAATCACTAGTGATTCTCGTCGATTATTACTTAGACGATTTTTCGTCTTTCCACCCATGAGCTGCTCTTTGACCCCGAATCGGCGAGAATCACTTGGTGATTCTCGTCGATTATTACTTAGACGATTTTTTGTCGTTCCACCCATGTCCTGCTCTTTGACCCCGAATCGGCGAGAATCACTTGGTGATTCTCGTCGATTATTACTTAGATGATTTTTCGTCTTTCCACCCATGAGCTGCTCTTTGACTCATCCTTGCTCCTTGTCTGCTCTTGCATTAGCACAGCCCTGTACTTGAAAATAAGTTCACTCCAATAGAGAGAGTACACGTAGGCCAACACACTGATCTGCTCAACGAGGGATTACGTCGCGCAGACCCGTGTATATTGACCTACTGCACCCTGACATTGGTGTGTACTTAGGGTGGAATAACTGCAAGCACAACTTAAAAGATTTCATCAAATACATTGTGAATTCATCTTAGCTTGACAGGTGGCTTCCTCAAATCCAGGTAATTATGGATACAATACCCGAACAATCTCCCCCTATTTGACGAAGCCAAAATCCTACTAGCTAAGATGAATACCACCATCCAGATAATATACACAGCATATAGAATTTAAAGATACGGCACAAAGAAATAAAGGCAAACAGATCAAAGATTGAGTCAATCATAAATTCATATATATATATATATATATATATATATATATATATATATATATATATATATATATATATATATATATATATATATATATATATATATTCCCAAAATTGTTCATATAACAATAAGAAAAGATAAATATGCTCTTGAGAAAATGACAAACTATAAACTTATGTCTATTTCTCTTTGGCTAGGTCATCCTTGTGTTTTTGAGCCAGGAACTTCTTTCTTTGCCTCTCAACGTACTCCTTGGGCTTTGGATAGTATCTGGGAGGAGGAGCTTTGTCTACCACAGTGTTGGCCCTGAAGAAGATGTTCCGTTTAGCTTCATATGTCTTGTGCAGCTCCCACTCATGCTGGCTGTATACGTCGTTCCGATTGATTTCCCCTTTTTCTTGTAGCCAGAACGTGTCCAAGATAATACTCTTTGATACCGGACTCCACTTTTCGTTCCTCACTTCATCCTCCTTCAATCTGATTTTCTTTTCAGCTTGCGTTTCCTTAGATGTCCCTTCTTGAGTTTTTCTCTTGTCCCTAACTTTTGCTAGGGCTTCTTGGTGAAACATGGCCATCAGTTTTGCTTTGGAGGTGGCCCTAGCAGCCCTTTGAGCATCAGCTTCACTTAAAGGAACTTCTTCAGCACTTGCTCCCTCATCAGCTGCAGTATTATTCTCAGGAGCAGGATTACCCTCAGGATTTTCAGGGATATTGGGATTTTCAGGGATATTGGTGCCTAACAATTGTTTGAGCATCCACCAGCAACTGTCATATATATATATATATATATATATATATATATATATGTTTGACTGGTCAAAATTTTTGATTATGATTTCCTGAAGCCCGACCATCTTAGCTGTATATTCTTGCTCCCCCTTTTTGGCTTCGACGGCAATGGAGTTTGCATAAGAATGCAGTGACTCATCAATGTGCTTTGTAGTCTTGGAGAACTCGGTAATCAAGGCTTGTTGATTTCCGTTAAGAACCACCATGTTGTCATCAATTTTTTGGATGTTATTTGCCACTACATGAGCATTCTGATTAACTACTGCGAGAGTATCTGTGTTCTTTTTCAATCCTTCCATAAGAAGAGTTACAGCTTTGCCGGCTGCTGTATACTTGTCTTCGAACTTCTTTTCCAGCAAATCCAGTTTGTGATTAATTTCCACAATGTTCTTGAGCATTAGATTCTCAGATTTCTTAATTCTTTTTAACACTTTATTTTGAGCTTGCTCAAAAGACACTTTGAGCTCATCCACTATACCTTGAATAACATTCACTGTGTAATTAGCTAGATCAGCTCGTAATGGATGACCCTAAGGCATTCCTTGGCCTTGCTCTTCAGCAGATTTACTTGTAGAGCTGGACACTTGCACAGTCTCTAAAGGGGGAATATTTGCAGCCTCAGTAGATTTCTCAGAAGTACTTAGCAGCCTCTCCTGAGAGGACTCCCCCTCCACTGTTGCAGTAGTTTTCTCAGGAACTATCTAAGGAGCTTGCTTTTCACATGGAACTTCAGTGTCGTCCTGAGGCTCCATTACTTCCTGTCTCTCATTTCCTTCTTCCTCATCCTCATCATCCATGATGTCATTCTCAACTACATCATCTTCCAAACCTTCCTCATCATTCTCCTGTACATCACCTCCGGCTCCTAGATCATTCACGTTCTGGGCCGCCTCATTTTCCACCACATCTTCACTTTCTTCTTGCAGATCCGCAACTGCATCTCTAGCTATCTGAGAGATGCCAGATATGACATTAGCAGAAGCGGGTAGAGGCTCCCCCTCAATTCCTGCAGTCAGTGCATCAGGAATTTCACTGGGAATAGCTATGGAATCTGCTACAGTTCTGTCCTCGGCAGGAGATTCTTATTGTTCTACTACTACTGCAGCCTGCCCGATGCGTCACTCCCATATGTCAAATACGCTGGAGTCCATTTTCTTCAAATAATGCAATGGAACTCCTTTACTAATGTCGAACCTATCTCCGTTCAACTAATTAAGATATAGGCTGATGATTCTTCCAAAACTTGGAGATCTAAGAGTGTCCTTAATCTTCTCAAAAAGCATAGCCCCCCAGTTGAATCACTTTCTGCACACAATCGCCACAAGAATCTTGAACATGTGAGCTGAGATGTGGTCATGTGAGCCGGGTTTGCATATCAGTTCTTTCCCAATGATGTCGGACAAGAGTTTCCCCTCCTCATTCATTTCTTTTCTCTTTATCGATCTGGTTCCTCTAGCTAGTCCACAGAATAATAATGTCCTAGCTTTATCATGTTCCTTCAGATAATCCTTGTGCTCAGAACTGGTGAGCTGCAAGTATTGGGTTAGTTTGCTTGCAAACATCTTGATCCTTGCACCTGCAACCTTACTCTTGATGATAGAGTCTTCATTCCGAAGTTTGGCTGTTGCAAAGAACTCCATCACTTGCTTGTCTAAAATTTTGCAGGGGTGCTCCAGTATAAAAGAGAGTCCAACCTATTCAAGCATGATGATGATGTTTCTGAACTCATCCGAGGCATGTGAGAACCCGGTTCGAACCAACTCACATCCAGTGACCAGGCCGGCAGTGGTCCTTGGAGCCATTGTAAACCTAGGGAGGGAATCCCAAGTCTACGCCTAATCAGAAATTAAGAGGGAAGCTACACTAACAGTAAGTCACTGTAAGGGAGAGGAGGTGGTTACCCAAAAGCAGAGGAAGCGAGAGTCGACGGAGACGACAGAAAACCTGGAGAAGCTCGCATCCTTGTTTGATCGAAACCGGGGAGAATGAATACCTGGACCAGCACCCTGGACGCGAGAAGAGAGGTCTACGGAATCCGGAACGAGGTCGACGAGATATGGAACCTAAGATGCGGAAAGTCGCCGGGAGGAGGGAAGGAAGAGTCGGCGGGATTCCTGCGGGATATCGACGGGTTTCTTTGCGAAATGCGGAATACGAAGAGTCGGCGGGAGTTTTTCTAAATAGAAATTGATGGGATTCTTCAATAGAAATCTACGGGTTAAGAGGCATGCCGGATTCTCTAAATCTTCTGATATTAAAGGGTTTAGAAATCTTCTAAGTATATATTTCTTAATACCAATCTATTTAGGGTTTGAAAGGGGTTTTCCACACATTTCTTGATGTCAATTGTAAGTTTTAGTGACTTCCAATGACGTATCTTCTTTAATTTTCAGTGGACTGATTTATGCCTGTAGAGGTTCATTCTCGAATCTACCAGTGAATTTACAGATAAATCTTTAATAATGTATCTAAGGGTTATTTTTACAGTGTTAACCTTTCCTTAGGTGTACACACATATATGTGTATATATAAGTATATATATGTAAATGTCGACACAATATGACTCAAGTATTGGAGCTCATCAAAAATACCTGGGATTATAAGATTTATCATTTAGCCCCTCTGGTTAAAGCATACCAGGTGTTCAATTTGAGTATACCATTGTAGATAGTACTTCTGCTATTCCAGATACTTGTTCCAATTCATTCTTGAAACATCTTCTGTCTAGTTCCCATCATATTTACGGGAACCTAGACTACCCTGCAAAAGAGTGTTACCTTACCTTAGGAACCCAATATGTATTGGGTCCTAGGTTCTTGTTAGCAAAAAAACTCGAATGTCTTCCCTCAGAAATCCTGTCAGGAAGACTACCTCTGCCCAGAAGAGGTGGATAAGCCCTTGCCCTTGACATAGAGGGGTTGTGCCAACAGTCTATGGCAAAGTGTCCCACCTTGCCACAGCACCAACACGTGTGAATGTTGTACCTCCGTTTCTGACCTGATCTAGTGACTGAGGTAGTCATGGTCCTAGGTGTAAACGGGATAGAGCCGGATCTGCTCACAAAATTGCATCTTCCACCGTGACACTTGGAAGGGTGGAAGGAATGCATGTAGCGAGCGTCATGAGGCCTGGCAGGTGGTGCCTTCCTTTCAGTCAGCACCCTTCCAGAGGCCCCATGAGAACTAACTGCATGACTTCTAACCTCCCTTTCCTGTGTCCTAGGGTGGTGAGAAGCGCACTGAGAGCTGATACCAGCAGATTCATGCCGAGTTGGGGCAGTGGCCGAGAATACAAAGGGTTCAGAATGAGCCTTAGGTATTCTCTCAAGGGTGGCCATGACAGTCCTTGCACTATGGGTCTCTCCACATGAGGGCAGATCACCCTTGCAGTGACCACGGTTGTTCCTGTGATCATACCTGAAGGCATAATGAGTACCCTTCCTGCCTGGAGTGGGGGGTCTGAATACCGTTTCCCCATTTCTCCATGAATTGATAATTCGGGAGATCCACCCATTTTCTTCCTTTCTCTTGATAGCATCAACCTTGGAAAAGTTGGATACTATCCTTTTCTCATTCTCTAGACTACTCTCTAGATCTGAGATTTTAGAGCCCTTAACCTTGTTGGATGCCAATTGGAGAACCAACAAGATCTTCAGCCAAGCAATCTCCTGAGCTTGCTCCTCAACAAGTAGGTTGCTTTTCTGAAGGGCTCTCTTCAGGGAATCAGGATTTTCTGAAGGGTAACAATTCCTGTCTTCAGGAACTTCAAGAGAAAAGGGTCAAGATGAAGAAGTTACATGCTCTTCAGAGTTACTGTTACTATTGCCAGAGACCGTTGTGTCAGCTTCATCAGAACTGCTTTCCTCTATTTCTTCTTCAGTCTCTGACAAGGACACCGGAGCCCTGATGCTGTCCGATTGATCCTTGCCTTCATCTTCAGAGGCGAGGAACCCCACATAGGCTTCATCCTCTTGCTGACAGCAGATCCCTGCTTTCTCTGATCCCTCCATGAGATCTGAGATGGTTACCCACATAGAGTTGGCCGTCCCACACTTTTCCAATCTAGATCGAGAAGGTCCAGACCAGACATCCATGATGATCTGACGAATTATCTTGTCCAGATTAAATAATGAGAGTTCAGTCTCCGACATCTCAGTAATACACTTGGGAATTTGGATATCCTTTCCAGAGCCGGAGGTCTTCATAGGATTGAATGGACCCTCTTCCAAGATGAGAGAAGCTCGAGGATCGATAGCCTCCAAGTGATCGGACACTCTCATCTTCCAGATGGGATAATACTCCTTTGTGCACGTGGGAAGTCTTAGTGGAGAGATCCCATGATCCAGCTCCATGCTTTTGACACTGGTGGCAGGATTCTACTCAAGGTGTGAACCTTTTTGATGAGCAACCTCCCTCTGATACCACTTGAAAGTCCACTTAGTGTCAACTACCTTCACCTATGGGGGGGGGGGGAATAGGTGTCTTGCAGCGTTTTTGCGGAATTAAAATCGTACCTGCACACGAAAACAAAACAACACAGCACAGAAAGGACACAAGCAATTTATAGTGGTTCCCCGATTTGGGTACATCCACTTTCCCCCTTCGACCTATCTCCCAACCTGGGACGACTCGATCACTTCACCAATAGGATTGAAATCCAATCCTTGCACTAACGGAAGGAACCCTTCCACACGTAGGAGTCACCACTCCCACAACACGGGTTGCACCCAACCCTTACAACTAGGGACCAATCGGTCCGTTACAAGGAAATTGAAAATAGATTGCATAAGAAATACAAACAACTTATGGAGACTAAGGTGTCCCTCTTCGTTCGATGACGTGTTCTTGAAGTCAACGAAGAGTCCACAACCCTAGATCTCACTTGGAGAGAATCTCTCCCGAAACAGGCGGCGGCAAGAAGGGCGGCGGCTTGGTTCTCGGGATCGGCGGCGACAACGGAGTGCTGCTGCCGTACTTTGGAGATTCAACTATCGTAGTAAAGCTAGCAAGATCTTCCAACGGTCACACTAGGATCGATCGTCTCGATCGATTCGGAAAGGGAAGGTTTTCCCGATCAACGAATCAAGAGACAAAGGATCTCTGGTTAGACGCGTGAGATGCTGTGCTTGGCTGAGCTTCTGTCGCCGAGAGATCTAGAAGAAACCACGATCAAAGACCGGCAATCAACTGGCACGAGCGGCGACGGCGGCGGAGCAAGTTTCGCGATCTAGGTCACGTCGGCGGCTCGTGTATACGTTTTTCTGTCTTATTCTGTTACTGTTCAAAAATACAGGTGCATTTATACATTAGGTCTTCAAGATGACCGTTGTGGGCCCCACCAAAAAGAAACCCCAAGCCCGGTTCAAAACAGTGCCAGCGGCTGAGTCCGGTCCAGCGGGATCCAGAAAATTCTCCTAAGTCAAAGTCGGCGAGAATCGAAGGTCATTCTCGACGATTCGGTGAGAATCAACCAGTGATTCTCGACGATTTTGACTTAGCGACAGATTTGCATGCTCTGATTTAGCCGGATAGAGTCGGCGAGAATCAGCCAGTGATTCTCGATGATTCGGCGAGAATCACTTGGTGATTCTCGTCGATTATTACTTAGACGATTTTTCGTCTTTCCACCCATGAGCTGCTCTTTGACCCATCCTTGCTCCTTGTCTGCTCTTGCATTATCACAGCCCTGTACTTGAAAATAAGTACACTCAAATAGAGAGAGTACACGTAGGCCAACACACTGATCTGCTCAACGAGGGATTACGTCGCGCAGACCCGTGTATATTGACCTACTGCACCCTGCCACATTGGTGTGTACTGAGCGTGGAATAACTGCAAGTACAACTTAAAAGATTTCATCAAATACATTGTGAATTCATCTTAGCTTGACAGGTGGCTTTCTCAAATCCAGGTAATTGTGGATACAATACCCAACACGGACCATAAGAGCCTAAAGTGCCTATTGGATCAGAAGGATCTCAATATGCAACAACGGAGGTGGATGGAGTTCCTCGGGGACTACACCTTCTAGATTCATTATACTCCCGGGAAGGAAAATGTGGTCGCAGATGCCTTGAGTCGTAGGACTCCGGCAAGAGCAAGTTGGTTGCAGATGCATGATGAGCATCTAATCAGAAGTTGGAAGCCTTAGACATCTCTTGTGTGGACAAAAATGTTACTGCAAATGCATGCCTGAACTGGACGGAGGTGCAGTATGACCTTGCGGATAGGGTTCAGCGAGCAACGGAACTTGATGAAAGTCTACAACGATATGCAGTAGATGGGTCAAATGCCCAATTCTCCTGGGATGATGGCCTTTTGCGGAAAGGTGATCATTTGTGCGTGCCGAATATGGGTAAGCTAAGGGAAGAATTGATGTATGAAGCTCACTTTACAAAATACTCAATTCACCCGGGAAGAACAAAGATGTACAAGGACATGAAAAAGCTATCCTGGTGGCCGGGTATGAAGAAAGACATAGCACATTAGGTGGCTAAATATCAGACATGTGTCTTAGTGAAAGCTGAATGCCAGAAGCCTGGAGGTTTCCTGAAATCGCTAACTATTCTGGAATGGAAGTTTGATGATATTTCGATGGATTTTGTGCACGGTTTGCCGAGATCTCAACGCGGTAACGATTCAGTTTGGGTGATTGTATACCGGTTGACTAAAGTAGCACACTTCATTCCTAACAAGAGGGACGATTCAGTGGAAGTTTTGGCTAAACTTTATGTTGAATAAATTGTACGACTGCACGATGTGGCCCGTAGCATTGTAAGTAATCGAGACATGCGCTTCACGTCATATGACTGGAGCCTAATCCACCAGTTGTGGGGACAAAATTAAACTTCAGTACGACCTTTCATCCTCAAACGGATAGCCAAATTGAGAGGACCAATAAAACAATGGAGGATATGCTCCAAATGTGTGCCTTGGATTTCGAGAAGAGGTGGGAAGACCATCTCTATATGGTAGAGTTAGCCTACAATAATAGTTATCAAGCAACTATCAACATGGTGCCTTTTGAAGCTTTGTATGGTAGGAAGTGTTGTACACCCTTAGCTTGGGAGGAAACATGCGACTCTAAGTTATATAAGCATAAGGAAGTCGAAGAATCTAATTCGATGATATGCTCTATCCGGGAGAGGCTATTGATAGCCTAAGATAGGCAGGAAAAATACTACAATGCCAAGCATCAGAACGTGGAATTCGCGGTGGGCGATTGGGTATATTTAAAGATCAAGCCATTCAAAGACGTGTCCAGGAATCAGCATTTGAAAAAGTTAAGTCCGAGGTATCTTGGTTCGTTTGAAGTGGTAGAGCAAATTAAAGAAGCCTTTTATCGGCTAGCCCTATTAGTGGAGCTAAGTGATTTGCACGATGTGTTTCACATATCGGTGCTGCGAAAAGCTGTGAAAGAGCCAGCTCAAGTGGTTGATGTAGATCAAGTGCCGATTGATAGTAGGCTAATGGTGAAAGTGAAGCCTATGCAGATCGAGAATACGAAGATCAAACGACTACGGAACAAGACAATCAGACGGTCAAAGTCCAGTGGGACAACTGTGGCCGTGAAGAACTAACGTGGGAGCGTGAGTAGTCCATGCGTGATGAATATCTTGAGTTGTTTATGTAAGTTGTTATAACATTATTTGGATGAATAAAAAGTTGTTGTAACTTTTAAGTTGTTGTCTTCCTTATAGGTGTATGCAAATTTCGGGATGAAATTTCTGTAATAAGGGGAGGGTTGTAACACCCCAAATTTGACAGCATAAAGTTTGTCACTATTATCGGGCGATACTGGGTATCGCCTGATAGCGATAGCGGTGCAGAGTTCGTCGAGTTGCACTTGACGCACTCAACGCGTTCGACAAATCGTCAAAATGATATCGCCGAGGGGCGACAGTGGGTATCGTCATATGTCGATAGCGGTAAGCGTTGAGACGTCACTCGATGCACTCGACGCTCTCGACACACCCAACGCCTAAAAGCGTTGAGTGGCTTGATATCGCGGGTGTTAGTGGATATCACCGGGCGATAGTACCGTGTAGCATGAGACACGTGTCTGACTGGATATTAAGCGGGCAATAAGCGGTGGTTGACCTAGGTCAAAATGGACAAAGCGGTCAAAGCGGTGAAGTCGATATCGCTGAGTAACGACAGTCGATATCGCCAGGCGATAGTGCCAAAGTTGACCAGTCAACTCAAATCCTGGACTTTGCTTTATTTTGACTGAGAGATCGTGTGGCTGGGATTAGTCCCGAGTCCACTTAACTAGAGAAGAATAGGAAGGAGGTTTCATTCTCTTTCTCTCTCTCTCTCTCTCTCTTCATCTCTTGAGTTTTCTTGAGTAAAAAGGAAGAAGAAGCTAAGGAAGTGCCGGGCTGAGCTTTGTGAGCTCGTTGAAGGAGATCTTGTGGTCGGAGACCAGATCCGAAGATAGATCCGAGAAGAGGAGAGCGACGTGCTTCTTTCCATCCACGTAGAAAAGCTTCGCCATGGCTCCGAAGAGAACTACAGGGTAATGAATTTCGCCTGGATAAGTGAAGTCCTCAATATGCATATTTGCATGGATCCCCTCACTAAAAGGTGGAAAAAGGGTGGATTCCAATGGGTAGATCGGTTTGATCCCCATATATTCCTATATTTAGATCTGTAAATGTAGAGTACGGAGTAGACATGCTGTGAGAAGCCCATCTGGACAAGTTGGTCTGGATTGGTGATTGTAGGGAAGGCGCAACCAACTCGCCCAAAAGCCCGGACTGTTTGAGGACGGCGCTACCACTCCTTTATGGAGCTGGCTACCCTAGGATCCACGGGGCGGCCAGTTAGGCCCCAGGGGACACACCCTTCTGTTTTCGACTAGTGCGGGCCGTAGCGCAGCACGCCGTACCTCCCAACACCGGGGGCATTGATGGAACCCAACAATCCCCCCCCCCCCCCCCCCCCAGCAACGACCCCGGGGTTTCGAACCCGTGACCTCCTCTGATACCACTTGTAGGGAAGGCGCAATCAACTCGCCCAAAAGCCCGGACTGTTTGAGGACGGCGCTACCACTCCTTTATGGAGCTGGCTACCCTAGGATCCACGGGGCGGCCAGTTAGGCCCCAGGGGACACACCCTTCTGTTTCGACTAGTACGTGCCGTAGCGCAGCATGCCGTACCTCCCAACACCGGGGGCATTGATGGAACCCAACAGTGATGTTTAATTTGCATGCCGGAGAAGACTCCGTGGATATGCCTGTGAAGTATGTGTGGAATCTGGGATCTAGGGGTGTGCATGATATTTCATCAAAGTACTGGAAGCATTTCCAGGAAAACACCCAAAAAAGATCACAGTCTGGAGAACTGTTGATATCGTCGAACGATAGTGAGTATCGCCAGACGATAGCCCCTAGTGAGCTGGAATTTTGTGTGACCTGTCTTGAAGAGACCTGGGGATCACTATATGCTAAGCTGTGAGCCTAAAGTGCCCAGCAATGGTGGGCACCAGCCTGAAATGGTAAAGAGTTGTGTGGATTATGATGAGTGTCGTGTAGGCCAATTACTGTATCATCAAGTTAAGTACCTCTAAACGACTGGGTCGTCAAGTTAAGTACCTCTGAATGGGCAGTCGGTCGTCAAGTTAAGTACCTCTGAACGACATAATCGTCAAGTAAAGTACCTCTGAACGATAAAGTTATCGTTAAGTCATGGACCTCTAAACGGTGGTGTTATACGGGGG
The DNA here is from genome assembly GCA_039583875.1 of Platanthera guangdongensis. Classification (NCBI taxonomy): domain Eukaryota; kingdom Viridiplantae; phylum Streptophyta; class Magnoliopsida; order Asparagales; family Orchidaceae; genus Platanthera; species Platanthera guangdongensis. The sequence continues at coordinate 118,472,667 of CM077164.1, forward strand.
AGCCTGGTACAACGAAAATGTGCCATATGTGCACGAGGCGTGTTGTCGTTGGGCCAACGTCTGTGGTGAATGGTACTTACATGCACTTTATTGTTGCCACTAGATATATATGTTATGCCTTATTTGCAAGGATGGAGAAATGCTGCCCCGAGTAAGGGGTGAGATCGTTATAAACGGGTTAGCAAAATGCTGACCGTTGCTTTGTTTATCACATTTTGGTGGGCCCTTTTGTGCAGGTGCTGGAGAGTCAACTGGAAAGTAGCGGGCTAAAGCACATGTGCGACAATTCGCTGGCCCTCAAAGGCCCAAAAGCGAACATTTACTGTTTTCATGTGTGGCCGGCCTGCGTGCCGATGTATGAAACCACTTGTTGTATATGAAACAGTTGTAATAAGGCTACGACCGAAACATGTGATGGAAAATATATGTATGTTATGCCATTCCTTTTGTGTAGTGGACATTCTCATTATGAATGTGTTCTTACATTAAAATGCTTCCGCTAGAATGCTCTGTGGTAGGTCGCGTTTCTACTTGAACTTGGGTTTGACAATAACTTGTGATCTCCTTACCTGTCCGTAGTATATGGCGTCGGGCCCCGACCGGACCTTCTGTCGTATGCTAATCGACAGATGGGGGTGTTATATAGCGTCACGCAAGGGATCTCACCCTACTAGGAAGCTTGAGGGCTCATTGTGCTCCCAACATGATATCGCTTATGAAGGTCAACCGTCACAGATCCCGAGCCAGAAAATGCCTGAAGACACTGCATGCTCCAAAGATCCCATTACAGATGAATCGTCCTGCGCTGACAGCTCCACGCACCCCATAATCCCTAATGAACTTTCCGGGCATACATGTGAAAACTTTCATACAATGAAGGAAGTCACCTCTCCAACCGATAGATGACTCGCTCGCGAGGAAGTGAGGTGCATGATTAAGGAGGATTGCTGGAATGGGGGGCACCGTGACATAAAAGTTCAGCACGTCTCCCCTAGCTCCGCAGGTCCTGGCGTATGCCGCCCCACCTGGGCTCCAAATCCACGACTTCAAGACATTTTACGGGTCGGTCGACCCTCTAGAACACGTCAGTTACTTTGAAGTTGTCATGTGCATATACAATGCCACCGACCCACTTTTGTGCCAAGTGTTCCCAACAAATCTAAGAGGAGAAGCTCACACCTGGTTCTATTCTCTGAAAAGGGGAGAAATCAAGAACTTCGCAGAGCTCATCTGACTTTTCACGGATCAGTTCATCGCCAACTAGCGGATCGTTTGAGACCCTTCACACCTTACGGGAATCCAGCAGACTGAGGGAGAATCGTTCAAGGATTTCTTTCGTCTCTTCACCGCAGAGGCACGACAATTTTGGGGGTTAACCCCGAGCTCCTGCACAGAACCTTTCGCGGAGGATTCAGACCACGAAAATTCTACTCCATGATGATGAGCGAAATGACCTCGTCCACCGAGTCAGTGATCAAATCATAGCGGACAAATCTATCGAAACACATCGATAACAATTCAAAGGAAGCTCGAAGAGGAATCCGGAGCTACTACGAGGCTCCAAGGGAAACGATGAGCATCAAAAGAATCCCTATCATGACCAAGGAACTCGTCCGCATCAAGACTACACTTCCTTGAACACTCCCCAAATGGACGTGCTACTCGCCATCCATGATAGCAGTGAGCTTCGTAGGCTCAAGCCTCTTGCACAAAAAAGCGAAAACTAGACACAATATTATGACTTCCATCACAGATACGACCACAAGATAGAGGGTTGCAACCGGTTGAAGGACGAGATTGAGTGCCACGTCCAACAAGGTATCCTCAGAAGATTTGTGCAGAATTTCGTCCCAAACAAGTCCGCACCGTGGAATGACAATCCAGCTAAAGGACGAGCAGCAGACAGATGCAAATAGGCTAGAGGCACAAACATGGTTCTCTCCCCTAATAGCGCGCGCAAAGCCCTCGTCTCAACTTCGTGTATTTTTCCTTTAACATAATAAACCGCAAAGTGGAACTTGCATGCACGCTTATATATCTCCTTTTTATAATATTGCAACTGCTTTCTAACTCTTGTCGGCGATACGTGTCTCCCCAAAAAAAAGCACTGAGGTGAATACCATCAGCAAGCAACAAGAAACATGGCGCATTTATGAAGCCGTGCGTTTTGCCCGCACATTGCAGAGTATCCTGCTCCCACACTGGCGGGCATTTTGCCCCCACGTTGTAGACAATCTTGCTCCAACACCGCGTGGGCGTTTCGCCCCCCGTGTCGCAAAGCATCTCGCACCCATGTTGTCGGGTGTTTCGCCCCTACATTGTAGAGCATCTCACTCCCACGCTGTCGGATATTTCGCCCTCGTATTGCAGAGCATCTTGCAACCATGTTGCTTGACGTATTGCCCCCGCGTTGTAGAGCTTCTCGCTTCCATGCTACCGAGCGTTTCTCCCCCGCGTTGTATACAATCCTGCCCCCATGTTGTAGGGCGTGTTGCCCCCACATTGCAGATCATCTCACTCCCACACTGCCGGGCGTTTCGCCCCTGCATTGTAGAGCATCTCGCTCCCACACGACCAGACATTTCTCCCCCGCATTGCAAAGCATCTCGCTCCCATGTTGTCGGGCGTTTTGCCCCCGCATTGCAGAGTATCTCGCTACCACGCTATTGGGTGTCTAGCCTCTACAATGTAGAGCATCTCTCTCCCACGCTGTCAGACATTTCCCCACCACATTGTAGGTCATCTATCCCTCGCATTGCAGGGCATCTCACCCCCACATTATAGACACCATTCAGGTGAGACAGACAAAGGGTCTTTCTTCAGCTCTTAGGAGGGATGGACAAAGGCCGTACCTCTCAGGCTAGATGGAAAAAGGTGCATCTACATCTTCACCTAGACGAACCCCGATTCCCCCAAAATGCAATCGAACAAAGGTTATTTGTCACCTTCTCTCGGACAAATCCCACATCTCCCAAAGCACGATCGTACAAAGGTTTTCGCAACCTCCTTTCGGAAAAATCCCGGTTCTCCCAAAGCACGATTGAACAAAGGTTCTTTGGCACCTACTCTCGGACAAACCCAGGTTATCCCAAAGCGCAATCGAACAGAGGTTCTTCGCTACCTCCTCTCAGAAAAATCCCGGTTATCCCAAAGCACGATCGAACAAAGGTTCTACTCCACTTTCACTCGGACGAACCCCTGTTCTCCCATAGCATGAGCAAACAAGGGTCCCTCACCACCAGCTCCTAAGAAGACTCTAGTCCTCCCGAAGTGCAAGAGGACGAAAATTTCCCACTAGCAACTTGTTCAAAATGCCAACGCTCAAGCTAAGCGCTACTCCGCAAGAAGTGTATGCGCACTCGAACACAAAAGATCCAAAACATATGGTCTCCATTCAAACAAAAGCTTCCCCATGGGCTACTTCATCATGAGGAACAAAGAACGTGCGACGGCGTAAAGGCACATTGATGAATTATAATTATACGCATTTTTGTGTACATTAATTTAGTCGTTTTCATTTATTTTCATCATTTTTACCTGTTTTTGTTTAATAAATTGCTCCTTTTATTGTAAATATTTTGCTAACTTAATTTATTTTATTTTTCAGAAAAATTCCAAAATTGGCAAAAAAAAAGCCAAGTCACGCCCGTGTACTGTTGGTCACGCCCGTGACCAGGGCGTGACCCGTCAAATTCCATTGAATCAGTAAATTTTTGAAGAAATCGTGTGACACACCCGACGTCACGCCCGTGTCCAATGACACGCCCCGTGACCCTAGCCCGTATCAAACGCGCTCGATGATTTTCCGCTCGATGAACGTTGACCCAACCCGTGACACGCCCAGCATCATGCCTGTGACCTGGGGCGTGACTCCTCCTGCTGCTCGACATTTTCCGCTCTCGACATTTTCCTCTCGACGATTGTGAGACAACCAGACACGCCCCCAGTCACGCCCGTGACCTGGGGCGTGACTCCTGCACCTGGCCCAACAAACTGCCGCCGATGACTTTCGATGCAAACAGCGCCCAGTTCAACCTCTCGACACACCCACTATCACGCTCGTGACCTGGGGCGTGACCGCCGCGCTTTCAGCCAGAAAGTCAAATTTCATGTCAAATCGGACGACCGCCATATGAATAGTGCCGACACGCCCCCTGACACGCCCGTGTCAGAGGGCGTGTCCCACAAAATTTTTGTCTATAAATTTCCAACTTCTGTAAGGATTTCTGTTCCCTTTTTCCTGAACCATTTTGTATAGGGGCTTTGCTGTTAGATGATTCCAAGACCTTTGTAAGGAGATTTTCTCCCCCTCTCCTTTATGTTTGTTTGTTTTAGCTTTGTAATGAAATTTTCATCTTTATAAAATTAGCAGTTTTTCCTCCTAATGTTGTCATGGACTCCATCTATATGAAATCCCTTATGCAATCTTATCTTTATTTTGTTTTAACTTTATTTTTTTTATTTCTTCTACGTGTGTGTGTGTGTGTGTGTACGAGTATAGATTTTTTACTTTGATGTTTTCATTAATTGTTAATTTAACTATGTTAGACTTAGGATTTTTATAGCTTTCTATTGCGTTCCTACAAATCTGTAAAAGAGATTTCAAAGTGATTTTCATTTTTTCTAACTTAGGTTTTCTTGTTTAGGTCGTAAAACGTTTCGTTATTTTAACTTTATTTTCACTTTTTAACAACTTTTACGGAGTTATAGGAACGTATATATAGTCGTTTTAATTTTTCAAACACTTCATTTTCGCTTTTATTTTCAAAAACTTTTTGCCCATTTAAATTTTATTTCTTCATTTTATTCATTTCTACTGCATTCTATCGGTAGAAATGTATTCATTTCAATTTTTCGAGCACTTGTACTTTTCGTTTATTTACAAAAACATTTGTTCCTTTAAATTTTATTTTCACTTTTTATTCATTTCTACCGCATTCTAGCGGTAGAAATGTAGTCGTTTTAATTTTTAAGTCACTTAGTTTTCCTTAATTTTGTACGTGTGCGTGCGTGTATGAGTTAGTTTTTATAGCTTTATTTCAATTCATGTATAGTGTGTGCGTGTGCTGTATTTAATTCCGCCTACTCGTTAATAGTTAAATGACATGTATTTATTTATTTCCGCCTACTCGCTAGAAGTTAAATGGCCGGTCTTTATTTTCCACCTACTCATTTGACTAGGAATTGTGTGTGTGAGTATTTAATTTCTGTAGAGTGTGAGCATTTATTTTCTCCTACTCGTTTGAGTGGGACCCGCTTTAATTTTCTCCTACTCATTTGAGTAGGACTTGTGTGTGTATTTCAATTCAAGTAGAGTGAGTTTACTTTATGTAGAGTGGGTGTGTTTTACTTTCAAGTAGAGTGCGTGAGTGTTAGCATTTATTTCCTCCTACTCTCTAGGAGTTAAATGGAAGGATTTTATTTACCGCATACTCATTTCAGTTAAATGGCCGGTCTTTAGTTTACTGTAATTAATTGAGATGGACTTGTAATTGCATTTATTTTCTTCTACTCGTTTGAGTAGAACTCACTTTATTTTGTCCCGCCCACTCATTTGAGCCGGGACTTGCAATTTTCCTGCTTTCATTTCAGTTCTACTCGTTTGAGTAGGACTTGTAATTTACTGCTTTTTTATAGCTTTCCTTTATTGCTTTCATTTACTGCTTTATTTATTGCTTTTTCTGTAAGCCGTCCCCATTCCGATGAGTGGCTAATCGTTCTTAGCCCTCAGTATCGAAGAGCATTTAGACAAATAAAATAGCTTAAAATAATTAAAGGTCATGTTTTTCTAATTAATTAAAATTAACTTAAGATTTGCCTAGGGTTTATGATGTGTAGGACCACATAATCGATGTGTGGGCCCTAATTCCGTAGTCCATACGCTAGCTAGCCGAGAGGTCGTGCGTATGGACCGATCGCCCCTTGGTAAATGGAGTTCCGCACTAACCCTCGAGAGAGGAGGCGCGCAAAATCTACCGGATTGGGTTCCCCACCCAATAACGGGGTTCTTAGCGTAATGCGGGAATTAAGAGGAATCGTTCGTCGGACGAGAGCCCGGTCGAATAGTCTTAGCGTACAGGTGAGCGATATTCCTAGAGATAGGTGAGCTCATTTTAGTGGAATCTCCACGACCAAGTCTCCGCCTTAATTAATTTGAAACTTAGAATCTCTTTTTATTAAAAGTATATTTTAGTTCAAATTTAATTCGGTGCCATCGAGCTAAGCTTTTCACCGGCTCCACCTTTTTATTGCTTTTATTTTCTGCCTTTTTGTTTTTATATATAAATATAACCCGACAATTTAAATATCGGTAAAATAATAATCCCCTCTAGGGAAGAGTAGAAATAATCGAACCGACCCCGAGAACAATACGACCTCGATATTCCGCACCGGAATATCCTCTACTACACACGATAGGTGCACTTGCCTCCTTTTGTTAAAACTCGATTTCACTGTTTTATATCAAAACTAATAAATCTGCGCGCCTCACTTTCTATATAAAAACCAATCACCGCTTTTCTTAAATAAAACTGCCCGTGGCGCCGCGGGCTCGTAATAATTTTTGAGTTTTAACCAGCATCAAGTTTTTGGTGCTGCTGCCGGGGAGATTTCGAGTCGTTATTTTAAACTCTAGAGACCTATTAATTTTACCTATTTTATATATATATATATATATATATATATGGCCAACAAAAATACTAATACTACTAATAATAATAATCATAATAACAACTTAACACAACTAACAAACTCAAAAAAAATTAAAAACTAAAAAAATCCAAAAAACTTAAAAACTAAAAAATCAAAAAATCTAAAAAACTTAAAAACTAAAAAATCCAAAAATTTATAAAACTTAAAAACTAAAGAAATCAAAAAAATCTAAAAACTTAAAAATCCTAAAAATCCTAAAAAGTAAACTCGTAAAACCAAAAAAAAACAATAAAAACTTTAAAACTCAAAACTCTAAAAATCTAAAAAATCTATAAAACTTAAAAAAAACAACTAACTAAAAGCGAAAAAATCTAAAAACCAAAAACAAAAGTTTTTCCAAAAAAATACTAAACATTGAAAATAAATAAAAATTTTCTATTTTGTTTTTACTTCGGCACGCTTCCCCTTATTGTGCACGTTAGAGGACGCATTTCTGTACACGATCAAGCTAAGCCGTTAGCTTCGAGACACACACACTTGCCCCTACCGCCTGCAACCTTTTTGTAGAGTTTATTGTTTTTGTTGTTCTCTTTTTGCTATTTCTTTTTGATAATGCAGGGTTTCCAATGGGCCTCCCCACACTCGTCTTAAAGAAGCTTCTACCCACCTTTTTATTTTTATCCATATTTCATTTTGTATATTACAGTTCCTTGTAGTTAGATTGCAGCATTTGGGATAATATTGGATTTAAGCATGGGGTTGTTTTCTAATTTTTTCTATTTCTGCACTTTTATATTCTGCAATAATAACAAAAATCATCAAAAATAAAAAATTGCAAAAATTAAAACCTCAAAAAAAATTTTCTTTCTTGTTTTTATAATCAAAAAACCTAAAAAAATCCATAAAACAAAGAAAAAATTCAAAACCAAAATTTTTTTTCTTTTACTTTGTAAATATTTTTTATATAAAAATAAATCTTTCCCTTTCCTCCCCCACACTTCTTATTTGTAAAAGCTCGCTTTTTAGCAAGCCCGCGTCGTTCGACTCATCGAACCAACCACCTAAATAAGAGTCTGTTCGCGGGCCATCTAGTTTTTACCCTGTCCTTTTTTTGTAAAAAGTTTTCGAAAAAACCAAAAATCCTAAAAAAGAATAAACTCTAAAAATAAAAATAAAAGATAATAAATCAAAAAAATAAAATACAAAAAAATGATGAAAACTCTAAAAAATATAAAAAATATTTTGTTAATTATGTAACGAATAAATCACTTATCTCATTCTTAACCCTTTTCGCTGTCTAAAAATTTAGTTGCGAGTTAATTTACAAGCAAATTTTAGTTATTCTTTGCTTACTATTCGTTTATTAATTGGAGATCGATAGATTTAGATATCTGGGGTTAAGTTTTAAAAATTTTTCGTATGTCTTTTTTATTTAGATAGAGACATGTTTTCAGAATTACTTCTACTTATCTAAATATTTGCACATTTCTTTTGTTAGAAATAACGATCTTAGATTTCAATTATGTTAACTCCAAGCTTTTTTTCGAATTTTAGGAACGTTTAATTTATAAAAGTTGCTCTCAAAAACTATTTATTAAACCTAGTTTTACTTTTGAACACAAACCTATCACCTTTTTTTCATGTCATACTTGGCATGATTTCGATCCTTAAAAGATCTTATGTCAATGAGAATAAGATTTCGTTCCGTAAATATAGACATCCAATATTTAAAAAGATTATATGTCATGGAGTAAGAGGATAAAATTCATTACTCCTATACATATACATTTGATTTTTATGAAGATTGTAAAAAAAAATTATGTTATGGAAAATAAGATTTTGTTTTCCTAACATCCATATTCGAAATACAAAATCATTAGAGGTTTAAGCGAAAAAATATACCCTCGCCTCTAATTCAAAGCCTTCTTCATATACCACGATATCCCACTCCACCAATCTCAAATAATCCTAGATTTAATTTTAAAATATTTTTGAGAGCATAATTTGTAAATTAAATTATTTCCTGTAATTCTTACAAGCTCAAGTTTTCATAAATCCAATCTATTTTTGTTAGCCTAACAAATAAAATTTTTTGCTATCTATTCGATCATATCAGAAGTTTTTAAATGAAACTCTTCCTTTATATAAATTTTTTTGCATAATTTAGGATTTAACTCTAATTCGCCGGATATTTATTTAGATCATTCTTTCAATTAATTCAAGCGGTAGCTAAACTTAGGATTTCTTTCATTTATTATAAGTTCATCTCCAACTTTTGCTCTGGAATAGCAAAAGCTTAAGTATGGGTGTATTTGATAAATTGTAAATATACGCATTTTTGTGTACATTAATTTATTCGTTTTCATTTATTTTCGCCATTTTTAAATGTTTTTGTTTAATAAATTCCTCCTTTTATTGTAAATATTTTGCTAACTTAATTTATTTTATTTTTCAGAAAAATTCCAAAATTGGCAAAAAAAAACCAAGTCACGCCCGTATACTATGGGTCACGCCCGTGACCAGGGAGTGACCCATCAAATTCCATTGAATCAGCAAATTTTTGAAGAAATTGTGTGACACGCCCGACGTCACACCCGTGTCCAATGACACGCACCGTGACCCCAGCCCGTGTCAAACGAGCTCGATGATTTTCCGCTCGATGAACGTCAACCCAACCCGTGACACGCCCAACGTCACGCCCGTGACCTGGGGCATGACTCCTCCTGATGCTCGACATTTTTTGCTCTCGATATTTTCCTCTCGACGATGGTCAAGACAACAAGACACGCCCCCAGTCACGCCCGTGACCTGGGGCGTGACTCCTCCACCTGGCCCGATAAACTAACGCTGACGACTTTCGACGCAAACGACGCCCAGTTCAACCTCCCGACATGCCCACCATCACGCCAGGGGTGTGAGCGCCGTGTTTTTAGCCGCAAAGTCAAATTTCATGTTAAATCGGACGGCCGCCATAGGAATAGTGCCGACACGCCCCTGACACGCCCGTGTCAGAGGGCGTGTCCCATGAAATTTTTGTCTATAAATTTCCAGCTTCTGTAAGGATTTCTGTTCCCTTTTTCCCGAACCATTTTGTATAGGGGCTTTGCTGTTAGATGATTCCAAGAGCTTTGTAAGGAGATTTTCTACCCCTCTCCTTCATGTTTGTTTGTTTTAGCTTTGTAATGAACTTTTCATCTTTATAAAATTTGCAGTTTTTCCTCCTTATGTTGTCATGGACTCCATCTGTATGCAATCCCTTATGCAATCTTATCTTAATTTTGTTTTAACTTTATTTTTTTTATTTCTTCTACGTATGTGTGCGTGTATGAGTATAGATTTTTACTTTGATGTTTTCATTAATTGTTAACTTAACTATGTTAAACTTAGGATTTTTATAGCTTTCTATTGCGTTCCTACAAATCTATAAAAGAGATTTCAAAGTGATTTTCATTTTTTCTAACTTAGGTTTTCTTGTTTAGGATGTAAAACCTTTCGTTATTTTCACTGTATTTTCACTTTTTAACAACTTTTACGGAGTTATAGGAACGTATATATAGTCATTTTAATTTTTCAAACACTTCATTTTTGCTTTTATTTTCAAAAACTTTTTGCCCGTTTAAATTTTATTTCTTCATTTTATTCATTTCTACTGCATTCTATCGGTAGAAATGTATTCATTTCAATTTTTCGAGAACTTGTACTTTTCATTTATTTGCAAAAAAACTTTTGTTCCTTTGAATTTTATTTTCACTTTTTATTCATTTCTACCGCATTCTAGCGGTAGAAATGTAGTCATTTTAATTTTTCAGTCACTTAGTTTTTCTTAATTTTGTACGTGTGCGTGCGTGTATGAGTTAGTTTTTATAGCTTTATTTAAATTCATGTATAGGGTGTGCGTGTGCTGTATTTAATTCCGCCTACTCATTAAAAGTTAAATGGCAGGTATTTATTTATTTCCGCCTACTCGCTAGGAGTTAAATTGTCGGTCTTTATTTTCCACGTACTCATTTGAGTAGGATTTGTGTGTGTGAGTATTTCTGTAGAGTGTGAGCATTTATTTTCTCCTACTCGTTTGAGCAGGAGCCGCTTTAATTTTCTCCTACTCATTTGAGTAGGACTTGTGTGCGTATTTCAATTCAAGTAGAGTGTGTTTACTTTCTGCAGAGTGGGTGTGTTTTACTTTCAAGTAGAGTGCGTGAGTGTTAGTATTTATTTCTGCCTAATCGCTAAGATTTAAATGGCAGGATTTTATTTACCGCCTACTCATTTGAGTTAAATGGACTGTCTTTAGTTTACTGTAATTAATTGAGATGGACTTGTAATTGCATTTATTTTCCCCTACACGTTTGAGTAGGACTCTCTTTATTTTGTCCCGCCCACTCATTTGAGCCGGGACTTGCAATTTTCCTGCTTTCATTTCAGTCCTACTCGTTTGAGTAGGACTTGCAATTTACTGTTTTTCTTATACAACTTTCCTCTATCGCTTTCATTTACTGCTTTATTTATTACTTTTCACGCAAGCCGTCCCCATTCCGATGAGTGCATAATCGTTTTTAGCCCTCAATATCGAAGAGCATTGGTACAAATAAAATAGCTTAAAATAATTAAAGGTCCTATTTTTCTAATTAATGATAATTAACTTAAGGTTTGCCTAGGGTTTACGACGCGTAGGACCACATAATCGATGTGTGGGCCCTATTTCTGTAGTCCATACGCTAGCTACCCGAGAGGCCGTGCGTATGGACCGATCGCCCCTTGGTAAATGGAGTTCCGCACTAACCCTCGAGAGAGGAGGCGCGCAAACTCTACCGGATTGGGTTCACCATCCAATAGTGGGGTTTTTTGTGTAATGTAGGTATTAAGAGGAATCTTTCGTCAGACGAGAGCCCGGTAGAATAGTCTTAGCGTTTAGGTGAGCGATTTTCCTCGAGATAGGTGAGCTCATTTTAGTGGAACTTCTACGGCCAAGTCTCCGCCTTAATTAATTTGAAAAATGGATCTCTTTTTATTAAAAGTATATTTTAGTTCAAATTTAATTCGGTGCCATCGAGCTAAGCTCTTTATCGACTCCACCTTTTTTATTATTTTTATTTTCTGCCTTTTTGTTTTTATATATAAATATAACCCGACAAGTTAAATATCGGTAAAATAATAGTCCCCTCCAGGGAAGAGTAGAAATAATCGAACCGACCCCTAGAACAATACGACCTCGATATTTCGCACTGGAATATCATGTACTACACACGATAGGTGCACTTGCCTCCTTTCGTTAAAACTCGATTTCACTGTTTTATATCCAAACTAATAAATCTGCACGCCCCGCTTTTTAAATAAAAACCAATCACCGCTTTTCCTAAATAAAACCGCCCGGGGCGCCGTGGGCTCGTAATAATTTTTGGAGTTTTAACCCGCATCAATATTTTGGCGCCGTTGCCGTGGATATTTCGAGTCGTTATTTTAAACTCTGGAGACCTATTAATTTTACCTATTGTATATATATATAATGGCCAACAAAAAATACTAATACTAATAATAATAATAATCATAATAACAAATTAACAAAACTAACAAACTCAAAAAAAAAACTAAAAAAATCCAAAAATCTAAAAAACTTAAAAAAAAATCAAAAAATCTAAAAAACTTAAAAACTAAAAAATCCAAAAAATTATAAAACTTAAAAACTAAAAAAATAAAAAAAAAAACCTAAAAATCCTAAAAAGTAAACTCATAAAACCAAAAAAAAAAAACAATAAAAACTTTAAAACTCAAAACTCGAAAAATCTATAAAACATTAAAAAAACAACTAACTAAAGGTGAAAAAATCTAAAAAACAAAAACAAAAGTTTTTCCAAAAAAATACTAAACATTGAAAATAAATAAAAATTTTCTATTTTGTTTTCACTTCAGCACGCTTCCCCTTATTGTGCACGTTAGAGGACGCATTTCTGTACACGCTCAAGCTATGCCGTTAGCTTCGAGACACACACACACACACACACACACACACACACACACACACTTGCCCCCTACAGCCCGCAACCTTTTCGCCGAGTTTATCGTTTTTGTTGTTCTCTTTTTGCTATTTCTTTTTAATAATGCAGTGTTTCCAATGAGCCTCCCCACACTCGTCTTAGGCAAGTTTCTACCCTCCTTTTATTTTTGTCCATATTTCATTTTGTATATTACAGTTCCCCATATTTAGATTACAACATTTGGGATAATGTTGGATTTAAGTATGAGGGTGTTTTCTTATTTTTTCTATTTCTGCACTTTTATATTCTGCAATAATAACAAAAATCATCAAAAATAAAAAAACAGTTACAAAAATTAAAACCTCAAAATTTTTTTTCTTTCTTGTTTTTATAATCAAAAAACATAAAAAAATCAATAAAACAAAACAAAAATTCAAAAACAAAAATTTTTTTCTTTTACTTTATAAATATTTTTTATATAAAAAAAAATCTTTCTCTTTCCTCCCACACTCTTTTTATTTGTAAAAGCTCGCTTTTTAGCAAGCCCGCGACATTCGACTCATCGAACCAACCACCTAAATAAGAGTCTGTTCGCGGGCCATCGAGTTTTTACCTTGTCCTTTTTTTGTAAAAAAACTTTCGAAAAAACCAAAAACCCTAAAAATGAATAAACTCTAAAAATAAAAAAAGATAATAAATCAAAAATATAAAATACAAAAAATGATGAAAACTATAAAAAATCTAAAAAATATTTTGTTAATTATGTAACGAATAAATCAATTATCTCATTCCTAACCCTTTTCGCTCTCCGAAAATTTAGTTGCAAGTTAATTTATAAGTAAATTTTAGTTATTCTTTGCTTACTATTCGTTTATTAATTGGAGATCGATAGATTTAGATATCTAGGGTTAAGTTTTTAAAATTTTTCGTATGCCTTTTTTTATTTAGATAGAGAACTGTTTTCAGAATTACTTCTACTTTTCTAAATAGTTGCACATTTCTTTTGTTAGAAATAACGATCTTAGATATCAATTATGTTAACTCCAAGCTTTTTTTCGAATTTTAGGAACGTTTAATTTATAAAAGTTGCTCTCAAAAACTTTTTATTAAACATAGTTTTATTTTAGAACACAAACCTATCACCTTTTTTCATGTCATACTTGGCATGATTTCGATCCTTATAAGATTTTATGTCATTGGAAATAAGATTTCGTTTCGTAAACATAGACATCCAATATTTAAAAAGATTATATGTCATGGAGTAAGAGGATAAAATTCATTGCTCCTATACATATACATTGGATTATTATGAAAATTGTAAAAAAAAATTATGTTATGGAAAATAAGATTTCGTTTTCCTAACATCCATATTTGAAAAACAAAATCATTAGAGGTTCGAGCGAAAAAATATACCCTCGCCTCTAATTCAAAGCCTTCTTCATATACCACGATATCCCACTCCACCAATCTCAAATAATCCTAGATTTAATTTTAAATTTTTTTGAGATCATAATTTGTAAATTAAATTATTTCCTGTAATTCTTACAAGCTCAAGTTTTCATAAATCCAATCTATCTTTGTTAGCCCAACGAATAAAATTTTTTGCTATCTATTCGATCATATCAGAAGTTTTTAACTGAAACTCTTACATTATTTAAATTTTTGCATAATTTAGGATTTAACTCTAATACCCCAGATATTTATTTAGATCTTTCTTTCAATTAATTCAAGCGGTAGCTAAACATGACATTTCTTTCATTTATTATAAGTTCATCTCCAACTTTTGCTCTCAAATAACAAAAGCTTAAGTATGAGGGTATTTCATGAATTGTAAATATACGCATTTTTGTGTACATTAATTTAGTCATTTTCATTTATTTTCGTCATTTTTACCTATGTTTTTTTTAATAAATTGCTCCTTTTATTGTAAATATTTTGCTAACTAAATTTATTTTATTTTTCAGAAAAATTCCAAAATTGGCAAAAAAAACCAAGTCACGCCCGTATACTATGGGTCACGCCCGTGACCAGGGAGTGACCCATCAAATTCCATTGAATCAGCAAATTTTTGAAGAAATTGTGTGACACGCCCGACGTCACACCCGTGTCCAATGACACGCCCGTGACCCCAGCCCGTGTCAAACGAGCTCGATGATTTTCCGCTCGATGAACGTCAACCCAACCCGTGACACGCCCAACGTCACGCCCGTGACCTGGGGCATGACTCCTCCTGATGCTCGACATTTTCTGCTCTCGATATTTTCCTCTCGACGATGGTCAAGACAACAAGACACGCCCCCAGTCACGCCCGTGACCTGGGGCGTGACTCCTCCACCTGGCCCGATAAACTGACGCTGACGACTTTCGACGCAAACGACGCCCAGTTCAACCTCCCGACATGCCCACCATCACGCCAGGGGTGTGAGCGCCGTGTTTTCAGCCGCAAAGTCAAATTTCATGTTAAATCGGACGGCCGCCATAGGAATAGTGCCGACACGCCCCTGACACGCCCGTGTCAGAGGGCGTGTCCCATGAAATTTTTGTCTATAAATTTCCAGCTTCTGTAAGGATTTCTGTTCCCTTTTTCCCGAACCATTTTGTATAGGGGCTTTGCTGTTAGATGATTCCAAGAGCTTTGTAAGGAGATTTTCTACCCCTCTCCTTCATGTTTGTTTGTTTTAGCTTTATAATGAACTTTTCATCTTTATAAAATTTGCAGTTTTTCCTCCTTATGTTGTCATGGACTCCATCTGTATGCAATCCCTTATGCAATCTTATCTTAATTTTGTTTTAACTTTATTTTTTTTATTTCTTCTACGTATGTGTGCGTGTATGAGTATAGATTTTTACTTTGATGTTTTCATTAATTGTTAACTTAACTATGTTAAACTTAGGATTTTTATAGCTTTCTATTGCGTTCCTACAAATCTATAAAAGAGATTTCAAAGTGATTTTCATTTTTTCTAACTTAGGTTTTCTTGTTTAGGATGTAAAACCTTTCGTTATTTTCACTGTATTTTCACTTTTTAACAACTTTTACAGGAGTTATAGGAACGTATATATAGTCATTTTAATTTTTCAAACACTTCATTTTTGCTTTTATTTTCAAAAACTTTTTGCCCGTTTAAATTTTATTTCTTCATTTTATTCATTTCTACTGCATTCTATCGGTAGAAATGTATTCATTTCAATTTTTCGAGAACTTGTACTTTTCATTTATTTGCAAAAAAAATTTTGTTCCTTTGAATTTTATTTTCACTTTTTATTCATTTCTACCGCATTCTAGCGGTAGAAATGTAGTCATTTTAATTTTTCAGTCACTTAGTTTTTCTTAATTTTGTACGTGTGCGTGCGTGTATGAGTTAGTTTTTATAGCTTTATTTAAATTCATGTATAGGGTGTGCGTGTGCTGTATTTAATTCCGCCTACTCATTAAAAGTTAAATGGCAGGTATTTATTTATTTCCGCCTACTCGCTAGGAGTTAAATTGTCGGTCTTTATTTTCCACGTACTCATTTGAGTAGGATTTGTGTGTGTGAGTATTTAATTTCTGTAGAGTGTGAGCATTTATTTTCTCCTACTCGTTTGAGCAGGAGCCGCTTTAATTTTCTCCTACTCATTTGAGTAGGACTTGTGTGCGTATTTCAATTCAAGTAGAGTGTGTTTACTTTCTGCAGAGTGGGTGTGTTTTACTTTCAAGTAGAGTGCGTGAGTGTTAGTATTTATTTCTGCCTAATCGCTAAGATTTAAATGGCAGGATTTTATTTACCGCCTACTCATTTGAGTTAAATGGATTGTCTTTAGTTTACTGTAATTAATTGAGATGGACTTGTAATTGCATTTATTTTCCCCTACACGTTTGAGTAGGACTCTCTTTATTTTGTCCCGCCCACTCATTTGAGCTGGGACTTGCAATTTTCCTGCTTTCATTTCAGTCCTACTCGTTTGAGTAGGACTTGCAATTTACTGTTTTTCTTTACAACTTTCCTTTATCGCTTTCATTTACTGCTTTATTTATTACTTTTCACGCAAGCCGTCCCCATTCCGATGAGTGCATAATCGTTTTTAGCCCTCAATATCGAAGAGCATTGGTACAAATAAAATAGCTTAAAATAATTAAAGGTCCTATTTTTCTAATTAATGATAATTAACTTAAGGTTTGCCTAGGGTTTACGACGCGTAGGACCACATAATCGATGTGTGGGCCCTATTTCTGTAGTCCATACGCTAGCTACCCGAGAGGCCGTGCGTATGGACCGATCGCCCCTTGGTAAATGGAGTTCCGCACTAACCCTCGAGAGAGGAGGCGCGCAAACTCTACCGGATTGGGTTCACCATCCAATAGTGGGGTTTTTTGTGTAATGTAGGTATTAAGAGGAATTTTTCGTCAGACGAGAGCCCGGTCGAATAGTCTTAGCGTTTAGGTGAGCGATTTTCCTCGAGATAGGTGAGCTCATTTTAGTGGAACTTCTACGGCCAAGTCTCCGCCTTAATTAATTTGAAAAATGGATCTCTTTTTATTAAAAGTATATTTTAGTTCAAATTTAATTCGGTGCCATCGAGCTAAGCTCTTTATCGACTCCACCTTTTTTATTATTTTTATTTTCTGCCTTTTGTTTTTATATATAAATATAACCCGACAAGTTAAATATTGGTAAAATAATAGTCCCCTCCAGGGAAGAGTAGAAATAATCGAACCGACCCCTAGAACAATACGACCTCGATATTTCGCACTGGAATATCATGTACTACACACGATAGGTGCACTTGCCTCCTTTCGTTAAAACTCGATTTCACTGTTTTATATCCAAACTAATAAATCTGCACGCCCCGCTTTTTAAATAAAAACCAATCACCGCTTTTCCTAAATAAAACCGCCCGGGGCGCCGTGGGCTCGTAATAATTTTTGGAGTTTTAACCCGCATCAATATTTTGGCGCCGTTGCCGGGGATATTTCGAGTCGTTATTTTAAACTCTGGAGACCTATTAATTTTACCTATTGTATATATATATATAATGGCCAACAAAAAATACTAATACTAATAATAATAATAATCATAATAACAACTTAACAAAACTAACAAACTCAAAAAAAAACTAAAAAAATCCAAAAATCTAAAAAACTTAAAAAAATCAAAAAATCTAAAAAACTTAAAAACTAAAAAATCCAAAAAATTATAAAACTTAAAAACTAAAAAAATAAAAAAAAAACCTAAAAATCCTAAAAAGTAAACTCATAAAACCAAAAAAAAAACAATAAAAACTTTAAAACTCAAAACTCGAAAAATCTATAAAACTTTAAAAAAACAACTAACTAAAGGTGAAAAAATCTAAAAAAACAAAAACAAAAGTTTTTCCAAAAAAATACTAAACATTGAAAATAAATAAAAATTTTCTATTTTGTTTTCACTTCAGCACGCTTCCCCTTATTGTGCACGTTAGAGGACGCATTTCTGTACACGCTCAAGCTATGCCGTTAGCTTCGAGACACACACACACACACACACACTTGCCCCCTACAGCCCGCAACCTTTTCGCCGAGTTTATCGTATTTGTTGTTCTCTTTTTGCTATTTCTTTTTAATAATGCAGGGTTTCCAATGAGCCTCCCCACACTCGTCTTAGGCAAGTTTCTACCCTCCTTTTTATTTTTGTCCATATTTCATTTTGTATATTACAGTTCCCCATATTTAGATTGCAACATTGGGGACAATGTTGGATTTAAGTATGAGGGTGTTTTCTTATTTTTTCTATTTCTGCACTTTTATATTCTGCAATAATAACAAAAATCATCAAAAATAAAAAAACAGTTACAAAAATTAAAACCTCAAAATTTTTTTTCTTTCTTGTTTTTATAATCAAAAAACATAAAAAAATCAATAAAACAAAACAAAAATTCAAAAACAAAAATTTTTTTCTTTTACTTTATAAATATTTTTTATATAAAAAAAAATCTTTCTCTTTCCTCCCACACTCTTTTTATTTGTAAAAGCTCGCTTTTTAGCAAGCCCGCGACATTCGACTCATCGAACCAACCACCTAAATAAGAGTCTGTTCGCGGGCCATCGAGTTTTTACCTTATCCTTTTTTTTTTGTAAAAAACTTTCGAAAAAACCAAAAATCCTAAAAAAGAATAAACTCTAAAAATAAAAAAAGATAATAAATCAAAAATATAAAATACAAAAAATGATGAAAACTATAAAAAATCTAAAAAATATTTTGTTAATTATGTAACGAATAAATCAATTATCTCATTCCTAACCCTTTTCGCTCTCCGAAAATTTAGTTGCAAGTTAATTTATAAGTAAATTTTACTTATTCTTTGCTTACTATTCGTTTATTAATTGGAGATCGATAGATTTAGATATCTAGGGTTAAGTTTTTAAAATTTTTCGTATGCCTTTTTTTATTTAGATAGAGAACTGTTTTCAGAATTACTTCTACTTTTCTAAATAGTTGCACATTTCTTTTGTTAGAAATAACGATCTTAGATATCAATTATGTTAACTCCAAGTTTTTTTCGAATTTTAGGAACGTTTAATTTATAAAAGTTGCTCTCAAAAACTTTTTATTAAACATAGTTTTATTTTAGAACACAAACCTATCACCTTTTTTCATGTCATACTTGGCATGATTTCGATCCTTATAAGATTTTATGTCATTGGAAATAAGATTTCGTTTCGTAAACATAGACATCCAATATTTAAAAAGATTATATGTCATGGAGTAAGAGGATAAAATTCATTGCTCCTATACATATACATTGGATTATTATGAAAATTGTAAAAAAAAATATGTTATGGAAAATAAGATTTCGTTTTCCTAACATCCATATTTGAAAAACAAAATCATTAGAGGTTCGAGCGAAAAAATATACCCTCGCCTCTAATTCAAAGCCTTCTTCATATACCACGATATCCCACTCCACCAATCTCAAATAATCCTAGATTTAATTTTAAATTTTTTTTGAGATCATAATTTGTAAATTAAATTATTTCCTGTAATTCTTACAAGCTCAAGTTTTCATAAATCCAATCTATCTTTGTTAGCCTAACGAATAAAATTTTTTGCTATCTATTCGATCATATCAGAAGTTTTTAACTGAAACTCTTACATTATTTAAATTTTTGCATAATTTAGGATTTAACTCTAATACCCCAGATATTTATTTAGATCTTTCTTTCAATTAATTCAAGCGGTAGCTAAACATGGCATTTCTTTCATTTATTATAAGTTCATCTCCAACTTTTGCTCTCGAATAACAAAAGCTTAAGTATGAGGGTATTTCATGAATTATAAATATACGCATTTTTGTGTACATTAATTTAGTCATTTTCATTTATTTTCGTCATTTTTACCTATTTTTTTTTAATAAATTGCTCCTTTTATTATAAATATTTTGCTAACTAAATTTATTTTATTTTTCAGAAAAATTCCAAAATTGGCAAAAAAAACCAAGTCATGCCCGTGTACTGTTGGTCATGCCCTTGACCAGGGTGTGACCCGTCAAATTCCATTGAATCAGCAAATTTTTGAAGAAATCGTGTGACACGCCTGACGTCACGCCCATGTTCAATGACACGCCGCGTGACCCTAGCCCGTGTCAAATGCGCTCGATGATTTTCCGCTCGACGAACGTCGACCCAACCCGTGACGCGCCCAGCATTATGCCCGTGACCTGGGGCGTGACTCCTCCTGCTGCTCGACATTTTCCGCTCTCGACATTTTCCACTCGACGATTGTCGAGACAACCAGACACGCCCCCAGTCACGCCCGTGACCTAGGGCGTGACTCCTCCACCTGGCCCGACAAACTGCCGCCGATGACTTTCGACGCAAACAGCGCCCAGTTCAACCTCTCGACACACCCACTATCAAGCCCGTGACCTGGGGCGTGACCGCCTCGCTTTCAGCCGGAAAGTCAAATTTCATGTCAAATCGGACGGCCGCCATATGAATAGTGCCGACACGCCCCCTGATACGCCCGTGTCAGCGGGCGTGTCCCACGAAATTTTTGTCTATAAATTTCCAACTTCTGTAAGGATTTCTGTTCCCTTTTTCCTGAACCATTTTGTATAGGGGCTTTGCTGTTAGATGATTCCAAGACCTTTGTAAGGAGATTTTCTCCCCCTCTCCTTTATGTTTGTTTGTTTTAGCTTTGTAATGAAATTTTCATCTTTACAAAATTAGCAGTTTTTCCTCCTAATATTGTCATGGACTCCATCTATATGAAATCCCTTATGCAATCTTATCTTTATTTTGTTTTAACTTTATTTTTTTTTATTTCTTCTATGTGTGTGTGCGTGTACGAGTATAGATTTTTTACTTTGATGTTTTCATTAATTGTTAACTTAACTATGTTAGACTTAGGATTTTTATAGCTTTCTATTGCGTTCCTACAAATCTGTAAAAGAGATTTCAAAGTGATTTTCATTTTTTCTAACTGAGGTTTTCTTGTTTAGGTCGTAAAAAATTTCGTTATTTTCACTTTATTTTCACTTTTTAACAACTTTTAAGGAGTTATAGGAACGTATATATAGTCGTTTTAATTTTTCAAACACTTCATTTTCACTTTTATTTTCAAAAACTTTTTGCACGTTTAAATTTTATTTCTTCATTTTATTCATTTCTACTGCATTCTATCGGTAGAAATGTATTCATTTCAATTTTTCAAGCACTTGTACTTTTCATTTATTTGCAAAAACTTTTGTTTCTTTAAATTTTATTTTCACTTTTTATTCATTTCTACCGCATTCTAACGGTAGAAATGTAGTCATTTTAATTTTTCAGTCACTTAGTTTTTCTTAATTTTGTACATGTACGTGCGTGTATGAGTTAGTTTTTATAGCTTTATTTCAATTCATCTAGAGTGTGTGCGTGTGCTGTATTTAATTCCGCCTACTCGTTAAGAGTTAAATGACAGGTATTTATTTATTTCCTCCTACTCGCTAGGAGTTAAATGGCCGGTCTTTATTTTCCATCTACTCATTTGAGTAGGATTTGTGTGTGTGAGTATTTAATTTCTATAGAGTGTGAGCATTTATTTTTTCCTACTCGTTTGAGTAGGACCCACTTTAATTTTCTCCTACACATTTGAGTAGGCCTTGTGTCCGTATTTCAATTCATTTAGAGTGTGTTTACTTTCTATAGAGTGGGTGTGTTTTACTTTCAAGTAGAGTGTGTGAGTGTTAGCATTTATTTCCGCCTACTCGCTAGGAGTTAAATGGCAGGATTTTATTTACCGCCTACTCATTTGAGTTAAATGGCCGGTATTTAGTTAACTGTAATTAATTGAGATGGACTTGTAATTGCATTTATTTTCTCCTACTCGTTTGAGTAGGACTCGCTTTATTTTGTCCCGCCCACTCATTTGAGCCGGGACTTGCAATTTTCCTGCTTTCATTTCAGTCCTACTCGTTTGAGTAGGACTTGTAATTTACTGCTTTTCTTTACAACTTTCCTTTATCGCTTTCATTTACTGCTTTATTCATTGCTTTTCCCGCAAACCGTCCCCATTCCGATGAGTGGCTAATCGTTCTTAGCCCTCAGTATCGAAGAGCATTGGGACAAATAAAATAGCTTAAAATAATTAAAGGTCCTGTTTTTGTAATTAATTAAAATTAACTTAAGGTTTGCCTAGGGTTTACAATGCATAGGACCACATAATCGATGTGTGGGACCTATTTTCGTAGTCCATATGCTAGCTAGCCAAGAGGCCGTGTGTATGGACCGATCGCCCCTTGGTAAATGGAGTTCCGCACTAACCCTCGAGCGAGGAGGCGCGCAAACTTTACCGGATTGGGTTCCCCACCCAAT
Source organism: Platanthera guangdongensis (assembly GCA_039583875.1). Lineage (NCBI taxonomy): Eukaryota > Viridiplantae > Streptophyta > Magnoliopsida > Asparagales > Orchidaceae > Platanthera > Platanthera guangdongensis. Next base: position 118,495,104 of record CM077164.1, read on the forward strand.
ATCGGGGTTCTTAGCGTAATGCAGGCATTTAGAGGAATCCTTCGTCGGACGAGAGCCCAGTCGAGTAGTCTTAGTGTTCAGGTGAGCGATATTCCTAGAGATAGGTGAGCTCATTTTAGTGGAACCTCCACGGCCAATTCTCCGCCTTAATTAATCTGAAAATTAGGATCTCTTTTTTTTAAAAGTATATTTTAGTTCAAATTTAATTTGGTGCCATCGAGTTATGCTCTTCATCGGCTCCACCTTTTTATTGCTTTTATTTTCTGCCATTTTGTTTTTATATATAAATAAAACCCGACAAGTTAAATTTTGGTAAAATAATAGTCTCCTCCCGGGAAGAGTAGAAATAATTGAACCGACCCCGAGAACAATACGACCTCGATATTCCGCACCGGAATATCATGTACTACACACAATAGGTGCACTTGCCTACTTTCGTTAAAACTCGATTTCACTATTTTATATCCAAACTAATATATCCGTGCGCCCCGGTTTCTAAATAAAAACCAATCACCGCTTTTCTTAAATAAAACCGCTCGGGGCGCCGCGGGCTCTTAATAATTTTTGGAGTTTTAACCCGCATCACACACCCCCAAGATGAAGCAAAAGCAAAGCAAACAAGCTAGAATGGGCGCAATGGGGTCATCCCTCAACATCGACGTTAGCATCATCATCTGAGGCTTCCTCTAAGCCCAGATCATTGCGCTCCGGTATCTTCCGAGTAGCCTGAAAACCCTTGTCAAATCTCAAGCGGCACACGACATCACACTCGAGCAGATCAATCCCAATCGTCATCATCTCAGAGCGGACCTCCACTGAGATACGGGATCGCTCCATCTCCACGTCGTGAGACCCGTGGTACTCAGCCACTGCAGACGCTCACATAACCTCGATATCCTTCAGCTCCATAGTCAATTGAACCTTCTCTTTCTTCATTTGCTCCACCTCCACCCAGAAGGACACAGGTCCTCCTAAAGAGTGACCAAACAAGGGTTCTTCAACACTACCGCACGGACAGACCTCAGTCCTCCTCAGGAAAGGGCAAGCAAAATCTCTTCGCCTAATCTCAGGCACTCTCAAAGCGCGCACGAACCAAGGTTAGTCGCAGCCTCCTGAAACAAATAGATCTCTGAGTCCATCCACACAACCAATGGCAAGGGGAGCAAGTGTCATCCCCATCACACTCAAGCAACAAGCTCTCGTCACTAACGCTTGACGACAATCACTAACGATAACGCCCAACGAACATGGAATATGAACCACCAGATGCTCCTGACTGTCGCAACACATGTCACGACACCAAGTCGCCACATCAAGGACAACAACATGGAACAGTTCAACAATCTCTATGATCCGATGCCTAATGACGACAGCAGTAACTTCACCACGCAAGGCCGATGCCCTAAGAAACTCGCAAGCTCAACTTGTCACGTGAAAACTCGGGCGATCGAGCAAAGGAAGTGTAAAGGCAATACACAAGCCAACCATATCAAACGTGCGTACGACACAGATGCAATCAAATGTTCCCTCGTCGCCAACACCAACTTTCAAGGCAGCACATACTTAGGGGTCGGAACACCCCCGTAACCTTCGTAACACGCAAAGTCCCACCAAATACATGGCAGAGTTTAGCAGCACGCACAGCTCGCCACCACAAGCCTACCTTTGTAGCCATTATCTCAGGGTCTGCTTGGCTATCTGGCCCTGCTCCACCCAAAGACCCCAGGACTTCATGTGTTGCAAATGTGAAAGCTCGCATCATTGCAACATCCTGAGGCAAGGATGCCACCGATGGCCTACGCCTTTATGAAACCCGCTTCGCATCCCTTTTATTATTATTTTTATTGCACGTGTCTTTTTTTTGTAGTGCGTATTTTTGCACCTTTGGCTTTATTTGTAGCGTCGAGTTGTATTGCACGTGTTATGCGCGCTTGAGTGTTATTTTGCATTGCATGTTGTTTGCGCAATTTTGTTTGGCTCATTGGTGTGACCGACCAACGAGACCCTAAATGCATAGGTCCGATAATTTTAGGAGATAGGTTAACTTAGGGCAAGCTTATAATAATTTACAATTTCAAAATAGATATTAATTGCCAAAATTTGATATGAGATTTTTAAATTGGGTGTTATCTTCGAAGATGACTTTCTGTTCATCAAATCAACCCATCCTAAAGTTAGCCTCAAGATTTGTCAATATCAAAAAATCACCCTAATCCTAAGTTATAAAAGAAACCCTATCCCTTGTTATCAGCCTGTTAGAAAATAAAATATAAAGAAACTTTTGTTTTCGTTCGTTTCTCATCCAGCGCCGCCCTTGCCTGAAGCCACCGCCTCCTTCTTGCATCTCCCCATCCCCCCATGGCTCCGGCGACCACTGCCTGACGTGTATAACCCCATATCCGATGAGTAGGGTCCACAGGAACCAGACACAGTGGTGCAGATCGCTCAGAGGCTAGGCGAGCTCGGCAGGGGAATCAGAAGCTCGTGCTCGGCACCCGCCGATCCCGAGTTCGGCATTCATCGAGCTCATTCTAGGTTTCGTCGAGTTGAGATCGACTAATGATAGCCGACCAATGGGCGAGCTCGCCCTCCCAGCTTGCGCTCGTGCGAAGGAGCTCGGCAATAATAGACGAGCCGAATTTTCAAGAGTGGCCGAGCTCCCCAGCTCTCCCAGATCTATGAGGTACTTTTTACTATTTTACCCCCGCTGGTCTGCCCATAGCCCTTCAAAACAGCGGAGTTTGGCTGTTGGCAGACCCAGCCAAGGGTATTTTGATAATTTCAGGTCAGTTTAGTTTGGTTATTGGCAGTTCAAATTCTGAAATCTATAAATAGGACCCAAGGGGTACATCAGAGAGCAGGCTTCCTGGGCCCTCTAGCTTCATCTCTCAAGCTCTTTCTGAGGATACCTTAGCTCGACCTTTGTTTAAGGAGGGGAAGCGCTCTTAGATCTTCTGGGTGTGTGGTGGGTCCTCCCCGCCGAGCCCTTGGGTCAGTACTCCCTTGTTTCTTTTGTTGTTTTGCTTGTAGGAGTGAAGTAGGTGCGTGATCACCCCTTCCCCAAGGGTGAACTCCACAGGAGACCGAATTTCGGTTTCAACATTTTGGTGCAGTGAGCGTGGAGAGTGGTCAGTACAGAAAAGCTTCAGCGAGCTCGATGATAGGAGGACATGGATCTGACAGGCCAGACTCGCCCCCCCCCCCCCACCTCTAGCCATGGTGGGGATGTTTGAAGATTTCAGGAACGAGGTGCTGGGCCTTGTCAATTTCGCACTTGGCGCGCAAGCCGTGTGCTCGACTCTAGCTGTCTAGATCGCAGCAGCCCCCTCTCTGGGCGAGGATGCCACCGGTAGGCGAGCTGGGAAGGAAGTGGCCGAGGAGGGCTGGGGGTGCGAGCTCCCCGGGCGGGAGCTCTTCCCCGGCTCGGTAGGCAGAGGCCGGCTCGGTGAGCTAAGCCTGCGAGATATGCCAGCTTGCCTAGTAGGGGGAGCTAGCCCCTTCAGCGAGTTGGTCTTTTTAGCTCCAGTTCTAGAGGGGTTCAGGGAACCCAAGATGTCCTACTATACTGGGAAGGGAGACCCGGTCCAATACGTCCAGTGGTTTGAGGACGTGGTCTCGATATGGCAGATGTTGGATGGGTTCAAAGGTCAGCTCTTCACCATCACCCTCAAGGAGAAGGCAAGGGAGTGGTTCCAACAACTGCCGGCCAGCTCCATCTACTACTTCGAGGACCTACGCCGGGGGTTCATGCTGAGGTTCACCACCTCGAAGTGGGGGAAGAAGGAGTCGAAGTCCCTATTCCACATCAAGCAGGGAATGAATGAGATGCTGGGAAGCTACGTGGACCGGTTCTAGGAGGAGGTCACCCAGGTCTAGGAGATGCCAGGCCATAGTTCGATGATGGCCTTCACCCTAGGCCTGCAGCAGGGATTCTTCAGGATGGAACTGAAGAAAGTACCCCCCCCTCTCATATGAGGAGCTGATGGAGAGGGCATCGAGAGAAGTTGACGGGGAGGTGTCAAATCCAGAGTTCTCCCAAAAGCTGGCCATGTGGGCCACGGAGGAAGAGAAGGAGCCAAGGAGAGGAAGAGGACATGAGGAGAGGAGATTCGAGCCCCAGTAGAGGGAGTAGAGGCAGCTCCAGGGGAATCAGCAGCCCAAGTGGGGGCATTAGGAGCCTGACCGTCAGCTAGGATGGAGGCCCGAGTGGCAAGGGCAGGGGCCACAGAGAGTGTACCAAGGAAGGGACCACCATTGGGGGGGCAACATCAATTTCACCCCCCGGGCTGGAGGCAGGCCCAGAGGCCTCGACTCCCCGATTAAGAAGAGGCTATGTCCAAAGCCATAGGGGAGAGGAGGAGAGTAGCAAGGAGGAGGAGGAGAGAGGTTAGGGTAGAGTTGCCCTACTAGGACTTCCATCAGAAGGAAGGCCACGCCACAACCACATGCCCAGAGTTCCTAGAAATGAGGGGAAACAGGGAGCAGTAGTAGCTGCAGGGGCGTCAGGAAGTGAGGATCGAGGAGGTCCTGCCTCAGGCGGAGGAGGACCGTTGCGAGGACCGGGTGGACGTCGGGACCCGTGGAGGGATTGGAGTGATCCACGGGTGGGGGTGGGGGGGGGGGGGGGGGTAGGGTGGGGGTTGAGGCTTCCCGAAAGGAGAGCCTCCACACCATATATTGTCGGAGCGTTGGCTCCACATCCCAAACCCCGCTCACGGAAGAGAGGATCACCTTCTCGAGGAGCGACATGGCGGATAATGAGGATCCTTTTTGTGATGCGCTGGTCATCCAGACGGCCATCGAAAATTGTACCGTCTCCCGGATCCTCGTCGACTACGGAAGCTCCATCAACGTCGTCTTTAAGAAGGCGTTTGACGTAATGAAGGTGGAGGCGAAGAGGGTGTTGGCCTCAGATGAGCCCTTGTTCTGATTTTCGTGGGAGAGGAAGGAGGTCGAATGAGGTGTGGGGCTCCATGTCACCCTGGGGGGGGGGGGGGGGCAGTCCAGGAACTGCAGGTTCGTCATCATGGATGCCCCCAGCAGCTACAACGCTATCTTTGGGAGGCCCCTCATCAGCACCTTCCGCTACGTCCCCTCATCGTTCCATCAGGGCTTGAAGTTCAATGCCGAGGGGATTCAGGTCAGGGTCAGGGGGGACCCCAAATTGGCACGGAAATGCTACGTCACCGCCGTGAACTCCATCTCTTGATAGGAGGGAGCCGAGGAGATGGAGCGAAGGATGGAGGAGGCAGAGCAGGAAGTTGGCAGGGAGGAGCTGGAAGAGAAGAGCAGCACCGAGGTTGAGGTGGCAGGAGGAGATCGGGAGGAGTCGGCCGAGCCGATGCGCGTAGAAGAAGAAGTGGAGGTGGAGGTCCTCGTCCCAGAGGAGAGGGATGTTGAAGAATGGGGGGAGCAGTCCAGGCTAGAGGCTGCGGAAGAGGTGGTGGAGCTAGAGGTCCCCACCTGAGAAGGCATGGTGGAGAAGGTCCGCGTCAGCGGAGGGCTGACCCCGGAGGCTCAGGGCAGGATGCTGGAGTGCATCCAGAAGAATGTGGACATCTTCACAAGGAGCGCCGTGGAGATGTCGGGGGTTGACGCGAATGTGGCTTGCCACCGCCTCAACTTGGACCCGGGAATATGTCCCATCCAACAAAAGAAGAGGTCCACCGCGGACAAGCTGACAGAGCCCATCAGAGAGGAGGTGGCAAAGCTTCTCAAGGCCGGCTTCGTGTCCAAGATCCAATACCCCGGCTGGGTCTCCAATGTAGTCGTGGTTAAAAAGGGAGACGGCCGGTGGCGTGTGTGTATCGACTTCTCCTTGCCTAATAAATCTTGTCCTAAGGACTGTTATCCCTTGCCTTAGATCGACGCGCTGGTTGACTCAGCCGTTGGTTTTTATGTAATGATTTTTCTAGATGCATTTCCAGGTTATCATCAAACAGGATGCACCCCCCGGACGTCAAGGATATCTCGTTCATCACAGGGGATGGATGCTATAACTATAAAATGATGCCCTTTGGGCTGAAGAACGCAGAGAAGACCTACCAGAAAATGATGGATAGGGTCTTCAAAGAACAGAAGGGGAGGAACCTGGAGGTGTATGTAGATGATCTCATGATCAAGAGTCGGAATGTGGACTCCCACCTCCGGGACCTGGAGGAGACCTTTGCTACCCTACGCAAGTACAAGATTCGGTTGAACCCCCTGAAGTGCGTCTTCGGGGCTAGCAGGGGAAAGTTCTTGGGATACCTCCTAACCACTTGTTGGAACACCCTATTACTGATTTGGGTAAGGATCACTATGTCCTTAGGAAAAATGTTTTGACCTCCTTGTATAGTTTTTAAGGTCAATTAGATTGAGTCTAAGGGATAGTATTTAGGCATGAAAGCTGCCCCCAAGACCCTCAGATCAGATATTCAAATTCAGGAGGCTAAGTCATTTTCGTCGAGCTCAGATCGACGAATCGTCGAACTCAGTTCGACGATCTCTGAGCTCAGTTCAACGAGTCACCGAACTCCGTTCGACGATCTTCGAGCTCAGATCGACGTTTCTGTCTCTAGCTGTTTTTCCAATCTCTGAGCTCAGGTCGACGATAGTTGAACTCAGATAGACGATTTTTGTTTCCAGTCTAGTTCCAGTCTCTGAGCTCAGGTCGACGATAGTTGAGCTCAGGTCGACAATTTTCTGGAGAGATCGACGATTCACAAGATTCAAATTCAGACAGTTATGGAATTCTATCTTATTTATTCCCAGCATTTATTCCAAGGATCTTGTAGCCGTTTCAATTAATCTGGAGCAATTTTCAAGGGAATTTTAAATGAATGTTTTCTAGGACTTTCCTCTAGAGACAAAATTCATTTAAGGAAGTCATTAATGAGTGGCTAACGGCTATCTTGGAGACAGAGAATCAATTCATTCTCTTCGGATCTCTTTTGATATTCATTCTGCTTCTTCCAACAACATTTTTTTTTACAACTGTTACATATACACACAGACAGAATTCTTTCAGAACACACATTACTGAAGGAGATCAACATATAGAAAATTTTCTAGATCTCTTTTGACTCAAGTGTTCAAAGGCTTCATCCATCAAGACTCCAGACACTACACATTTCAGCAACTGCTGGAATCATTCTTTGCTGGAGATCTCATCTACTGAAGGCCTATCACCCTAGTGCAAAGATTCTTTTCCTGAACCTCTTCCAGATCTCAGGGGGAGCTTTGACAATATCATCCAATAGTCTTCTCTCTAATTGTTGACAGAGAAGAACATCTCACCTCTTTCTTTTTCTGCTGTAAAAGGGTTTCTCAAAACTCCCTTCAAAAGTTTTGTGCTGGTTTCTAAGACCTTGTCAAAACTCAGTGGTGGCAAGACACCTGATCAAAAAATCTGGTTTGGTTTTTTGAACACCTTATCAAAAGCTTATTGGTGCCCAAGACACCTGATCAACTCATCCTGCAGTGGATTCCTACCTAGGGTGGTAGAAGAGTGGATGTACCCAGATTGATTGGGGAACCACTATAGCTCCTTGTATCTTCTGGTTGCTATATTTTGTTTGCTGTGTGCTGTGTTTTTATTTCTTGCTTTCATTATTTTTATTTACTGCAAGCACATTACACATATATTTAAATTAAGTCTTCCACTGCAAAATAGTTTTTAAACTGAAAATTAGTTTAATAAACTCTATTCACCCCCCCCCCACCTCTAGAGTTAAGGTAGATCTTATCCCCACTTTCAATTGGTATCAGAGGGAGGTTGGTTTAAATCACCAGATTGGTTATCCTACATGCTAACACCTGAACCAAAAGATCTCTGATAAGATCAATCTTGTATATAGGGTTTTTATTTTTATTATTTGTATTATATTTGTATTTATATAAAACCATGGCACAAAACAAAGATTATGCTAGCACCAGACCTCCAGTATGAAATCTATCTAAGTTTGCACTTTGGAAGGCAAGGATAAGATTGTACATGAACTCTATTGATGAAGACATCTTTAATTCTATTTTGACAGTGTGTCCAAGCCCCCCAGCAAATACAAGTACAAGTGTTGTTCCACCTTCTTCAGGAACAGATGCAGAAATCAAAAAATGGAAAGTTGCAGATGCCAAAGCAATGAACATTTTGGCACACACCATGTCTGATGAAATCTTTCAAAAAGTAGCTGAATGCAACTCAGCAAAAGAGATATGGGACAAACTATCTGAAATAGTGTCAGGATCTGCAGATGAAAGGAAAGATAGAAGATCCCATCTCATAACTCAGTATGAGAACTTCAAGAAAGGAGAAAGTGAGTCAGTTGCAGATATGTATAACAGACTCAGTCTTATAGTCAATGAACTGAAAATCTTGGACAAGGAGATCTCATTGACTGAACTCAATGACAAAATCCTAATGTGCTTCCCCAGTAATTGGGACTCAAGGATCTGGCCAATCAAGGATACTAGAAGCCTAAATGAGATCACCACTAAGGCTCTTTTGGGCAAGCTCAAGTCTTATGAGCTGCTCATCAAGAACAGAGAAGAAGAGCAGAAGGCTGCTTCACCAGCAATCAGAAAAGAGAAATCAATAGCATTTAAAGCTATTGAAGATCAGCTTGAAGACAAGGTCACAGGCAATGAAGAGCTGCTAAGCTTACTGGCCAAAAGGTTTTATAAAATGACCAGGAAGGACTTCAGGAAAAAGTCATTCAGAGGACATGAAAAGCCAAGGTATGATAAGTCCAATAACAAAGAAATTATTTGTTTTGGATGCAGGAAACCAGGCCACATTGTGCCTGACTGTCCAGAAAATCAGAATAAGGACAAGAAGGACATGAAAGAAAGGAGAAGAGACAAACACTTCAAGAAAAACATCAATGACAAACCCTCCTCCAGCAAGAACAAACATACCAGGAAGGGGTTTGTAGCTGAAACCTGGAGTGAAATAGAAGAAGAATCAGAAGCTTCATCCAGCTCAAGTGATGATGAAAAGGAGTTATGCATGATGGCTATTAATGCCTCTCAACACAATACTGATGCAGAACAAGAGTCAGAGTCTGAATCAGAAACTCAATCTGAAGAGGATTAGGTAATAGACTCATTTGATTTTAATTCAGAGGACTTCAAATGTGAATTTAAGGCACTGTGTTTATATCTATTAAAATCTGAGAAAGAAATTATTTTTCTCAGAAATCAATTGTCTGAACAAAGCACCTTAAAATCAGATAACCTCAAACTCTCTGAGGAGTTGGAATGTTGTAGGGAGCAGATAGCCTCACTGAAAAGTGAACTATTAGAGGCCAAGAAGTTTGAAGAATCCCTCAATGGGAGAAGTATCAAACTAATGGACATCATAAGCACAGTGAACTCAAGATTCAATAGTACACTGGGCTTGGGTGCCTCATCCAGCCAACCTATAGTATTAACAACCCCAATCAAGTTTATCTCAGATAAAGGTAAGGGAGTTGTAGAGGTGGCTAGGAAGAATTCCGATTTACCAAAGAAAACAAAAGTTCAACAGAAAACGTCGAACGGAGCTCGACGATCGCCGAATGGAGCTCAACGATCTCAGGCTGAATCGTCAAACTCAGGTCGACGATCTCTGAACCCTGAACTCTGGCATAGTCGATCTTCGAACGGAGCTCGACGATCTGACCCAAAATCGTCGAACTCAGCTCAGAGATCGTCGAATAGAGCTCAGAGTTTTGAAAGATCTTTCAAAGGTAAATCAAACTTCAATCCTAGAGGTCCTACATCTCAGAGGGTTAACCCTTATGCTGAATGGATAATAACTCCCAGGAGATATCATCCTGAAGGCTATAAGAGTCAACCAGAGATGTCTTTTATTTCAGAATTTAAAGGTTATCAACCTAGGCCCAAGGTAAACTGGGTCAAAAACAAATAAATTATTTTATGTGCAGGTGAAGACCTCTCCAATATCAAACCAGCAATGGTATCTGGATAGTGGGTGATCCAAGCATATGACAGGAAACAAGGAGAATTTCACATCCTTCAAAGCCAAACTTGGACACAAAGTAATATTTGGTGATTCAAACTTTGGACTAACAAAAGGATATGGTGCAGTCCAGATTGGCTCAGTCATATTCAAGAAAGTAGCTTATGTGGAAGGACTGAAGCACAACTTAATCAGCATCAGTCAATTGTGTGATGAAGGCTACCAAGTGACTTTCAACAAATCCTCATGCAAAATCAAATCAGAGGACAACACAACTGTGTTGACAGGTAAAAGGAAAGGTAACATTTATCTTGTAGATTTTCTTTCAACTAAAGTAGATATATGCTTGTTCAATTCCATTTGTAGACCTAATGAACTTTGGCTTAAAATATTAGGACATATAAAATTTAGAACCATTGCTAGGCTATCCAAGGACAACCTTGTTAGAGGACTACCTTCTGGCCCCTACAAGAAGGAAGGACTTTGCAGGGCTTGTCAATTAGGCAAGCAAACTAAAAATAGCTTCAAGTCACTTAATAAGAGTGATTCACCTAGGATTTTGTATCTGTTACACATGGATATCTTTGGACCCATTATAGTATAAAGCTTAGGAGGTAAATCTTATACTTTAGTAGTTGTAGATGACTTCTCTAGATTCACATGAGTGTTCTTTCTGAGGAAGAAGTCTGATAACTTTAAGTGTTTGACAGAGTTTCTCAAATGCATACAGAGTGAGTTCAATACTCACATTACCCTGATCAGAAGTGATCATGTGACAGAGTTTGATTCTCTTCTTATGCAAGAGTTCTGTCAGAGTGAAGGGATTAGGCACACTTTCTTAGCTCCTAGAACTCCTCAACAAAATGGGGTAGCTGAAAGGAAAAATAGAACCCTTATTGAATCTGCTACTACATTGTTGTCAGATGCTCATCTTCCTCTATCCTTTTGGGTAGAGGCAGTGAACACCTCCAACTATGTGTTGAATAGAAGTCTGATACATAAGCTGAAGTGCAAGACTCCCTATGAATTACGCAAAGGGAAGAAACCTAAAGTAGATTATTTTAAAATTTTTGGTTGCATTTGTTACATTCACAATAATGACAAGAAATACATAGCAAAATTTCAAGCTAAAGCTGATGGAGTGTTTCTGGGATACTCCATGATCAGTAAATCTTATAGGGTGTATAACAAATCTACTCTTAAAATTAAAGAATCTGTTCATGTATCCTTTGATGAATATAACATATCTTTTAAGGAGAAGAAGGCTTCTACCATAGAATCTTTGCAGGTACACTCTCTTACAGAAAATTTGGACAGGTTATAAATAATACAAAAGGATGAAAGCAGTGAAGATGAAGAAGATATTCAACATCTTGGAGAGAATCTTCTTGAAGAGCCAGTTGTTGTTCCATAAGAGAAAACAACAACACAGGTTGGTGAACAATCAACACCCCCTGTTGATTTAGTAACATCAGGAGACCATCAAATCTCCCAAGTGATTGGAGACATCTCAGCTAGTGTGCAAATGAGAAATTAGGTCAAACAAAACCTGATGCACACCTGCTTTCTTTCTCAAATTGAGCCTCAATCCATTCAAGATGCAGAACAAGATCCACACTGGATCATTGCAATGCAAGAGGAATTACATCAATTTGAAAGGAACAAAGTTTGGGAACTAGTACCAAGGCCAAAGGATCACTCCATTGTTGGAACAAAATGGGTGTTCAGAAATAAATTGGATGATCAAGGAATCATTGTAAGGAACAAGGCAAGTCTAGTTTCTCAAGGATACTCTCAAGAAGAAGGGATAGACTATGACCAGACCTTTGCACCAGTTGCAAGGTTAGAGGCCATAAGAATCTTCTTAGCTTATGCAGCACACAAAGGATTCAAAGTATATCAAATGGATGTAAAGAGTGCTTTTCTCAATGGATACATCAAGGAAGAAGTCTATGTTAGACAACCCCCAGGTTTTATTTCTCCAACTCATCCTAATTATGTTTTCAAATTGCATAAAGCATTATATGGTCTAAAGCAAGCTCCTAGAGCATGGTATGAGACCCTAGCATGCTTTCTTCTGAAAAATGATTTTATAAGGGGTAGAGTGGACCAAACTCTTTTTATTAGAATCCATAGGTCCAATACCTTACTAGTACAAATCTATGTAGATGACATTATCTTTGGTTCTACTGATTCAAATCTGTACAAAAGGTTTTCCAACCTAATGCATTCTAAATTTAAAATGAGTAGCATGGGTGAGCTTTCCTTCTTTCTAGGATTGCAAGTCAAACAGCATGCTGAAGGCATATTCATCTCTCAAACCAAGTATGCAAAAGAATTGGTTAAGAAATTTGGTATGTCTGAAGCATCATGTATGAAAATACCTATGCCTACTAATGCTGTATTAGATGCTGATGAACATGGGAAACCTGTTGATCAGACAACATATAGAGCAATGATTGGCTCTTTATTGTACCTTACAGCTAGTAGACTAGACATAATGTTTGCTACATGCATATGTGCTAGATTCCAAGTGAGCCCTAGAGAGTCACACTTAACCTTAGTAAAAAGGATTCTTAGGTATGTGAAAAGTTGTCCAAATCTAGGTCTCTGGTATCCAAAAGACTCAGAATTTGACTTAACTGGATTTTTAGATGCTGATTATGCTGGATGCAGAATAGACAGGAAAAGCACCAGTGGAACTTGTCTGTTTCTTGGTGATAGACTTGTCTCCTGGTTTTGCAAGAAACAAACATCTGTGTCAACATCAACTGCTGAAACTGAATATATGGCAGCAGGTAGTTGTTGCTCACAGATCTTGTGGATTCAGAATCAACACCTAGACTATGGATACAACTTAGAGAAGTCAAAAAATTTCTAAGATAACACTAGTGCTATTTCTATAGCACAAAATCCAGTCCTCCATAGTAGGACAAAATATATAGAAATTAGGCATCACTTTTTAAGGGACAATGTTGAGAAAAATAAAATTGGACTTCAATATATCCCAACTGACTTACAAAGGGGAGATATTTTCACCAAATCATTGGATGAAAGGAAACACACAATCTTCCTGAATCAGTTAGGGATGTTAGATGGAGGAAGTTTAAAATAAGATCCAAGATTTTAAAACTCTAAAATTGACCCAGACTAGGCAAACATTTTGATTTTTCTAGTGTCTATAGGTTGTTTCTAGTCTCTGAACTGCGCTCGACGCTTTTCCCAAAGATCGTCGAACGAAGATCGACGTTTCTTAGAAATCGTCGACCGGAGTTCAGCGCTTTCCAGATAGTGCTAATCTATCTTCTTCCGGTCAATGATCGTCGAACGGAGCTCGACGCTCTCCAATATCATCGAATGGAGATCGACGATGCTGAAGACCTTTCAGATTCCTTTAAAAGCCCAGATCGTCGAACGGAGTTCAACGATCTTTCCTTTTCTGCGTCGAACCATAATATAAAATTCATTTTTCAGCCGTTGTTCTCCCTTTGTTCTTTCATACTCTCTGCAGAATTTCCCTTTCCCTCCAAACTTTTCTACACTTGGTCTTGTGTTTGTTCACTTTTGCAGGTAAAAATGGTTGTTTCTGTTGCAGTTTTAGCAGTAATGAAATTCGACACTGGATTCGACATTGATATGGACTCGTTTGAAAACAGTGATCAGATTTTCAAGGATATTCTGGAGTTATATAAAGATCAATAGCTAGTACACATCATGACCACAAGGATAAAACTAGCTACAGATGAAATCAAGGAATGGGTGTATACTGCTCACAATCAAGATCAAAATACAGTGATTGGAACTATATCAGGCAATCATGTAACTCTTGCTGCTGCTATATTAACAGAAGTTTTCAATTTAATACTGGTCAAGATTCTCTTGAGTTATTTGGAGAAGAATTTGCAAGTATGCTTGACAGAATGGGTCATTCAGCAGCAAACCCTAACAAACTGCTTAAGAAAAATCTGTCAGTGTAATACAGGTTTCTAGCAGATGTTGTTGGCAAGGTCCTATTAGCAAAACATTCTGCCCATGATACCATATCTAGGTATCAATTCTGTTTAGTGGGTGCTTTGGTGGATAAGAAACAGTTGAATTGGGGAGAAATTTTCTTTGACCTAATTAAGAAGAAAATAAATAAGAACTTTGCGAACTTTGGAAGGATTCTAGGGCTATTTCTTCATAGCAGATGCCCTGAGCTGCATGTTTCACATGGGATGCATATCAATGCCTCTAAGAGGTTAACCTGTGTCCTCTTTGGCAAATGGGACAGGCAAATTGCAAAGCCAAGCAGAGCCTCTGCAGTCATCTCATCTTCAGGCACCAGGACTGATCCAGTCACTTCCCCTCAGGAAACTGCCCCATTAGAAGAACTGCCTGCCTCCTCATCTCCACCTTCTCCACCTACTGTTCCCTCACTAATTATCACATCCACCATAACCATTTCAATCTCATCCCCCATATCCATTCCATCTCCAAACTCAATTCCTTCACCAACACCAACATCCACTGAAGATCTTCCATTGCTCAACATTCCATCCTTCACTCTCCTAGATGATTCCTATATGGATGATTCTCCCTCCTCACCCCTTGAGCCACCATCTTCTTCTACATCATATCAACAACTACGTCAAGAAATTCTTGCTCAACCATCCTTCTCACCATCTATCTCCATTCCATTAACTTCCATCTCCACCATTCCTATACCTCAACCATCAATTCTACCATCCCCATTCACACCATCTCCAACCACATCTATAGCTCCTTCTCCATCCATCTCTGCCACTCTCATCACTACCTCTACTCAAGCACCACTTGAGCAAGTAGATCTATCAGCCATAGCAGATAAGCTCTATGAGTTGTTAGCTCCAAGGCTATCACTCATGCTAGAGACCTCCCTGGCTCCACTTCTGTAATCAGTGTAGGAGTTATCTGACAGGCTTTCTTCCCTATATCCTCCTCAGGCAATCCCTTCTGTTGGGTGCCTTGATCCAGTAGCTACTGAATCTAGGCAGGGGGAGATGCCATATGAAGTAGAGAGGTTGCCTGCTTCAGAGATTCTAGTTCCAGCTCCAATTCCAGTTATAACAGTTGACCTCAGGTCATTGCTGTCAGAGTTTGATACTGCTTACCTTAGCTGTCTCCCAGATCAGAAAACTGAAGATCTTCCTAAGGCCATTGTGCCTATTTCTAGCTGTGAGCCCAACATAATATCTGCTTATATACATTCTTTCAAGACTGTGGACAGTGCTCCTTCAGTTTCTGTTGTTCCTGCTGCTGCTGCTGCTGATACTGTTTTAGTTTCTGCTGATGTGCTTATGACAGAGGCTAATAACTCTGAGCCTGCTATTTTTATTATTTCTGGATCTGTTATTCCAATTACTGCTGCTACTACTGTTGTTTCTTTTGTTCCCTCCTAACAACAATGAGATTCCATCAAAAGGGTTGATGAACTATATGACTATCCTCAGAGCTCAGATAGTGATCAATTTAGAACTGATTCTGATGATTCCTCTACAACCATTGCAAGGAAGAAGAAAGCTAGAAGTAAGGCCCTAAAGAGAGTTTCCCAGGAGAAAATTAAAGATACAAATGATATTCCATACTATATTTTGCATAATTGTCCAATTACAGAACCATGGATGCAGTTCTCTAGGAATCAACTAAAGGCAATGAATAAAAATAGGAAATATGATAAAGGATCATCTCACTTCAATCCTCCACCTCCTCCTTCACCAGATGCAGGTACTGGTGGAAGTTCTGCTTTTCAGTCATCTGCTGCTAAGAGTCAAAGCACCTCTCAATTTCAAGGAAGATCTCAATCAAGAGAATATCAATCAAGAGGCTACCGGTCCAGAAGAGGACAGTATAGGGGAAATCAAAGAGAATTCAAAGTTTATTCCAAAGGTTATTATAGGCAGCATCCTTATCA
The DNA here is from genome assembly GCA_039583875.1 of Platanthera guangdongensis. Lineage (NCBI taxonomy): Eukaryota > Viridiplantae > Streptophyta > Magnoliopsida > Asparagales > Orchidaceae > Platanthera > Platanthera guangdongensis. The sequence goes on from CM077164.1 coordinate 118,510,976, forward strand.
TAGGGAAGGACAAGGTCCCATTGACACTACGTCTGGTCCTTTCCCTTATAAGCTAAGAGATCCAGTTTCTTCCAAAGCTACTCCTGATGACTCTTCAAACAGATATGAACCTCCTGTTCCATTTGAAGACCCAGAGAACAATCCTAATTCCTAGACAACAAGAATGAAAGAGTTGGCTGCACTAGATCAAATTAAGAAGGCAAGAGAACAAGGAAGAGATACATCACAATTCACCACTCTATCAGAACAGAGAAAGAAAGAACTTGAAAGATACTTTTCCAGTAAATTCTTTGACTCAGAAAGTTATATGAAGCTGCACCTAGAAGCTGTAGTCCCCAGGGCAAAACTTCAAACTTTTCTAGGTGTAGATGATGACAGAAGATCCAAGAAAGAAGCTCTTAACCCTAACAGAGAAATAATTCTCAAAAAGGGCAAGGAAAAGGAATGATCATGTAAGCTGACAGTGTTATCTATTCTAAATTTCTGATGTGATTCTATTTGTGTTTCTACAATGTTGTTTTTGATTTTATATCTGCATTGTATGCTTTTATTTCCTATGTCATGTAAATAGTAATCCTAACCCAAATAGGGGGAGATTGTTAGAACACCCTATTACTGATTTGGGCAAGGATCACTATGTCCTTATGAAAGAAAACAGTTGTCAACCTAAATCACCTAGAGGGGGGTGAATAGGTGAGTTGTGCGTCTTTTGCGGAATAAAAAATAATTAGAGCACAGCACAGAACTATCTACCAATATCACAGACAACACAAGATTTATAGTGGTTCCCCTACTTTGGGTACATCCACTTTCCCTCACCGATCTAGCAATCAACTAGACTCGGCTACTCCATTATCTCGGATCAAAAACCGATCCTACCCTCAGAACAAAGTTCCTACAAACTCGATCCAAACAACGGGATCTACACCTCGGAAGATAACACTTCCTACAAACTCGGAGTGAAAAACTCCTACACTCAGAGAAACTTTCTCCTACAAGATTAAAAAAGTTTTGGTAAAATTATACAAACAGTAAATCCAATCAGATCTGATGTGACGGCCAGAAACCTTCTTCTTATGGACTTTGCAGCACTATCAGAAATCGGTGAAGAGAATCTCGGCCCAGATCTGGATCTTCTTTGCTTTTACAGAATCAAAGCGAGAAGATGAATAGTGATGTCGATCTCGATCTGTAACTTTCTTCAGAATGAGTCCTGTGAAATTAGAAGCAGTGGCTGGAGAAGATGGTGTCGGCGGCGGCTTCCGTTCCGTGAAAGACAGAGGAGTTGGCTGAAAACTTTCTCAAAATAAAATGACAAGAAGGCTTAGAGAATACTTAGGGTTTGTCATTTTCTGATAAGACTTTATATAGGAGAGAATAACGGTCATAATCAGTCATAATAATGTACACGTGGACCAATCATGTCGCGTGATTTGAAAATTCCGTCAGAAAAGGAATGAGATGAAATTTCAGGAAAGTTCAGCCATATACACGAGTAAGAGAAGAGCTAGTCGAGTAGTTGAATAACTACTCGAGTACATGAAGGAGAACATACTTGGATATATAAAGATAGGCTACTTGAGTAGGTAGAAATCAACTACTCGAGTAAGCAGATAGAACTACTCAAGTATGTATAATGACTTACTCGAGTACATGAAGGATCTACTCGAGTATAAGAAAGACTACTCGAGTATATTACATAAGCTACTCGAGTACATGAAGGACTACTCGAGTGGAATACTTGGAATAAATTTTGAAGATAACAACAAGCAGCTACTCGAGTAGTTGAACTAAACTACTCGAGAGGAAGTGATCTACTCGAGTACGTGAAAGTTCTACTCGAGTAAAAGACTTAGAAAATTCTGGAGTTAGGAAAATTTCAAAGTACATGAGTGAAACACGATCTACTCGAGTAGGTATAATGAACTACTCGAGTATGTTTCTATCTACTCGAGTATGTGAGTATACTTACTCGAGTATAAGCGTATCTTTACTCGAGTCCATGACTTAGAAGAATTTTGATGAGTGAAGTCTTTAATACTCGGGTATAATGAGTGATCTACTCGAGTATATAAACATGCTACTCGAGTATATGACTAAGTCTACTCAAGTACATGGCTTAGCTACACGAGAGATACACTTAAGTACTTGAGTACAAGGTTTCTTTACTCGAGTAAATTATACCCAATCTACTCGAGTAGTTATGGACCTACTCGAGTAAAAGACTTAGAGAATTTTTTGTTGTTGAAAAACTCTTTCTTCTAATGTAGTCAACTTCCAATTCTTTTCCCAAGGTCCAATAGCTTGAATATGAAGTGTATCCCAGTAGAGAGACCACACATGAGTCAACATCTTCGAACATGCAATAAGGGATTACATAGCACAGTTCCTGTGTTTGGTGACCCACTATAGACTGACATTGGTCTACACTTCCCAGTGAAATTCCTGCAAACATATAACTCAACCCAAGCATCAAATACAACTTAATTCATCTTAGTTCCAGGGTGACTTCATCAAATCTTGGTTAGTGTGGATGTAAAACCCAACAATCTCCCCCTATTTCTTGAAGTCAGAACCCTTTACACTAAGGTGAATTATAGACATAAAAGAAACTAAGTAGAAAAACATGAGCAGGTAAGCAATAGACAATGAAAAAGATAATTAGATAGAAATTTAGAATTGTATATATGTAAATTTCCAAAAACATCAAGTCTACAACTTGTCATTTCAATCTCTCAACATATTTTAGGTTTAGTCTTGGGTTTGCTGCTTTTCCATCTTTTCTTATTGTCTTCTTAGATAGCTGAAAGGCTTAGGGAAATATTTAGGAGGCCTTGGAGGAGCAGCAGGATTATTTCTCCCAAACTCTCTGTCATGGATCTTCCTTTTTAGCATTGATTTCTCATATAACTCCCATTCCTGGGAACTGTAATGAATCTTCCTATTCTCATTAAGATCCATAACTAGTCTGAGTGTGTCCAAAATTAGAGACTTGGAAGTTGGAGACCAAGCTTCTGCATGTTTAGTGGCTTTGGAAGGAGAAGTCCTGCTAGCAGAGGGGCCTTCACCATACTTCCTTTTCTTCTTGTAGGTTCTGATCTCTGGAGGAGCTTGAAGGAAGATATCAGTAGGGTCTTCTGGAGCATAGGAGTCTGGAGGGTCAACTGTGTCTCTAGGCCTGGGAGAGAAAGAGGGTTGCAAAGGAACAGCTGGGGCAGTGACATCTGTAGCTAGAGGGTTGAGATGACGGGGAATGATGTTGGGATCAACTGCAAGTTCTGGCAAAATCTAATTGTGCATCCAGATAGCAGTGTCATAGGTGTGAAATTTGACACTCTGTATCTAGGCTAGCAACTCATAAGGAATGGTCTTCACATGAGCTTCCCACACATCTGTCTTCTAAGCAGCAGATTTTTCTACCTATTCTTTGAGTTCTTTTATCAAACCCTCCCCCTTTCTGATTTCAACAGATAGTTTCTTTATGGTGTCATCTTTGAAAATGCCAACTTCTTCACAGATTTTTCATTTTGTTAGCCTCATTTCTCTTGTCTAGCTCTATCTGATTGTTTGCTAGGGTGACACCTTGTTCCATAACATTTCCGGCACTAGTGATAGTGTGGTCAAGGGCTTTGCCACCAATTTGAAATAAATACTTGAGGTTATCAGTATTATGCTGAATTTCAGCAAAGCCTCTACTCATCTCAGTCTCAAGAGCAGTTACCTTGTCAGTGACTATCTTTAGAGAGGTGTCAAAATAATTTCTCTGTTCTTGAAGAAGAAGTGCAATATGTTGCAGCAAATCTGAGGAGGAAGAGACTGTAGCAGCAGCAGAGGGAGCAGCAGTAGGGATAGGAGGAGTTACCCAAGGAGCTATTTCTTCAATGATGATAGAGCTGAGAGCTCTGGTGGTATGAATTATAGCATCCCTTTATTTTGTATCATGGGGAATGGAGAAATCTAGGTTTCGGAGAGGTGCCTCAGCTGGCTTTGGAGAGGTCTCATCAGAAATAAGAATGGTGTCTTGCTTGTCTTTTGGGGGAGCTGGAGATGGTGTTGGAGTCCTGGCTGGAGAATGGGCAGGAGACTGTGCTGGAGTGGAGTCCTTGTGACAAGCAGAGGTTGGAGCTGGAGGAGATAGAGGAGGAATGGGCATCACTTCTTCAAAAAGCTCTGCAATCATAGCATCTATGGCAGCAGCTGTGGACAGAAGAGATTCTTGATGTAACTGATCTGAAGGAGTGGCTGGACTTCCTGGAGTATGAGGGTGGGAAGAAAGTGCTGGTTGAGGAGAGGGCTGCCTGACTTGGATAGAAGGAGCAGGATCCCCCTCACTGAGTGCACCAGAGGAGCTGGCCACATGATGAGGAGAAGGAGATGGAGTCTTGTCCTCTATAGCTGGAACCTCTGGAACTTCTGAGATCTTGGCAGCTTGGGCAGAATTCTTTAGCTTGAGATCCCATCTCTGAATGGAAGAGATGGAGACCTTCTTCATGTGGTGAAGAGGGGTCCCTTTGGAGAAGTTGAAGACCTCAGGATTTGTTTCATGGAGGAGCAGAGAGATAATTCTGGCGTAGTTGGGAGATTTTAAGCTGTCCTTTATTTTATCCAGAATCAGCATACCAAATTGGTATTTCTTGAGGCAGACAATTGCTTGCATTATGTCGAAGAAATATGATGGAATGTCTCTGATGGAGTGTGTCTTGCACAGTAAAATTTTGCCAATAACATCAACCAAAAATTTGCCTTTTACATTCATGTCTGACCTTTTGAAGTACTGAGCATCAATTGAAAAACCACAGAAAAGGGCTGTTCTGTCAGAGTCTTCAGCAACTAAGTGATCTTCTTCATCGACAAGCGGCAATCGGAGAAGCTGAGAGATAGAGGTCTTGGTGAACTTAATTTTCAAACCATTCACTTTGGATTTTAGGACTTTCCCATTCCTTTTGATCTTTAGATTGGAGAAGAATTCGGCTACTTCTGGGAATAAAATTTGACAGGGTTCCTGGAGGATGATGGAGAGGTCGGCGGTGTCGAGAAGGATGAGAAGATTGTGGAAGTCATCTGAGAGCTCTGCAATACCTGCGGTGACGAGTTCTGATCCGACGCCTATCTTGGAAGAAGCGGCCATGGCTGCGGTTGACTGGAAGTGGTGAGGAGGGAAGCGGCTCTCCAACAGCAGCGGAGGAGAGTAGGCAAAACGGCAGAGTAGGCGAAGCGGCGGAGGGTACTCGAGAGAACGAAATGATTTCGTGTAGGTTGGGGTTTTCGGAAATTCATATATATAACCCTAAATTACATCTAATTAATTTGAAGGAAAGTAACTAAATCGAGGGAAGAGGCGACATTTAGCCTTGGGTGGCGAATAGAACAAATTTCAAAATCTGGAAGCACTACACGAGAAAGATATATACTACGCAAGTAGGTAAGAGGTTACTCGAGTGGATCTTCAGAAATTACTCGAGTCGGTCTGCAGAAAGTACTCGAGTAGGTGGAGAAAAATACTCGAGTAGGTAAGTGACTTACTCGAGTAGGTAAGTGACTTACTCGAGTAGGTAAGTAGGTACTCGAGTAGGCACACTCTTATATCCGAGTAAGTAGAGAAGAGTACTCGAGTAAGTAAATTAACGTACTCGAGTATGTCAGTAGTTACTCGAGTAGGTCTGCAGTGACTCGAGTAGGTGAATTAACATACTCGAGTATGTCTTATGCTTCTCGAGTCAAACTTTGAAAAAAAATTTTAGAAAATGTAGATTTTGACTAACCCCTTGGAATTACTTGCTTCTTAGTCATCCAGCCTTCTTTAGTCCTCTTTGTTGAGCATCCCAAGCTCAGTCTTGAAGAACGAGAACTTGGTCTCGTCCAACGGCTTTGTGAAGATATCTGCAACTTGCCTATCTGTAGGCACATATTGGAGATCTATGTCTCCATGCTGCACATGTTCCCGGATGAAGTGATACCTTTGCTTGATGTGCTTTGTCCGGCTGTGGGAGACTAGATTGTTGGCTATTGCAATTGCGCTGGAGGAGTCACAATACAAAGGAATATCCTTGAACTGCAGGTTGTAGTCTTCGAACTGATTCTTTATCCATAGTAACTGTGCGCAATAACTGCCTGCAAAGATATACTCTGACTCGACAGTTGAGATTGCGACACAGTTCTGCTTCTTGCTACTCCAGGAGATTAGCCTTCTTCCGAAGAATTGGCAATTCCCTGAGGTGCTTTTCTGGTCGTCTTTGCTACCTGCAAAATCTGCATCTGAAAACCCAATTAGTTTACTGTCATTACTTCTTGGGTACCATAAGCTAAGATTTGGTGTACCTTTAAGGTATCTCAGGATCCGCTTTGCAGCAGCATAATGAGATTCCTTAGAGTTCACCTAAAATCTAGCACAGACACATGTTGAAAACATGATGTCAGGCCTTTTGGCAATAAGGTAGAGCAAGGATCCAATTATGCTTCTGTACTTGGTTTCATCAAAAGGTTTCCCTTTTTCATCCTTGTCCAGAGAGATAGTTGAGCCCATTGGAGTCCTCATAGAGGTTGCGTTCTCCATTCCAAATTTCTTAATTAGCACTTTGGTGAACTTGGTCTGTGAGATGAAAATTCCATCTTCAGATTGTTTCACCTGAAGCCCTAAGAAACACTTCAGCTCGCCCATACTGCTCATTTCAAACTTCCCTTGCATAAGTTTTGAGAACTTTTTGCAGAGGTTGTCATCTGTAGAGCCAAAAATAATGTCGTCGACATAGATTTGCACTAGCAAAATCTTACCTTTTATTTCCCTAAGAAATAATGTCTTGTCTATCTTTCCCCTTGTGAACTTGTTCTCAAGTAGAAAGGTAGACAACGTTTCATACCAAGCTCTAGGAGCTTGTTTCAGACTGTATAGGGCCTTGTGCAGAAAATAGACATAATCAGGAAAGTTAGGATCAACAAAACCTGGGGTTTGTTCCACATACACTTCCTCCTTTATGTTACCATTTAGGAAGGCCCACTTCACGTCCATCTGATAGACGGTGAATCCCTTGAAAGCAGCATATGCTAGGAACAACCGTATTGCCTCCAGCCTCGCCACTAGAGCATATGTCTGGTCGAAGTCGATTCCTTCTTCTTGACGATAGCCTTTAGCGACAAGTCTGGCCTTGTTCTTTATGATAGTTCCGTATTCGTCCATCTTGTTCCTGTAGACCCATTTTGTTCCAATGATGTTCTTTCCTTTGGGTCGTGGAACAAGTTTCCACACATTGCAGCGCTTGAACTGATTTAGCTCTTCTTCCATTACCATGATCTATGATGCGTCTGAGTTTGCTTCCTCAAATTTCTTTGGTTCAACCTGGGAGAGAAAACTCAAATGAAGATTCTCATTAGTTTTACCTCTTCGAGTTCTAATACCATCCCAGGGATCTCCTATGATCTGGTCCATGGGGTGATCCTTCAGATCTCTGAGCTCTAGAATTCTTGCATCTAGATTATCTTCAATCACTGGAGTGATTTCTTCATCCTGGATGACTTCTTCATTTTGATCATCAGCCTCTCCAATAGGAGTTGGAGTGGTGATCTTAATGAACTTCTCGCCTTTGTCTTCGGACAGATCATCCAAGCAAGTTTCTTTCAGCTTTTCACCTGCATCTTCAATGAGCACACTAGACGGATTGCTTTGCAGCAAGCTCGTCTCATCAAATACAACATATATCGATTCTTCCACCACCAGGGTTTTTCTATTAAATATCCTATATGCCTTACTATGCCTACTATAGCCTACAAAAATACCTTCAAAGCTCTTTTCGCTGAACTTGGTGGTATGATACTTACCATTGTTAAGTATGAAGCATTTATAACCAAACATTCTAAAGTATGAGACTGTTGGTTTCCTGCCTTTCAGAAGTTTGTAAGGTGTCTTATTGTGGTCTTTGTTTATGAGTGCTCGATTTTGCATGTGGCATGCAGTGTTGACGGCTTCAGCCCAGAAGTACTCCTGTAGTGAAGCATCACTCAACATGGTCCTGTAGGCCTCTATGAGTGTTCTGTTCCTTCTCTCAGCCACTCCATTCTGTTGTGGAGTATGAGGAGAGGAAAACTCATGAAAGATACCTAAGTTTTCACAGAATTCTGTCATGGCCCCAGATTTGAAATCTGTTCCATTGTCACTTCTGATTTTGACCATGGAGCAGTTGTATTCATTCTGCACTTGCCTGACAAAATTAGTAAAGATGTCGAAGGTATCTGACTTGTGTTTCAGAAAGAACACCCACGCAAAGTGCGAGTAGTCATCAACAATTACCAATGTATAGTCCCTACCTCCCAAACTTCTAATTTGCAGTGGACCAAACAAGTCCATGTGCAGTAGATGGAGACATCTGTTAGAGTCTTTGCCAATAATGCTTTTAAAGGTAGCCCTTGTTTGCTTGCCTTTTACGCATGCATGACAAGTCCTGTCTGTGACGCATTTCACATTTGGGGCATCGTGTACTAAGTTCATTGAAAATAGTTTATTAATGGTTTTGAAATTAATATGTGTTAGTCTCTTGTGCCATTGGTCACCAAGAGACGCACTATCTTTTGCTAAAAGACACACTGGTGTAGAGGAATCTATACAGATGAAATTTAAAAAGAAAATATTCCTGCTTCGAGTACCGGATAGAATCATTTCCATATTGTCAACGGATTTTATCAAGCACTTATCAGCATGGAACTCAACTATGTATCCTTTATCACAGAGTTGGCTTATGCTAATGAGATTGTGTTCCAATCTTTCGACATAGGCCACATCCGAGAGGGATACATTGTCGTTAGTAATCATAGCATAGCCTCTAGTAATTCCACGTTCTGAACCTCCAAAGATGACCTTTGGTCCGTTCACGACTGGAGTAAAGTTCTGAATGAGGCTTCTAGTCCCCGTCATATGCTGAGAGCATCCGCTGTCCAAGTACCAGATGGGCGTTTTGTTGGCCTTTGGACATCCCTGCAATCATAATCAATTTGCCTTAGGAACACAAACACATTTTGTAACGACCCGAATCGCTCTAGGCCCCTAGTGTGTGAGTTTTTGAGTCAGGAGGGTTGACTCAAGTCCTGAGAAGTGCAGGGAGTTGGGCTGCACTTGTGGAGAAGTGGAGAAATCAGTGTAGAGAGAAGTGACACGGGTAGTGACACGGCCGTGTCCCTACCCGTGTGCGTCGAGACGATCTCGACGAGGCGTGTCGAGATCGTCGAGAATCGTCGAGAGACGTCGAGATCATGACACGGGTAGTGACACGGCCGTGTCCCTACCCGTGTGCGTCGAGATGATCTCGACGAGCCGTGTCGAATCGACGAGAGTCGTCGAGATGGTGACACGGGTAGTGACACGGCCGTGTCCCTACCCGTGTGCGTCGAGTTGACCTCGACGAGAAGTTGCGAGATGTAACGGAAGATGCACACGGCCAATGACACGGCCAGGCACACGGCCGTGTCATGGGAACACGGGTTGGGACACGGCCGTGTCCCTACCCGTGTCAAACAGTGAACCGACATGGAAACCGCCACGGCCGTTTCGCGGAAGCAGAACACGGGTACGGACACGGCCGTGTCCATACCCGTGTCACATTTTGCTTATAAGGGGCAGAGAAACCCTAGCCGTTTTTCATCCTTATTTCCTTCCCCTATTTCCTGTGAGAGTTCCTGGTGAGAGAAGAACTGCAGGAGCAAGTTTTACCAAAGGAGATCCGCCATCGCCGCGAAAGAGAAGATGCCGCCAAGGAGAACTACGCGATCCATGGCCGGAAATGGTGGTACCGCTGGAGTCAACGTGAGTTTCCTACCCTCTCCCTTGGTGCTAGATCTATAGTTATGCCTTAGGAGAGACATCGACTCAAGAGAGTCTTGATGGAGAGGAGAAGATCTCTAGGTTAGGCCATGTTAGAACTTGTGTTCTAGACTTTAGATCTCTTCAACCCTTCCCCTTTTCTTCAATATGACGATGGGTGGATGGTCTCGTGAGGAGTTTATGGCCCTTGAGGTTGAATAAGGGAGGAGAATATTTCTGGAAAATTTAGGGACGATCGCCTTGACGAGGAAGACGAACCGATGCCGTTCGTTTTCCTTTAAGATGCGCGCAGAATCTGTATTCTGCGCGCAGCGATCTTCTAGGCCCTTTTTATGTAGGATATGTGCAGATCTGGGCTTTTGGACAAACACAAAAGTTGTAGCCCTTGGAAATACCTTTCCAACGAGTGGTTGCACGACTTCAGGTGATGTCTGTGGCCCCGGAAAAACCAAATCGAGTTTGCTGTCCGGCAATTCCTGTACACAGAAATTGTGTTCTGTGCGCAGTGAACTTTGAAGCCGATTTCGAGTAAGTTATGGTCAGATCTGGGTTGTGACCTGAATATGAAAGTTGTAGATCATGAAAAGATCTTTCCAACGAGGGGTTACACGACTTCACCGAATTCCTGTAGCCTCGGGAATCTCCGGTCGAAATTGCTGTCCAGATTTGTGATACACTTAGAATTCTGGTTTTATATAAAGTGCATTTAGAGTCGGTGGAATTCTGTCAAGATTAAATAATTGATGCTAATCACCGAAGAACTTTGAATGATGGTGTTTATTATTTAGGATGCATACAACTGATTTATTATTGCAAGTTGTCTTGAGACTTGGATGGTTTCCTTTATGTTTAATCGAATCGAATTGATAAGATGTTGATAGATTATAACATATGCGCATCATATAAGTCTTATGTAGAGTTCATATGGAATGACATATAGAAGATTAAACTATGGCCATGATATGTTGATTTGGTGAAATGAAATTTATTAGTCCAATACTTAGAGCGTCGTCTCCCTACGGGTAGTATTGTGGAAGAATGAAAGTGCGGTGTTGACCGTCACTTGTTTTGTTGTGTTGAGATAGGTGTGGATGGATGGTTGGGCTGTGTCCTCGTGTTTACTTCCGAGGCCCCTTCCATGATATGTTGATGTGGTGTTTGCATGTGGTGTGAGTCGACACGCGGTGTCGTAATCCCGGGTTAAGGATAGTGTGGCAGGTCTACGGGCTCGCCAGTCGTCACACCGACGGGAGTTGGCAGTTAGACTTGGTCGGTTTGGGCTGTGTCCTCGGTGTTCACTTCCCGAGGCCCCTCCGACCATGTGGACGGTTGGGCTGTGTCCTCGTGCTTTCTTCCGAGGCCCCTTCCGGGTCACGCAAGGCCAGTTCGGGCTGTGTTCTTGGTGCACATCTACCCAAGACCCCGCTGGGCCATAGTACGCATGGGCTCCGCTGTTGTGTTCTTAGCGTTGAGGCGTACGGAGGCCTAGGTGAAGTAGTGTGATACCCGCCTAGTAGTAGAAGTGCCCGTTCTACTGTCACCGCCTGGCCACGGCGGCTGATGCCTGAGAGGTTAGCTACCTGCTCGAAAAGTGGGAACTACAGTCTGTGTCGACATAGCAATTGCATGAGTGTGCATGGGTGAGTCATTGCATAGCATTCATAGCATTTCATATCATTACATAACAAGATCCTCATCGTATAAGTTTGTATGGACACTCTTATACGATGAGTTACTTTTATGTAACCCGATCCTTAACTTATAAGTTTGTATGGGCATTCTTATAAGTTAAGTTACTTTCCTGCTGTAGCTCTTATACTTGCTAGTCTAGTTGTAGCTCTTATATAAATGCTGATTATGATACTGTTTCTCTTACACTACTGCCACCTGTTTGCTCTTCCTTTACTTGCTTACTTGTTACATATACTATACTCTTGTTCCTTTTCTCCGCCCGGTGCCGAGGAGTCGCCGGGGGAGCGGATGTGAAACCACTTAGTCGTTTCGACTAACGGTTGCTACGTCTTCCTTTTTAGGAGGTCACGCCGCAGGTAGAGCAGCCGCAGACTACGCAGCAGGACAGCCAGGCCAGGGAGACAGGGCCTGATGTGACGGTGCCGTCGATACCGTCTGTTACTGATGTTAGTTTTTGATACTCTGATGTAGCCCGTTTGGGCAATGATTAGCTGTACTCTGATATATTGTAGAAGCATGTTTTAGCTTCTCATTATTGATGTTTTTGGACATTACATACTTAGTGTGGATTTTGACTTCTCATGTTTATTTATTTGGTTGGGTTGGCATGATTTATTGATATGTTGTAGCCGGCGGGATAGGCGTCTGGTGGTACAGGTTAGCCCGTGTGCTAATGCTACCGCAAGGCGGCTGTTCCGGGCATAAGACTCCCCCTTCGCGCCGTGTTTTGGGATCCGGGAGGGGGGGGGTCTTACAAATGGTATCAGTTTGCCACGATCCTCAACTAAGAAGTCATTCAACAATGGTGCCACCCCCGTTTGATTAGTCAGTTTGGGGACAAACTGACTTAGCGGAAGCAGTGGTGTGCCCATATGTAATTCACATTAAGTTTGTCCAACTTTGACCTTAAGTTTAGCCAACCTGACCACAAATTTGTCGTGTACGTGTAGGTTCCACTGCATGTTGAGCCGATGAGGGGTACTCCTACCCCTCCCATACCCACTCAGTTCCAACAGTCTGAGTTGGGGCAAACACTCACCGCCATTCGTGATGCTTTTAAGGCACAGCAGGCTCCGGTGCAACAACAGGCCCCGAGCTCCAACTGGCTGAGCACCTTTCGGGCTCTCTCCCCTCCCGTCTACCTTGGGACGGAGTCAGCCGTACGTACAGAGGAATGGCTAGACACGATACAAGAGTTGTTGGCTGGAATCCGTTGCCCGGCCAACATGGCAGTAACATTGGCAGTGTCTGTCTTGGACTTACATGCGAAGAGGTGGTGGAAGTCCCTCATGGGCTCTACCTTCCAAGGCCGGACCTACACAGAGATAAGTTGGAGTGAATTCTCGGGTGTTTTCTTGGAGCACTTTATCCCTACATCGGCCCGAGATGAGCTTGAGCAGAGGTTCCTTCTACTGAAGCAGGGATCAAAGTCGGTTACAGAATACCAGCGGGAATTCCAGCATCTCGCAAGGTTTGCGGACTCTTATGAGTTGGATGATAGAGGTTATGCCAAGCGCTTCTATAAAGGGCTGCGAGATCCCCTAAGGCAGTCCCTTTTGTTTATAGCGGATGGTAGCTTGGCGGAGATCATTGATATGGCGAAAAGATTGGAGGCGGACCACATGGGATGTAGTAAGAGGCCTGCGGAGGACGTGATGGAAGCCGGCCCAAGTAATAGAAGGAGACGGGACTTCAGAGGAGGAAGAGGTTATCAAAGAGGTGGAGGGCGTGTCCACCGAAACTATAGGGTGGAGCATCCAGTTCCGCAGCCGCCTGCGTTGCCTCCACCCCCACAGCCTCAGCGATTTCAACAACCTGAAGGGCGTCGTGGTCTGGTGTGCTTCGAATGCAACCAGCCGGGCCACATCCGGCGTTTCTGCCCGCAGCTATATGGGAACGCCCCTCTTGCTCTCCCTCCTGCTCTCCCTCCGCCAGCTCCACGAGGACGGGGTTATATGCGTGGTCGAGGACGAGGACCGCCAAGAGGAAACCCCGGACCGGTCCGGGATCAGGTGTACGCGCTTGACATGGCGCAGGAAAGGAACCCACAAGATGTGATTGCAGGTATGATTTAATTAATTTTCATATCTGCATGGTTTAACACGAATTGAATAGAACTTATTAGACACTAGCAATAAGTTTTGGTCGTTGACACTTAGGCACCGTGATTATTGACGGGAAGACGGCCTATGCGCTGTTCGATACCGGTGCCTCACACTCTTTTGTGTCCGAAGAGTTCATAAAAGACGTGGGTGATGTTCATTACTTCACGGGAATAGCCCGACGTGTACGCCTTCCGGACGGCTCGGAGATGATCGCGACCGCCAAGTGCGAGTTGGAGTTATTTATTGATGGGAAGGCCTTTGATACACCGGCCACGGTTCTGAGAATGCCGGAGTTTGACATCATTTTGGGCATGGCATGGCTGGACTGGCACTTCGCGAGGATCGACTGCGCGGAGAAGCGGATCTATTTGAGGCATGGAGACTCTGATGTCATCTTCCAAGGTATTGGCTTCGCGCCACGTATGATATTATCTTCTGTCCAGGTTGTAAAAGCTCATATGAAGGGGGACGAGGTCTTCATGATCTGGTTCGAGTTGAAGGAGGAAGCGTTGGAATTAAAGGATGTACGGGTTGTGCGCGATTTTCCCGAGGTATTTCCTGAGAAGCTAGCAGGATTACCACCGCATAGAGAGGTCGATTTTCAGATTAATTTAGTACCAGGTGCCAAGCCTGTATCTAAGACTCCGTACAGAATGGCCCCGAAAGAACTCGCGGAGTTTAGAGTTCAACTACAAGAACTAGTAGATTCAGGGTTCGTTCGCCCCAGTTCATCACCATGGGGTGCCCCCGTATTGTTCGTAAAGAAGAAGGATGGAACCCTGCGATTGTGCATAGATTATCGGGAACTCAATCGATTGACGGTGCGGAACACTTATCCGCTACCTCGGATCGACGAGTTGTTCGATCAATTAGTGGGAGCACATTGGTTCTCTAAACTAGACTTGCGCTCTGGATACTATCAGTTGAGGATACAAGAGGGGGATATTCAGAAAACAGCCTTCAGTTCGAGATATGGTTTGTATGAGTTCACAGTAATGCCGTTTGGGCTCACGAATGCACCTTCGGCCTTCATGAGCCTGATGAACAAGGTGTTCGAACCATACTTGGACATCTTCGTCATCGTTTTCATCGACGACATCTTAGTCTACTCAAAGACGGAGGAGGAGCATGTCGAGCACCTGACCCTAGTTTTGAAGAAATTAAAGGAGCACGCCTTGTATGCCAAGTTTAGCAAGTGTGAATTCTGGCTTAAGGAGGTTGCCTTCTTGGGGCATGTGATCATTGGAGCAGGATTAGCTGTGGACCCAGCTAAGGTGCGGGCCGTGAAGGAGTGGTCGCCCTTGAAGTCGGCGGCCGATGTACGAAGCTTTCTTGGACTTGCTGGCTACTACCGCAAGTTCGTGAAAGGATTCTCCAAGATTGCCCTTCCTCTTACCTCCTTGACGAAGAAGGGTGTGCCATTTGAGTGGACACCTAAATGTGAAGCAGCATTTCAAGAGTTGAAGGATAGGCTTACCTCCGCCCCCATCCTTGCACTTCCGTCTGGGAAGGAAGGATTTCAGGTTTACACAGACGCATCATATCAAGGGATGGGAGCGGTGCTGATGCAGCACGGGCATGTGATCGCTTATGCTTCAAGGCAGTTAAAGAAACATGAAATCAATTACCCGGTTCATGATTTGGAGTTAGGAGCAGTGGTGTTCGCTTTGAAGGTCTGGAGGCATTATTTATATGGCGTCCACTGCGAGATCTTTTCCGATCACAAAAACTTGAAGTATGTTCACACTCAGAAGGAGTTGAACCTGAGACAACGGCGGTGGTTGGAATTTCTATGCGACTATGAGTTCACCATGAACTACCACCCCGGGAAAGCGAACTCGGTAGCCGATGCCTTGAGTAGAAAAGTGCCAGGCTCTAGCCCAGAGTCTCGGCTGATGAGCATGGAGTTGGCTCGGATGATCGAGGAGATGGAAATTACTCTAGTATTCAAGGATCCTTCGACAGAGTATGCGGAGTATTTGGCCAACGTGAGCATAGTTTGTGATATCCGAGATCGGATTCGGGTGGAGCAAGGTATGGATGCGGCCTTGGCCCCGGCAATCAAGGCAATTGAAGATGGGACCACCGATGAGTACACACTAAAAGACGGTCTCGTTTATTTTCGTGGCCGACTTTATATTCCCAAGGGCGGCAAAATTCGGGAGGATATATTGAGAGAGGCGCATTCCTCTCAATATTCAGTGCACCCGGGTATTGCTAAGATGTACGACGGACTGCGGAAGACCATGTGTTGGCCGGGAATGAAGAAGGATGTTCGCTACTATGTTACACATTGCGAAGCTTGCCAAAGAGTGAAGGCTGAATGCAGGAGTCCCGGTGGTATGTTGCAGTCGCTGCCCATCCCCGAATGGAAGTTCGAGGATATCTCCATGGACTTTGTTCATGGGTTACCTCGTTCCCGCTCCGGGAATGATTCGGTGTGGGTTATTGTGGATCGACTGACAAAGGTGGCCCGGTTCATTCCAATGAAGAAGGAAGCACACGTGGATATTTTGGTACGCCTTTTTGTGGAGCAATTTGTACGGTATCATGGCGTGCCCAAGACGATTGTTTCGGATAGGGATGGTCGGTTTACATCAAATGAGTGGAAGGCGGTGCAGGCGTATTTGGGCTCACGCCTAACCTTTAGTACCGCTTTTCATCCTCAGACTGACGGACAGTCAGAGCGGACAATCAGAACGCTGGAGGATTTGTTGAGGCTATGTGTGTTGGACAGAGGAGAGCCATGGGAAAGACTCTTGCCCCTGGTGGAATTCTCCTACAACAATAGTCATCAAGCAAGCATCGGTATGGCGCCCCATGAAGCCCTTTACGGAAGAAGGTGCAGGACTCCCTTGTCTTGGGTGCAAGATGAAGATCCGAAGGCATTGGGAAACGAATACATAGATGATACTGATGCGGCGGTCAGATTGATACGGGATCGCATGTTGGAGGCTCAAAGTCGACAGGCGAAATATTATAATAAAAAGCATCGGATGGTGGAGTTCCAGGTGGGCGAAAAAGTGTTCCTTAAGATTCGGCCGATGCATGGAGTGTCGCGGGTGCGTGGAGTGAAAAAGCTCAGCCCAAGGTATGTTGGGCCTTATACTATATTGGAAAGGATCGGCCAGTTGGCCTATCGGTTGGAGTTACCGCCAGAACTAGAAAATCTCCACGACGTGTTCCATGTGTCGTCGCTTCGAAAAGCACTGTTGCGGCCTGACCAATTTATTCCAACTACTGATGGTGTAGTGGCGTCGGATAGATCTGTGCGACTAGAGCCGGTGCGGATTGTTGACAGCGAGACAAGAACATTACGCCGCAAAAGTGTCCCCTTAGTGAAGGTGCTATGGATGAATCATGGGAAGGAGGAGTACACCTGGGAGCCAATGGATTTGATGCAGCAACGCTACCCGGAGTTGTTTGCCCAAGGTAACCTTATTTAAAAACATGTGATAAACTTCCTGTTAAGTTTTTCTCCACACAGCCTAAGCCTGATTTCGGGGACGAAATCTTTTATTTTGTTTATAGGATTTGTAACGACCCGAATCGCTCTAGGCCCCTAGTGTGTGAGTTTTTGAGTCAGGAGGGTTGACTCAAGTCCTGAGAAGTGCAGGGAGTTGGGCTGCACTTGTGGAGAAGTGGAGAAATCAGTGTAGAGAGAAGTGACACGGGTAGTGACACGGCCGTGTCCCTACCCGTGTGCGTCGAGACGATCTCGACGAGGCGTGTCGAGATCGTCGAGAATCGTCGAGAGACGTCGAGATCATGACACGGGTAGTGACACGGCCGTGTCCCTACCCGTGTGCGTCGAGATGATCTCGACGAGCCGTGTCGAATCGACGAGAGTCGTCGAGATGGTGACACGGGTAGTGACACGGCCGTGTCCCTACCCGTGTGCGTCGAGTTGACCTCGACGAGAAGTTGCGAGATGTAACGGAAGATGCACACGGCCAATGACACGGCCAGGCACACGGCCGTGTCATGGGAACACGGGTTGGGACACGGCCGTGTCCCTACCCGTGTCAAACAGTGAACCGACATGGAAACCGCCACGGCCGTTTCGCGGAAGCAGAACACGGGTACGGACACGGCCGTGTCCATACCCGTGTCACATTTTGCTTATAAGGGGCAGAGAAACCCTAGCCGTTTTTCATCCTTATTTCCTTCCCCTATTTCCTGTGAGAGTTCCTGGTGAGAGAAGAACTGCAGGAGCAAGTTTTACCAAAGGAGATCCGCCATCGCCGCGAAAGAGAAGATGCCGCCAAGGAGAACTACGCGATCCATGGCCGGAAATGGTGGTACCGCTGGAGTCAACGTGAGTTTCCTACCCTCTCCCTTGGTGCTAGATCTATAGTTATGTCTTAGGAGAGACATCGACTCAAGAGAGTCTTGATGGAGAGGAGAAGATCTCTAGGTTAGGCCATGTTAGAACTTGTGTTCTAGACTTTAGATCTCTTCAACCCTTCCCCTTTTCTTCAATATGACGATGGGTGGATGGTCTCGTGAGGAGTTTATGGCCCTTGAGGTTGAATAAGGGAGGAGAATATTTCTGGAAAATTTAGGGACGATCGCCTTGACGAGGAAGACGAACCGATGCCGTTCGTTTTCCTTTAAGATGCGCGCAGAATCTGTATTCTGCGCGCAGCGATCTTCTAGGCCCTTTTTATGTAGGATATGTGCAGATCTGGGCTTTTGGCCAAACACAAAAGTTGTAGCCCTTGGAAATACCTTTCCAACGAGTGGTTGCACGACTTCAGGTGATGTCTGTGGCCCCGGGAAAACCAAATCGAGTTTGCTGTCCGGCAATTCCTGTACACAGAAATTGTGTTCTGTGCGCAGTGAACTTTGAAGCCGATTTCGAGTAAGTTATGGTCAGATCTGGGTTGTGACCTGAATATGAAAGTTGTAGATCATGAAAAGATCTTTCCAACGAGGGGTTACACGACTTCACCGGATTCCTGTAGCCTCGGGAATCTCCGGTCGAAATTGCTGTCCAGATTTGTGATACACTTAGAATTCTGGTTTTATATAAAGTGCATTTAGAGTCGGTGGAATTCTGTCAAGATTAAATAATTGATGCTAATCACCGAAGAACTTTGAATGATGGTGTTTATTATTTAGGATGCATACAACTGATTTATTATTGCAAGTTGTCTTGAGACTTGGATGGTTTCCTTTATGTTTAATCGAATCGAATTGATAAGATGTTGATAGATTATAACATATGCGCATCATATAAGTCTTATGTAGAGTTCATATGGAATGACATATAGAAGATTAAACTATGGCCATGATATGTTGATTTGGTGAAATGAAATTTATTAGTCCAATACTTAGAGCGTCGTCTCCCTACGGGTAGTATTGTGGAAGAATGAAAGTGCGGTGTTGACCGTCACTTGTTTTGTTGTGTTGAGATAGGTGTGGATGGATGGTTGGGCTGTGTCCTCGTGTTTACTTCCGAGGCCCCTTCCATGATATGTTGATGTGGTGTTTGCATGTGGTGTGAGTCGACACGCGGTGTCGTAATCCCGGGTTAAGGATAGTGTGGCAGGTCTACGGGCTCGCCAGTCGTCACACCGACGGGAGTTGGCAGTTAGACTTGGTCGGTTTGGGCTGTGTCCTCGGTGTTCACTTCCCGAGGCCCCTCCGACCATGTGGACGGTTGGGCTGTGTCCTCGTGCTTTCTTCCGAGGCCCCTTCCGGGTCACGCAAGGCCAGTTCGGGCTGTGTTCTTGGTGCACATCTACCCAAGACCCCGCTGGGCCATAGTACGCATGGGCTCCGCTGTTGTGTTCTTAGCGTTGAGGCGTACGGAGGCCTAGGTGAAGTAGTGTGATACCCGCCTAGTAGTAGAAGTGCCCGTTCTACTGTCACCGCCTGGCCACGGCGGCTGATGCCTGAGAGGTTAGCTACCTGCTCGAAAAGTGGGAACTACAGTCTGTGTCGACATAGCAATTGCATGAGTGTGCATGGGTGAGTCATTGCATAGCATTCATAGCATTTCATATCATTGCACAACAAGATCCTCATCGTATAAGTTTGTATGGGCACTCTTATACGATGAGTTACTTTTATGTAACCCGATCCTTAACTTATAAGTTTGTATGGGCATTCTTATAAGTTAAGTTACTTTCCTGCTGTAGCTCTTATACTTGCTAGTCTAGTTGTAGCTCTTATATATATGCTGATTATGATACTGTTTCTCTTACACTACTGCCACCTGTTTGCTCTTCCTTTACTTGCTTACTTGTTACATATACTATACTCTTGTTCCTTTTCTCCGCCCGGTGCCGAGGAGTCGCCGGGGGAGCGGATGTGAAACCACTTAGTCGTTTCGACTAACGGTTGCTACGTCTTCCTTTTTAGGAGGTCACGCCGCAGGTAGAGCAGCCGCAGACTACGCAGCAGGACAGCCAGGCCAGGGAGACAGGGCCTGATGTGACGGTGCCGTCGATACCGTCTGTTACTGATGTTAGTTTTTGATACTCTGATGTAGCCCATTTGGGCAATGATTAGCTGTACTCTGATATATTGTAGAAGCATATTTTAGCTTCTCATTATTGATGTTTTTGGACATTACATACT
This sequence comes from Platanthera guangdongensis, assembly GCA_039583875.1. Lineage (NCBI taxonomy): Eukaryota > Viridiplantae > Streptophyta > Magnoliopsida > Asparagales > Orchidaceae > Platanthera > Platanthera guangdongensis. The sequence continues at coordinate 118,531,166 of CM077164.1, forward strand.
TAGTGTGGATTTTGACTTCTCATGTTTATTTATTTGGTTGGGTTGGCATGATTTATTGATATGTTGTAGCCGGCGGGATAGGCGTCTGGTGGTACAGGTTAGCCCGTGTGCTAATGCTACCGCAAGGCGGCTGTTCCGGGCATAAGACTCCCCCTTCGCGCCGTGTTTTGGGATCCGGGAGGGGGGGGGGGGGTCTTACACATTTGGGTCCTTGGTCTCGGGTTAGAGTGCTCCCCCTACGAGTGTTAGCATTATGAGCAGTCTTTCTCATATTGCTGACATGAGGGGTTGCAGCATTTCTGGAATTGAACCAGCAATCTATGGCGAAGTGACCAACCTTGCCACAGCACCAATAGTCAAATCTGTTGTACCTTTGCCTCAAGATCTCCTGCTTGACCTTTTGGAATTGTGGTCTAGCAGGGGCAGCATTCTTGGAGGAAGATGCCTCATGATGATGGCAATCACATGACTTCTTCTCCGTTATGGGCTTCTCTACAACAGGCTTTGTCTTTGGTGCCTTCTTGAAGTTGTGCCCATGATTGAAAGAGCCATAGCTCTGAAGAATAACTTCTTCATAAGGTGCCTTAAAGACACTCTTGCCAAAGTTTCAGGGTCGAGTCCATCCTTGATATCGGGACTTTGGCTCTACATAGGTAGGCCTAGCAAAGTTCCCGTAGGATGAGTCAAAATCAAAATCATTTGATGGAAAGATGACCTTTTTGAATGTAGTTTGATTTTGAGGGGCTTTCCACTTTTCTTCGGCTGAGGCCTTTTTGGCGGCCTTATTTTTCCGTTGATTCTTGTTTCTCCTAGAGGATTTACTAGGAGCTTCTTCATGGCCTAGTCCAGCTCCCTTGGCCTTTGCTGAGAATTCAGCAATGAACGGAAGAAATGTTTTGGGCTTCGAGAAACTCTCAACAAGTTTCCTTTCAGCCGCAAGTTCGGCTTCCAATTCTTTGATGATCTTCTCCTTAAGGTCAAGGTGCTCAAGAGCCTTGTTATATTCTTCAATAGCATTATTGAAGTTTTCTTCGAGGGAGTCAGTCTTTGCGACTTTCTCTTTCAAGATGCTCTCTTCGGCTTTTAGAGATTTGATCTCTTTAGCCTGAGTCTTCATGACTCGATGACATTTGTCGTAAGCCATGATTAACTCCTTGTAATGGGCCATTAACTTTAACTCATCGTCAGAGGAGCTACCCTCGTAATCATATTCAGAGACTTCAGAATCTGAAAGAGGGGTATGAGAGTTTACCTTCCCAGTGAACTGGGGCTCTTGTTCATCATCTGTTTGAGCCATTAGACCAAAGTAAGCTTCTTCTTCTTCGCTTGACTTAGATGAGTCGGAGTCGCTAAGAGTCTTGCTCTTTTTGGCTATGAGGCTCTTCTCTTTCCTCTTCTTGTTGTGTGAGGATTTCTTTTCTTCTCTTCTACCACCCTCCTTCTTATGTGGGAAGTCAGCAATGACGTGACCTGGCTTATTATAGTAATAGCAAATGATGTCAGTTGAAACATATTTGTTCTGTTTAGTATTATACCTTTCGTGACTGCTTGAGCCTTTTCTTTGTCGATCGCCATCGCGCCGCAATCTTCTGTATGAGGCATCCTTGCCTTTCCATTGTTTCTTTTTATTAAGAAACTTCTTGAATTGCCTTGAGAGTAAGGAGAACTCTCCTTCAGATAGTTCAGAGCCTGAGGTGCTAGGCTCTGATGTTTCTTCTTCTTCATCAAATTCTGGAACTGGATCGGGGGAGGCAGCCTTAGTATTTCTGGAGGTGTCTGCCTTCAAAGCGACAGATTTCTCCTTGAGTGCAGGCCTGCCTTTCTCTTCTTCAACTTTTCTTGTATTGATTTGGAGTTCATAAGACATAAGCTTTCCAAAGAGATTTTGCGGGTCCGTTTCAGCTAGCTTCCCGAACTCCCTGATGGCGCATACCTTGTTATCCCATTCCTTGGTTAGGCATCTCAAGAATTTGTCGTTCAGTTCTCCGTTGGTGAAGACACGGCCATACACCCTTAGGCCATTCACAATTTTGAAGAAGTTTTCAAAGGTGTCGTCAATTGTTTCCTTGTTCCCTTGTCGGAACGCTTCATATTTTTGGTTGATAAGGGATCTCCGATCATCCCTTACTTCTTCAGTTCCTTCCATCAAAGTGACTAAGGAATGCCACATCTCCTTAGTCGATTGACAGTGAATCAAATTCTGCAGCATCGAGTCATCGACTGCACTTGCTATAATGTTCTTAGCTTTCTTGTCGAGGGAGACATGTGCAATCTCATCTTTGTCGAGATCCATTAGCTTTTTGGGAACTTTCTTGGTAGGTTCGATAGTGGACACAGTCATGGGAACGTAGGGATCTTCTTCAACGATCATGAAGATCCTTGGATCCACAGCTTCCATGAAAAATTTTATCCTTTCTTTCCACATGGGAAAGTTATTTTTGTTGCACAGTGGAAGCTTGGCAAAATCTTTGCCCTTGTCCATTTTATCGTAGAATCTTTCAGACAACAGATTTGGATCTGATCAAGGTGTTAACCTTTTGACGATCAGCCTCGCCCTGATACCAATTGAAAGAAAACGGTTGTCAACCTAAATCACCTAGAGGGGGTGAATAGGAGAGTTGTGCGTCTTTTGCGGAATAAAAAATAATTACAGCACAACACAGAACTATCTACCAATATCACATACGACATAAGATTTATAGTGGTTCCCCTACTTTGGGTACATCCACTTTCCCTCACCGATCTAGCAATCAACTAGACCCGGCTACTCCACTATCTCGGATCAAAAACCGATCCTACCCTCGGAACAAAGTTCCTACAAACTCGATCCAAACAACGGGATCTACACCTCGGAAGATAACACTTCCTACAAACTCGGAGTGAAAAACTCCTACACTCGGAGAAACTTTCTCCTACAAGATTAATAAAGTTTTGGAAAAATTATACAAACAGTAAATCCAATCAGATCTGATGAGACGGCCAGAAAACTTCTTCTTATGGACTTTGCAGCACTATCAGAAATTGGTGAAGAGAATCTCGGCCCAGATCTAGATCTTCTTTTCTTTTGCAGAATCAGAGAGAGAAGATGAATAGTGATGCTGATCTCGATCTGTAACTTTCTTCAGAATGAGTCCTCTGAAATTAGAAGCAGTGGCCGGAGAAGATGGTGTCGGCGGTGGCTTCCGTTCCGTGAAAGACAGAGGAGTTGGCTGAAAACTTTCTCAAAATAAAATGTCAAGAAGGCTTGGAGAATACTTAGGGTTTGTCATTTTCTGATAAGACTTTATATAGGAGAGAATAACGGTCATAATCGGTCATAATGATGTACACGTGGACCAATCATGTCGCGTGATTTGAAAATTCCGTCTGAAAAGGACTTAGACGAAATTTCAGGAAAGTTCAGCCATATACACGAGTAAGAGAAGAGCTACTCGAGTAGTTGAATAACTACTCGAGTACATGAAGGAGAACATACTCGGGTATATAAAGATAGGCTACTCGAGTAGGTAGAAAACAACTACTCGAGTAAGCAGATAGAACTACTCGAGTATGTATAGTGACTTACTTGAGTACATGAAGGATCTACTCGAGTATAAGAAAGACTACTCGAGTATATTACATAAGCTACTCGAGTACATGAAGGACTACTCGAGTGGAATACTTGGAATAAATTCTGAAGACGACAGCAAGCAGCTACTCGAGTAGTTGAACTAAACTACTCGAGAGGAAGTGATGTACTCGAGTACGTGAAAGTTCTACTCGAGTAAAAGACTTGGAAAATTCTGGAGTTAGGAAAATTTCAAAGTACACGAGTGAAACACGATCTACTCGAGTAGGTATAATGAACTACTCGAGTATGTTTCTATCTACTCGAGTATGTGAGTATACTTACTCGAGTATAAACGTATCTTTACTCGAGTCCATGACTTAGAAGAATTTTGATGAGTGAAGCCTTTAATACTCGGGTATAATGAGTGATCTACTCGAGTATATAAACATGCTACTCGAGTATATGACTAAGTCTACTAGAGTACATGACTTAGCTACACGAGAGATACACTTAAGTACTCAAGTACAAGGTTTATTTACTCGAGTAAATTATACCCAATCTACTCGAGTAGTTATGGACCTACTCGAGTAAAAGACTTAGTGATTTTTTTTGTTGGAAAACTCTTTCTTCTAATGTAGTCAACTTCCAATTCTTTTCCCAAGGTCCAATAGCTTGAATATGAAGTGTATCCCAATAGAGAGACCACACATGAGTCAACACCTTGTAACATGCAATGAGGGATTACATAGCACAGTTCCTATGTTTGGTGACCCACTGTGGACTGAAATTGGTCTACACTTCCCAGTGAAATTCCTGCAAACATATAACTCAACCTAAGCATTAAATACAACTTAATTCATCTTAGTTCCAGGGTGACTTCATCAAATTTGGGTTAGTGTGGATGTAAAACCAAACACCTTAGGAAAAATGTTTTGACCTCCTTTTATAGTTTTTAAGGTCAATTAGATTCAGTCTATGGGTTAGTATTTAGGCCTGAAAGCTGCCCCCAAGACCCTCAGATCAGATATTCAAATTCAGGAGACTAAGTCATTTTCGTCGAGCTCAGATCGACGAATTGTCGAACTCAGTTCGACGATCTCTGAGCTCAGTTCAACGAGTCGTCGAACTCCGTTCGATGATCTTCGAGCTCAGATCGACGTTTCTGTCTCTAGCTGTTTTTCCAATCTCTGAGCTCAGGTCGACGATAGTTGAGCTCATATCAACGATTTCTGTTTCCAGTCTAGTTCCAGTCTCTGAGCTCAGGTCGACGATAGTTGTGCTCAGGTCGATGATTTTTTGGAGAGATCGACGATTCTCAAGATTCAAATTCAGACAGTTATGGAATTCTATCTTATTTATTCCCAGCATTTATTCCAAGGATCTTGTAGCCGTTTCAATTAATCTGTAGCAAGTTTCAAGGGAAGTTTAAAGGAATGTTTTCTAGTACTTTCCTCCAGAGACAAAATTCATTTAAGGAAGTCATTAATGAGTGGCTAACGGCTATCTTGGAGACAGAGAATCAATTCATTCTCTTCAGATCTCTTTTGATATTCATTTTGCTTCTTCCAACAACATTTTTTTACAACAGTTACAGACACACACAGACAGAATTCTTTCAAAACACACATCACTGAAGGAGATCAACATATAGAAAATTTTCTAAATCTCTTTTGACTCAAGTGTTCAAAGGCTTCATCCATCAAGACTCCAGAAACTACACATTTCAGCAACTGCTGGAATCATTCTTTGCTGGAGATCTCATCTACTGAAGGCCTATCACCCTAGTGCAAAGCTTCTTTTCCTGAACCTCTTTCAGATCTCGCGGGGAGCTTTGACAACATCATCCACTAGTCTTCTCTCTGATTGTTGACAGAGAAGAACATCTCACCTATTTCTTTTTCTGCTGTAAAAGGGTTTCTCAAAACTCCCTTCAAAAGTTTTGTGCTGGTTTCTGAGACCTTGTCAAAACTCAGTGGTGGCAAGACACCTGATCAAAAAATCTGGTTTGGTTTTTTGAACACCTTATCAAAAGCTCATTGGTGCCCAGGACACCTGATCAACTCATCCTGCAGTGGATTCCTACCTAGGGTGGTAGAAGAGTGGATGTACCCAGATTGATTGGGGAACCACTATAGCTCCTTGTGTCTTCTGGTTGCTATATTTTGTTTGCTGTGTGCTATGTTTTTATTTCTTGCTTTCATTATTTTTATTTACTACAAGCACCTTACACATATATTTAAATAAAGTCTTCCACTACAAAATAGTTTTTAAACTAAAAATTATTTTAATAAACTCTATTCACCCCCTCCCCCCCCCCCTCTAGAGTTAAGGTAGATCATGTCCCCACTTTCACCCCTGCAGGGATCGAGCCGACTCCGGATAAGGTAAAGGATATCATGGAGCTGGGATTGCACAGAATACTAAGGAGGTGCAATGACTGACGGGGAAGCTAGAGGGTTAAGTAGGTTCCTCTCTCGGCCTGGGGAGAAGTGCTCCCCCTTCTTCAAAACATTAAGGAGTGGCCAAAAATTCGAGTGGACCAAGGAGTGAGAAGAGGCATTCCAGGCCATCAAGATGCAGTTAACTCGGGCTCCATTGCTTCAAGGCCCGAAGGAAGGGGAAGACATGTTTTTGTACCCCGGGGTCGGGGCGGAGGCCTTAAGCTCTGTCCTAGTTAGTTCGTGAAGAGGGGAAGAAGCAACTCCCTATATATTACGTGAGCCGGGTCCTGAGGAAGGCCGAGCTCCGGTATCCAATTTTGGAGAAGCTGGCCTTCGCCCTGGTCATCTCAACCTGAAGGCTGCGACCCTATTTCCAGGCACACTCAATCTGAGTGGTGACTGACCATCCCCTCCGCAACATCTTTGAGGGGGTGGAGCATTCTGGTAGGCTGGCCAAGTGGTCGGTGGAGTTCAGTGAGTTCGACGGCTCCTTCGTCCCCTGCCTCTCGATCAAAGCTCAAGCATTGGCCGACTTCTTGGCCGATTATGGGATTGAGGTGGAGGAGGAAGAGCTCACTCGTCCTACTCCTTGGAAGGTAAAGTTAGATGGCACCTCGGGGAGGCATTCCCTAGGGGTAGGGGTGATCTTGGAGAGTCCCCAGGGATCTAGAATTGAACAGACGGTGGTGGTGCACTTCCCCATCACCAACAATCAGGCCGAGTATGAGGCCGTGATAGCAGGGCTGCGCCTGGCCAGGGAGCTGGGGGTGTTGGACGTGGAGGTCCTTACTGACTCTATGGTGGTAGCTTCCCAGATCAACGGGGAGTTCGAGGCGAGAGAGCCTAACCCTCGGCTATACTTAGCCAAAGTAAAGGGGATCTTTGGCACATTCCAAACTTTTTCGATCCAGCACGTGCCCCGGGAGGAGAATGAGCAGGTAGATCAGCTAGCGAAGCATGGTCCTCTGATGAGTGGTACCATCATCGACCTATTCTACCCTTTCATCGAAGAGGGAGAGCTCATGGAGATAGATCAGCGGCCCTCATGGATGGACTCGTTCATAACTTTCCTTTCCACGGGAGAGTATCCGGAGGGGTGGACAAAAAGAAGCTCAGGTACAAATCGGGGCACTACCTCCTCCGGGACGGGCAGTTGTACTGGAAGACCCTCTTGGGGATGTTGGCTCGATGCGTGGCCGAGGGGTAAGTACAAAGAATCTTGGAAGAAGTCCACTCTGGGGAGTGTGGGAGTCACACCGGGAGTCGGAACCTGGAAGGGAGGATTGTCAGGAAGGGGTACTTCTATCCCACCCTGGGCCACGATGCGATGGAGTTCACAAGAAGATGCCACAAGTGCCAGCCGTTTGCTCCCCTCCAGCTACATCCAGCTCAGCGACTCAAGAGTATCACAGCCCCCTAGCCTTTTTTAATTTGTGGAATGGATTTGGTTGGACCGTTCCACCAGGCCAGTGGGCAGAGAAGGTTCCTACTGGTGATGATCAATTAGTTCTCCAAGTGGTTGTAGGTGAAGGCGCTGGCCAAGGTGACTTCCCAGGTCATCTTGAACTTTATTTGGGGGGAGATCATCTGCCGTCATGGGCTGCCCCAGGCTTTTGTCACGGACAATGGACCCCAGTTTACCAGCGTGGAGTTTACCAGCTTCTGCGAGCAGCTTAGGATCGACCTCAGGTTCACCTCAGTCCACCACCCTAGGAGCAACGGGCAGGTGGAGGCCGCCAACATGATCATTGTTAACCTCCTAAAGAAGAAACTGGAAAATCTGAAGGGGAGCTGGGTGGAGCAGCTTCCCGGAGTTCTCTGGGCCCTGAGGACCACCCCCAACACTGCTATTGGAGAGACCCCCTTCAAGCTCTCCCATGGGTGCGTGGCAGTGCTCCCCGTAGAATTTGAAGTTCAAACACCTCGAGTTTCTGCGGCCAGGGAAGGCAGGGAAGAATGGCAGGCTGAGAACGAGGAAGAGCTGTGGCTCACCCTTAACATGGTGGAAGAGCTGCGGGACCTTTCTGCAGTCCGACAAGAAGATGGAGGTGGGGAGCATATCCCGCTGTCAGGCTCTCACGTAGCTGGCAGGGCTGGAAGTCAAACAGTGTCATCTTTGGACCCCGAGCAGATCCCGCTGTCAGGCTCTCACCTAGCTGGCAGGGCTGGAAGTCACTCTGTGTCATCCTTGGACCCCAAGCAGATCCCGCTGTTTGGATCTCACCTAGCTGGCAGGGCTGGAAGTCACTCGGCGTCATCCTAAGACCTCGAGTAGATCCTGCTGTCAGGCTCTAACCTAGCTGGCAGGGCTGGAAGTCACTCGATGTCATCTTTGGACCCCGAGCAGATCCCGATGTCAGTCTCTCACCGAGCTGGCAGGGCTGGAAGACACTCGATGGTGTCATCTCCGGACCACGAGCAGATATCGCTATCAGGTTCTCACCTAGCTGACAGGACTGGAAGTCACTCGGTGTCATCCTTAGACCCCGAGTAGATCCCGCTGTCAGGCTAGCTGACAGGGTTGGATGTCACTCGATGGTGTCAACCCCTGGACCCCGAGCAGATCCCGCTCTCAGAATCTCACCTAACTGACAGGACTGGAAGTCACTCGGTGTCATCCTCAGACCCCAAGCAGTTCCCACTGTCAGGCTCTCACCTAGCTAATAGGGCTGGATGTCACTCGATGGTGCAACCCAAGGGCCTCGAGCAGATCCCGCATTCAGGCTTTCACCTAGGTGACAGGGCTGGAAGTCACTCGGTGTCATCCTTAAACCTCGAGTAGATCCCGCTGTGAGGCTCTCACCGAGTTGGCAGGGCTGGAAGTCACTCAATGGTGTCATCTCCGGACCCCAAGCAGATCCCACTGTCAGGTTCTCACCTAGCTGACAGGGTTGGAAGTCACTCGGTGTCATCCTTAGACCCTGAGCAGATCCTGATGTCAGGCTTGCTGACAGGGCTGGATGTCACTCGATGGTGTCAACCTCTGGACCCCGAGCAAATCCCGCTGTCAGGCTCTCACCTAGCTGACAGGGATGGAAGTCACTCGGTGTCATCCTCAGACCCCGAGAAGATCCCGCTATCAGGCTCTCACCTAGCTGATAGGGCTGGATGTCACTCGATGGTGTCAACCCCTGGACCCCGAGAAGATCACGCAGTCAGGCTCTCACCTAGCTGATAGGGCTGGAAGTCACTCGGTGTTGTCATTAGACCTCGAGCAGATCCCATTGTTAGGCTCTCACCGAGCTGGAAGGGCAGGAAGTCACTCGATGGTGTCATCCCCAGACCCCAAGCAGATCTCGTTATCAGGCTCTCACCTAGCTGACAGGGCTGGAAGTCACTCGGTGTCATCCTTAGACCCCGAGCAGATCCCGCTGTCAGGCTAGCTAACAGGGCTGGATGTCACTCGATGATGTCAACTCCTGGACCCCGAGCAGATCCCGCTGTCAGGCTCTCAACTAGCTGACAGGGCTGGAAGTCTCTTAGTGTCATCCTAAGACCCCGAGAAGATCACGCTGTCAGGCTCTCACCTAGCTGACAGGGCTGGATGTCACTCGATGGTGTCAACCCCTGGACCCCGAGCAGATCCCGCTGTCAGGCTCTCACCTAGCTGACAGGGCTGGAAGTCACTCGGTGTCATCCTTAGACCCCGATCAGATCCCGCTGTCAGGCTCTCACCTAGCTGATAGGGTTGGATGTCACACGATGGTGTCAACCTCCGGACCCCTAGCAAATCTTCATGTCAGGCTTTCACCTAGCTGACAGGGCTGGAAGTCACTCGGTATCATCCTCAGACCCCAAGCAGATCCCGCTGTCAGGCTCTCACCTAGCTGACAGAGGTGGAGGTCGCTCAGGGAAGTCCTACACTCCTCAGGTAGTGCCTGACAAGCTTGGCCCTTCCAAGAATGAGAGAGGAGAGCTTGACATAGGCGAGTTCGGGCTTGCCAATTCAGCCCGGCCTCGGCAGAAGGGTGGCAAGCCAGTCCCTTGGACCTCGCCGAAGGGAGGCGAATCCCGCTAGGACACCTCGCCCCCCGCTATGTTTTACTTGGGAAAATTTAGAGAATTTGGTCTTATATTAATGAGATTATGGGCTGCTCGCAAGCGAGCTGGGACGAGTCCTGAGAATTGGCGAGCTCTCAAAATATACTCTCAGGGGCGAGTCCTAACGACTGTCCTGCTCGCAAAATCTATCTACGCGAGATCGCCAAGGGAAGGGATCACGGGCATGCAAAACACAGCAAAGACAGAAAAGAGAAAAAAAAATATGGCCAAGGCTATACTCAAAAATGAGTTTCATTAAGCAGTAATGTTTATAGGTGGAGCTCGCCTCGGCGAGAAAACAAAAGAAAGTATGTATACAATTAGCCCTTGCCACTCTCGCCGGATTGACGATCCTCCTCCCCTCCGTCGTATGGGTCTTGAAAGCTTTTCCCAAAGAGCGCGTCCAAGCTATCCTCCTTCTCGCTGGGCGGCGTCGCCGGGAACAAGCTCGGCATCAGGTCCCTGACTGAGATCTTCTCGCACCCCTCCACCAGCACTTGATGAATTGTAAATATACGTATTTTCGTGCACATTAATTTAGTCATTTTCATTTATTTTCGTCGTTTTTACTTATTTTTGTTCAATAAAATGCTCCTATTCTTGTAAATTTATTACTAACTTGTTTTATTTTATTTTGCAGAAAAATTTCAAAATCTGCCAAAATTGGGCAGTACACGCCCGTGACAATTTGGTCACGCCCGTGACATGGCCGTGACATTGAATTTCCCGTGAAATCGGACGATTTCTGAAGTGCAAGCTTGACACGCCTGGCGACACGCCTGTGTCACCCGACACGGGGCGTGACCCAAGCCCGTGTCCCCTCCTCTCGACGAATTCTGCTCGACGATCGTCGAGTGTCGACACCAACAGTCACGCCCAGCGTCATGCCCGTGACCTAGGGCGTGACTCAATTTCCGCTCGACGATTTCGACTCGACACTTTCCGCTCGACATTCATCGAGTGTCGACACCAACTGTCACGCCCAGCGTCACGCCTGTGACCTGGGGCGTGACCTTTCCAGCTAGCCCGACAAGATGCTGCCGAAGACTTTCGGCGCAACCCGCGCCCGGTTCTACCTCCCCGACACGCCCAGAGTCACGCCCGTGACCAGGGGCGTGACTGCCGTGAACTCAGCCCGAAGTCAACTTTCCTGTCCAATCGACGGCCGCCTTCATGAATAGTACTGTCACGCCCCCCCTACACGCCCGTGACCTAGGGCGTGTACTTAGAATTTTTTTGCCTATAAATTGCCCAATTACTGTAAGGTCCAAGGGTTCAGATTTTTGGGCCATTTTAGTGTCTTTTTGTGGGCTGCATTCGTGATTTCTAGAGCTATGTAAGGAGATTTCTCCCTCTTTTCTTTCATGTTTGTTTTTGCTTTAGCTTTAGCTCTTGTAATAGCTTGTAATAGTTTCCTTTAAGTAATAAAAATGTTAGAATTTTCTCTTCATATTTGGCTTTGGAATGAACACTTGTGCCCACTTTCCTTCTCCTTTTTATCCTTGGTTTCATCTTTGTTCTTCATTTATGAAATGTGTGTGTGTGTGTGTGTGTGTATGAGTGTAACATGCTTAATATTCATGTTTTTAACTTGTCTTCATGCTTAGGTATGATAGGTTTTCCTCTTTTTCACCATGTCTTTTTCTTGAAAGTAATAGGATTTCATTCTTATGAATTTATAAATGAGGTTTGAAAAGTGATTTTGTTCTTTTTTTTTACTTAGTTTTTCCTTTAGGATTGTAAAACATTTTTTGTTCTTTTCATTTTCTCTTCACCATTTTTATCACTTTTATAAATTCTTAAGAATGAAAAAGTTTTAATTTTAATTTTTGAGCACCTTTGATTTTGACTTTATTTTGTAAAACTTTTTGCTCATTCTCTTTTTATTTGTTTTTTTATGTGTTTTGGGTAAGTTTTAGGAGTAGAAATCTTGTTATTTTCATTTATAAGCAACTTTGATTTTTCTTTGTTATTAGTGTGTGTGAGTGTATGAGAATAAATTTTCTTTTGTTCTTCTTAATTTTCATGTTGTGTGTGTGAGTGTATGAGTATAACTTTTTATTGCTTTCCTCAAATTATGTAGAGTGTGTGAGTGTAGGTGTTAAATTTTGATGCTTTCTTTTAATGCTTTGTTCAAATTATGTAGAGTGTGTGAGTGTAGGTGTTAGCTTTATTGCTTTCTTGAAATTCATTTGGAGTGTGTGTGTTTATGTGTATTTATTTCTGCCTACTCGTTAAGAGTTAAATGACGCATCGTTTTCATTTTCAGTCCTACTCGTTTGAGTAGGACTTGTTATTTTCTTTCTTTATTTTTCCGCCAACTCACTTGAGTCAAATGGCCGGACTTTATTTCCCGCCTACTCGTTTGAGTAGGATTTGTAATTTTTCTTTCTTTATTTTTCCGCCTACTCACTTGAGTTAAATGGAAGGACCTTTAAGCCCTGTAATCGCATTTATTTTCTCCTACTCATTTGAGTAAGACTCGCTTTCATTTCAGTCCTACTCGTTTGAGTAGGACTTGCAATTTTCAGCTTTTATTTACCGCCCCCACTCGTTTGAGTAGGACTCGCAAATTTCAATTATGCAAATTTCTTTTATGTGTAACTTAGTTTCTGTTTAATTTAAAATTTGGAGTGTGCGTGAGTTCTCGTTTTAGTTAACTTTTTAGCTTTCTAAATATTTGTTTTGTTTTCATGTCCCCTTCTTATAATAATTTAGCGTTTAATTTTGAACTCGTGCCTCACTAAATTATAAGCCGTCCTCATACCGATGTGTGGCTAATCGCTATTAGCCTCGGCATCGAAGAGCATTGGGACATTTAAAATGATTTCTAATAATTGAAGCTCTTTATTTTCATTTTAATTTAAGCACTTAAGGTTTACCCCGGGTTTACGACGTGTAGGACCACGTATCGATGTGTGGGCCCTATTTCCGTAGTCCATATGCTAGCTAGCCGAGAGGCCGTGCATATGGACCGATCACCCCTGGGTAAATAGAGTTGCGTGCATACCCTCGAAAGAGGACAAGCGTAATTCTACCGGATTGGGTTCCCCACCCAATAGCGGGGTTCTTAGCGTAAAGCGGGCGTTAAGAGGAATCCTTCGTCGGAGTAACGTTCGGTCGAATAGTCTTAACGTTTAGGTGAGCGATATCCCTATAGCTAGGTGAGCTCACATATGTGGAACCTCCACGGCCAAGTTGCCTTATTATTAATTTGAAAACTAAGTCCTATAATTATTAAAAATTGTTTTAGTCTTAATCTGATTCGATGCCGAGCGTTAACCCTTCATCGAATATTTTCTAAATCGTTTTTTCGCTCCTTTGCTTTTCCATTTTTAATTAAGTAAAAAAAATCCACCTTTCTTTCAGTAAAATAATAGTCCTCCCGGAGGAGTAAGAATAGTAAACGCGACCCCAAGAACAATACGACCTTGGTATTCCCCCGAATATCGAGTACTACTTGTGATAGGTGCACTTGCCTACCCGAGCACGCTCGCGGCGATCGACTCACCGAACCAACCACAGTAAGAGTCTGTTCGCGGGCTCATCAGCACTCAAGTGTCCTTCATCATCTGGAGGGTGCATTCGGCGGCCTGGATGGAGTTGATCCGCAGCCTCTCGACGAGGTCGGCCTCACCAAAGATCCTCGGCCTCTTATAGGGGAGGGTAGGATTGGCGTCGCTGGCTGGGAAGAAGATCTCCGCCTAGCGGCGGACCTCGCAGCTGAGGTTCTGATTCTCCTCCTTCAGCCTGACATTCGCCCCCTCCAGCTCGGCAAGCCGGGCGCGTAGCTGGCCGATCTCCTCCCCCTGCTCGACATTGCGAGCACGCAACTCCCCGGCGGCCTTGGCATCCCGATGAAAAAGGAAAATTTGTTAACAACAGCGCAAAATGTTTTAAGTAAAAGAGGGAAGAGGAAGTTTGATACTCACCAATCCGCCGGCGGCGTGGGCAAGAAGACCCTCATCGATGCCGAGCTGCCTCGCCTGGTCAGCGACCTTGTCTTTAGCGACATCGCGAGGCTACACGGCTTTTTGAAGTTGGTTGCTGAGGCCGAAGCTGCGGCGGACCAACATGTGATGGAGCCCCATGGCTCGCAGGTGGGCCTGCAGGCCCTCATGGCCGAGCTGCCGCAGGTTCATGCCCTTGTAGGCCTCGGCGTCCTCCGGACCATAGAGGCCGAAGCCGAGGGCGTAAGTATGACCGGTGGTGGGCTAGCGATCATTCCAGGCGGGGTGAAGGGTGGAGATGGAAACCCAGTGGGCCAGCTCGTCCCACTGCACCATGGGCTCGCTCGCCGAGTCTTTCCACCGCCCCCCAAAGCTGAAGAGGGGATGTTCTTTCAGCATGCCGCGCTCGCGAGCCATCCTCTTTGCCGAAGGAGGTGGGGAGCTCACCGCATGGGGAACAGGTCTCGCCACCCTTTCGCCCTTGCTGGTGATTTATTTCAGCGAGCTCTCCGGCGACGCGTCGGGGAAGACTTCAGGCGAGCTTATGTATTTGGGGCTGGATTGATGTTGTTGATGTTGTTTCCCCGCGGAGCCAGCAAGGCTTTCTTCATCTTTTTGGGTAGTTGTTGGCGATGGGGCGGGCTAGACCCCGCATCCTTAGGCCGCCTCTTGCTGGAAGAGGGTTTGGAGAACGCCGCCTCGTCTCGGCAGACCGCCGCCGCTGCCTTCTCGCGAGCGAGAGGGTCCGGGTACAATCCCGAGTCCGCAAATGGCAGGTTCACGGGGATTAGCCGCTCCCCTGCAAAAACTTGGAAAACATAGAAAAATAGAAAAATTTCATTGGCAAATATGATGAGCTAAGCAGCAGAGTAGACAGTACCTTCGCCGGGCAGGACGGGGAGGAGCGCGTCGGGCATGGGCTCGCTGATCAAGGTTCGCGAGATCGCGAACAAATACCACAACTAGATGACCAAGATCGCCTTTATCAAGGGCGATCTCGGCAACATCCCCTTCTACCCCCAGCAGAAGGACGAGGAGGTCTACCTCCCGCCGGCCGTGTCCGGCAATGATACCGACCTCCACAAGTACTTCCTCCACAAGGACTTTGAAGTCACCTTCCTACGAAGGCAACGCCATCCGGCGTCGCCTCGTAAGAGAAGAGCTTCCTGAACAACATCAGGTTGAACTCTATCCTCTCTCTCCGGAGGTAGCTCGCGAACGCCACCATGATAGTTATGGCGTTCGAATTCAGCTGCGCGGGCACTGCGCCGTAGTACTTCAGAATCTGCCGGATCTCCGGCCAGAGGGGAAGGCACAGCCCCACCTCAAAGTGCGAGATGGGGAAGGCGAGCTCGTCATCATAAAAAGTGTTGATGGCCTCCCCCTGCGTCGGTCGGCGTGCCTCGAAGCTTGGCGGCACATGTTCGGCCACAAACTCGGCGAGCTCGTCCTCGCTGGTGTGCCCTTCAAAGAAGCAGTAGTCAGTGAAGTGATGGGCACACTTGGTGCGGCCGTCGGCGTCAGGGTTGGTCTTTCCCATGCTCGCAGAAGAAGGGGTGGAGCGCGAGTAAGAAAGAGAAAAGCGCAGGAAAAGAGAGAAGATGAGCAGTTAATACGGCGTACGAGGTTTGTGAGGGGGGCTATTTATAAAAAAAGAAGTCTGAGGGCAAGTTGTCTAATCGACCCAACTCGCCACCCCGGCTCGCCACCCCAGCTCACCGATTTCTGACGCGTCTCACCCCGTGCCGAGCTAAATATGAGGAAACATATTTATTATTATTCAAACATTAGGTGCCAGCCTAAAAGTGTTCGCAGATCATTGCAGGAATTAAGTAAAGAATAAAAAGCAGGGCATGCGAGCAGGGGGAACCAGGAGGCAAGCACCGGTCGGCTCGTCAAGGGAGCCGCCTTTTATCTTCCACAGCCTCGCAGCCCCCGTACACCAGACTGCCGCGCGTGAAGGAAATCGCGAATCCGCCCCAAGTTCCGCTGCGCCGCCAAAAGGCCCTCGTCGATCTCGTCCAGGAGCCGGGAAGGAGACAGTAACTCACCAGCCTGGCTGCCTGGCACTTCGTCAGCAAGCCGAACATAGCCTCGCTGCAGCGCCTCGTTGACTTCATGCACCTCGCGCAGCCCGCACAACAGTTTCTTGAAAAGCTTGACCCCCCTCCTGGTCAGCTCGCCTTGCTCCACTTTAGGGCCTAGGTAAGAGTCCAGTGAGCTCGGGGAGGGGAGGGGGGAGTAATGGGCTACCCGCGAAGAGTCCTCGGAGGCGGATTGGCTGGGGGGAACTGTGGAGACAAAAACATCAACAAGGGGAGGTGTGCTGGAAAGACATGTGACAGGAATCCAGCCAAAATTTACCTGATGATCTCGGCAACTCAAAGGAGATGCGGGGAGGGACAAACCTCAGGTCCTTCCCACGACCTGGGCTGCGCGTTCCCGGTGAAAGAATCAAGAATCCCGGGATGGGGATGGTCTCCACACCCGCCCCCGTGGTTACAACTGCTCGTTGAGGAGAGGGGGCGCGCACCGACGAGTTCAGCTCTACGAGCTCACCCCCAAGGTACCGAAGGCAGGGTATGGGTCTCGGGGACGGTTCTCCGGAGTTATGAATCGCGATTCCCCTTGGGTGGTCTTGGCTCGCGGGGTGGTGTCTTGTGACGCGGCGCCCCCCATGCCATCAAGCTGGCTATCCGGGACGTCGCATATTTCGACAACATTCTTGCCCTTTTCAGGGGCAGGCAGAGTGGAGGAGTCGGTCCCGTGCTCCAAGGTGGTCCTCAAATCATCATAAATGGGCTCAGCCGCTTGAGGGAACTGTTTCGCCCTCTTAGGTTCGAGCTCGGCCGAGCCACACTGCGGCAGAGTGGTTGGGACTGCTGTCAGGGCGGCCACGCGAGCAGAAGAGGCCCGACGACCTCGGTTAAAGAGCTCTTGGATCTCCTTTAGTATCGGCATCGCGGTAGGGATATAGCAAGGGGAATGGCAAGAGTCAGGCAGGCATGCAGGTGTATTTATATAGACGTAGGTGGACCCCACCCGAAGATTCCCTCTGGCTCACCCCGCACTCGCCGAACACTTGGGGTTGGATGTTTCTTTCCGAGCTTTTCCAAGCTCAATGTAATATCCCATTTCCAACTAGACCCCTAAGAGTGGTTTTGGCCATGACTAAGTCATAAAAAAACCCTAGGAAGCTAAAAAGGGCCAGGTGA
Source organism: Platanthera guangdongensis (assembly GCA_039583875.1). Lineage (NCBI taxonomy): Eukaryota > Viridiplantae > Streptophyta > Magnoliopsida > Asparagales > Orchidaceae > Platanthera > Platanthera guangdongensis. The sequence continues at coordinate 118,548,363 of CM077164.1, forward strand.
TAGAAGGCCAAGGTGAGAATCACCTTGGTCTGCCTATGGCAAAGCCTCATTACAAAACCTAGGGTTTGACCTTAGGGATTCACCATGACTCCATGACCCCACCACAACATCACTAACCTATTAGAGGGTCCACTAGAGCCTTAAGGGTCCATTAGAGTCAACCCAAAGTGGCCAATTTGACGTAGGACCATCATAAGCCTAATTGGGCAAGGTGCCCTAACAAAGGGCAGTTGGCCTTTAATGTGCCCAACCAACCTTGCCCAGGTCTTTCTAGATCTAAAGTGGTGTCAATGGGTCACCAACCACCCTTGGGGTCAACCCAAATGGTCATGTTGACCCAAGTCAACTCTAGCCCTAAAGTGGTCAAAGTGCCCTTACCAAGGGACAAGTGACCTCCAAGATGCCAAGTCAGCCCTATCCAACCCTTCCTATGCCTTAGAGGAGATCAATGGGTCGCCAGTGACTCTTTAGGGGCAACCAAAAAGGTCAAAAAGACCAAGGTCAACCCAAGCCTACCTTGGGTCAACCTAGCCCAAATAGGCTAGCCCAAGCTCAAGCCTCCTCATGTGGCTTCTTTAGGAGATGATGTGTATGGATGGGCTGCCAATAGACCTCCAGATTGACCAAGTCAACTTGGGGACTAGGAGAGAGGGTGAGCTTGATTTCCATGGTTATGGAGGAGAGAGAAAAATAAAAGAGGGGGGAAGGAAGGGGCTTGGCCAAGGGGAGGCCAAAGGCCACCTTTAATGGCTGAATTCAACTCCCCCAGGGAAGGGGAGAACTTTCCAGTCGTTTCCCTGGCCACCAAGTGCCTAGTTCAGCCCCCTCTACCATGGCCGAATCAATCCATTAATGGCCTTAATGTCCATTGATGATCCAGCCTCTCCTCTCCCCATCTGAGGCTTTAAACACCTTCAGTGGGCCGAGAGGAGGATTTCCCAAACCTTACCTGAAGAAACCGAGCCTCCCCACTGTGTAGTTGTAGAAACCGAGCGGCGCCGCCTTCAAAGATGGCTTCCCGGTGACCTACTCGACTTCAGGCCGCCGGCAAGGTCCTCCTCCTCCCCTTAACTCATGGATAGATCGTAGCAATGTCTAGGTTCAAGGTTCGGGCTCAATTGAGCCCGAACCAATTCTGTATTTCCATGGTTTCGGGCCAAGAAAGAACTTGGTAGAACCTCCGGAATATGCCTCTCCGACGGCTATGCTGCCGCCTGACGACAGCCACCACCTCAACGGAGGATATGGTCGCGGTGGCCTGCCGGGGCACCAGCTGGATGGCCGGCGGCAGGAGCTTGAAGTTGGCCCAGGAAAAATGAATCCTGGCCATCGGCTCAAGGTTGACGATGAGGGGATGTCGTCCAAGGCGCGCCAAGATTCTTGCTTAATCAAAATCAAAACTATATGATATAACTTTATGATATTTTATTTCTGCCATAGATTTTGTATTAAATGGTGTTAATTTTTAAAAATACTTAGAGACTAGAACAAAAAAAGTGGTCAACATAGTAATTGTATCCCTTAGTGTCTAGTTTAATATAAAATTGATTTCACTCAATTTGGAGTCCTGGTTAGACCACAACACCCAGTTTGGTGGGACCTATACCTAGGTCTATCCTGAGATTCAAATGGATGCCCACCCTTCATCGCTTGTGAAAATAATCTGAGATTTGGGCAGGGAGTCTACCCTAGCTATACCTAGGGCCTGTCCAAAATTCAGAAGTTTTGGAGAACATGTTATTATAGTTTTTAGGAAAATTTAATAATCCATGATTAAATTAATTAGGTGTCCTAAACACCTCAAAATCCCCCCCCCCAAATTTGGGTGGGAGGTCTTAGAGGGCATGCTAGGGCTCTGGTAAAGTTTCATCTCATTTGGAGATGTTTTGGTTAGGTATTGATCCAACCCTAGGTTGACCCCTTTTAGGGTTAACTAAGTCAAGCACCCCCTTTGGGTTTTGAGTGGTCAAATCACCTCAACAGAGGCTGATATTTTGGCCACTGACTCTCTATAGTATTACTCACCCTCCAATGGAATTTGGGGTGGTTAAGAGTAGGGTAGCCCTAGAGCCCTAGGGTAGGTACCTTAATGGGGATTTTTAAGGTTTGAAGGTCATGGGGTCAAATGACCTCGGAATGACTTGAAAATTTGTGGAGAGGACCATAGGATTAGTATAGTCCTCTGGTTAAAAGGTTAGGGAATTTGGAAGCCTTAACCCCCCTCTAAACCATAACCCTAGCTTTGGGAACAAACCTTATAGTGAAGGAAAAAAGTCACTAAAACTCATTGAAAAGTGATGAGATTTGGGTTGAGTAGTTTTTAAAGATAGTACAAACTCCGGAGATTTTATTATGAATTTAGGATTATTATTTTGGATACTTCATTAACAATTTAGTAATTTGTAATATTTACTTAGAAATTTATTATCAAGTAACTACTTGCTGGAAATTGATGAAATTTGGCCAGAGGACCTTCTATTATGGTTTAAAGCTCTGTAAAGTTTTATGGGATTTTTAGAAGATTATTTATACGGGTTGCTTCATTAAGTATGGTTTCCCATGAAAACTTAATTAAATTTATTTTAGTGTCTAGCAAGCCTGTAAAATTATGATTTTTTCACAATGACCCTTTTTGTACCATTTTTAGATTCTGTAAGTTTTATATAATTTTCCGATGAATAATTTTGGTACTTCCTTCTTTATATATGATTAAAGGAATTATTTTGGATAAATTAATTAGAGGTCAAATATTTTCTGAAAAATTATGTAAATTAGTCTATGGTAATATATCTCTGTTATTTAGTGGTCAAAATATTTGGGTGGCCATTACTTGAGTAGATCATATAGTTTATGTTCAAAACTACTCATGGCCAAACATTTGGGAAAATTCAATAAATATCAAATTAATTAGAAAAATTATGAATCTATGATTGTATACTAAATTTGTTATGATAGACCTCTGGTAAATTTTATAGGAGATTTGCAAGACAACCCGGAGTACCTCCTTTATACACCTCACATAACATAGGGTGGTCTGCATATAGTAACTGCAGAAACTGAAATAGAGTGGGTAATGAATTTTGGAGAGTTGAATCCTCAGTAGGTTGCTGGTTTGGGTAAATTTAGGAGTTCATCATTGAGAGACAGGATTAGTAGAGTGTGAGGTTGACTAGTGTTAGGTGGTGCTCGGGATCGGCGAAAGATCGTCGTTCCCGTAGGGTGGAAGTGCTTTAATGCACTAAGATTAGATCCAGTAAAATTAATTAAGGGCTGGGAAATCGGGTAACAACCAATAATAGTAAGTGCCTTGCGAAAGGGAGCTTTGGGCGTAATCTCATCGTAGTTCCTAGTGCCTTCGAGAGCCCTTCACGGGGTATACCTTGGGCAGTCCTGGGCTAACCTAAATAGTAGGTAAAACTGAATTGCAAGAGTAACTAAAAATAATCTAGGATTGCACACACACTCCCCGGAGTTGTGGGGTTACGTTGGGTCACTCGGGCAGTAGGCTCGGTGGATTTGGTGATGGGCAGGTTGGCCCGACGAGCTCTGGCTCGGTTGTTGTTGTGATGGGCAGGTTGGCCCGACGAGCTTTAGCTCAGTTCAGATACATAAGGTTGCATGTGCATAAAGTAAAAGTGGCGGGTCTTCGGTATTGGAGTGTCGATTCACCGACGCCAATACGTTGACTCGGAAAGTGTGGTTAGCACTTCGCCAATAGAAGTCCGGTGCGCCAGCCGGCAAGAGTACGCAGGAGCTCCTCTTTGTGCACCAGCGTTGAGGCGTACGAAAGGTTTGACCGGTAGTGCTTTAATGGTTTAGAGGTGGGCGAGGCCCAACCCACCGCTTCCGTCTGCCACTACGGAGGTATCCTGGGAGGTGAGGCTCCAGAAAAGGGGAAATAAAGGTCTGTGTGCACAGAGTCGGGTAGGTGAGTTGCACTTGCATGATCGCATCATAACCCACTTGCATGTCATAGCATAATCATAGCATAAAACCCCTGTGACCTATTGTATAAGTGGTATGGGATGCTTATACAATAGGCTCTGCAAAATGACCCCTTGGTCTATAAGCTTGTGTGGGCAAGTTTATAAATTAAGGTTAAATTCTTTATATATATTGTTGTTAATAACCAACACCCCAACGTATAAACTGGTATGAGACTCTTTATACGATGGGAGCCCTGTAAAAGATCCCTTGCTTATATGTTTCCGTATAAGTTAAGGTTACTTTTCATACTTTACTCTACAGTCACATGTACTATTAAATTTCTAGTATAGGTCCGCTGCCATCTGTTTTCTTGATTACTCTCCACGTTCAAATCCTCCCCTTTCTTCCTCTCCGCTCGGTGCTTAGGGGTTACGAGGGAAGGGGTGGGGGATGATAGGACTTAGTCTTATAGACTAACGGTTTTCGAACAACATAATTTAGGGGATCGTGGAGCCCAGCATGGAGGAGCAGCCCCGCAGGACGATACGCTTGGAGATGGGGCAGTCTAGCACCGGAGTTCTGACGGCGGGGACTGTGAGCCTGTAACACCCCAAAATTTTAGAGAGGGTCGACCAGTGTTTTCTGACCAAGTTTGGTTTCTGGCAGGGGGCACACGGCCTGGGACACGGGCGTGTCCAAGGGCGTGTCGGGCTCCAGTCGACATTTTGGTCGAGAGGTCGACGAATTTTGCTCGACGATGTGTCGAGACAAGGCACACGACCTGAGACACGGGCGTGTCTCAGGGCGTGTCGAGCCCGTGTCGACGATCGGTCCGGGGAGTCGACAATTTTCGCACGACGATGTATCGAGACAAGGCACACGGCCTAGGACACGGGAGTGTCCAAGGGCGTGTCAGTCGAGTGTCGAGAGTTCACTTGACGAAGTTCACTCGACGAGTGTCAAGTGTCGAGACAGGGGCACACGGCCTGTGACACGGGCGTGTCACAAGGCGTGTCCAGCATGGTTGACGAACTTCGCTCGACATTTTTCCGCGGTGTCGACACAAAGGCAGTCGACGAGTGTCGAGACTTCGCACTCGGCTTGGGACACGAGCGTGTCCCAGGCCGTGTCCTTCTCGGGTTATTTTCGGGGCTGTGTCGATGGAGGCACACGGCCGACCACACGGCCGTGTCAGTCGGGACACGGGCGTGTCGGGTCAAACACGGGCGTGTCGGATGCCCGTGTGTTGTTCCAGGCGCGTCGATTTGAGACGGCAAATGAGGAACACTTCCCTGGACACGGGCGTGGGCCAGGCCGTGTTCGGCCCAGGTGTTTTATTTTTCAGACGGATCATGGCCATTCTTTCCATTATTTTGGGATCTGATGGTTCAGGACTGCTCTTGGGGAGTTAAGTCCGAGAATAGGGTTGGAAACCCTCATTCTTCTCCAAGCTTTCTCTTACTAAGTTCTAGAGAGAAGTGTGAGCAAGGAAGAAGTAGAAGGATGGTTTGGGCTGTATGAGAGGCTTCGGTGCTCCAAATCACGAGCCGAGTCCAGATCCGTGGAGGCTAGAGCTTTGCGAAGGCTTTCATCCGGCTATTTTGCCATGGCTAGGAAGAGGAGTCGGAAGGTTACGACACTTCTCCTCTCGATTTTAGGATGCATGTCTTAGCATCACTTTCTTTTCTAGTTTTGGGCACCAAACACTCAAGTGAGAGGGGTTTGGGTCGCCAAGGTTCAAGAGGAACCTTCGGGTCGATTGAGTCCATCCCCGGCATGTTTTGCATTAGAGATCCGCTCCGTTAGTGGATTAGGCATGGTGGGTGAAGCCGTAGTCACGACCGTTAGTCCGACACGGTGATGTTGCATACAAACTTTAAGGATTCGTAGAGATTCCGTTGCGGCAAGATGTCGTTTGTGATGTGGTGATGTTTTCCCCTTTTTCTCAAGTGAGTACGTGTAGCCGGAACCGGACAAGGTTAGCTCCTCAATGGCGGTAGATGGTTTCCTTAGTGGACAAGGTTAGCTCCGCATTATTGGTAGATGGTTTCCATGGTGCCCGAGAACGCTGCAGTACAAGTGATGGACTAGGGTGGAATTGTCTTGGTTTGTGATGTGACAAGGAGTGGCTGTGTCTCCGTGGTCGGCTGGCTATCCCGTGACGTACACGTCATGTGTGGAGAGTGTCCCGACGAGACTAGTCCCCTTCTGTGAGACTGACGAGAATGCCAAGCTTTGGGGCAAGCCTGGGCAATGAGGCCATGAGCGGGTGGGGTCCGGCAAGGCTTCTTAGAATCGGTCAGTTTGTGTTTGTTGGAATCCTGACTTGAGACGTCAAAGCTTGCAGGCAAGCCCGGGTCTAAGACCATGAGCGGGAGGGGTCTTAGCAAGGGTTCCTTGTGGGGGCCTGTGCGCCGTTGGGGGGAATTATGATACCCCTTTGTTTGTGGCTTTATGCCGATGGGGAAGCGATGAGTACCCAATTGGTGTGATGTTGTGCTTGATGCATACGTTTTAGGGTGCCTTGGGTGAAGCCCGGGTGTTGCATTCATGTTGCATAAGTAGGACCCTTTTTATTATATGCTCAACCAATAGAGAACGTGTATGATGTTTGAGACATCCAAGCTTGTTCTTGATGCACTTCCTTTTATATTTATATATATTTCATACGAAGTGCTGACTTGCAGGTTGGAGGGTTCCCCGGGGTCCGTTAGGGGCGGCCGAGAGGAGATGTGTTTGTTACACAGTTTGAGGTCAGCCTTTGTTGACCTACGTTACTAATAATCTTTACAGGGCAAGGATCGCAAACAGGAGCTAGATCGCCGGCCAGAAAGGCCTAAGCCTCATGAAGTGTTCCTCTCTTTTGTAACTCTACTTATATGATGTTGTATGTTTGAGACTCATGTTGTCCGGCTTGCATGCCGAGGTAGACTAGGAGTGCTTAAGCACTTTCATGACTGTTGTACTCTTTGAGTTTTGGACTCATCTGTGTTGTAAGGCCATTGTTATTACTCTTTTAGTGGTGGATAACTTCTAGTCTTATTTGTGTTTCCGCTGTTTTGTGCAAAAAGTTTTGAGTATGGGTAGTTATATCATCTTATAATACTAAAGCTGTGGCGTCCGTATGTTGTGGGGACCCGGCCGGACCCATATTATACGGTCATTACAGGGGAGGTGTTACAATTTGGTATCAGAGGGAGGTTAGATTCAAGGTCAATGCGTAGAGAAGTTATCCACATAAGAGTAACGCGGGACCATGAGTGTCCTTATGTTTAAGTCTTGAGTTTAGAGACTGATTTCTTGTTTATTGTTTTCTTGAAGAGTGCAAGCAACGAGGCGGGTACGTCGAGAGCAAGAGAAGAGCTTTCGACGAGCAGTGCTACTGCTCCAGTTCTTTTGGGCACGGGTGTTAACCCGGCCGATTTCTGCCGCATGCTTGCAGAAGCGATGGTGGTGGCCCAAGCTGCAGCGGCAGCCCAAGTAGCAACCCCTGCTACACCAAATACGGCGACGGCCGTGCCAGGCGGAGAAGCCAGGTGAGTGGAGACTTTGGCGGAAAGGGTAGTTGTAGGACATGGAGACCGACACTTGAAGTACTTCCTGAGCTTCCATCCCCCGTCTTTCAAGGGAGTTGGTACGCCAATGGATGCGGAGGATTGGTGGGTTCGCATTCAAGAGCTTTTGAGGGCGGCAGAGAAGCCAGAAGAAAAGAAATTTGAATATGCGGCATTCATGTTGGAAGGAGACGCCAAGTTGTGGTGGGTGAGCCATAGCGGCCGCCAGTTACCTAGACGCACCCCGTCGATGGACGAATTTGGGGATGCATTTCTAAAGAGATATATTCTAGTTTCTACACGGTTGGCCCTTCAGAGGCAGTTTCTGCACTTAATGCAGCGAGACAAGACGGTGGAGGAGTATGTGCAGGAGTTCACCCGTTTGGGTCGTTACGTGGGAACGACGATGACAGATGATATAGAGAGGGATAATCTCTTCTATCAGGGGCTGAGGGAGAATTTGAGGCAGCCACTCATTTCCATGAAGAGAGCTGGTTTCAATGAATTAGTTGAGGCTGCCAGGATTTTGGAAAGTGATCTGGAGCGAACCCAACGTCGTAAGGGTTTCACTCCCAAGCAAGGGGAAGGGAAGCCTCCCCAATCTCAGGGAAAATCTGAAGGGAGTAGGTGGAGGAAGAAGCCTCATACTTCCAGATCCGGTGAAAAGAGCAAGTGGACGCCTGGAGGTTCTTAATCTAGGGGACCGCCGACGTGCTATAACTGCGGTAAGGTGGGGCACATAGCTCGTGTTTGTCCTCAAGGAGGAGCGGAGCAAGAGGCAAGGCAGGAGCATACTGTACGCTCCGACCCCCGTGCCGCGGAGAAAGGGAAGATGGCGGAGTCAAGTGCTTCTCGGTTCCAACCGGTGCGACCAAGGGCATACAACCTTGGACAGCAAGAAGCGATCCGCCAAACCGATGTGGTGACAGGTATGAAGAAAACTTAAGTTTAAACTTTGTGCTTCATACTTTTAGACCATTTGTGTGATGTCTATATTGTAGGCTTTGTATTAGTTTCCGGATACCCCGCTAGGGTATTATTCGATACTGGAGCATCACACTCCTTTCTCGCGGAGAGCTTCATCCAGAGAATAGGAGTTGAGTCTTTCTCGGCGGACGCAGAGCTGAAAGTGCGCATGCCTAATGGGTCATCCATGACCACCGGGGCCAAAGGGCGCATCTGTTGGGAGCTGGACGGAGTTGACTTCATTTTGGTAGCAGCGATTTTACCATTGGTTGAGTTAGATGTCATTTTGGGCATGGACTGGCTTGCAGAGCAGCGCGCCAGTATTGATTGCCTATCTAAGGTAGTGACCCTAAAGAGCAAAGGGCAGGCGGAGGTCAAATTTGAGGGCCTTTGTGGAGTGGCCTATTCCCTGATTTCGGCCATGCAATTGATTCGGGCGGTTAACCAGGGTAGTGTAGCGCTTGTAGCGTTATTGGAGGTTCGTCTCCCTCACCTATCTATTGAGGAAGTGCCCGTAGTGGCAGAGTTCAAGGATGTGTTTCCGGATGAACTTCCTGGAGTGCCTCCTCGGCGGGAGATCGATTTCTCGATCGAGTTAGTGCCGGAGGCTACGCCGGTGTTACGTCCTCCGTTTAGGATGGCACCAAAGGAATTGGCCGAACTCAAAGTACAGCTACAGGAACTATTGGAGCAAGGGTATATTAGACCCAGTTCTTCACCGTGGAGCGCGTCGGTGTTGTTTGTAAAGAAGAAAGATAGTAGCATGCGGCTATGCATAGACTACCGAGAGCTGAATAAATTCACCGTCAAGAATAAGTATTTGATTCCTCGGATAGATGACTTATTCGACCAATTGGTGGGGTCAGTGGTGTATTCAAAATTGGACATGAAGTCAGGCTATTATCAGCTGCGAATTCGGGATGAGGACATACCCAAGACTGCCTTTGGTACAAGGTATGGACACTTTGAGTTTACGGTGATGCCGTTCGGGCTGACGAACGCACCATCTGTGTTCATGGATCTTATGAATCGAGTATTTCGGGAATACTTGGATTCTTTTGTGGTTGTCTTCATTGATGACATCTTGGTGTATTCCAAATCGGAAGCGGAGCATGAGACCCACTTGAGAGTGGTCTTGCAAGTATTGAGGGAGAATCAATTATATGCAAAGTTCTCAAAGTGAAGGTTCTGGTTAGAGAAGGTGGCATTTTTGGGCCACGTGATTAGTGGGGATGGGGTGGCAGTGGATCCAACAAAAGTGGAGGCCATCAGAGATTGGCCAGTCTTGAGGACCGTGGCGGAAGTCCGAAGTTTTCTTGGACTAGCCGGGTATTATAGGAGATTCGTGGAGAATTTTTCGCGGTTGCGTTTTGGTGCAACATGTCAAGGTGATAGCTTTTGGGTCTGGACAACTGAAGCCTCATGAGAGGAATTACACCGTCCATGACTTGGAGTTGGCGGCGGTAATTTTTGCGTTGAAAATATGGCGACATTATGTGTACGGTGCAAAGGTGGAGATCTTCACGGATCATAAAAGCCTGAAGTATCTCTTGGATCAAAAGGACTTGAACATGCGGCAACACAGGTGGGTTGAGTTTCTTGGAGACTACGAAGTGGCGATTCAGTATACGCCAGGTAAAGCCAATGTGGTGGCGGATGCCTTGAGTAGAAAGTACTCGGGGCAATGGAATTGGATAGAAGCTCATGATGAGCGGTTGGTACGGGAATGGGAGTTCCTTGGTTTGGAATGTGTTGCGAGAGGCGAGTCCAGCGTGACTTGGTTGAACTGGATTGAAGTGCAAAATGACTTGTCCGATCACATTCGGGAAGCGACTCGGTTGGATGTGGAGTTTCAACTATATGTGTTGGAGACTCAAAGGGCGAGAGCAGCGCCTGGGAGATGATTGATGGGGTTCTGAGGAAGGACGGAAGGGTTTGTATACCGCAGTTCGGCAAACTCCGTAAGGAGTTGATGTTTGAGGCTCACTTCACAAAGTACTCAATTCACCAGGGCAGTACAAAGATGTACTTGGATATGAAGAAATCCTTTTGGTGGCAGGGGATGAAGCGGAACGTAGCTTTGTATATGAATCATTGCCAAACTTGCGCCTTGGTGAAGGCCAAATGTCAGAAGCCGGGCGGGTTCCTGAAGCCTCTTCCAATCCCGGAGTGGAAATTTGATGACATCTCCTTGGATTTTGTACATGGTTTGCCTAGATCGCAGCAGGGTAATGATGCTATTTGGGTGATCGTGGATCGCTTAACCAAGGTGGCCCACTTCATCCCGAATCGGAAGGAGGACAGCGTGGAGAAGCTGGTGGAGTTGTATGTTCGCAACATTGTGCGACTGAATGGGATTCCTAAGAGCATAGTTAGCGATAGAGATGGACGGTTTACGTCCAAGGACTGGAGATTGGTTCAGAAGAGTTTGGGCACGAAGCTAAAGTTCAGTATGACGTTCCATCCTCAAACTGATGGGCAAAACGAAAGGACGAACCGTACTATGGAGGATATGCTGAGAATGTGCATTCTTGACTTCGGCAAGAGGTGGGAAGATCACCTCTTCATGGTGGAATTCGCATACAATAATAGTTATCAAGCAAGCATAAAAATGGTGCCATACGAAGCTTCGTATGGGAGACGGTGTCGAACACCGATGTCTTGGGCAGAGGCGAGAGACACCAAATTTTTGGAAAGGAGGTGGTAGTTGACGCTTGTGAGTTGGTGCGGACCATTCAAGAGCGTATGAAGGTGGCGCAAAACCGGCAAGCCAAATACTTTAATACTCATCACAGGAAGTTGGAATTTACGGTAGGTGATTGGGTCTATTTGAAGATCAAGCCGTTCATAGGCGTCTCACAGATTCGCCGACTCAAGAAGTTGAGTCCAAGGTTTTTGGGTCCTTTTAAAGTTGTTGAACGGGTGGGAGAAGCAGCCTATCGATTGGCGCTGTCCGCGGAGCTGAGTGGATTGCATGACGTCTTCCATGTCTCCGTCTTGAGGAAATCTTTGGTGGAGGCTAGTGTGATGATTGAGCCGGCATCGGTGCCGATAGAGGAAGAATTGAGGACGCGATACCGTCCAATTGCTATAGAGGATTCGGAGACTCGGTAGTTGCGGAATAAAGAGGTTAAACTCGTGAGAGTCCCATGGGACAACTGCGGTCGTGAGTAGCAATCTTGGGAATGAGAACAAGCCATGCTAGAAGAGTATCCAGAACTCTTCATTTCAGGTACCATTTAAATTGTGTTCCCTTTTGCTTTGTAATTTCGGGACGAAATTCTGTTAAGGGGGGGAGAGTTGTAACACCCCAAAATTTCAGAGAGGGTCGACCAGCGTTTTCTGACCAAGTTTGGCTTCTGGCAGGGGGCACACAGCCTGGGACACGGGTGTGTCCCAGGGCGTGTCGGGCTCCAGTCGACGTTTTGGTCAAGAGGTCGATGAATTTCGCTCGACGATATGTCGAGACAAGGCACACGGCCTGAGACACGGGCGTGTCTCAGGGCGTGTCGAGCCCGTGTCGACGATCGGTCCGGGAAGTCGACGATTTTCGCTCGACGATGTGTCGAGACAAGGCACACGGCCTAGGACACGGGCGTGTCCAAGGCCATGTCAGTCGAGTGTCGAGAGTTCACTCGACGAAGTTCACTCGACGAGTGTCAAGTGTCGAGATAGGGGCACACGACCTGTGATACGGGCGTGTCACAGGGCGTGTCCCGCATGGTCAACGAACTTCGCTCGACGTTTTTCCATGGTGTCGACACAAAGGCAGTTGACGAGTGTCGAGACTTCGCACACGCTTGGGACACGGGCATGTCCCAGGCCGTGTCCTTCTCAGGTTGTTTTCGGGGCTGCGTCGATGGAGGCACACGGCCGACCACACGGCCATGTCAGTCGGGACACGGGCATGTCGGGTCGAACACGGGCGTGTCGGATGCCCGTGTGTTGTTCCAGGCGCGTCGATTTGAGATGGCGAATGAGGAACACGGCCCTGGACACGGTCGTGTGTCAGGCCGTGTTCGGCACATGTGTTTTATTTTTCAGACGGATCGTGGCCATTCTTTCCCTTATTTTGGGATTTGATGGTTCAGGATTGCTCTTGGGTAGTTAAGTCCGAGAATTGGGTTGGAAACCCTCATTCTTCTCCAAGCTTTCTCTTACTAAGTTCTAGAGAGAAGTGAGAGCAAGTAAGAAGGAGAAGGAGGGTTTGGGCTGTAGGAGAGGCTTCAGAGCTCCAAATCGCGAGCCGAGTCCAGATCCATGGAGGCTAGAGCTTTGCGAAGGCTTTCATCCGGCTATTTTCCCATGGCTAGGAAGAGGAGTCGGAAGGTAACGACACTTCTCCTCTCGGTTTTAGGATGCATGTCTTAGCATCATTTTCTTTTCTAGTTTTGGGCACCAAACACTAAAGTGAGAAGGGTTTGGGTCGCCAAGGTTCAAGAGAACCTCCGGGTCGATTGAGTCCGTCCCCAGCATGTTTTGCATTAGAGATCCGCTCCGTTAGTGGATTAGGCATGGTGGGTGAAGCCGTAGTCGCGATCGTTAGTCCGACACAGTGATGTTGCATAGGAACTTTAAGGATTCGTAGATATTCCGTTGGGCAAGATACCGTTTGTGATGTGGTGATGTTTTCCCCTTTTTCTCAAGTAAGTACGTGTAGCCGGAACCGGACAAGGTTAGCTCCTCAATGGTGTTAGATGGTTTTCTTGGTGGACAAGGTTAGCTCCGCATTGTTGGTAGATGGTTTCCTTGGTGCCCGGGAACGCTGCAGTACAAGTGAGGGACTAGGGTGGAATTGTCTTGGTTTGTGATGTGCCACGGGGTGGCTGTGTCTCCGTGGTCGGCTGGCTATCCCGTGACGTACACGTCATGTGTGGAGAGTGTCCCGGCGAGACTATGAAAGATATGGTACCTAAACACCTAGAGGGGGGGGGTGAATAGGTGACCTAAACCTTTTTTTTGACTTTTGTTTGGCAGCACAACAGTTTTTCACTGATTACTACAGCTAACAGCAAATACAGAAATTAAGCATTCAATTCACAGCACAGCACAGCACAGAAGACACACTAATTTTATAGTGGTTCCCCAATCTTTGGGTACATCCACTTTCCCCCTTCGCCTATCTAGCAGTGTACTAGATTCGGCCAAACTTCTCCACTAGCTCAGAACCCAACAAGGTTCCTACCTCAGGCCCAAAGCCTTACACTCAGCCAAAAGGCCTACACTCAGCCACCCAGGCCTACACTCAGCCAATCAAGGCTTACACTCAGCCAATTAATGGCCTACACTCAGAGTTCTTCAACTCCTACACTCAGGCACCAAGCCCTACCCTCAGCCTTTATAAAATAGGCTTACAATCACTCAGATCCAATGGATCTTACAAGTTTAAGATAGAAATTACAAATGCTAACTCTACAACTCAGAAAGGATGAGAGGAGTTGAGAGTTTCTTGAAGAGTTCTTGGAAGAACTCAGCTTGATCCAAACTGACTTAGCTTTCTTCAAAGCTTCTTGAGTAGAACTGAATTAGTCTGAATCTTCTGCAGTTGATCCTTGATCTCTGCTTCTTGAAATCCAGATGACACTGAATTCTTCTTCTCAGCCTTAGTTCCAAAGACTGAATTCTTGGATGGAGCTCTCTCTCTCCAACTTCTTAGATCTGCAGTTGGACTGCCTGATCTTCTTGTGTTGAACCTCAGTGTATCACTTCTTGATTTAATCTGATCAACCTCTTAAGTTATTCTCACAACATGTAATGATAATGAACAACCTTCTATGTTATTTTTTCTGTAAACTATGGGGGCCTATTTATAGGCTTCCTTCATGGTAACCGGCTGGTCCGGTTCATAACAGACTTCTGACTTCTCTGACAGTTGATGTAGACCGGCTGGATCGGCAGCTGTCATGTCAACCAGTCACTTCTTGAAATTCTCTAACTGTCAGATAGTGTCGAGACTTTCTGTTCTTAAGTGTCGACACTTATAGACTAAGTGTCGACACATGTTGTGTAAGTGTCGACACAAGTCTACAAGGTGTCGACACAATTCCTTGTGTGTCTCGACACAGTTTCTTCTGCATGTGTCGACACTGAAATTGAGTGTCGACACAAGTACTTGCACTTCATTCTTTATCTGTATTCTTCTAAGTGTCGACACATCTCCTTTGTGTCGACACATCTTCATGTGTTGAAACTGTCAAGTGTCGACACTGCTTCTTGGTGTCGACACAAGTCTTCAATCTTGTTTCTTCAGCTGAGTGTCGACACATTCCTTTAGTGTCGACACTTGTACTTAGAATATTTTACAACTTTTCTGTTCTTTGCTAAGTGTCGACACAGCTCCTTGTGTCGACACTTTCTTCAAGTGTTGAGTCTTCTGGTTATGTGTCGACACATTGTGCTGAGTGTCGACACAATCTTCAAGTGTTGACTCCTTTGAGTGTGTGTCGACACATTGTGTTGAGTGTCGACACATTCTTCATATTTTGACTCTGCTGATTGAGTGTCGACACATTGTGTTGAGTGTCGACACTTGTACTTAGTCTCTGCAGAATTTTGCTGAGTGTCGACACAACTCCAAGTGTCGACACTTTCTGATGTAGACTCAGCTCTTCTAGGTGTCGACACTTCTGCCAAGTGTCGACACAGCTTTTCTGCATTCTTCTACACTGAGTGTCGACACAGCTCCAAGTGTCGACACTTTCTGACTGGTGTCGACACTTCTTCCCAGGTGTCGACACAATGACTCCAAGTGTCGACACTGCTTGTCTGGGTGTCGACACAAGCTTTCTCAAGTGTCGACACTTTCCCTCTGGGTGTCGACACATGGACTTAGAAATTTTCAGCTTCAGTCCAGTGTATAACTAACCTGCACAAGTAACTCAAACAAACATCAAATACATTCTGATGTATATCATTGAGTTAGGTGAGGCTTCTTCAAATCAGGTACATTTGACCAATGTACCCAACAATCTCCCCCTATTTGGAGAAGTCATAACCCTTAGTCAATGATATACACCACTCATAATTAAAAATTACAAAATGATGTAAAACATATAAATGACAACAGGGTAAACTTGAACATGTAATAAAGCACACATGTATACTTATTAAACATTGCAGAACAATTAAGAAACACACATATTTCAGAACATTCATACTATATTTATCATATACTGTTCCAATAATGTTCCTTATACATTTTCAATGAAGTATTACAATGTTTATCACTTAACAGATTACAACAAGCATCAAGTTAATTCCTAATCTAGTGCTGATCAGGTTCTTTAATAACAATGCCTTTTCCAGCTTTAACTTGAGCTTTCACAGCAGCAGCAGCAGCAGGCTCAGCTTCAGCAGTCTTCTTCCCTTTAGAGTCCTTCTTCTTCTGTTCTTCAGCCTTGATCTTTTGTCTTTCAAAATAATGATAGGGCTTAGGAAAGTACTTGCTAGGCTCCACAGCTGTTGGAGGTAGCTTTCCTAACTTAGCCTTCCTTCTATATTGGACAATTGCTTCCTGCCTACTCTCATGCTTTCTCCATTCAGCCTCTGAGAACCACTTGTTCCTCTCATGGGCATTGTCCTTGGCTGCTTTCCAGGCTGTAAGAATTATGTTCCTAGAAGTAGGGCTCCACTGTTCAAAATCTGGCTTTTGCTCAGCAATTTCCCTAAACTTCTTCTTTGACAGCCTAGTTTCTTCTTCTTTGTCCAAAGCCTCTTGCATTGCAGCTGTGATAGGTTGAACAACCTTTTCCAGAATAATATTAGGCTTGCCAGCAGGTGGACTATACATTGTGCTTATATCTGCATGAATCATTTCAAAATCTGGAGGAGGATAGATTACATCAGCCACTGCCTGTTGCTCACCTCCAAGATATGTTCCTTGAATACCAGATTCAGCTACTTCATTGTCATCACACAGGGGAGGATATCCAAGTGTAGCCCTGATAGAATTGGAAATCCATTTTGCATGCTCAGAACTGGCCTTGACTAACACTCTCTCCCCCTTTATGACTTCTTGGGCCACATGATCTCTCACATCATCTTTCTGGAATCGGATTTGGCTATCCAAATACCTTATGCCCTCTTTAAAGAAAGGTCTAAGCTTGGTAAGCTGTTCTGAAATGACCTTCTGTGAGTCTTTAATTGCATTCTGTACAGCAGCAATTTCTGCTTGAAATATCTTATCAAAATCAGCCTTGGCAGCAGCAGTGGAGGTTGATGGTTCATCAGACTTTTTCTTGAGTTCAGTGACTATGGCATTGTGAGATGCAGTCAAATTATCATTCATCCTGAGTTGATTCTCCAGCACATAGCCTTGTTTTAGTGCTATATCATCAACTTGAGTCTTTATTTTCTCTTGATGTTTGCCAAATAGACTACTG
The DNA here is from genome assembly GCA_039583875.1 of Platanthera guangdongensis. NCBI lineage: Eukaryota > Viridiplantae > Streptophyta > Magnoliopsida > Asparagales > Orchidaceae > Platanthera > Platanthera guangdongensis. The sequence continues at coordinate 118,565,191 of CM077164.1, forward strand.
CATGAGCACCCTTTGTAAAACAATCAGTCATCTCTGTTTTATTAAGGTTCATTTCAAACCTTATTGACTTGATTTCCTGGCCCAGATCAGATTGTAGTGCTTTGTGCCCTTCATCAACATAAGTTTCTAAAGCTTTCCTTTGTTCATCCATCTTGATTTGCATGGCAAGCAATAGAGCACTGTAATCAGTGGATGGAGCTTGTTGAACTAAGGAATGTTGAGCAACTGTTTGGAGAGCCTTCTTATAGCTCTGGCTTCTTCTTTTGAAAACAAAGAACTTCTTTTTCTGAGCTTGCTCAGCTTCATCATCTTCAGAGTCTGATGTACTGGCTATATCCACCCTATCCTTAGGGCTGGATTGTTTTTCAGTATGCACATCTTGTGCCTTCTCAGTATCTAGCCTTATAGGCTCTTCCACAACTTCTATGTTCTCCCTCTCAGCAGCAGCATTCTTTACTGTATCAGCATCATTCTTTTCCATATCAAAATCATCCTGTTCTAAATTCAGAAATAGATCTTCCATGGTATATTCTGGTGGAGATTGTGCAGGAGATGTACTGGTTTCATCAGCTACAACAGATGTGTCTTGGAGAACAACATCTGGTTCTAGAGTTGCTGGCTGATTTTGCTGATGATCATCAGACAAATCAGAATTTATTATTGAAAAGTTCAAAGTATTAAGATCAACAAGTACCTCTTGAATGAGGAGGGTGGCTTGTTCACTCTCCAGTGTAGATGGTTCTGCTACACCTGGAAGCTCCCCCTGGATGTCAGCTGCCTCCTGAGGAGCAGGTGTCTTCTCTGCAGCCACATCAACTGGACTTTCAGGAGTGAAGACCACATGTTCTTCACTGCCTGAGCTGCTTGAGGACTCTTGAGGCACAGCAGCTAACTTCCTCTTCTTCTTTGGAGGAGAATCTTTCTTCTGAATTTGTTTCTCTGGAGTGGAACTTCCTTGGACAACACTCTTTCCCATCTTGAGAATATTCTTGAGTCCATCTTCCTCATATGATTGATCTTAGTTCCTGCAGCATTGCTCATTACCTCTGGAATTGATCCAGCCAGGTAGAGACTTAGTATCCTGCCCAGATTGGGCTTCTTCAGGCTTTCCTTCACTTTTTCATAAACCACCATTGACCAGTCTGTTTTCAGATTGAAGATGATTCTGGTCATAACTTCAAACATGGAGGCAGACACCCTGTCATGCCCTCCTGGCTTGCTCAGTATAACCTTGCCCACTATTTCTGACAAGAACTTGCCTTGATTATTCATACCCTTTCTGTTAAAGACTGATCCCACCTTCATCTTTGGATCCAGTCCACACCAAGTAAGAGCTTCCCTGGTCTTAGAAGCAGTTACTTCCTCTTCATCTTGAACTTTAGGTAGCTGAAGTACCTTTCTCAAAGTGACTTGGGTGAAATCTTGACCTTGGTGCCATGCACCCTTGACTTAATTCTGTAGCCTGAGTCATCTACAGACGCGCCAGTAAGAAATTCAAGACTTCTTTCTTCCATATCTTGGTTGGTTCTGAAACCAAGAACTCCAATCCTGAATTGCTGACTAGGGTTATTCACTGATTTGATTTCTTGATCGCGTCGTCGAATGCGCCTCGCACGAGCTCATAGCCTTCATTAACGTTCTCTTCCAGCTTGGGAGCCATTAGGGTTTTGAGAATTAGTCTTGAGATGAGAGAAATGTCGACACAAGAGTTTGGGTCTCGAAACTTTGAAAGCGTGTCGACAATCAAAGACAGAACCCTATTTATACCTTTCTTGTTTGAAGACGAACAGGCGGGATGAATTTCTAATGATGTGTCGACACTGTCAATAAGTGTCGACACTGACTTATAATGTCTCGACACTCATGTGTCGACACAAATTTAGTCAACAGATTTTATGTGTCGACACTTGGTTAAGTGTCGACACCACTATACTCGACATGTGTCGAGACTTTACTTAGAAAAATTCTGAGTAAAACTTATGTGTCGACACTTGGTTAAGTGTCGACACCACTATACTCGACATGTGTCGGGACTTTACTTAGAAAAATTCTGAGTAAAACTTAAGTGTCGACACTATTGGATGTGTCGACACCTACTCGACATGTGTCGACACTAACATTCAGAAGTGTCGACACTAACTTCCTAGATGTGTCGACACCATTTTCCTGAAGTGTCGACACTTACTATTCTGTGTCGACATAGACTTGTCTATGTGTCGACACCTTTTTACTTAGCCAATTTTTGTTCTGTATACTTAGTCTAAGTTTATCATACCTAGTTCAATTTTGAACCTATTAAACTTAGCTTCTTCTAAGGGCTTAGTAAACATATCAGCTATCTGATTATCTGTTTTAACATATTCAAGTGCAATATCATTTCTTTCTACATGCTCCCTAAGAAAGTGATATTTTATCTCAATATGTTTAGTTCTACTATGTGATACAGGGTTATTAGCTATGGAAATAGCACTTGTAGAATCACAATAAAGTGGAGTTCTACTTACCTGACATCCATAGTCTTCTAGCTGATGTTGAATCCACAGAAGTTGAGCACAGCAACTTCCTGCAGCTACATATTCTGACTCAGCTGTGGAGATGGCCACACTGGTTTGCTTCTTACTACTCCATGAAATGAGTCTTCCACCTAGGAATTGACAGGATCCAGTTGTGCTTTTTCTATCTTCTTTGCATCCTGCAAAGTCTGCATCTGAATAGCCTGTTAGATCAAAATCTCCATTCCTAGGGTACCAGAGGCCTAGATAAGGTGTGCCCTTTAGATATCTCAAGATTCTCTTGACTGCAGTCAAGTGAGATTCTTTGGGGCAGGCTTGATACCTGGCACAAACACATGTAGCATACATAATGTCAGGCCTACTTGCAGTCAAGTATAGTAGGGAGCCAACTATCCCTCTATACAAGGTTTCATCCACAGGTTTCCCTGCATCATCCTTGCTTAGAGACATACTTGACCCCATAGGAGTCTTCATGGTACTGGAGGAATCCATACCATATTTCCTTATGAGTTCTAGGGTGAACTTTGACTGACATATGGACAAGCCACTTTCAGTCTGTTTAACTTGGAGACCCAAGAAAAACTTCAGTTCTCCCATACTACTCATTTCAAATTGACTTTGCATAAGCTTTGCAAACTTTTTGCAAAGGCTACTTTCAGTAGACCCAAATATAATGTCATCTACATATATTTGGACAAGTATTACTTTGCCTCTAGATTCCCTAAGGAATAGAGTCTTATCTATTTTCCCCCTTGTGAACTTGTTCTCAATGAGGAAACTAGATAGGGTTTCATACCAAGCTCTAGGAGCTTGCTTTAACCCATACAATGCTTTCCTAAGTCTATAGACATAATGTGGAAGAGTAGGATCAACAAAACCTGAAGGCTGCTCCACATATACTTCTTCTTTTAAATTACCATTAAGGAATGCTGACTTCACATCCATTTGGTATACTTTGAATCCTTGGTAGGTTGCATAGGCCAAGAACATCCTGATGGCTTCCAGTCTGGCTACTGGAGCAAAGGTTTGATCAAAATCAATACCTTCTTCTTGCCTATATCCTTTTGCAACCAGTCTTGCCTTATTCTTAATGATGACTCCTTGTTCATCTAACTTGTTTCTGTAGATCCACTTTGTTCCTATCACATTGTGATCTTTAGGCTTAGGAACTAAGTCCCAAACCTTGCACCTCTTGAACTGGTTTAGCTCTTCCTGCATAGCTTCAGTCCACTGTGGATCTTGTATTGCTTCTTCAAATTTCTTTGGTTCTATTTGAGACAGAAAACTTGAATATACTGCAGCATTCTGATTTCTGCTCCTTGTCTGAACACCTTGTCTTGGATCTCCAATGATCAGCTCCACTGGATGATCTCTTAGATGCCTGTTGGCTGGAGGCATCCTTACTTCTGGTTGTACTTCTTCAGCATCTTCATCATGCTGAGTTCCTTGTACTTCTTCAGCTCCTGGTACATGTAGTTCTCCCCCTGGACATAAGCCATCTTCTTCTACTTGCTGTCTTGCAGCAGGTACATCTTCCATGGTTAGCTTGTCCATCTTCTTAGAAAGACCTGTGGGGCTGCACACACTACTAGACAACTCATTGTTAATAAGAAGTGTCTCATCAAAAACTACATGCACAGACTCCTCTACAACTTGTGTAGTCAAGTTGTAGACTCTATAAGCCTTACTATTACTGCTGTACCCAACAAACACTCCCTCTTGGGATTTGGCAGCAAACTTAGTTAAGTAAGACTTCCCATTGTTAAGTATGAAGCATTTACAACCAAAAATCCTGAAATAGGATAGATTTGGTTTCCTGCCTTTCACTACTTCATAGGGGGTCTTGTTTAACCTTTTAGTGATGGTAGCCCTATTTATCACATGGCATGCAGTGTTTACTGCTTCAGCCCAGAAATATTCTGGCAGTGATGAATCACTTAATAGGGTTCTACCAGCCTCTATCAAGGTTCTATTTTTCCTTTCAGCAATGCCATTTTGCTGAGGTGTTCTAGGTGAAGAGAATTCTTGAAATATCCCATAGTCTTCACATAATTTTGTCATGCTTTCAGATTGAAACTCTGTACCATGGTCACTTCTAATTTTGACCACTGTACAGTTCAATTCATTCTGAATTTGCCTAACAAAACTGTGGAAGACACTAGGTGTTTCAGATTTCTGCTTTAAGAAGAACACCCAGGAAAACCTTGAGTAGTCATCAACAACTACAAAGGTGTAGACCTTCCTACCTAAGCTGTGAACTGGCATTGGACCAAATAGATCCATATGCAAGAGGTATAAACACCTCACAGCATCCTTGTTGTCAATGCTTCTAAAGGTGGATTTAGTCTGCTTGCCCTTTTGACAAGCTGAGCAAATGCCATCTTTGACACACTTAACTTGAGGACCATTCCTCACTAACTCTTTACTAAAGAGTTTGCCAATAGTCTTGTAATTAAGATGAGCAAGCCTCTTGTGCCACTTGACACATTGAGAGACTGTCTCATCAGCTACAAGACAAACTGGAGAACTATTGTTCTCAACCATAATGTCTAAACAATAGACATTTCTCTTCCTATAACCTGTCAAAATGATCTTTTGATCACTTGACCTCTTGATATGACAACCATTTTTAACAAATGAGATGTCATACCCTACATCACTTAATTGACTTATACTAATGAGGTTATGTTTCAAACCTTTAACATAAGCCACTTGAGTAATGGTAACAAGGTTAGAAGAAATGTTACCAAACCCTTTGATGATTCCTTTTTCAGAACCACCAAAGGTCACCTTTGGACCATTTTTGATTGGGATGTAGTCCTTCAGTAGTCCCCTAGTTCCAGTCATGTGTCTGGAACATCCACTATCCAAGTACCATGTAGGGGTATGGCCACTTGGATTCTCCTGCAAAACAAATTAATGAACCTTAGAACCCAATGGTTTAAACTTGGGTCCTTGGTGATTGTTAGTTTGCAACTTGACATAGCTACCTGCTGGCTTTCCACCAGGTAACTTGCTACTACTTTTGGCACTGGCATTGTGCCAACAGTCCAAAGCAAAGTGGCCAACTTGCCACAGCACCAACATTCAAATTTGTTGTACCTTTGCTTAGGTTCTGACTTAGCTGTCTTAACTACAGCAGTCTTGTTGAATGTTGGGGCTTTGCCCTTGGACTTGGACTGATCCTGAACAGTCCTAGCTGGATTAACAAAACCCAGTCCAGTCTTTCCTTTATGATGAACAAAATCATCAATCAAGGGTAGCACTGATTTAGGTTTTGAAAACCTAGCTACTAGCTCTTTCTCCTTCTGAAGATTAATCTCCAGTTTCTTAATTTGATCATTCTTAAATGTAATAGTACCCATCTGAATCACAGTAATGTGTTTCAGCCTGGCCACTTCATTCAGTTTTTGATCATAATTCTTCTCATAATCTATTGCAGCTGCCTTGAGATCAGCAATTTCCTTGGCCAAATTTTTGGCTAGGGTCTTGCTTTTCTTATAGGCTTGCAATAGTACTTGATATTCATCTAGGAGTTGATGAATATCTCCCTCAGACTCAGATATATTCTCATCACTTGATGAAGAATAATCTGACTCTGAACTAGAACTGAAATCAGAACTTTGAGTTAAACCTTGTACCTGACTGGGTCCTGGCTGCTCCAGGTTTTTGGTACTTTCAGTCAAAGCCATCAGTCCTTGGCTTTGACAGTCTTCTTGCTCATAGATAGATTCCATGATCTGCATAAACTCTTCTTCTTCTTCAGCAAATAGCCCAATATAGGCTTCAGCATCTGTCTCAGTGTCTGAAGAAGACATATCTGAAAGAGTCTTCTCATTCTTTGCAACAAAGGACTTCTCCTTCTTTCCTTTGAAGTGTGTTTTCTTTTTGTCACTGGATTCTTTCCTTCTTTCAGGACAGTCTGCAATAACATGGCCCTGTCTATTGCAGCAGTAACAAATTATCTTGGATCCAGTTGCCTTACTAGTCTTGGTCCTTTTCTTGTCCTTCTTTGAAGGCTTCTTTTCCTGATACTGAATCTCTTTCCCTTTGGAAGATGAAGGTCTAGACCTCCACTGTTTCTTCTTAAGGAACTTCTGAAAATGTCTGGTGAATGCAGCAAAGTCTTCATCACTTTCACTGCTTGTAGATTTTGTACTTTCAGACTCTTCAGATTCTGATTCAACTACCTCAGGAGGAGGAGTTGATGACTTGGTCCTGCTCTTTCTGGGTACATCTGACTTAAAGGCAACAGTCTTTTCCCTGTATTCAGTCCTTGTTGACTTTTCTTCTTCTTTTCTCACTGACAATTGCATCTCATAAGATAACAACTTGCCAAAAAGTGTGGGAGGAGGAATTTCTCCCAACTTTGCCATTTCTCTGATGGCACAGATCTTGGTGTCCCAGTCTTTGGTGAGGGACCTTAAGAATTTATCATTCAACTCATAGTTTGTGAACTCTCTTCCATATGACATGAGTTCATTTACAATTCTATAAAATTTCTTGTAGCATTCAGTGATGCTATCTCCTCTTCCTTGCCTAAAGCTCTCATATTCTTGATTAAGCAAGGACTTCCTATCTTGCCTTACTTCTTCAGAACCTTCCATATAGACAATGAGGGTGTCCCACATTTCTTTTGCAGTTTTACAGTGAATAAGGTTCTGGAAGGTGGCATCATCAATTGCACTAACTATTATATTCTGTGCTCTTTTGTCCATGGTTGCTAGGACAATCTCATCCTTGGTCATTTCAGAGAAATCCTTTGGAGTCCTCTGATTTGCATCCAATACTGAAATCTTCATGGGCACATATGGCCCTTCTTTGACTGTGATGTATATCCTAGGGTCAGAGGCTTCCATAAAAAGCCTAACCCTCTCTTTCCAGATCCCAAAGATCTCTTTTCTGCATATAGGTAGTTTCATTGAACCCAACTCCTTATGATTCTCTGAAGAACCCATGTTCTTGATTTTCTTGAAACTGTTTCCTGTTTCCTGACTTATACTGAATCTGCCAAACTGGATCTCCTCAGACAGTTAGTCCTGATTTTGAGGAACCTCCCTCTGATACCACTTGAAAGATATGGTACCTAAACACCTAGAGGGGGGGGGGGGGTGAATAGGTGACCTAAACCTTTTTTTGACTTTTGTTTGGCAGCACAACAGTTTTTCACTGATTACTACAGCTAACAGCAAATACAGAAATTAAGCATTCAATTCACAGCACAGCACAGCACAGAAGACACACTAATTTTATAGTGGTTCCCCAATCTTTGGGTACATCCACTTTCCCCCTTCGCCTATCTAGCAGTGTACTAGATTCGGCCAAACTTCTCCACTAGCTCAGAACCCAACAAGGTTCCTACCTCAGGCCCAAAGCCTTACACTCAGCCAAAAGGCCTACACTCAGCCACCCAGGCCTACACTCAGCCAATCAAGGCTTACACTCAGCCAATTAAAGGCCTACACTCAGAGTTCTTCAACTCCTACACTCAGGCACCAAGCCCTACCCTCAGCCTTTATAAAATAGGCTTACAATCACTCAGATCCAATGGATCTTACAAGTTTAAAATAGAAATTACAAATGCTAACTCTACAACTCAGAAAGGATGAGAGGAGTTGAGAGTTTCTTGAAGAGTTCTTGGAAGAACTCAGCTTGATCCAAACTGACTTAGCTTTCTTCAAAGCTTCTTGAGTAGAACTGAATTAGTCTGAATCTTCTGCAGTTGATCCTTGATCTCTGCTTCTTGAAATCCAGATGACTCTGAATTCTTCTTCTCAGCCTTAGTTCCAAAGACTGAATTCTTGGTTGGAGCTCTCTCTCTCCAACTTCTTAGATCTGCAGTTGGACTGCCTGATCTTCTTGTGTTGATCCTCAGTGTATCACTTCTTGATTTAATCTGATCAACCTCTTAAGTTATTCTCACAACATGTAATGATAATGAACAACCTTCTATGTTATTTTTTCTGTAAACTATGGGGCCTATTTATAGGCTTCCTTCATGGTAACCGGCTGGTCCGGTTCATAACAGACTTCTGACTTCTCTGACAGTTGATGTAGACCGGCTGGATCGGCAGCTGTCATGTCAACCAGTCACTTCTTGAAATTCTCTAACTGTCAGATAGTGTCGAGACTTTCTGTTCTTAAGTGTCGACACTTATAGACCAAGTGTCGACACAATGTTGTGTAAGTGTCGACACAAGTCTACAAGGTGTCGACACAATTCCTTGTATGTCTCGACACAGTTTCTTCTGCATGTGTCGACACTGAAATTGAGTGTCGACACAAGTACTTGTACTTCATTCTTTATCTGTATTCTTCTAAGTGTCGACACATCTTCATGTGTTGAAACTGTCAAGTGTCGACACTGCTTCTTGGTGTCGACACAAGTCTTCAATCTTGTTTCTTCAGCTGAGTGTCGACACATTCCTTTAGTGTTGACACTTGTACTTAGAATATTTTACAACTTTTCTGTTCTTTGCTAAGTGTCGACACAGCTCCTTGTGTCGACACTTTCTTCAAGTGTTGAGTCTTCTGGTTATGTGTCGACACATTGTGCTGAGTGTCGACACAATCTTCAAGTGTTGACTCCTTTGAGTGTGTGTCGACACATTGTGTTGAGTGTCGACACATTCTTCATATTTTGACTCTGCTGATTGAGTGTCGACACATTGTGTTGAGTGTCGACACTTGTACTTAGTCTCTGCAGAATTTTGCTGAGTGTCGACACAACTCCAAGTGTCGACACTTTCTGATGTAGACTCAGCTCTTCTAGGTGTCGACACTTCTGCTAAGTGTCGACACAGCTTTTCTGCATTCTTCTACACAGAGTGTCGACACAACTCCAAGTGTCGACACTTTCTGACTGGTGTCGACACTTCTTCCCAGGTGTCGACACAATGACTCCAAGTGTCGACACTGCTTGTCTGGGTGTCGACACAAGCTTTCTCAAGTGTCGACACTTTCCCTCTGGGTGTCGACACATGGACTTAGAAATTTTCAGCTTCAGTCCAGTGTATAACTAACCTGCACAAGTAACTCAAACAAACATCAAATACATTCTGATGTATATCATTGAGTTAGGTGAGGCTTCTTCAAATCAGGTACATTTGACCAATGTACCCAACAGACTAGTCCCCTTGTGTGAGACTGACGAGAATGCCAAGCATGGGGCAAGCCCGGGCAATGAGGCCATGAGCGGGTGGGGTCCGGCAAGGCTTCTTAGAATCGGTCAGTTTGTGTTTGTTGGAATCCTGACTTGAGACGTCAAAGCTTGTATGCAAGCCCGGGTCTAAGACCATGAGCGGGTGGGGCCTTAGCAAGGGTTCCTTGTGGCGGCCTGTGCGCCGTTGGGGGGAATTGTGATACCCCTTTATTTGTGGCTTTATGCCGATGGGGAAGCGATGAGTACCCAATTGGTGTGATGTTGTGCTAGATGCATACGTTTTAGGGTGCCTTGGGTGAAGCCCGGGAGTTGCATTCATGTTGAATAAGTAGGCCCCTTTTTATTATATGCTCAACTAGTAGAGAACGTGTATGATTATTGAGACATCCAAGCTTGTTCTTGATGCACATCTTTTTATATTTATATATATTGCATACGAAGTGCTGACTTGCAGGTTGGAGGGTTCCCCGGGGTCCGTTAGGGGCGGCCGGGAGGAGATGTGTTTGTTACATAGTTTGAGGTCAGCCTTTGCTGACCCACGTTACTAATAATCTTTACAGGGCAAGGATCGCAAGCAGGAGCTAGATCGCCGGCCAGATAGGCCTAAACCTCATGAAGTGTTCCTCTCTTTTGTAACTCTACTTATATTATGTTATATGTTTGAGACTCATATTGTCCGGCTTGCATGCCGAGGTAGACTAAGAGTGCTTAAGCACTTTCATGACTGTTGTACTCTTTGAGTTTTGGACTCATTTGTGTTGTAAGGCCATAAGGCCATTGTTATTACTCTTTTAGTGGTGGATAACTTCTAGTCTTGTTTGTGTTTCCGCTGTTTTGTGCAAAGAGTTTTGAGTATGGGTAGTTATATCATCTTATAATACTAAAGTTGTGGCGTCCGTATATTGTGGGGCCCCGGCCAGACTCATATTATACAGTCATTATAGGGGAGGTGTTACAGAGCCCCTGACCTTAGTAGTGTTTTTATTTTGCTTCCGCTTGAGTGACTATGTAGTGAGGATTTGGTGTATCGGGCTTAAGCCCTTATTTCAGTACATTTATATATTTTGTGGACTCTCCCTACGTGGAGATATTATACTCTGATGTGATATTATTGTGGACATTTGGTTAGAGTTTTTACCTCACTTATTTTTACTCTACTTTTGTTGCTTTTCTGTGATCGAATTGGCCAGCAGAATCGGAGTTTCGCGGTGATGACCCTTCATGGCGTGAAGGTGTCACCGCAAAGTGGCGGTTCAGGGCCTAAGACCCCGGTGTTTTGAAAGAAAAAAAGGGGGTCTTACAAGTGGTATCAGAGCGAACCTCGATCGAAAAGTAACAGTCCACAACACCTGGGTCACCCCCGCGCGAGTTTAGTTTGGGGACAAACTAAGCAGCGAAAGCAGTGGTGTGCCCATATGAGGGATCACATGGAAATTGTCCTCTTTTTTATTAGGTATTGAGTCGATTACCTACTAATGTAGTTTGTTTTGCAGCCCCCATCTCAGCCCACTCCACAAGGCGGAGCCTAGCAGACTCCAGACGTTGCACCACCTCCCCCGGTCCGCACTCCATTCCTACAGTCAGAGATGTGACAGACTCTGACAACCATCTTGGAAGCTTTTAGGGCTCAACAGGTTCCGGCTCCGCAGCCAAACCCGGGGGCCAACTGGCTGAGCATTTTCTGAGGACTTGCTCCCCCATCCTACTTGGGGACTGAGTCGGCCGTTCGGACAAAGGAGTGGCTGGACATTATGCATGAGATGCTGACCGGGATATGGTGCTCTTGGGAGGAGAGGGTGCCCTTGGTGATCTCCTGCCTGGAGTCACATGTAAAGAGATCGTTCAAGACCTCGCTGGACACGACATTTGCGGACAGGGAAGTAGCAGAGATTTCTTGGGAGGATTTCAGGGGCGCGCTGTTGGAACACTTTATTCCACAGTCGGCCAGGGATGAGCTGGAGCATAGATTTTTGCAGTTGAGGCAAGGCAACAAGACGGTGATGGAGTACCACCGAGAGTTCAACCATATAGCCCGGTTTGCGGACTCTTATCAGTTAGACGAGGCAGGATATACCAAAAGTTTCTACAAGGGCCTGCGAGAGGAGCTGAGGGAGACTATACTGTTTGTATCCGACGGGCCCATTTCCCGGATACTAGAGATGGCAAAAAGAATAGAGGCTGATTGGCAAGCTACTTGGGGCCGGAAACGACCAACGGAGGATCAGGGTTGAGGAGCAAGGAACGATCAGAGACGAGCCCGTATCACGGAAGGGAGGAGGGTCGAGGACCAGCCTCGTCAGGAGGCAAGACAGGAGACAAGGGAGACAGTGGTGGTGGCTCCAACGCCTCTTCAGACACGGTAGAGACAGAGACCCGGGGGAATTGCATATCCCCCGCTAGAATGCTTCAATTGTCATCAGGTGGGGCACATCAGGAGGAACTGCCCCATGACGGGGGGCACCACCACCTGCACCACCAGCTGCCCAGCTAGCACAATATCTTGGAGGCCGAAGTCATGGCCGAGGACGTAGATACCAGGGTGGGGATCGTAGACAAGAAAGGGAGCAGGTGTATGCTTTGGACCTGGCGCAGCCTCGGAACCCAGAGCAGGTCATAGCAGATACACCAAGATGTTTAATTGTTTAAATAGAATTCCCTTCCTTAGTTGTCAAATTTGTAGAACTGCACTAGGTAGAATAAATAGAAAAGAAAACTCGTTATAGAATACTAAGACATTTAACCGCCCCAGGTATAGTCTTCATCAGCGGCAAGCCCTCCTATACACTGTTCAACACGTGTTTTTTGCACTCGTTCGTGTCAGAGGACTTCGTGGAAGGGCTGGAAGGAGTGGAGCGGTTCACAGGCCTAATAAGGAGGGTGCGTCTACCCGACGGATCAGAGCTATTCACCTCTGCATACTGAAACATGGAGGCAGAGATTGGCGGAAAGTCATTCGAAGTATCGGCAATGATCCTAAGGATGCCAGTTTTCAAGCTGATCCTGGGCATGACATGGTTGCACTGGAACCATGCCCAGATTGGTTGCCAAGCAAAGAGGATCACCGTGAGGCACAGGGACTCTGTCATTATCATCGAAGGTATACGACCTGCCTCTCGTATACTCTTATCTTCAGTACAGGTCGTTAAGGCCCATCTGCAGGGAGAGGAGGTTTATCAGATTCTATTTGAGATGGCGGAGGCCAAGGAGTCTGTGACAGACATCCCGGTAGTGCGAGATTTTGGTGACGTCTTTCCAGAGAAACTGCCAGGACTACCTCCGCACCGAGAGCAGGACTTCCAGATACAGCTTGTGTCGGGGGCCAAGCCGGCATCTAGGGCCCCTTACCGGATGGCCCCAAAAGAGTTGCCAGAGTTCCGAAGTCAGTTGCAGGAACTAGTAGAGACAGGGTTTGTCCGGCCAAGCTCTTCACCATGGGGAGCCCCGGTACTATTCATTAAGAAGATGGATGGAAGTCTCCGCTTGTGCATTGATTATCGAGCGCTGAACAGACTGACGGTCTGGAATACATACCCGCTGGAAAAGATTGACGAGTTGTTCGATCAACTGGAAGGAGCGCATTTCTTCTCGAAAATTGACTTGAGGTCAGGTTACTACCAGCTATGGATTCGAGAGGAGGACAACCTGAAGACCACCTTTAGTAGTAGGTTCGGACTGTTTGAGTTTACAGCGATGCCATTCGGTCTCACTAATGCTCCGTCAGCATTTACAAGCCTCATGAACAGGGTATTCGAGGAGTATTTAGATGTATTCGTCATCGTATTTATTGACGACATCCTCATCTACTCAAGGACGGAGGAGGAGCATACACGACACCTGACTTTGAGTCTAGAGAGGCTACAGGAACACCAGCTATATGCGAAGTTCAGCAAATGCCAGTTTTGGGTAAAGGAGGTGGCCTTCTTAGGTCATATCATCAGCGGTGCTGGGTTGGCAGTAGACCCAGCCAAGATTCGGGCAGTTCAGGATTGGCCACCGTTGAAGACAGCCACAGATGTACGAAGCTTCCTGGGACTTGTCGGATATTACCGGAAGTTCGTCGAAGGATTCTCCCGGATTGCACTCCCTCTTACGTCCCTGACGAAGAAGGAATCCCCTTTCATTTGGACACCACAGTACGAGGCGGTCTTTGTGGAGTTGAAAGGTCGGCTTACCTTGGCTCCCATTCTCGCTTTTCCATCGGAAAGGGAGGGATTCCAGGTGTACACGGACGCCTCCTACCACGGTATGGGTGTCGTTCTGATGCAAAAAGGGCACGTAATAGCCTACGCCTCCCGACAGCTGAAGATACATGAGAAGAACTATCCAGTGCATGATCTGGAGATGGGTACAGTGATCTTTGCTTTTAAGATTTGGCAACACTACCTCTACGGGGTTCACTGTGACATCTTCTCAAATCACAAGAATTTGAAATACGCGGACACACAGAAAGAACTAAACATCAGACAGAGACGTTGGGTGGAATTCTTGTCGAATTACGAGTACACCATGCACTACCATCCCGGGAAGGCGAACGTGGTGGCAGATACTCTGACCCGGAGAGGATATACCTCAGGGAAGGGACCACAATTGATGTCCATGGAGCTAGTCCGGTATTTCAGAGATATGCAGATATCCCTAGTGTCCGAGAATGATACAGAGCTGTACATGGAGTATCTAGCATCGATGGTTGACATAGATGATATTCGGGAACGCATCCGGGACGGACAGAAGACAGATGCATGGGCATAGCCGATATTCCAATCCATGGAGGAGGGTTCGACGAGAGATTATTCACTGAGAGATGGATTGCAATATTTCAGAGGCAGGGTCTACATACCCGCAGGAGGTCAGATTCGGGAGGATATCATGGCGGAAGCACATTGTAGCAGATATTCTATACACCCGGGGATCACCAAGATGACGACAGACTTGAAGAAAACGATGTTCTGGCCGGGGATGAAGAAGGACATTACATACTTCGTGACTCATTGTAAGGCATGCCAACTAGTGAAGGCGGAGTGCAGAAACCCCGCAGGATTGCTACAGCCACTTCCAATGCCAGAGTGGAAGTTTGAGGACATCGCGATGGATTTCATTCATGGAATTCCCCGATCACGGACGGGAAATGATTCGATTTGGGTCATCGTCAATCGGCTGACGAACGTGGCCAGAATAATTCTGATCAGGAAAGATGACTCGGTTGGGGTACTAGTGCAGAGATTCATAGAGCAGTTCATTTGTTACCACAGGGTGCCCCGGACGATCGTGTCAGATCGGGATGGTCGGTTCACATCTAGGGAGTGGAGATCCGTGCAGGCTAACTTAGGCACGCGGATGACCTTCAGTACAACATTTCATCCCCAGACTGATGGGCAGACAGAACGCACCAATCGGACCTTGGAGGACCTCCTAAGGGTATGCATTCTGGATCGAAACGAACCTTGGGAGAAACTTTTTCCAGTGGTCGAGTTCTCCTATAACAATAGCTACCAGTCCAGCATAGGGATGGCTCCTTATGAAGCCTTGTAAGGGAAGGATATGTATGACACCACTTTCATGGATTCAGTACGAGGATCTGAAGGCGTTGGGATCGAATTTTGTCGAAGACACCGATGCTCAGGTGAGACTGATACGGGATAGAATGCTGGACGCGCAGAGCCGATAGGCTAAGTATTACGATGCCCGACACCTTCAGGTAGAGTTTCAGGTGGCAGACCGGGTTTTCTTGAAGATCCGACCCATGCACGGAGTTTCATGGGTGCGTGGTCGTAATAAGAAGCTCAGCCCTAGGTATATGGGCCCTTACAGGATCCTGGAGCGGATCGGACCCCTAGATTACAGGCTGGAGTTGCCACCGGAACTGCCAGGTTTACACGATGTGTTCCATATATCTTCGCTTAGGAGGGCTCTACTACGCCCGGAGCAGCATATTTCGACCACAGATGGACAGGTAGCTTCAGACCGGTCAGTTGACTTGGAGCCAGTTCGGATCGATGATAGAGGAGTACGGATCTTGCGTCGCAAGAAGGTTCCGTTAGTCAAAGTTCTGTGGAGAAACAGAGACCAGGAGGAGCATACCTGGGAACTGCAGGACCTGATGTGACAAAAGTATCCAGAGCTGTTCAGTCAGGTATACCGCACAACCTCTCAAGATGTTCAATTTACCTTCATATTTTAAACTAGTAGGGTTGCTCTAGGAAGAGTAGAGGCTAATCTTTTGTTTATTGGGATCTTAGCTTTGCCAATTGGGCATATTGGTCATAGATTTAGGTTTTCCTTTAAACCCCACTTAGCAAACATGGCGTTGGGATGTAATCTTTCACTTCTTATGGGATGTTACAAGTTTCCTTTCCCCCGATAGAAATTCCCGTAGGCTTAACCTTGATTTCGGGGACGAAATCTTTGTTTTATTTATTGGGATTTGTAACATCCCATTTCCAACTAGACCCATAAGAGTGGTTTTGGCCATGACTAGGTCATGACAAAATCCTAGGAAGCTAAAAAGGGCCAGGTGATAGAAGGCCAAGGTGAGAATCACCTTGGTCTGCCTATGGCACAGCCTCATCACAAAACCTAGGGTTTGACCTTAGGGCTTCACCGTGACTCCATGACCCCACCACAACATCACTAACCTATTAGAGGGTCCACTAGAGCCTTAAGGGTCCATTAGAGTCAACCCAAAGTGGCCAATTTGACCTAGGACCACCATAGGCCTAAATTGGGCAAGGTGCCCTAACAAAGGGCAGTTGGCCTTTAATATGCCCAACCAACCTTGCCTAGGTCTTCCTAGACCTAAAGTGGTGTCAATGGGTCACCAAGAACCCTTGGGGTCATCCCAAATGATCATGTTTACCCAAGTCAACTCTAGCCCTAAAGTGGTCAAAGTTCCCTTACCAAGGGACAAGTGACCTCCAAGATGCCAAGTCAGCCCTATCCAACCCTACCTAGGCCTTAGGGGAGATCAATGGGTCACCAGGGACTCTTTAGGGGAAACCAAAAAGGTCAAAAAGACCAAGGTCAACCCAAGCCTACCTTGGGTCAACCGAGCCCAAATAGGCTAGCCCAAGCTCAAGCCTCCTCATGTGGCTTCTTTAGGAGATGATGTGTATGGATGGGCTGCCAATAGACCTCCAGATTGACCAAGTCAACTTGGTGACTATGAGAGAGGGTGAGCTTCATTTCTATGGTTATGGAGGAGAGAGAAAAATGAAAGAGGGGGGAAGGAAGGGGCTCGGCCAAGGGGAGGCCAAAGACCACCTTTAATGGCTAAATTCAACTCCCCCAGGGAAGGGGAGAAGTTTCCAGCCATTTCCCTGGCCACCAAGGGCCTGGTTCATCCCCCTATACCATGGCAGAATCTAGCCATTAATTGCCTTAATGGTCATTGATGATCCAGCCTCTCCTCTCCCCATCTGAGGCTTTAAACAACTTCAGTGGGCCGAGAGGAGGATTTCACAACCCTTACCTGAAGAAACCGAGCTTCCCCACTATGTAGTTGCAGAAACCGAGCTGCACCGCCTTCAATGATGGCTTCCCGGCGATCTACTCGACTTCAAGCCGCCAGCAAGGTCCTCCTCCTCCCCTTAACTCATGGATAGATCATAGCAATGTCTAGGTTCAAGGTTCAGGCTCAATTGAGCCCTAACCAATTCTGTATTTCCATGGTTTCGGGCCAAGAAATAACTTGGTAGAACCGCTGGAATATGCCTCTCCGGCGGCTGTGCCGCCGCCTGACGACAACCACTACCTCAACGGAGGTGATGGTGGCAGTGGCCAGCCGGGGCAGCAGCTGGATGGCCGACGGCAGGCGCTTGAAGTTGGCCCAGGAAAAATGAATCCTGGCCGTCGGCTCAAGGTTGACGATGAGGGGATGTCGTCCATGGCGCGCCAAGATTCATGCTTAATCAAAAGCAAAACTATAGGATATAATTTTATGATATTTTATTTGTCATAGATATTGTATTAAATGGTGTTAATTTTTAAAAATACTTAGAGACTAGAACAGAAAAAGTGGTCAACATAGCAACCGTATCCCTTGATGTCTATTTTAATATAAAATTGATTTCACTCAATTTGGATTCTTGGTAAGACCACAACACCCATTTTGGTGGGACCTATACCTAGGTCTATTCTGAGATTCAAATGGATGCCCACCCTTCATCCCTTGTGAAAATGATCAGAGATTTGGGCAGGGAGTCTACCCTAGCTATACCTAGGGCTTGTCCAAAATTCAGCAGTTTTGGAAAACATGTTTCTATAGTTTTTAGGAAAATTTAATGATCCATGATTAAATTAATTAGGTGTCATAAACACCTCAAAATCCCCCCAAATTTGGGTGGGAGGTCTTAGAGGGCATGTTAGGGCTCTGGTAAAAGTTTCATCTCATTTGGAGATGTTTTGATTAGTTATTGATCCAACCCTAGGTTGACCCCTTTTAGGGTTAACTAGGTCAAGCACCCCCTTTGGGTTTTGAGTGGTCAAATCACCTCAACAGAGGCTGATATTTTGGCCACTGACTCTCTATAGTATTACTCACCCTCCAATGGAATTTGGGGTGGTTAAGAGTATTGTAGCCCTAGAGCCCTAGGGTAGGTCCCTTAAATGGGATATTTAGGGTTTGAAGGTCATGGGGTCAAATGACCTTGGAATGACTTGAAAATTTGTGGAGAGGACCATAGGATTAGTATAGTCCTTTGTTTAAATGGTTAGGGAATTTGGAAGCCTTAACTCCCCTCTAAACCCTAACCCTTGCTTTGGGAACAAACCTTGTAGTGAAGGAAAAGGTCACTAAAACTCATTGAAAAGTGATGAGATTTGGGTTGAGTAGTTTTTAAAGATAGTACAAGCTCTGGATATTTTATTATGAATTTAGGATTATTATTTTGGAAACTTCATTAACAATTTAGTAATTTGTAATATTTACTTACAAATTTATTATCAAGTAACTACTTGCTGGAAATTGATGAAATTTGGCCAGAGGACCTTCTATTATGTTTTAAAGCTCTGTAAAGTTTTATGGGATTTTTGGAAGACTATTTCTAAGGGTTGCTTCATTATGTATGGTTTCCCATGAAAACTTTATTAAATTTATTTTGGTGTCTAGCAAGCCGGTAAAATTAGGATTTTTTGCACAATGATCCTTTCTGTACCATTTTAAGATTCTGTAATTTTGATATAATTTTCTAATGAATTATTTTGGTACTTCCTTCTTTACATATGATAAAGGGAATTATTTTTTTGATAAATTAATTAGAGGTCAAATATTTTCTAAAAAATTATGGAAATTAGTCTCTGGTAATATATCTCTGTTATTTAGTGGTCAAAATATTTGGGTGGTCATTACTTGAGTAGATCATATAGTTCATGTTCAAAACAGCCCATGGCCAAACATTTCGGAAAATTCAATAAATATCAAAATAATTAGAAAAATTATGAATCTCTGATTGTAGACTAAATTTGTTATGATAGAACTCTGGTAAATTTTATAGGGGATTTGGAAGACAATCCGGAGTACCTCCTTTATACACCTCATATAACATATGGAGGTCTGCATATAGTAACTGCAGAAACTGAACTAGAGTGGGTAATGAATTTTGGAGAGTTGAATCCTCAGTAGGTTGCTGGTTTGGGTAATTAAAGGAGTTCATCATTGAGAGACTGGATTAGTAGAGTGTGAGGTTGACTAGTGTTAGGTGGTGCTCGGGATCGACCAAAGATCGTCGTTCCCGTAGGGTGGAAGTGTTTTAATGCACTAAGATTAGATCCAGTAAAATTAATTAAGGGTTGGGAAATCGGGTAACAACCAATAATAGTAAGTGCCTTGCGAAAGGGAGCTTTGGGCGTAATCCCATCGTAGTTCCTAGTGCCTTCGAGAGCCCTTCACGGGGTATACCTTGGGCAGTCCTGGGCTAACCTAAATAGTAGGTAAAACTAAATTGCAAGAGTAACTAGAAATAATCTAGGATTGCATACACACTCCCCGGAGTTGTGGGGTTAGGTTGGGTCACTCGGGCAGTAGGCTCGGTGGATTTGGTGATGGGCAGGTTGGCCCAGCGAGCTCTGGCTCGGTTGTTGTTGTGATGGGCAGGTTGGCCCGACGAGCTTTAGCTCGGTTCAGATACATAAGGTTGCATGTGCATAAAGTAAAGGTGGTGGGTCTTAGGTATTGGAGTGTCGATGCACCGACGCCAATACGTTGACTCGGCAAGTGTGGTTAGCACTTCGCCAAAAGATGTCCGGTGCGCCAGCCGGCAAGAGTACGCAGGAGCTCTGCTTTGCACACCAGCGTTGAGGCATACGATAGGTCTGACCGGTAGTGTTTTATTGGTTTAGAGGTGGGCGAGGCCCAACCCACCGCTTCCGTATGCCACTACGGAGGTATCATGGGAGGTGAGGTTCCAGAAAAGGGGAACTAAAGGTTGTGTGCACAGAGTCGGGTGGGTGAGTTACACTTGCATGATCACATCATAACCCACTTTCATGTCATAGCATAATCATAGCATAAAACACCTGTCACCTATTGTATAAGTGGTATGGGACGCCTATACAATAGGCCCTGCAAAACGACCCCTTGTTCTATAAGCTTGTTTGGGCAAGTTTATAAATTAAGGTTAAATTCTTTATATATATATATTATTTTTAATAACCGACACCCCAATGTATAAACTGGTATGAGACTCTTTATATGATGGGAGCCCTGTAAAAGATCCCTTGCTTATATATTTCCGTATAAGTTAAGGTTACTTTTCATATTTTACTCTACAGCCACATGTACTATAAAATTGCTAGTATAGGTCCGCTGCCATCTGTTTTCTTGATTACTCTCCACCTTCAAGTCCTCCCCTTTCTTCCTCTCCGCTCGGTGCTTAGGGGCTATGGGGGAAGGGGTGGGGGATGATAGGACTTAGTCTTATAGACTAACGGTTTTCGAACCACATCATTTAGGGGATCGTGGAGCCCAGCATGGAGGAGCAGCCCCGCAGGATGGCACGCTTTGAGATGGGGCAGTCTAGCACCGGAGTTCAGACGGTGTGGACTGTGAGCCCCTGACCTTAGTAGTGTTTTTATTTTGCTTTCGCTTAAGTGACTATGTAGTGAGGAGTTGGTGTATCGGGCTTAATCCCTTATTTCAGTACATTTATATATTTTGTGGACTCTCCCTTCGTGGTACATATGAGTTGAATGATAAATTCCTTAGATCTCTGACTAAGGATTGAGACACCAAGATCTGTGCCATCAGGGAAGTGGCCAGACTGGCAGATATCTCTCCTCCAACACTATTTGGCAAATTGCTTTCTTATGAAATGCAACTTATGGCCAGAAAGGAGGAAGAGAAAAGTACTAAAGTTGACCATAGAGAAAAGTTAGTGGCCTTCAAGCCAGAAGCCACAAGAAAGGACAGGAGGTTGTCTTCATCTCCTCCTAAGAAAGCTGCATAGGTGATCTCTGAAAGTTCAGATAGTCACACCTCAGATAGCAATCATTCTGATGAGGACTTTGCTGCCTTCATGAGGCAGTTTCATAGATTTGTGAAGAAGAAGCAGTGGAGAACTAAGCCATCCTCCTCTCAGTCCAAGGATGAGTATTATCAGAAAAGAAAGTCATCTAAAAAGGACAAGAGTAGGTCAAAACCTAGCAAATCAACAACTTCAAAGATTGTGTGCTATTGCTGCAACAGACCAGGACATGTAGTAGCTGATTGTCCAGACAAAAGAAAGGAATCTGTAGATAAGAAGAAGTCTCGGTATAAGAACAAGAAGGAGAAATCCTTGGTAGCAAAGAAAGAGAAAAGCTGGACAGATCCATCATCCTCAGATTCTGAATCTGATGCTGAAGCTTATATTAGTCTGTTTGCAACAGAAGAAGAGACTGAGTTCTTGCAACTACTGGACTCAATAAATGGAACTGAAGATCATCAGTGCAAAGGGATGATGGCCATGACTGATGAAGATCACTGCCAGGATCAGCCTGGTCCCAGTATGGTAAAAGGTTTATCTAAAGATTCTAATTATTACACTGGCTCAGAATCAGAAGCATCTGCATCAAGAGATGTGGATGGATCTAAATCTGAAGGAGATATTCATCAACTTATAGATGAATATGGTGATTTGCTGCAGACATTTAAGAGATGCAAAAACCTGACTAGAATTCAGGCTAAGGAAATTGCAGCTCTTAAGTTGGCTGCATCTGATTTAGAAAAGCTGCTGAATCAGAAGATGAATGAGATTGCCAAGCTGAAAAACATAACTGTTATTCAGATGGGTACAATCATATTCAAGAGTGATCAAATCAAACATTCAAGAGTGATCCTTAGTACATACGAGTTGAATGACATTATGGAAGTTCAATGACATCTCTATGGATTTCGTGCATGGACTGTCGAGATCACAGAGTGGAAATGATGTCGTGTGTGTGATCGTTGACCTCCTGACAAAAGTATTGCACTTCATACCGAACAGGAAGGACAATTTAGTTGAAAAATTGTCTACGCTCTAATTGGACAACATACTACGATTGCACGGTGTATCTCGTAGTATCGTTAGTGATCGAGATGGGGGCTTTACTTCAAATGATTGGATACTAATCCACTAGTTGTTGGGTACTCAACTGAAATTCAGTATGTCCTTTCATCCTCAAACGGATGGTCAGACCGAGAGGACCAACAGAACTATGGATGACATTCTCCAAATGTGCGCTTTGGATTTTGGGAAGAGGTGGGAGGACCATCTCTATATGATTGAGTACGCCTACAATAATAGATATCAAGCTAGTATTCAGATGACGGCCTTTGAAGCTTTATATGGTCGGAAATTCCGTACACCTTTAGCTTTGGCGGAAACAGGCGAGTCTAAGTTATATAAGTGTAAGGAGGTCGAAAATGCAAATTTGACGATATGCTCTATTTGAGAAAGGCTATTGGTAGCCCAAGATAAGCAAGAGAAGTACTACAACGCCAAACACTGAAACGTGGAATTTGCGGTTGGTGATTGAGTATATTTGAAGATCAAGTCATTCAAATGCGTATCCAGGATTCGACGCTTGAAAAAGTTGAGTTTGATGTATCTTGGTCCATTTGAAGTGGTTGAACGAGTTGGAGATGTAACATCCCCTATCCGTTACATAGCATATATCAGTAGGTCCGGCCGGGGCCCGACGCCATATACTACAGACAGACTGGGTTGTTACTCAATTTAAACCATCCAACTAATCCAACGTCCTACACAGAGCATTCTAGCCGAAGCAGTTTATATACGTTGTAAGAAAGAACCCAGCACAAAATCATGAATGTCCACTAATACTAATTAGGAATGTCGTACATACACAAGTACAGTCCTTAAGGCCTTACACAATGGTTTACTTGATATTACATGTTTTACAAACCACGGCACGCAGGCCGTTCATACATGAATAAAAGTGGTAAACACTCCAATTAGGCCTTCGAGGGCCGGCTTTGCAAATTGGGCTTTAGCCCGCTATTGACCGCTTGGTCCAGCAGCACCTGCAAGCAACAAAACCACCGCACGGTGGCAAACAAAAACAACGGTCAGCAATGCTCACCAAATTATAACGATCCCGCCCCCAATTCGGGTCGGCGATGCTCCTTCCCTGCATTTTTATTAGCATAGCCAAGCAGTATATACATTCATTGCATCATAGGCATTGGCACGCATGGCCACACGCCCCGTGCTCTCAGGGCACATTCTCGGTGATCGCAGTCTAAGCCGCTAACTCACCACCATCTCCAGGACGACAATATCTCGTGAGCAAATTGGTCTTTTAGGCAAATGTTATGACACTTTAATGTCATTAACAGCCTATGTCATGACACTTTAATATCATCGACAGCAAGACCCGACCTCTATGCCCTCGGTATAAAGCAGGAACGGTTCCGACTCAACCCGTTGCTCACTTGCCATGACACTTTAATATCATCGGCACGAGTTAAGTTTCCCTGAAGCCCGTGAATCGAACGTACAATATTACATAACCCAGTTATGTACAAGTTGGCTCCTAGGCCCACAAGTTGGCAAGATCACGCATCCGCCCAGTTTTCCGGGTGCACCTTTGGGTTAATCCCCAAGGCTCCCTATTGCAATCTACCACGTAGAAAACCCTAAAAACAACCAATCGCGCGGAGTCTTCTCCGGCATTTATGCAATGCAACATCACCGATCCAGACCAACATGTCTGGATAGGCTTCACACATCATGCATATGTCCGTTCTCGAATACGGACTCTAAACAACGGGGACTTTACATATCTACCCGAAGGAACGCCTCCAAATCACCGCAAACTCGCGAGAGCGGGCTTCCTATGCAAAGAAGGAGAGCTTCACATGCTCAAGAAGAGAATCATTACCCTAGCATTCTTCCTTGGAGCCATGGAAAAGTAAACGGATGAAAAGCACCGCACTCTCTTCGCCTCCGTGGATCCAGAGTCAGCTCGCGATTTGGAGCTTCGAAGCTCCTCCTATGGTTGAATCTAGCTTCTTCTTCCTGCTTTGCTCTCACCTCTCTCTTGACTTAGAAAGAGAACCACCCAATTAAAAGTGAGTGTTTCTAAGGTCCCATCGCGGGTATATCCCACCAGGAATAACCCCTAGCCGTTGGATCCCAGATTAAATAAACGAACGGCCTTGATTCGGGACTGAAATGTACAATCTGGACCGAACACGGCCTGGCACACGCCCGTGTCCAGGGTCGTGTCCCTCATTCGCCATCAAAATCGACGCGCCTGGAACAACACACGGGCATCGAACACGCCCGTGTTCGACCTGACATGCCCGTGTTCCAACTAACACGGCCGTGTGGTCGGCCGTGTGCCCCATCGATTTATCCCGAAAATAACCCGAGAACAACACGGGTTCTTGGACACGCCCGTGTCCTAACTCGTGTCCACTCGAACACGCCTGGGCTCCACGCTGTGTTCACGGTCTCGACACTTCGTCGAGCGAAGTTCGTCGACCTCACGACACGACTTTGGACACGCCCGTGTCCTAGGCTGTGTGCCTTGTCTCGACACTTCATCGAGCAAAATTCATCGACTCCCCAGGACGAGTGTCGACACGGGCTCGACACGCCCTGAGACATGCCCGTATCTCAGGTTGTGTGCCCTGTCTCGACACTTCGTCGAGTGCAAAGTGTCGACTATGCGGGCTGAGTGTCGACACGGGCTCTACACGCCCTGAGACACGCCCGTTTCTCAGGCCGTGTGCCCTGTCTCGACACAACGTAGAGCGAAATTTGTCTACCTCTCGACCAAATCGTCGACACAAGCCTGACACGCCCTGGGACACGCCCGTGTCCCAGGCCATGTGCCTCCTGCCAGAACCCAAAACTGGCCCAAAATGTCCCCCGTCGCTCTTTTGAGTTTCGGGGCGTTACAACTTTCCCCCTCTTAAAAGAATTTCGTCCACGAAATTATATAAAGGAAAGACATGTACAAAATTAAATTGTACCTGAGCGGAAAAACTCCGGATACTCATCAAGCATAGTCTTCTCTCGTTCCCAAGAGAGCTCCTCACGACCGCAATTGTTCCACCGGACCTTGACCATCCTGATCTCTTTATTGCATAGCCGCTTGACCTCCGAGTCCTCAATCCGCACGGGTTTGACCTTTGTCGTCAACCCACTATCCACCGGCACTTGATCAACCACGATCACTTGCGAAAGCTCTTGCACCGCCTTCCGAAGCACCGAAATATGGAATACATCATGTAATCCACCAAGCTCCACTGAAAGCTTCAACCGATAGGCTGCTTCACCAACTCGCTCCAGAACCTCAAACGGCCCAAGGTACCTCAGGCTTAGCTTTTTCAATCGCCGCACCCGCGAGACACCCTTGAACGGCTTGATCTAAGTACACCCAATCGCCCACAACGAACTCCACGTTCCTGTGCTTGGCATTATAGTACGTCACTTACCGGTCCTAAGCGATAAGCAACCTCTCCCGAATGGTTCTCACCAAAGAAGTAGCATCCTCCACTTCTAATCGCTTATACAACTTTGACTCACCAGTTTCTATCCAAGACAATGATGTGTGACATTTTCTACCATATAGGGCCTCGAAGGGCGCCATTTGAATACTCGCTTGGTAGATATTATTGTACGCGAACTCCACCAAATAAAGATGGTCTTCCCATTGCTTTCCAAAATCCAAGACACACATGCGGAGCATATATTTCATGGTTCTATTGACCCTCTTGGTCTGCCCATCCGTTTGCGGATGGAAGGCTGTGCTGAATTTCAACTTTGTTCGCAACATTTGTTACACTAGCCTCCAATCATTGGACATGAACCGCCCATCTCTGTCAGTCACGATGCTGCGGGGCACACCGTGAAGCCGTACAATGTTATCCACATACAGATTTGCCAACTTCTCCACCGGATCATCCTTCCTATGCGGAATGAAATGTGACACCTTCGTTAACCGATCCACGACCACCCAAATGGCGTCGTTCCCCTTTTGCGACCTTGGCAAACCGTGCACAAAGTCCATAGAGATGTCGTCAAATTTCCACTCCGGAATAGGCAAGGACTTAAGAAATCCCCCCGGCTTTTGGCATTCCGCCTTTATCAAGGCGCAAGTTTGGCACTTCGCCACGTAGAGAGCCACATCTTTCTTCAAGCCCGGCCACCAAAATAGTTTCTTTACATCGCGGTACATCTTCGTGCTCCCCGGGTGGATTGAGTACTTGGTATGGTGTGCCTCGTACAATAATTCCACCCGCAGATTGCCCACACTTGGGACACATAGACGACCGTCTTTCCAAAGTAATCCGTCCTCCACGACGAATTGGGAATTTGACCCATCCAGAGCCTCTTCCTTGAACTGCTTCAAGTGGTCATCCAAATCCAAAGCCTATCGAATCCGATCAGCCAGGTCATATTGGACTTCAGTCCAATTCAGTACTGCTTCAGCACTTGATTGCTTATCCACACAAACAATCTCCAACGCCTCCAACTCCCGCACCAACCGCTCATCATGCACCGATAGCCAATTGGCTTGAGCTGGGGCTCGGCGACTCAACGCGTCCGCAACCGCATTCCATTTACCAGGCACGTAGTTGATCTTGATTGTATAGTCTCCCAAGAACTCCATCCATCTACGCTGCCGCATATTCAGATCTTTCTGATCAATCAGATACTTCAGGCTCTTATGATCGCTGTAGATATCAATCTTCACACCGTACAAATAATGCCTCCACAGCTTCAAGGCAAAAATCACGGCCGCTAACTCCAAGTCATGGACTGGATAGTTCCTTTCATGCACTTTTAGCTGTCTCGAGCCATAAGCTATTACACTTCCATGTTGCAGTAGCAGGCAACCCAAACCGCTGCCCGAAGCATCGCTATAAATCTCATAGCCTTCGGTCCCACATGGCGAACTCAGAACAGGCGTCGTGGTCAACCGACCTTTCAACTCTTCAAAAGCTCGCGCGCACTCCGGCGTCCAAATGAACTTCTGCTCCTTCCTCGTCAAAGTAGTGAGAGGTAACGCTATCCGCGAGAAGTTCTCCACGAAGCGCCTATAATAGCCGGCAAGCCCCAGAAAGCTCCGGACTTCCGCTACCGTAGAAAGCTCAGGCCACTCCCGTATCGCAACAATCTTCACTGGATCCACAGTAATACCCTCTCCACTCACTATATGACCGAGGAACGCCACTGATGATAACCAAAACTCGCACTTCGAGAACTTGGCATACAACTGATTCCTCCTTAGCGTCTCCAAAACCAAATGAAGATGCTTGAAGTGATCTTCCTCACTCTGCGAGTACACCTAAATATCGTCGATGAAGACGATCACAAAATGGTCCAAGTACTCCCTGAAGGTCCTATTCATCAAATCCATGAACACTGACGGAGCATTTGTCAGCCCAAACGGCATGACCGTAAACTCATAATGCACGTATCTCGTACTAAACGTTGTCTTCGGGATATCACTCTCCATTATTCGCAGCTGATAGTACACAGACTTGAGATCCAACTTCGAGTATACCGTCGACCCGACTAACTGATCGAATAGATCATCAATCCGGGGGATCGGGTACTTGTTCTTCTCCTTCAACTTGTTGAGCTCCCGATAATCAATACATAGCCTCAAGCTTCCATCCTTCTTCTTAACAAAGAGGACCGGCGCGCTCCAAGGCGAAGAATTTGGCCGCACTTACCCTTACTCCAACAACTCTTGCAGTTGTACTTTCAGCTCCGCCATTTTCTTAGGCGCTAGCCGATAAGGAGATCGTGACACAGGCTTTGCACCTGGCACTAGCTCAATCGTGAAATCTATCTCCCATTGCGGCGGGGCTCCAGGAAGATCTGCGAGGAACACATCAGGGTATTCCGATACTACTGAAATACAATCCAACGCGAGCTTCGGCTTTGCAACCTCCACTAGTGTAAAGAACAGTTCTGCACCGGCACGAACCGCCTTCACCACCTGAAGAGCAGACATCAACGTCTTGCTCGACCCCTTTAGGCCTGTGAAAGTCGTCTCATGACTTGCTCTCAGCTTGACTTCCTTGCTACCACAATCAATATAGGCCTGCTGCTCCAAGAGCTAGTCCATGCCAAATATAACGTCGAACTCCACCAACGGAAGTAACGACGCTTGTAGATCGAACTCCTGATTCCCAATACGAATCTTAACATCGCAGATCCTATCCGCTCGCATCGAACACCCATTGGGCAACAACACATCAAACTTATCCTTCTTCATCGAAGAAGGGACTCCGATGCATGATGTAAATCCTTCGGACAAGAAGGAGTGTGAAGCTCCCGTATCGAAGAGTGCTCTTGCCGGATTTTCACAAATCAAAACAAATCCTAAACAAGCAGTGGTAAGGTAACATGTGCATAATAAGTATGTAAAGAAATTAACTTGCTGTAAATTAAACCGTACCTGTCACCACATCCGCCTGTTTGATGGCCTCCTGTTGGCCAAGATTATACACCCTTGGTTGGGCCGGAGCATAGTGGGATGCGGTTGACTCCACCACCTTGCCCTTCTCTTCGTAAGTCGCTCCCGGCTTCCTTTCGGACTTGGGACGTCCGCTCCGGCACTCACGACCATAATGCCCCAACTTCCCATAGTTGTAACATGCGCCCGGGGTCCGACCCGTAGTCGCCCTAGAAGCACCAGCAGAGAGGGCTAGACCCGAAGTCCTAGCTTTCTTGTTCCACTTTCGGAACACAGACTTTGAGGTGTTCGGCCCTCTGAACTCCGACCTCTTCTCGCCCAAGCTTTTCTTTGCCTGCACATTCTTCATGTCCTTCTCCATGGACCGGGCCGTGTTGACCAAGGTCAAGAAACCCTACGTCATCGGCCCCGAGAGTAGTAATCTCAACTCATCTCTCAACCCTTCGTAGAATCGATTCATCTTGCGCTCCTCATCCGCA
The DNA here is from genome assembly GCA_039583875.1 of Platanthera guangdongensis. Taxonomy (NCBI): domain Eukaryota; kingdom Viridiplantae; phylum Streptophyta; class Magnoliopsida; order Asparagales; family Orchidaceae; genus Platanthera; species Platanthera guangdongensis. Next base: position 118,594,263 of record CM077164.1, read on the forward strand.
ATGGTGGAGCTAGCATATCGACTCAAACGGGTAAACTCGTGAAGATATTCATCCACACTCCTCTCACCCTGAACCAACTTCAGGAACTCATTCTCCAACGTTATCCTCTGCGCCGAAGGGAGGTATCTAGCCAAGAACAATCTCGAGAACTCCTCCATCGAGACATCAACAAGTTGCCTACCTCTCAGTAGATGCAGCTCCAATCCTTCCCACTACATTCTCGCTTCACCGTCCAAAAGGAACGTAACAATGGTGGTCATTTGCCACTCCTCCGTCTCCGTTGCTGTCATGAATCTCTTCACCCTGGAGAGCCAGTCCTCAGCTTGAGATGGGGTTCCCAACCCCGAGAATACCGGAGGATTAAAGCTCATGACATGCTTAAGTTGTCTCTCGGTTGCCCTACTTGGCACCACCGGTTCCTCTACCACCTGCTCCACTCTTCGCTGCTCAGCTGCTAGTAGCGGTACCTGCTCCATCGCAGGAGCGGGCTGCTGCATTTGCCTTGCAGGCTGCGCATTAATCACGGCCAACACTGCTTCGGCCACCAATCGTATGTTCTCAGATGATAGAGGTGTTACAGGAGCAACATCTGGTGCCCTGCTAGCCTCAGAAACTAGACGTTCTGACGGCCCAGCACCACTTCTGGTCACCTATAGTGGTACAAAACACCGTTAAGCGACCAAATAAAATTGCAAACAACAATTATAGGAACACGCAGGTTCCCCAAACACGTGTATTTTCATTCCTAAGTGGACATTCATGGGTTCTTTTACTGTTATAACGATGACGCACACACATGTGCTCACCACCCCATAAAAAGAATTCGTACACGAATTCATCTTAAGCCCGACCAAAACCAGTAGTTTGATACCAAATTGTAACACCCCGTATCCGTCACATAGCATATAGCAGTAGGTCCGGCCGGGGCCCGACGCCATATACTACAGACAGACCGGGTGGTTACTCAATGGAAACCATCCAACCAATCCAACGTCCTACACAGAGCATTCTAGCGGAAGCAGTTTGTATAAGTTGCAAGAAAGAACCTAGCACAAAAGCATGAATGTCCACTAATACCAATTAGGAATGTCGTACATACACAAGTACAGGCCTTAAGGCCTTACACAATGGTTTACTTGATATTACATGTTTTACAAACCATGACATGCAGGCCGGTCATACATGAATAAAAGCAATAAACACTCGAATTAGGCCTTCGAGGGCCGGCTTCGCAAATTGGTCTTTAGCCTGCTATTGACTGCTTGGTCCAGCAGCACCTGCAAGCAACAAAACCATTGCACGGTGGAAAACAAAGGCAACAGTCAGCAATGCTGACCAAATTATAACGATTCTGCCCCCAATTCGGGGCGGCGATGCTCCTTCCCTGCATTTTTATTAGCATAGCCAAGCAATATATACATTCATTGCATCACAGGCATTGGCACGCATGGCCACACGCCCCGTGCTCTCAGGGCACATTCTCGGTGAACGCAGTCTAAGCCGCTAACTCACCACCATCTCCAGGATGACAATATCTCGTGAGCAAATTGGTATTTTAGGCAAATGTTACGACACTTTAATGTCATCAACACCTCATGTCACGACACTTTAATATCATCGACAGTAAGACCCGACCTCTATGCCCTCGGCATAAAGCAGGAACGGTTCCCACTCAACCCGTTGCTCACTTGCCATGACACTTTAATATCATCGGTACGAGTTAAGTTTCCCCGAAGCCCGTGAATCGAACGTACAATATTACATAACCTAGTTATGTACAAGTTGGCTCCTAGGCCCACAAGTTGGCAAGATCACGCATCCGCCCAGGTTTTCGGGTGCATCTTTGGGTTAATCCCCAAGGCTCCCTATCGCAATCTACCATGTAGAAAACCAGAAAAACAACCAATCGCGCTGAGTCTTCTCCGGCATTTATGCAATGCAACATCACCGATCCAAACCAACATGTCCGGGTAGGCTTCACACATCATGCCTATGTCCGTTCTCGAATACGGACTCTAAACAACGGTGACTTTACATATCTACCCGAAGGAACGCCTCCAACTCACCGCAAACTCGCGAGAGAGGGCTTCCTATGGAAAGAAGGAGAGCTTCACATGCTCAAGAAGAGAATCGTTACCCTAGCGTTCTTCCTTGGCGGCATGGAAAAGTAAACAGATGAAAAGCATCGCACTCTCTTCGCCTCCGTGGATCCAGAGTCGGCTCACAATTTGGAGCTTCGAAGCTCCTCCAATGGCCGGATCTAGCTTCTTCTTCCTCCTTTGCTCTCACCTCTCTCTTGACTTAGAAAGGGAACCACTTAAATAAAAGTGAGGGTTTCTAAGGTCCAATCCCGGGTATATCCCATCAAGAATAACCCCCAGCCGTTGGATCCCCGATTAAATAAACGAACGACCTTGATTCGGGCCTGAAATGTACAATCTGGACTGAACACTGCCTGGCACACGCCCGTGTCCAGGGCGGTGTCCCTCATTCGCCGTCAAAATCGACGCACCTGGAACAACACACGGGCATTGAACATGCCCGTGTTCGACCTGACACGCCCGTGTTCCAACTGACACGGCCGTGTGGTCGGTCGTGTGCCCCCATCGATTTATCCCGAAAACAACCCGAGAACAACACGGGTTATTGGACACGCCCGTGTCCTAACCCGTGTCCACTCGAACACGTTTGGGCTCCAGGCCGTGTTCACGGTCTCGACACTTTGTCGAGCGAAGTTCATCGACCTCACGACACGGCCTTGGACACACCCGTGTCCTAGGCCGTTTGCCTTATCTCGACACTTCGTCGAGCAAAATTCGTCGACTCCCCGGGACGAGTGTCGACAAGGGCTCGACACGCCCTGAGACACGCCCGTGTCTCAGGCCGTGTGCCCTGTCTCGACACTTTGTCGAGCGCAAAGTGTCGACTATGCGGGCTGAGTGTCGACACGGGCTCGACACGTCCTGAGACACGCCCGTGTCTCAGGCCGTGTGCCCTGTCTCGACACAACGTCGAGCGAAGTTCATCGACCTCTCGACCAAATCATAGACACAAGCCTGACACGCCCTGGGACACGCCCATGTCCCAGGCCGTGTGCCTCCTGCCAGAACCCAAAACTGGCCCAAAACGTCCCCCGTCGCTCTTTTGAGTTTTGGGGCGTTACAGGAGAAGATGCCTATCGGTTAGCCCTTTCGGCGGAGCTAAGTGGCTTGCACGATGTGTTTCACATACCAGTGATGCGTAAAGCTGTGAAAGAGCCAACTCAAGTAATCGCTGCTGATCAAGTACCGGTTGAAGCTGGGCCGATGATGAAGGTCAGGCCCATTTAGATTGTGGATACGGAGATCAAGCAGCTACGAAACAAGATAATCGGGATGGTCAAAGTCCATTGGGACAATTGTGGCCAAGAAAAACTAACATGAGAGCATGGGAAAATCATGCATAATGAGTTTCCCGAGTTGTTTGTAAATTAATGTTGTAACATTTTCTTTGAGCTTATAACATTTTAGTTGCTGTTTCTTTACCTATAGTTGAGTAGAATTTCGGGACAAAATTTTTGTAAGGAGGGGAGGTTTGTAACACCCCGGATTGGGAAACAAAACTTGACAATGGATATCGCCGATGGCGATAGCGCTCGACGCCATAAAACGTTGAGTGAGATCAACCTACTCGACGCCTTTCGGAGGATTGTTGAGTAAGAGACAATCACGTGACGATAGTGGGTATCATGCGACAATAGCCCAGCTCTCAATGCTCCATTGCCTTAAAGAGTTGAGTGAACTCAACGCACTCGACGCTGTAAAGTGTGGAGTAAAATATGGGAACGACGTTAGTGGATATCGTCAGGCGATATTGCCACGTATGCTGGGCACGTATCAAATGGCCGGTTGGCGGCCGATGAGTGGTGGTTTACTGGGGTCAAAGCGGCAAAAAAGCCGATGTAGCTAGGCGTCAGTCAATATCGCGCGGCGATATCGCTAAAGTTGACCAGCCAACTCAAATCTCGACCTTTGCTTCCTTTTGATAAAATAAGCATGTGGCTGAGATTAATCCCGAGGCCACTTAAGTAGAGGAGAGATCAAGAGAAGTCTCACTTCACTTTTCTCTCTCTCTCTCTCCCTCTCTCTTCTTTTCCATTTGCTCTCTTGGTAGAAGGAGCTATGGAAGAAGTATAAAGCTGAGCTTGGAAGGCTTGGTGTAGGAGATCCTGTGGTCAGAACTGAGAACCGTGGCTCGATCCACGAAGAGGAAAGTGGAGAGTTCATTTTCAACCAGACACAAAAGCTCGTTCATGGCTCCAAAATGGACTACAAGGGTAATGATCTTCCTTCTTGGACAAGTGAAGTCCTTCTTTTGACATGTGCATGGAATCCCCCACGAAAAGGTGGAAGAGTGAAGAGAATTCATTCGGGTTGATACATGATGTCCCCGATAAATTTGCATATAGATCCAGGAATGTGCAGTACGAAATAGACATGTTATGTGAAGCTCAACTGGATAGGTTGGTCTTGATTGGTGATGTTTTGATTTGCGTGCCAGAGACAACTCCGTGGATAAACATGTAGGTGAACATGTGAAATCCGGGGTCTATGGGTGTGCAAGTGACTTCAATAAAGTACTGGAGTTAATCTCTAGGGAACCCCCAAATTAGGGAAGTAATGAAACTCTGTTCCTTATCGCGCGACGACAGTGAGTATCGCCCGACGATAGCTCCAAATGAGCTATGTAGTCTGTCTCTGGGAGACCTGTGGGCTACTAATGGTAAGGCCTGTCTCCAGGAGACCTGAGGGCCATTATTGTTTGTTAGCAGGAACTTAAAATGTTCTGCTTGGGCACAAAGGAAATGCTGACCCGCGTCATGTCACTACCATGAAGGTTTTGGCTTTCGACGCATGACGGTCTGAGCAACGGGCAAGGTTGACCTGCACCCACCTTATGCCGATCGACTTGGAGTGCGTCACTGGATTGGATCTCAAAGTAATATAACTCCTTTGACTTTGTCAACTCATAGGAAGGAAAGAGAGAAATGCTCAAGTGTTGCCATCAAGTCTGGGACTGAGAATGGTGGTGGGGCCTGAAACCTCGGCACACTAATAATATGCACTGAGTGCACGGGGCGTGTGGCTGTTGAGCCTGCGTCGATGGTGAATGATTATTGACACTTTGTATATATGCTATGCCTGCAGGGAAGGAATACTGCTGCCCCGAGAATGGGGTAGGGTCATTATAAATTGGTCTGCTGAATGTTGACTGTTGCCTTGTTTACTGCCCTGGTGGTGGATTGTCCCTGTGTATCTGCTGGAGAGCCGAGCGGGAAATATCGAGTCACAGCCCCGATGCTATGCCAGCCCCCGAAGGCCAATCGAAGTTTTACTGCTTTCATGCGTGGCCGGCTTACATACCGATGTCTGTAAAGCACACTTATCAATAGTAAATGTAAGGCCTTAAGGTCAGGACATTGTTAAAGTACTGTTGACTGTCGCCGGATGACAGTGACTATCGCTGCCGACGATAGTAACTTTTGTGTCTTTTTGTATTAAACATTCAAGTGGTAATATAGTTGACATTTCTGTGATTACTTGAGTTCAAAATGTTAACCCTGAAGCTTTCGATAGAATGCTCGGAGTTAGGATGCGTGTAGTTTTGATTTTAACATGTAATCTCACTGCCTGTTTGTGGAATATGGTGTGGGGCCCCGGCCGGACACTCTATTATATTTCATGTGATGGACGGAGGTGTTACACATTGATGGTAGGAAGAAGGGATGACCTTGAATTAGTTGATGAGGGGATGCCCAAAGATGGCACTATAGCAGCTCGATGTGTCGACGATGATGAACTGGTACCAGATTGTAGTCCCGCCAAGGGTGACCAGAAGGTCCACTCCTCCCTCCACCTCTTTCTTCTCTCCCGCAAAGCCAAAGAGGGGTCCGTCCGCATCTTGGACCCTGGATGCTTTTACCTGAAGCCCAAAAATGGTCCTCTTGAAGATCACGTTTACCAAACTCTCGTGTCCGCAAGGATTCGGTTGACGGTGAAGTCCTCGATGATAGCTTGGATGACTAGGGCATCGTGGAAGGAGTTCTCATTCCCTAACATGTCTTCCTCGGAGAAGGTGATCTCATACAACGGCGGCGAAACCTGAGAGGTCGAGGTGACGCTCTGAGAGGAGACTCTCTTCCGATAGATCTGGTGGAGGCTTCCCTTGCGGGAAGCTCCAAGTTCGGCCCCGCCGTTGATCACTCCAACCTGCCCAATTCCTAGGCCGTGGATCACCTCTCCACGACCTCCTTGATCGATCCGGTCCTCGTTCCTCCTCCTTACCGGAGCGTGAAATGCTACCGGTCCTGCGGGCGCTTCCTGTCTGGGCTGCTCTCTCGGCTGCTCCAGCTTTCAGCCTCCTCCACGCCTCCCAAAACACTGGGCAGGCCATCGCCTCATGCCCCTCTACCCAATGTATATCGCAGTAGAGGGGAATCTCTGCCTCCTGGCTCCTCGCCCTTCGCACCTCCTGCCTTCGATGCTTATTTCCCTGCCGGGCAATGACCATCGCTTCTCCTCCAGATCCTCTCCGGCCACCGCCCTGCTGGCGATCGTTCCTCTCTCGCTGCTGCTGAAATTGTGGCCTAGCAGGCTGCCTCCACTGAGGCCTATCCACAGGGTACTGGAGTCGCCTCTCTTCTCCTCTCCTCTCTCGAGCCTCCACGGGCCTCCTCTCTTCCTACCTTCGAGGCCTCTGCTGCCTCCTCTGCTCTGCCTTCCTGGGCTCTTCTCTCTTCCCCTGCTCCTCTCTTCTCCTCGACTCTTCATTTCTCCTCTCAACCTGCTTCTCCGGCAGCCTTCCAGCTCTCACCTTTGAAAGTTCTCTTCCCATTCCTAAGGGTTCATCTCCATCTAGCTGCGCAAAGAAGTCCTTATTCTTCTCCTCTCCCTGGACGAAGATAATCGCCCTCTCCACCATCTCCTCAAAGGACCTCAGGCGTTTGGACCCCATCTCCATGTTGAAGATACCCTGCTTCTAACTAAACTTCAGGGCCAGCATCAAAGTGAAGCTATCCACCTCCTCCACCTCTAAGATCTCCTCTTAGAAACGGTCGATGTAGTGGCCAAGACTCTCATGCTGCCCTAAGCGATCTTGAAGAGGGCAGTTGCCTCCTTCTTCCTCTTCTTGAAAGTTCATGAACCTTGCCATAAGGCCCCGACGCAGATCCGCGAAGCAGTAGACAGAACCGGCGGGCAACTGGTGGAACCTATCTCTTTCATTCCCCTTGAAGGTTATCAAGAAGAACCTGTACATGAAGGCATCTGACATGTTGCGGGTGGACACAACGTCCTCAAACCACTGAGATGCCTGACCGAGTCATCTTTATCGGAGTAGTAGATGAGGATTGGCTCTCGGAAGCCCTCGGGAACTAGGGCTGCCAGGATCTCGTCATAGAAGGGGATCATCCCTCCCTGGCGGTGATGAGTTTCATCCTCACTTGTATCATCATCATACTCGCTCCATGGGAGAGTATCATGATATCTCGCCGACGGCTTTGGATCTCGGAACCTGGTCTCTTGGCTACTCGCTGGTTAATGCCGCGACTGCATCGGTCGCTCTTCTTTCTCCCAAGAACATTCCTTCCAAGGTCGCCTCGGCGGCGCTTCCTCGTCCAACAGTGTCACGCGACGGGGAGAGGTCGTCGTGACATCTGGGCGATGACGGAGCCCTGAGAGAATGGTCCTCTCGATCCTCCTCGCAAAGTCCTCGAACACAGCTACCGTCACATACTCTCCTCCTCGCACCGAGTTACCAACTCCTACCAAGTTGCCAACTAACTTGCCTTGGTCTCCTGCACTCACCATCTCGCCTACCAACAAAGCTTTACTTCCTCGGCTGCGATCCACGCTCACCGCACCAATTGTTGAAGCCGAAAAAATTTCCTACTCCAAAAATCAGATCATGGAAGCCTAAGGTTACCGGCTCAACAGATAGGCTCGAAGGCTAACAGACTAAAAAATGGAAATCATCAAACAAATAGTACCTCAAACACTGCGGCAGGAATGCACCACCATGTACCCGGAAGCTTAGAAGAAGCAACATCTCCACAACCAAGATGACCGAGCAAGGTACGAGGGAGTCTAGCCGGCAACTCAGTCGCGACGACTAAGAGAAGATAGTTGCTAGGTCGCGACCTGGTCTCAGAGAAAAAGGAATTCACAGGATAAGCTAGCGTCCAAAAAAAGAGTCTGAGATCTCGACGAGATTCAAAAAGTGTCTCTCCTCGTACCCCTGAGGTCCTATTTATAGGAAAATCCTGGGGGAGGGGGTGGGTCTTATTTATAGCCCCACCCCTTGGCGACTAGGCGACTTCTTGGAGGAGCTCTCACGGCTGGGCGAGTATCATGCCTAGTCACCTACTTTGTGAGTATGCTAGAGGAGCTTGTCATACTAGCCTAGGCCTCCTGCTGCCTGGAGCGTTGACTCTGACCTCTGTCTGGACTTGCTGACTTTGACATCTGCTGACCTGTCTCTGGATTGGTCAACCCTCGATGAATATGTGTTGAACAGGGGTCCTAAGGTAAGATAAACTCTATTTTGCAGGATATTCCAAGTGTCCATACCCCCATGTGGTATTTGGACAGAGGTTGTTGCAGGAATAAGATTGGAACAAAGAGTCAACTGAAGGATCATACTCCAGTAAAACATGGACCCAAAGCAAGCTTTGGTGGGTCGGACAGAGGATGGTCCAGACTTAGGACTGCAACAAAAAAGCTATCTCAAGGTTCATACTCTAGTGAGAAATGAACCTAATATATGCAGTTGTGAAGTTGTAGAAGGATAGACATACCATCAAGATTACTCCTCCTACTGCCCAAAAGGAAGAGGATGGAATAATTTTGTGAGCATTCTTAAAGAGGGACAAACTACACATGAAATTGATGAAGACCAGCTGGATCCATCCATTAAAGTTCAAGATGTCTGAATGGTGGGGACAGAATACTGCTGCCACTTCAGCAGAATAGTGAGAAGAAGAACAAGCTGGCTGCACTCATCACAGAGTGAAGCATAGGAAGCAACTCTTCTAAGAGCAGTAAGGAAGAGACACTTGATCCTCAGCTGAAAAGGCTCACTATACAGAAGAGACACATTGTCAAGTGATATACATAAATGATTTTCAAGTCAAGTGGTATCAGAGGAGGTCACGGGTTCGAAACCCCGGTGTTGTTTCTAAGGGGGATTGTTGGGGTCCAGCAATGCCCCTGGTGTTGGGAGGTATGACATGAGGCACTATGACCCACACTAGTCAAACAGAAGGGCGTGTCCTCTTGGCCTAACTGAAGGGCGTGTCACTTGACAGTGGTGTCATAAGTTGAAATGATGACTAAAAATCATGAGGACAGAGTCTGTGCAAATATTGAGGAGGAGAATATCAAGCTAAAATGCTCCTGCTGATGGGGAGCATGCTCTGTCAAGGTTACTGGACAAGCTTGAGTCTTACCTAGAGTACCTCTAGCACAGAATAAGTCAGCAATACTGCTGAAGTTCATCATGCCTCTATGGACTTTGCTGAGGTTGAGAGGAGTAGACTACCTAGATGGTTGCACCAGCTATGAGAGAGCAAGTATAATCAGGTTAAGAACAGCTGGATTGCTGCAGCTATAGTTGATATAAATTCAACCTAGGTTGCTGGTCAAGCTTGATTCTTACTAAGAGAATCTCCAGCATAGATTAGATCAACAGAACTGCTGAAGACCTGAATGTCTCTATGGACAATGATGAGAGTGAGGGGGAGATTCCAACAAATCTCCCTGCTTAAGATGATAAGAGTGTCATTGAAATGACTATAGATGTTTCAAAGGTGTGTGAATAGAAAAAAGAGAAACCAAAATTTGGACAATAACAAAGTTTTTATTTCAAAAAATATGAGTATTTCAAAGTTATGACCTCCCTTTTATAGAATGGAGGAGAAGAGAGAGATTACAAATAAGCAATGTGAGACTAAATACATTTATGGTGACTAGTGGCTAGACAAAACTAGACCGCATAGATCGCGTGGTTAGACAGGTAGGTTAACCGCCCGACCACATACACAAGAGATGACAAGCCGCCAGAGGAGACTACAAGACCGCACGACCATCAAGCTGCCAGAGTGAAACCGCCAGATCACCCGATCTCCAAAACTCCAGAGTGAAACCGCCAGACCGCCCGGTCTCCAAGCTGCCAGAGTGAAACCGCCAGACCGACCGATCTCCATTCTTCAACACTCCCCCTCAAGCTGAAGTGTAACACCTCTATCCGTTACATGACATATAATAGAAGGTCCGACCGGGGCCCCAAACTATATGCCACAAACAGGCGGCGGGGTTGCAGGTTAATATCAAAGACTAGTGCACACATCCTAACTCTGAGCATTCTAGCGGAATCATTTGGGGTTAATACTGAACTCAACTACCATGAATGTCCATTGTATGTATATATCACAGGAATGTATACAAAATACACAAACAATTTGACCTTAAGGTCTTATAGTTATTCTTCACAAGTGTGGATTACATACATCGACACGCAAGCCGACCACACATGAAAACAGTAAAATTTTCTTCATTCGGCCTTCGCGGGCCAGCATAGCAGCTGTAGGGGCTTCAACCCACTATTTCCTGCTCGGCTCTCTAGCACCTGCATGGGGACAATCCACTGTAACGGTGGTAAACAAAGCAACAGTCAACATTCAGCTGACCAATTTATAACAACTCTACCGCTTACCCGGGGCAGTGGTATTCCTTCCCTGCAGACATAGCATTTTCACAAGCAGATATATCACAAAACGTGCACTCATGTACAGTTCAATATATCACAAACGTCGACCACACGGCCCGACGCTCCGTGCACTCAGGTCACATTATCGGTGTATCGAAAAATCAGGGTTCCGCCACAATTCTCAGGTCCCAGACCCAACGATAAATATTGAGCATTCATGCTCCACGGCCCATGGTCGGAGACTTTAGTCTTGATGGCAGACAACCTAAGACTCTCATTATTTGATCCTAACGAAGCAAATAACTTAGGCACTCAAGTTAGACAACCATAACACGTATACACTTCAGTCCTTGCCCATTGCTCAAATCACCAGTTCAATGTCTAGACTAACACGGGTCGGCTTTCCCTTGTATGTTCGGCTAACTGGCCTTTAAGATCTCATAGCTCACAATAGCCACATTGTCCTCGAAGGACTGGCTTTCACAATCACAGGTTAGCTGGGAGCTATTGTCACAACCCGCATTTCCTCAACGAGTACATCGTATCAGAGCAAGAGGAACTACGGGTTATGATGCCACGACGTGCAGGGGATAACTGCACACGCTCAGGCAAACCCTTGACGCTCACTTTATGAGTTGAAATCCATCAGTTCCATGTAAGAAAACTGTTTAGTTTAATGGTCGTATCCCTCGGCCTTAGGTATCACAATACGTGATTGTACGCGGCGGAAATACTTTGTTTACATATGACGATCTCTAAAATGCAGTCTATCTTTATAATAATATAAGAAATCATCTTTGTTTACGTTCTTTAGAAAATACTTGTTCGGTGACCAAAACATGTTATGCATGTTATACAATAATAGGTTTTGTTTAGTTTAAAAATCCCTAATGCATCCTACCATAAATCCTTCCTAAGAGCAAGTAGACATCATCTCAGTCAAACGAGTCACCTTAGCAGTCTAGCATTCATATATATCACAAGTAAAGAAAACCACCAATGGGCGCCAACAAGCTGACACGAACCCATTGGGGTGCAAGTATGTCTGTACAACAGAAGAAAGAACTACCTCGCTAAGTAAGCTTGGTTAGCTCCAAAGAAACTCGACCCAAGCACTAGCCGCTCAACCGGCTACAACCTGCACCTGAGGTATTCAAGAAAGAACACCTCAGCAATCATCAAAGGTACAAGAAAAAGAACAGTATGTTCATACAAAATAACGAAGGGGCTTACCGACCCCGTAGCAATGCTTCATGTAAGGATAATGAGTAAACAAAACAGGTGGAAAACAAGTGTAAAACGCACCAAGTGCGTGCCATTCTCCTCAAGCCCTGTTCAACCCGCAGGAGCAAAAAGGCAATACACATGCCCATTCCATCCTCTTTAGACCAAGAAACAACTCTACTAGTGAAACATAAGCAGCGGTTAAATGCGATTCCGCAAGGGTCTTTTGGTGGCAGCCCTAAAGTGGAACGCACCAATAAAAGCCTGCCCAAATCGGGGCCAAAATAGTGCTCTACACCACAAATCCAAACCCAGTGGCCACAAAGGCTTAAACCACACCACCCCTTACCGAATCCTCACACAAATGCTCCTGCCACGGTTCACAATTCACCTCGCAAAACTCACCATAAACGAACCCAAGCTCAACACCATAAGCAAATCTCACCATAACCCAAGTACACACGTTCCCTTCCTTCATCCTCACACATGACGACAAATTGCCCATCTGTATGCTAACATAATTTCTACTTACTCCTCAAAGGATAATGCTAACTAAACCAACAAGTGATTTTAACATGATCATGACATGAACAAGAAAAGCTACATGAATCAACTTCGCATAAGAAGTAATTAAGCATAGGGAAATTTGATAACAAGGCGGTAAGCATGTAAGACATGAAGGAACAAGAGGATTCATAACTAAACACAAACAAGAAGAACAAGGCTAGTAAAATTGAAAGAGGAAAATTAGCTAAACTTGCACAAGCAAAGAACAAGAAAACAAGATTGGCAAGGGTGAAGAACACCGCTTGACTGAACCGAGATAACACCGCGACGGCTGCTCCTCTCTTTCCTTCCCTTGTCTTAGCTTTGCTCCCTTGATGTTCTTTTGGAATGAGGAAGAAGATGAGGAAGAAGGTGAAATGAGGAGGAGAAATCTCTGTTTCGGCCTTATTTCCTCCAGAACCGAGCTGGACCATTTGATCCAGAATCAAAGAAATGAACGGCACAAAAAAATTGGGAAAAATCGATTTTTCGGCCCTGTCACGCCCTGTGTCACGCCCGTGTCACAGGGCGTGTACCTTAAGCGGCGCAGAAAGTCGGCAAATCCAAGTTTATCCACACGGTACACGGCCGGGTACATGCCCGTGATGGGTCGGTCACGCCCGTGACCTAGGGCGTGTAGCCCGTGTCTCGACACCTCGTCGACTCTAAGTGACGACACTCGACAAAGCTGGACACGCCCTGTGACACGCCCGTGTCACAGGCCGTGTCCCCTCTCTCGACACCTGACACTCGACACTCGACACTCGACATAGCGGGACACGGCCCGTGACACGCCCGTGTCACGGGGCGTGTACCCCATTCGTCGAGCTCAACTCGACGCAAGAAAATTCGTCGAGTCAAGGAGGTCACGCCCAGGTCACGCCCCGACACGCCCGTGTCGGGGGGCGTGTCACGCACAAAAACGACCATTTTGTTTCCTGTTTTAAAAAGTGTTTCTGTGTCGTCCTAGACCATTTTTGCCTTAAGAACTTTTTACCCCTTTTTGTTTCCTGTACAAGCAACCCGTTTTGAGCAACCTTACCCGGGCGCGAAAAAGTGCAAGCAGTCCCTAAGAGGCCTCACCGAGACCCCAACTTGGACTCCGGTTTGCTGGGGAATCGTGCAACTAGGCTACCAAAACATCCACTCGCAAACCCGCGGGAAAACCATGCTTGAACAACGGTCAAAGCCAACGTAACGCCCATCAAGCATATGTTTCAACGACCAAAATACGGGGCGTTACAGTCACTCCCCCTAACAAAAAGTTTCGCCTCGAAACTTTTCAATCATTTTGATATAACTCACATGAGGAACCAAACAGAAGTACTAATTTACATACCAACATGTTTACGGGAATAAATGAGGGTGAGCCGCCCTCATCGTTGACTCGAGCTCCCATGTCGCGCTTTCCACATTCTGATTTTTCCATAGCACCTTGACCATGGGAATTTTCTTTTTTCCGTAACACGCGATCTTGGGAGTCTAATATATGGATGGGCATCTCCACATAAGAAAGGTTTGGCGCCAATTGCGACACCACGTCCAACACTTGCTTGTCATTTCGCACACACTTGCGAAGTTGGCTGACATGAAATACGTCATGAACACCAGGAAAGTTCACGGGTAATTCGATTTTGTAAGCGGATGCACCAACTCGCGCAAGAATCTTGAAGGGACCCACAAAACTTGGGTCTAATTTACGCTCCTTTCCAAACCGTTTAATTCCAACCATTGGGGAGACTTTCAAGAAGACACAATCCCCCACTGCAAACTCTAACTCCGACCTTCGTCGGTTGGCGTACTTTTCATATCGTTCTTGGGCGATCCGGAGCTTCTACCGAATCAGTCGTACGACAACTTCCATGTCCTCGAGCGCCTCTGGGCCCAACAAAGGCCGCTCGCCAACCTCAGCCCAAAATAGGGGAGTCTGACATCGACGCCCATATAAAGCTTCGAACGGAGCCATTTTCAAGCTTTCTTGATAGCTATTATTATATGCGAATTCCATAAGCCGCAAACGTTCATCCCATGCTCCGCCATACTCAAGAATATAGCATCAAATCATATCTTCCACAATTTGATTTACTCGTTCCGTTTGGCCATTCGTCTGAGGGTGGTAAGCAGTGGAATACCGCAAATCCGTCCCCAAACCCTCTTGTAGACTCTTCCAAAAACGAGAAGTAAATCGGGAATCCCGGTCTGAAATGATATTGATTGGCACACCATGCAATCGAATGATCTCGTGGAGATCTTGGTAGGCCTGTAATAAAATCCATTGAGATGCTTTCCCACTTCCATGTTGGAATCTCCAATGGTGTCAATTTGCCACCAGGCCTCCCATGATCAGCTTTCACCCGCTTGCAGGTATGACATTCAGATACATATTGCGCGATATCTCTTTTCATTCCATACCACCAGACAATTTGTTTCAAATCACGGTACATTTTTGTTGAGCCTGGATGGTAGGCCATACTTGAGCCATGTGCTTCCCTACACACCATCTCGCGAATGTTTCCAACTGCGGGAATACAAAAACGACCGCGATACTTTAACGTGCCCCCATGATCAATAGAAAAATCCGGTAATTCACTCTTTTCAGTTCGAAGAAATAAATGTAAAAGATCAGGATCATCCTTTTGATGTTGTCTTGCAAGCACCAGCCATGAAGGGTTTTCTACTATCGAATGCCTTTGCGGGTCATATTTTCCCACGGAAATATCCATCAATAGAAATTCCACCACAAGACGGTCGACTGAAAGATGAAATAATTTCCCCGTCTTCCGACTCAAAGCATCGGCCACAACATTAGCTTTCCCCGGATGATACTGAATTTCCACATCATAATCAACTACATATTCAAGCCATCGCCGTTGGCGCAGATTAAGTTCCTTTTGTGTGAAGACGTACTTTAAACTTTTATGATCCGTGAAGATTTTACACTGCGCACCATACAGTAAGTGTCTCCACAACTTCAAGGCAAATATCACCGCTGCGAACTCCAAATCATGCGTTGGGTAGTTCTTTTCATGACTTTTCAACTGCCGAGACCCATACGCAATCACCTTTTTGTCTTGCATTAAAACACATCCAAGTCCAATGTACGACGCATCCACAAAAATGTCATAATCTATCCCTTCTGTCGGCAAGATCAACACAGGAGCGGTACATAACCTATTCTTGAGTTCAAGGAATGAGGCCTCACACTTGTCATTCCACTTAAACGCCACATTATTCTGGGTTAAGCGAGTCAAAGGTGCAGCCAATGTAGCAAAACCTTCTACAAATCTGCGATAATAGCCGGCCAAGCCCAAGAAGCTCTGAATCTCCTTGGGTGTCTCCGGTCTTCTCCATTCCATGCCTGCAGCAATCTTTTCGGGATCTACTGAAATTCCATGTTGATTAATGACATGGCCCAGAAAGGCAACTTGAGGCAACCAAAACTCGCATTTGCTTAGCTTGGCGAATAACCGTTGATCTCGCAAAGTGGCCAATACCAATCGCAGATGCTGTTCATGCTCCTCAGCACTACGGGAGTAGACAAGAACGTCATCAATAAAAAACACCACAAACTTATCCAAGTAGTCCTTGAACACCATGTTCATCATATCCATGAAGGCTGATGGTGCGTTGGTCAAACCAAACGACATCACCAGAAATTCAAAATGGCCATGTCTTGATCGAAATGCAGTCCGCGGAATATCAGACTTCCGGACCTTGAGCTGATGATAGCCCGAGCGGAGATCAATCTTCGAAAATACTGAACTGCCACGCAGTTGATCAAACAAATCATCAATTCTTGGCAGTGGGTACTTGTTTTTAATCGTTACCTTGTTCAACTCTCGGTAATCGATGCACAGCCGCATCGACCCATCTTTCTTCTTCACAAATAACACCGGTGCACCCCAAGGTGATGAACTCGGCCTGATAAACCCCTTTGCCAATAAGTCATCCAGCTGTGTACGCAATTCTGCTAGCTCTCGCGGGGCCATTCTGTACCGCGCTTTCGCAATAGGCCGCGTACCCGGCTCCAAATCAATGACAAACCTGACATCACGATCAAGGGGAAGACCAGGAAGATCAGTAGGAAAAACATCTGGAAATTCACGCACAACAGGAATCTCCTCCAAACGCGGCAAAACAGCACTAGTCCCCACAACTGAGACTAGACAAGCAAAAAAGTCGGAAACAAACAACGTCCGAACACATACTGCCGAAATCCCTGGAGAATCCTGGCATGAATCACCATAAACACTTCCCGGCTGACCATTGTCTTTGATAAAGTCCAAGCGCTTGCCTTTGCACTGGATGACAGCGTCATAGTGGGATAACCAGTCCATACCCAGAATGACGTCAAAATCTTCCAAATCAAGCACCTTGAAATCAGCCTTCGCAAGGAAATCCCCCAACAAAATGGGACAATCAAGAAGACCCCAGTCTACAACCACAGAAGCACCGGAAGGAAACTTCACCAAAAAGGCATTCCCCACTCGATCTGGTGTAAATGATACCGATCCAGAAAGGTTTGAGCCACAAATGAATGGGTCGCGCCAGAATCAAAGAGAACATGCGCCCAACGGTTCTTTACCTTAAAGTTTCCTATAAGGGTACATATGTAGCTAAGCACTATGCACAAGAGGCATAAACAAAACGGGAACCATAAGAAGGATTCGAACCTGAGATAACCTGAGGTGACAACTGATCTTCCTCTGACGAGATCACACTTAACTTCCTTTTTCCTTTGTCCGAACGCGGAGGCGGAGGCAGAGCCTGGAGTGGCATTGGCTGCAACACGGGTTGGTTTTGTCGGCACCTTGCCTTCAGATGTCCCTTTTTGCCACACTGGAAGCACACCTTGTCTTTGACCCAGCAGCGGCTCACATCATGACCTCTTCCCCCACAAGCTGTACACTCTAAATCTCTAGTTGGCGCACCCTGAATGGTGTGCACCTGCTCCTTCTTCTACATCCCCAACCGCTTGAAACATTTCTCAAATGGGTGGCCTGACTGGCCACAAAAGCTACACGTCTCCTTGTTCTTCTTCCTTACGTCTGATTCTTGGGAGCTTTTCCCTCCCACCAACTTCCTCTTATCCTTCCTCATCAGCTGTCCTCTTTGTTTTGCATTTTCTATAGCTTCAACCTTCAAAGCAGCCTCAACCACAGTGGTGTAACTCGTCGCTCCATAAGCACTTGCGAACTACTGCATGTCGCTGCGGAGTCCGCCAAGAAATCTCTTTACTCGGTCAGCTTCCGTAGTCATCAAGCTCGGAGCGAACCGACTTAACTTGCTAAACTCAATTTCATACTCACTAACTGTGAGTTTCCTCTGCTTCAGGTACAAGAAGTCATTCATAAGGCGGTCCCTTTCCACTGACGGCAGAAACTTGCGCCGTAACATTTCTTTGAAGGCTTCCCACGAACATCCCGCCCCTAGGCTTTCCTTTTCTCGCAACCACCAACCTTTAGCCAACCCTTTGAGTTGATAAGCGGCAAGCATCACCTTCTGGTCCTCGGTAACGCCAGAATAAACAAACATTTCTTCCAACGTGATTACCCAATCACCCAAGATCACAAAATCCGCTTTTCCATCATACGTCGGTGGTCCAAGTCGCTGAAACTGTGAGATGAAAGTCATCGCAAGAGGAACCACAACTGGGGGTATCACAGCCACGGAAGGAGTAGAAATGGTGGGGCCTCTGACAGTCTCTTGCCCTCTTGGTGCCAGCAGAGACATCACTGATGACATAGCTTGGAGCTGGGACTGCACTTCCTGCACCTGCCTCGTCAAAGCCTCATTACTTTTGCGTAGACTATCCATCAGGGCATTATTCTGCACTCCCGAAGACTCGCCCTCAGATTGGGGAGTCTGCCTTGTCACTGGACGCTTTGACATACTATAAACACGTTCACCCTTATCAAGCTCAAACCCAACAAAACACACAATGGCTATATACAGACCATACATGTATAAATATGAACATCAACTGCTAACTTGCTCTGGGAGTTTGAGAATGATGGTATGCCTAGCCTAAAGATGACTCACCGTCATCCCACTAACTTGTGCCTAACCGATGAATGCATGACTTTATTTGACCCAAAACCATGAGTGTACAGGTGTCATCATGTAAATCTTTAGCTTGTCATGTTGTGCTCATGCAATGTTATGTTATGCGTGCTGTGCTATGCAGTCTAAAAAAAGGCCTTAATGCATGCCATGAGCGGTCGTACGCATCACAATGCTATGCATCCCATAATACATAGCATTGCATGCAACGAAGAAAAGAAAACGTGCTAGTCGCATCCATGTGGTAAGGTTATGCATCCCATACTACATAACCCGCACATGTTGCCCCTATGGTGGATCCATATACAACCACATATTATGCATCCCATACTACATAATATGCACCGTATACTTCTTGTCATGCCATGAGTGTAGTGTGCGTGCTTCGGCCAAGACATACTGATGGCACCTTAGTGTGTGTATGATATGATGCTTACGATACTAACAAAAAGGAAAGTTTCCCCGACCAATTGTCACACAAACCTCGCTCTGATACCAACTGTCACAACCCGCATTTCCTCAACGAGTACATCGTATCAGAGCAAGAGGAACTACGGGTTATGATGCCACGTCGTGCAGGGGATAACTGCACACGCTCAGGCAAACCCTTGACGCTCACTTTATGAGTTGAAATCCATCAGTTCCATGCAAGAAAACCGTTTAGTTTAATGGCCGTATCCCTCGGCCTTAGGTATCAGAATACGTGATTGTACGCGGCGGAAATACTTTGTCTACTTATGATGATCTCCTATATGCAGTCTATCTTTATAATAATATAAGAAATCATCTTTCTTTACGTTCTTTAGAAAATACTTGTTCGGTGACCAAAACATGTTATGCATGTTATACAATAATAGGTTTTGTTTAATTTAAAAATCCCTAATGCAACATACCATAAATCCTTCCCAAGAGCAAGTAGACATCATCTCAGTCAAACGAGTCACCTTAGCAGTCTAGCATTCATATATATCACAAGTAAAGAAAACCACCAATGGGCGCCAACAAGCTGACACGAACCCATTGGGGTGCAAGTATGTCTGTACAACAGAAGAAAGAACTACCTCGCTAAGTAAGCTCGGTTAGCCCCAAAGAAACTCGACCCAAGCACTAGCCGCTCAACCGGCTACAACCTGCACCTGAGGTATTCAAGAAAGAACACCTCAACAATCATCAAAGATACAAGAAAAAGAACAGTATGTTCATACAAAATAACGAAGGGGCTTACCGACCCCGTAGCAATGCTTCATGTAAGGATAATGAGTAAACAAAACAGGTGGAAAACAAGTGTAAAACGCACCAAGTGTGTGCCATTCTCCTCAAGCCCTGCTCAACCCGCACGAGCAAAAAGGCAATACACATGCCCATTCCATCCTCTTTAGACCAATAAACAACTCTACTAGTGAAACATAAGCAGCGGTTAAATGCGATTCCGCAAGGGTCTTTTGGTGGCAGCCCTAAAGTGGAACGCACCAATAAAAGTCAGCCCAAATCGGGGCCAAAATGGTGCTCTACACCACAAATCCAAACCCAGTGGCCACAAAGGCTTAAACCACACCACCCCTTACCAAATCCTCACACAAACGCTCCTGCCACGGTTCACAATTCACCTCGCAAAACTCACTATAAACGAACCCAATCTCAACACCATAAGCAAATCTCACCATAACCCAAGTACACACGTTCCCTTCCTTCATCCTCACACATGACGACAAATTGCCCATCTGTATTATAACATGAGTATGCTAACATAATTTCTACTTACTCCTCAAAGGATAATGCTAACTAAACCAACAAGTGATTTTAACATGATCATGACATGAACAAGAAAAGCTACATGAATCAACTTCGCATAAGAAGTAATTAAGCATAGGGAAATTTGATAACAAGGCGGTAAGCATGTAAGACATGAAGGAACAAGAGGATTCATAACTAAACACAAACAAGAAGAACAAGGCTAGTAAAATTGAAAGAGGAAAATTAGCTAAACTTGCACAAGCAAAAAACAAGAAAACAAGATTGGCAAGGGTGAAGAACACCGCCTGCCTGAACCGAGACAACACCGCGACGGCTGCTCCTCTCTTTCCTTCCCTTGTCTTAGCTTTGCTCCCTTGATGTTCTTTTGGAATGAGGAAGAAGATGAGGAAGAAGGTGAAATGAGGAGGAGAAATCTTTGTTTCGACCTTATTTCCTCCAGAACCGAGCTGAACCATTTGATCCAGAATCAAAGAAATGAACGGCACAAAAAAACTGGGAAAAATCGATTTTTTGGCCCTGTCACGCCCTGTGTCACGCCCGTATCACAGGGCGTGTACCTTAAGCGGCGCAGAAAGTCGGCAAATCCAAGTTTATCCACACGGTACACTGCCGGGTACACGCCCGTGATGGGTCGTTCATGTAACACCCCCTATCCGTCGCATAGCATATAGCAGTAGGTCCGGCCGGGACCCGACGCCATATACCACAGACAGACCGGGTGGTTACTTATGGAAACCATCCAACCAATCTCAACGTCCTACGCAGAGCATTCTAGCGGAAGCAGTTTATAAAAGTTGTAAACAAAGAACCCAGCATTAGAGCACGAATGTCCACTAGTACAAAACAGGAATGTTATTACAAAATACTCAAAACAAGCCTTAAGGCCTTACAAAATGTTTCACTTGAATATTACATGATTTACAAACCACGGCACGCAGGCCGGTCATACATGAATAAAGAATAAACATTTCCATTTGGGCCTTCGAGGGCCGGCTTCGCAAAAAGGGCTTTAGCCCGCTATTGACCGCTTGGTCCAGCTGCACCTACAAGCAACAAACCACCGCACGGTGGCAAAACAAGGCAACGGTCAGCAATGCTGACCAAATTATAACAATCCCGCCCCCAACTCGGGGCGGCGATGCTCCTTCCCTGCATTTCATTAGCATAAGCGAGCCATATAAATAACCATAGCCATGTCATCACAGACGTTGGCTCGTACGTCCACACGCCCCGTGCACTCAGGGCACATTCTCGGTGAACCGGTCGATGTCACGGCAATTAAAGCCATTAACATTCCGGACTCACCACCGCCACTTAGACGGCCAAACCTATGAGCAATTTGTCTTCCTGGACTGGGTCATGACAATTTAAGCCTTTAACCGCCGAAGACCCTACTCTATGCCAACGGTAAGTGACACGTGCCTTTAGGTCTCTTTAACCGAACGACATAGAACGGGTACGGTTCCATCTAACCCGTGCTCACATCACAACGACAATTTAAGCCATTTGCGTGGGTCAAACTTCCACCGAGTCCCATTTCCATCACAAGTCACATAACCCCGTTATGTTCAAGTTGGCTCTCAAGCCACCAAGTTGGCAAGATCTCGTATCCGCCCAGTTTTCCGGGTGCACCTTTGGGTTAGTCCCCAAGGCTCCCTGCTGCAATCTACCGCGTAGAAAACCCGAAAAACAACAAATGGCACGGAGTCTTCTCCGGCCTTATGCAATGCAACATCACCGATCCAGACCAACATGTCCGGGTAGGCTTCACACATCATGCCTACGTCCGTTCTCGCATACGGACTCTAAACAACGGGGACTTTACATATCTACCCGAAGGAACGCCTCCAACTCTCCGCAAACTCGCGAGAGCGGGCTTCCTATGCTAAGAAAGAGAGCTATTCATGCTCAAGATGAGGATCGTTACCCTTGAGTTTCTCTTTGGTGCCATTGAAAAGTAATCGGATGGAAATCACCGCACTAGCATTGCCTCAGTGGATCCGGAGTCGGCTTGCGATTCGGAGCTCCGAAGCTCCTCCAATGGCGGATCTAGCTCCTTCTTCTTCCCTAAGCTCTCCTCTCTCCCCAAGGATTTAGAAAGAGAACAAGTGAAGAAAAGTAAGGGTTTTCTAAGTCAAAACCCGGGTATATCCCTTCAGGAACAACCCCTAGCTGTTGGATCTTCAGTCAAAGAAATGAACGGCTTCGATTCGGGGCTGAAATGCCCAATCTGAACCGAACACGGCCTGGCACACGCCCGTGTCCAGGGCCGTGTGCCGCATTCGCCGTCAAAATCGAATCTCCTGGAACCTCACACGGGTATCGAACACGCCCGTGTTCGAGCTGACACGCCCGTGTTCCACTTCACACGGCCGTGTAGCCGGCCGTGTACCCAATAAATTTTCCCCATTTTCAACCCGAGCACTGCACGGGTTCTAGGACACGCCTGTGTCCTTGCCCGTGTCACATTGACACGCCTGGACCCCAGGCCGTGTACACGGGACACTTCGTCGAGGGAAGATCGACGACTTGATGACACGGCCTTGGACACGCCCGTGTCCTAGGCCGTGTGCCATGCCTCGACGATCGTCGAGTGAATCTCGATGACTCTCCGGGACGATCGTCGACACAGGTCGACACGCCCGTGTCGCAGGCCGTGTGCCCATTCTCGACGAATCGTCGAGTATATCTCGACGACTCACGGCTAAGTGTCGACACGGGTCGACATTCCATGCGACACGCCCGTGTCGCAGGCCGTGTGCCCATTCTCAGCGAATCGTCGAGAAAATCTCGACGACTTCGCGGCTAAGTGTTGACACACGCTTGACACGCCCTGGGACACGCCCGTGTCCTAGGCCGTGTGCCTGCTGCCAGAACCCAAACTGGCCCAAAACGTCCCCCTTCACTCCTTTGAGTTTCGGGGCGTTACAACTCTACCCCTCTTAAAAGAATTTCGCCCACGAAATTACATAAAGGAAAGACATGTACAAAACCAAAATTTGTACCTGAGCGGAACAACTCCGGATATTCGTCAAGCATAGTCTGCTTTCTCTCCCAAGAGAGCTCCTCACGACCGCAATTGTCCCACCGGACTTTGACCATCCTGATCTCTTTATTACGTAGCCGCTTGACCTCCGAGTCCTCAATCCGCACTGGCTTGACCTTTGTCGTTAGCCCACTATCCACCGATACTTGATCAACCGTGATCAACTGCGTAGGCTCTTGCACCGCCTTCCGAAGCACCGAAATGTGGAATACATCATGTAAACCACTTAGCTCCACTGAAAGCTTCAACCTATAGGCCGCTTCACCAACTCGCTCCAAAACCTCAAACGGTCCAAGGTACCTCGGGCTTAGCTTTTTCAATCGTCGCACCCGCGAGACACCCTTGAACGGCTTGATCTTTAAGTATACATAATCGCCCACAGCGAACTCCACGTTCCTGTGCTTGGCATTATAGTACTTTGCTTGGCGGTCCTGAGCGATAAGCAAACTCTCCCGAATGGTTCTCACCAAAGAAGTAGCATCATCCACTTCCGATCGCTTATACAACTTTGACTCACCCGTTTCTAACCAAGACAACGGTGTGCGACATCTTCTACCATATAAGGCCTCGAAGGGCGCCATTTGTATACTCGCTTGGTAGCTGTTGTTGTATGCGAACTCCACCAAATAAATGTGGTCTTCCCATTGCTTTCCAAAATCCAAGACACACATGCGAAGCATGTCTTCCATGGTTCTATTGACCCTCTCGGTCTGCCCATCCGTTTGTGGATGGAAGGCTGTGCTAAACTTCAGCTTTGTTCCCAACATTCGCTGCACCAGCCTCCAATCATTGGGCATGAACCGCCCATCTCGGTCACTCACGATGCTGCGGGGCACACCATGAAGCTGTACTATGTTATCCACATAAAGCTTTGCCAGCTTCTCCACCGGATCATCCTTCCTATGCGGAATAAAATGCGACACCTTCGTTAATCGATCAACAACCACCCAAATGGCGTCGTTTCCCTTTTGCGACCTTGGCAAACCGTGCACAAAGTCCATAGAGATGTCATCGAATTTCCACTCCGGAATAGGTAAGGACTTAAGAAATCCTCCCGGCTTTTGGCACTCCGCCTTTACTAAGGCGCAAGTTTGGCACTTCGCCACGTATAGCGCCACATCCTTCTTTAAACCCGGCCACCAAAACAGTTTCTTCACATCACAGTACATCTTTGTGCTCCCCAGGTGAATCGAGTACTTGGTATGGTGCGCCTCGTACAACAACTCCACCCGTAAATTGCCCACACTTGGGACGCATAAACGACCGTCTTTCCAAAGCAATCCGTCCTCCACGACGAATTGGGAATTTGACCCATCCAGAGCCTCTACCATGAACTGCTTCATATGAGCATCCATATCCAAAGCCTGCCGAATACGATCAGCCAGGTCATATTGGACTTCAGTCCAATTTAGAACTGCTTCAGCACTTGATTACCTGTCCACACAAACAATCTCCAATGCCTCCAACTCCCGCACCAACCGCTCATCGTGCACCGATATCCAATTGGCTTGAGCTGGGGCTCGGCGACTCAATGCGTCCGCAACCGCATTCCCTTTGCCAGGCACGTAGTGGATCTTGAATGTATAGTCCCCCAGGAACTCCATCCACCTACGCTGCCGCATATTCAGATCCTTCTGATCAATAAGATACTTCAGGCTCTTGTGATCGGTGTAGATATCAATCTTCACACCGTACAAATAGTGTCTCCACAGCTTCAAGGCAAAAATCACGGCCGCTAACTCCAAGTCATGGACCGGATAATTCCTCTCGTGCACTTTTAGCTGTCTCGAGCCATAAGCTATCACGCTTCTGTGCTGCAGTAGCATGCAACCCAAACCGCTGCCTGAAGCATCGCTATATATCTCATAGCCTTCGGTCCCACATGGCGAACTCAGCACAGGCGCTGTGGTCAACCGACACTTCAACTCCTCAAAAGCTCACGCGCACTCCGGCGTCCAAACGAACTTATGCTCCTTCCTCGTCAAAGTAGTGAGAGGTAACGCTATCCGCGAGAAGTTCTCTACGAAGCGCCTATAATAGCCGGCAAGCCCCAAAAAGCTCCGGACTTCTGCTACCGTAGCAAGCTCAGGCCACTCCCGTATCGCAACAATCTTCGCCGGATCCACAGCAATACCCTCTCCACTCACTATATCCCCGAGGAACGCCACTGAGGATAGCCAAAACTTGCACTTCGAGAACTTGGCATACAACTGATTTCTCCTTAGCGTCTCCAACACCAAATGAAGATGCTTGAAGTGATCTTCCTCACTTTGCGAGTACACCAAAATATCGTCGATAAAGAGGATCACAAACTGGTCCAAGTACTCCCTGAACGTCCTGTTCATCAAATCCATGAACACTGACGGCGCATTAGTCAGCCCAAACGGCATGACCGTAAACTCATAATGCTCGTATCTCGTACTAAACGCTGTCTTCGGGATATCACTCTCCCTTATCCGCAGCTGATAGTACCCAGCCTTGAGATCTAACTTCGAGTACACCGTCGACCCGACTAACTGATCAAAAAGATCATCAATCCGGGGGATCAGGTACTTGTTCTTCTCAGTCAGCTTGTTGAGCTCCCGGTAATCAATACATAGCCTCAAGCTTCCGTCCTTCTTCTTAACAAAGAGGACCGGTGCGCTCCAAGGCGAAGAACTCGGGCGCACATACCCTTGCTCCAACAACTCTTGCAGTAGAACTTTCAGCTCCGCCATTTCCTTAGGCGCTAGCCGATACGGAGATCGTGACACAGGCTTTGCACCTGGCACTGCTCGATCGTAAAATCTATCTCCCGCTGAGGCGGGGCTCCAGGAAGATCTGCGGGGAACACATCAGGGTATTCCGATACCACTGAAATACAATCCAACGCGGGCTTCGGCTTTGCAACCTCCACTAGTGTAAAGAACAGTTCTGCTCCAGCACGAACCGCCTTCACCACCTGAAGAGCAGACATCAACGTCTTGCTCGACCCCTTTAAGCCCGTAAACGTCGTCTCACGACTCGCTCCCAGCTTAACGTCCTTGCTACCGCAATCTATATGGGCCTGCTGCTCCGAGAGCCTGTCCATGCCAAATATGACGTCGAACTCCACTAACGGAAGTAAAGACGCTCGCAGGTCGAACTCCTGCTCCCCAATACGAATCTTAACATCGCAGATCCTATCCGCTCGCATCGAACACCCATTGGGCAACAACACATCCAACGTATCCTTCTCCATCGAAGAAGGGACTCCGATGCGTGATATAAATCCTTCGGACAAGAAGGAGTGTGAAGCTCCCGTATCGAAGAGTGCTCGTGCCGGATTTTCACAAATTAATACAAATCCTAAACAAGTAGTGGTAAGGTAACATGTGCATAACAAGTATTTAAATAAATTGACTTGCTATAAATTAACCCGTACCTGTCACCACATCAGCTTGTTTAATGGCCTCCTGTTGGCCAAGATTGTAGACCCTTGGTTGGGCCGGAGCATAATGGGATGCGGTCGACTCCACCGCCTTTCCCTTCTCTTCATAAGTAGCTCCCGGCTTTCTCTCAGACTTAGGACGTCCGCTCCAACAATCACGGGCGAAATGCCCCGTCTTTCCACAAGTAAAACACACGCCCGGGGTCCGACCCGTAGTCGCCCCAGAAGCGCCAGAAGGAGCTGGACCCGAAGTCCTATGCTTCTTGAAAGACCTCCGATAGCCGGACTTTGAATTAGTCGGCACTTTGTATTCAGATTTCTTCTCACCCAAGCTTTTCTTCGCTTGTACATTTTTCATGTCCTTCTCCAAGGACCGGGCAGTATTGACTAAGGTTAAGAAACCCTGCGTCATCGGCCCCGAGAGTAGTAATCTCAACTCATCCCTCAGGCCTTCATAGAAGCGATTAGTCTTGCGCTCCTCATCCATGATGGTGGAGCTAACATAACGACTCAGACGAGTAAACTCGTGGAGATATTCATCCACGCTCCTCTCACCCTGAACCAACCTCAGAAATTCATTCTCCATCGAAATCCTCTGAGTAGAAGGGAGGTATCTTGCTAAGAACAATCCCGAGAACTCTTCCATCGGAACGTCTATCAGTTGTCTGCCTCTCAAATGATGTAGCTCCAATCCTTCCCACCACATCCTCGCTTCACCGTCCAAAAGGAACGTAGCGATGGTGGTCATTTGCCACTCCTCCGTCTCCGTCGCTGTCATGACTCTCTTCACCATGGAGAGCCAGTCTTCAGCCTGAGATGGGGTTCCCAACCCCGAGAATAACGGAGGGTTAAAGCTCATTACATGCTTTAGCTGCCTCTCAGTTGCCCTCCTTGGCACTACCGGTTATACAACCACTTGCTCCACCCTCCTCGGCTCAGCCTCTTGCAGAGGTTCTTGCTCCATCACGGGAGTGGGCTGCTGTGCTTGCCTTCCAGGCTGCGCATTAATCACGGCCAACACCGCTTCAGCCACCAATCGTATATTTTCAGCTGACAGAGGTGTTGTAGGAGCAACATCCGGTGCACTACTAGCCTCAGAAACTCGGCGTTCTGACGGCCCAACACCACTTCTGGTCACCTATAGTGGTACAAAACACCGTTAAGCGACCAAATAAATTGCAAACAGCAATTATAGGAACACGCAGGTTCCTCAAACACGAGTATTTTCATTCCTAAGTGGACATTCATGGGTTCTTTTACCATTATAACGATGACGCACACAATGTGCTCACCACCCCTTAAAAAGAATTCACCCACGAATTCACTTTAAGCCCGACCAAAACCAGTAGTTTGATACAAAATTGTAACACCCCCTATCCGTCGCATAGCATATAGCAGTAGGTCCGGCCGGGGCCCGACGCCATATACCACAGACAGACCGGGTGGTTACTTATAGAAACCATCCAACCAATCTCAACGTCCTACACAGAGCATTCTAGCAGAAGCAGTTTATAAAAGTTGTAAACAAAGAACCCAGCATTAGAGCACGAATGTCCACTAGTACAAAACAGGAATGTTATTACAAAATACTCAAAACAAGGCTTAAGGCCTTACAAAATGTTTCACTTGAATATTACATGATTTACAAACCACGGCACGCAGGCCGGTCATACATGAATAAAGCAATAAACATTTCCATTTGGGCCTTCGAGGGCCGGCTTCGCAAAAAGGGCTTTAGCCCGCTATTGACCGCTTGGTCCAGCTGCACCTGCAAGCAACAAACCACCGCACGGTGGCAAAACAAGGCAACGGTCAGCAATGCTGACCAAATTATAACGATCCCGCCCCCAACTCGGGGCGGCGATGCTCCTTCCCTGCATTTCATTAGCATAAGCGAGCCATATAAATAACCATAGCCATGTCATCACAGACGTTGGCTCGTACGGCCACACGCCCTGTGCACTCAGGGCACATTCTCGGTGAACCGGTCGATGTCACGTCAATTAAAGCCATTAACATTCCGGACTCACCACCTCCACTTAGACGGCCAAACCTATGAGCAATTTGTCTTCCTGGCCTGGGTCACGACAATTTAAGCCATTAACCGCCGAAGACCCTACTCTATGCCAACGGTAAGTGCCACGTGCCTTTAGGTCTCTTTAACCGAACGACATAGAACGGGTACGGTTCCATCTAACCCGTGCTCACATCGCAACGGCAATTTAAGCCATTTGCGCGGGTCAAACTTCCACCGAGTCCCATTTCCATCACAAGTCACATAACCCCGTTATGTTCAAGTTGGCTCTCAAGCCACCAAGTTGGCAAGATCTCGTATCCGCCCAGTTTTCCGGGTGCACCTTTGGGTTAGTCCCCAAGGCTCCCTGCTGTAATCTACCGCGTAGAAAACCCGAAAAACAACAAATGGCACGGAGTCTTCACCGGCCTTATGCAATGCAACATCACCGATCCAGACCAACATGTCCGGGTAGGCTTCACATATCATGCCTACGTCCGTTCTCGCATACGGACTCTAAACAACGGGGACTTTACATATCTACCCGAAGTAACGCCTCCACATCTCCACAAACTCGCGAGAGCGGGCTTCCTATGCTAAGAAAGAGAGCTATTCATGCTCAATATGAGGATCGTTACCCTTGAGTTCCTCTTTGGCTCCATTGAAAAGTAATCGGATGGAAATCACCGCACTAGCGTTGGCTCCGTGGATCCGGAGTCGGCTTGCGATTCGGAGCTCCGAAGCTCCTCCAATGGCGGATCTAGCTCCTTCTTCTTCCCTAAGCTCTCCTCTCTCCCCAAGGATTTAGAAAGAGAACAAGTGAAGAAAACTAAGGGTTTTCTAAGTCAAAACCCGGGTATATCCCTTCAGGAACAACCCCCAGCTGTTGGATCTTCAGTCAAAGAAATGAACGGCTTCGATTCGGGGCTGAAAAACCCAATCTGGACCGAACACGGCCTGGCACACGCCCGTGTCCAGGGCCGTGTGCCGCATTCGCCGTCAAAATCGAATCTCCTGGAACCTCACACGGGTATCGAACATGCCCGTGTTCGAGCTGACACACCCGTGTTCCACTTCACATGGCCGTGTAGCCGGCCGTGTACCCCATGATTTTTCCCCATTTTCAACCCGAGCACTGCACGGGTTCTAGGACACGCCTGTGTCCTTGCCCGTGTCACATTGACACGCCTGGACCCCAGGCCGTGTACACGGGACACTTTGTCGAGGGAAGATCGACGACTTGATGACACGGCCTTGGACACGCCCGTGTCCTAGGCCGTGTGCCATGCTTCGACGATCGTCGAGTGAATCTCGACGACTCTCCGGGACGATCGTCGACACGGGTCGACACACACTGCGACACGCCCGTGTCGCAGGCCGTGTGCCCATTCTCGATGAATCGTCGAGTATATCTCGACGACTCACGGCTAAGTGTCGACACGGGTCGACACGCCATGCGACACGCCCGTGTCGCAGGCCGTGTGCCCATTCTCAGCGAATCATCGAGAAAATTTCGACGACTTCGCGGCTAAGTGTCGACACACGCTTGACACGCCCATGGGACACGCCCGTGTCCCAGGCCGTGTGCCTGCTGCCAGAACCCAAACTGGCCCAAAACGTCCCCCTTCACTCCTTTGAGTTTCGGGGCGTTACAGGTCACGCCCGTGACCTAGGGCGTGTAGCCCATGTCTCGACACCTCGTCGACTCTAAGTGTCGACACTCGACAAAGTTGGACACGCCCTATGACATGCCCGTGTCACAGGCCGTATCCCCTCTCTCGACACCTGACACTCGACACTCGACACTCGACACTCGACATAGCGGGACACGGCCCGTGACACGCCCGTGTCACGGGGCGTGTACCTCATTCGTCGAGCTCAACTCGATGCAAGAAAATTGGTCGAGTCAAGGAGGTTCACGCCCAGGTCACGCCCTGGGTCACGCCCCGACACGCCCGTGTCGGGGGGCGTGTCACGCACAAAAATGACCATTTTGTTTCCTGTTTTGAAAAGTGTTTCTGTGTCGTCCTAGACCATTTTTGCCTTAAGAACTTTTTACCCCTTTTTGTTTCCTGTACAAGCAACCCGTTTTGAGCAACCTTACCCGGGCGCGAAAAAGTGCAAGCATTCCCTAAGAGGCCTCACCGAGGCCCCAACCTGGACTCCGGTTTGCTGGGGAATCGTGCAACTAGGCTACCAAAATAGCCACTCGCAAGCCCGCGGGAAAACCATGCTCGAACAACGGTCAAAGCCAACATAACGCCCATCAAGCATATGTTTCAATGACCAAAATAGGGGCGTTACTGCTATCGCCAACGACAACAACTATCGCCTGACGTTAGCGACAGAACACTCTTTCTGTATCCAGCCCCAACCATAACTGGAAAAACTCTCCAGAAAACCCTGCAACCACCAGCAATGCCAGAAACACTGGACTTGCATAACATACAACACATGAATTTCGAGGGTATTTTCCTGAAATTCCACTCTAGTAGTTTCTGTTACTCCACTTTACAGGCACAACCCACTAACTCCACAAATTACTCGTTTATACGCGGAGTCTTCTTCGGTGCGCAAAATAAAATATCACCAATCCAGACCAACCTGTCCAGATGTGCTTCACACAGCATGCATATTCCATACTACACATTTTCGGATCTATATGCAAGACTTACTAATGATTTCATGAATCAACCTGACGGAAATCCCTCAACACTCCACATTTTGGTGGGGGATTCCATGCATATGCCATAATAAGGACTTCACATGTCCAAGGAGGAAGATCGTTACCCTTGGAGTTCTCTTTGAAGGCATGACAAAGCTTTTCTACGTGAATGGAAATGAGCACCTCACTTTCCCCTTCACGAATCTAGCTTCGGATCTTGATTCCAGCCACAAGATCTTCTCCAACAAGTTCCACTTATACCCTAGCTTCCGTCGTGAGTTCTCTGCTCCAGAACTGGGAATTAAGGAAGAGAGAGAAAAAATAATGATTTCCTCAGTCCCATCCCTCTGCATATGTGGCCTCGGATTTCACCCCATCCACACGATAAACTCATTAAAACCAAGCAATGGCCCGTGTTTAAGCTGAAAAGTCAACCACCGCTCACTGGCCGCACACCAGCCATCTGACACGAGTCACCACTCAGCCATATCTTATTTTGACAAATCGTCGAACG
This sequence comes from Platanthera guangdongensis, assembly GCA_039583875.1. Lineage (NCBI taxonomy): Eukaryota > Viridiplantae > Streptophyta > Magnoliopsida > Asparagales > Orchidaceae > Platanthera > Platanthera guangdongensis. Next base: position 118,626,242 of record CM077164.1, read on the forward strand.
AGGTTGAGTTCATCGAACGCAATTCATCGAACGGGAGTGAGTTTGTCGAACGGGCTTGAGTTCGTCGAACGGGTCATAACACATAACAGAGCCATTTTCGTCGAGCTCTGTTTGATGATTTCGTCGAGCTCTCGACGCTTTTGTCGAGCTCAGGTCGACTTTTTAGCATGTTACCTCCTATTCCTTTTTGGGGTGTTACAATCCTCCCCTCCTTACAGACATTTCAGCCCGAAATTTAATACAGCTATCAAAAACCAGCAACAAATATGTTACAACATATATTTTCTTCACAATCAACTCGGGAAATTCAGCACGCATGGTTTCCTACCACTCCCATGTTAGCTCCTCATGACCATAATTGTCCCACCGGACCTTGACCATCCCGATTGTCTTGTTTCGCAGCTGCTTAACTGCTTTATCCTCGATCCGAATTGGCCTAACCTTCGTTGTTAGCCCAGATTCGACCGGTACACGAACATTCGCAATCACCTAAGCTAGATCTTTCATGGCTTTTCGAAGCACTAATATGTGGAACACATCATTCAATCCACTCAATTCTGCCGAAAGAGCTAGCTGATAGACAGCTTCTCCAACTCGCTTCACTACTTCGAACGGACCAAGATACCTCAGACTTAACTCTTTCAAGCGCCGAATCCTGGACATGCCCTTGAAAGATTTGATTTTCAAGTGTACCCATTCGCCAACCGCAAACCCTACGTTTCGGTGTTTGGCGTTGTAGTACTTTACTTGCCTTTCTTGGGCTATCAATATCCTCTCCCGGATAGAGCGTATTGTCGAAGTAGGCTCTTCGACTTCCTTACGCTTATATAACTTAGATGCGCTTGTTTCCGCCCATGCTAATGGTGTACGACACTTCCTACCATACAAAGGCTCAAAAGGCGTCATATTTAGACTAGCTTGATAGCTATTATTGTAGGCTAACTCTACCATATAGAGATGGTCTTTCCACCTCTTCCCAAAATCCAAGACGCACATTCGGTGCATGTCCTCCATCGTTCTGTTGGTCCGCTCAGTTTGGCCATCCGTTTGTGGATGAAAGACCATAGTAAATGTTAATTTTGTCCCCAACAATTGATGGATTAGTCTCCAATAATTCGAAGTGAAGCGCCCGTCTTGATCACTTACGATGCTACGGGAACACCGTGTAATTGTACTATTTGCTCAACATAAAGCTTAGCCAAGATTTCCACTAAATCGTTCCTATTATTTGGAATGAAGTGAGCCACTTTAGTCAATAGGTACACGATCACCCAAATAGAATCATTACCGCGTTGCGATCTCGGCAAACCGTGCACGAAATCCATCGAAATATCATCAAACTTCCATTCAGGAATAGGTAGCGACTTCAGGAAACATTCAGGCTTCTGACATTCTGCTTTTACCAAGGCACAGGTCTGACATTTAGCCACATAATGTGCTGTCTTTCTTCATACTCGGCCACCATAACAGCTTTTCATGTCGTTGTACATCTTTGTGCTGCCTGGGTGAATTGAATACTTTGTGAAGTGAGCTTCATACATCAATTCTGTTGGAGTTACCATTGTGATCTGGAAGTGATCAAACATGTAATCTCATTGCCAACGCGATATGAGCTTGCAGGGTCGCACATAAGAGATGTGGAGAAGTTGGATAATTGACTGTGTTGGTAAAGGTTGCCAATCACCGACCTGAATGGGGTTGTGGGCAAAGTGTTGCCTTAAAGGATCGTCGGGTTGGCAAATGTTGCCTTGGAGGGCTGGTAAGGATTGTCGTCCGAGGGTCGATAACATTCGTCGAGAATCGTCTTCTGATTCCCGCCGATTGGCGAGAATCGTCTCTCTGATTCTCGCCGATCGACGAGAATCGTCGATAATCAATATGCTGATTCTCGACGATCGACGACTTCGACATGTATCGTCGACCGCGGCTCGACGGTCGACGAGATTCGACGTGTATCATCAAGTGAGGCTCGACGATCGGCGAGAATCGTCGAGTATTGTACTCTGATTCTTGCCGATCCATGGTGATGCTCGCTGATCGATTCTCGCCGATTCTCGCCGACTCTCGCCGATTGATACTCGCCGATTCTGAACCTTATTCTTGGGTGGTCTGCGGATAGCGATAAGCCTAGGTTTATTTATACCTTTGGTATAAAAGGGACACTTAGGGTTTCGGGTGTTGGCTCGATTTTCTCTGGTAGATGATCGAAACCCGCGACGGAAGAGTTCCGTTCCGCGATCGTTCCGCCGATCCCGGATCCCGCCGCCGGAAGAGCTCTGCCGCCGTGTTCGCTCCGTTGACCACCTTCTCTCCGGCGATCATCGCTGGCGCTGCAATCCCTGGCGCGGACCTAGCAGTCCGTGGGAAAGCAAGGTGCGGTCTCTCTCCTTCCCGATCTTCCGTGCGACGGAAAGCTCGGCGTTCTCCCGCTCGTGTGGACTTCTGCAGAGACGTGGATATTATTTCACGCAGAACTCGCCACTAGCAAGAAGACAAAGTTTGGAGCATCTCCGTTGAGTTGTGACTCAACGCCACCGAGGTAATTTTTGCCTAGTTATGCTAACTTCTTGATTCAACGTTCATGGCCCGATCCACATCTCTTTGGGTTTTTCTTGATGTTTTTCTTTTCCGCTGCGTGCACAAGCATTGTGCCATCCTCATAGAGAAACCCAACAGTGGTATCAAAGCGAGGTTTCGGCCATGATCGTTGTTTTGGAAGTTTGTTATTCTAGTGCGTGTAAACCTAGGGATTTTGAAGTGTTCTAAATGTCTAGTTTTAGTCTTGGTATCCCGCCAAGAACTTCTGGAATTGTGTGGCAATTTCTAATTGTTAGAAATTGTGATCTCCTTAGCAGTAACCATCCCTCGATTTTGTTTTGGATTTTGAATCCAACAAAGAGAGATGAGCTTGTCTACTGCTTTAAGTTGAGTTGTCTTTGCCTTTGCCCAATGCATGTAAATCTGAGGATTTGGAAGTTTCTGGATGTTCAGATTTAGCCCTTCCTTCTATCAATTGTTGATGGTGTTAGGATGTGCACATAAGGGATGCATGTGGTTTAGAATTGTTTTTCTTTGGATGTGCACATTGATCAAATGTTGATCATGGTTAATTGTTAACCTATAATTGAAAATCCCTTCATCTAATATTAAGTGTTCGGATGCCTTCCGATGGATGACACTCTTCCTGCCTCGATCGATGAAGTGTGGGCTTGCCAAAGCAAGGTGCATTAATCTATCTTGGTAAGGGTGCGAGCGGATAATTGTGATATCCCACTATCGACATCGGGTCATACTTAACTAGGTGACCTCAAAGGTTGAGTGCCTAGAGGCATAGGGTTGGCATGCACCATATGATGGATGCGAATAAGGAGTTATTCACCAACCATACAAGAATTGCATGAGGATGCAATTGGCAAGCATTGCCTACCTAAATAACCGCATCGTGAGAGGAACACCAAAGCGGACTCATAGTGTCGGTGAAATACGGATCTTGTCCACTAAGAGAGTAGCTCGCATGAACTCTCCGAATTGTTAGTGAGGGCTATCATTTCGAACAAAATAGTGGGAGTATTTTCAATTGAAGTCCAAATTAAAATAAATTGTATTTGAAATTTTGGTACTGATTTTATTCTGCATAAATTCTTGTAGAATTACATGGCAAGTGTTTCACACTCCACGTTGTCTCTGAGAGCCATCCTTGAGAAGGATAAGCTCAGTGGGACAAATTACATGGACTGGTACAGGAACCTGAGAATTGTTCTCAGGCAAGAGCGAAAGCTCTATGTGTTGGAAGAAGAAGCCCCCGAGGTGCCGACCGGGAACTCTTCCCGTGTTGAGAAAGATACTTATAAGAAGTATACTGATGATGCTTTAGATGTCGAATGCCTTATGCTTGCCACTATGAACTCTGAGCTTCAGAAGCAACATGAGAACATGGGGTGCAAGGAGATTGACGAGCATCTCAAGAAAATGTTTCAAGGGCAGGCTTGTCAAGAGAGGTTCGACATCACAAAGGCGTTGTTTCAGTGCAAGATGGGAGTTCGAGACTCAGTAGGGACTCACGTACTCAAGATGATTGGGTATATAGAGAACCTTGAAAGGCTGGGTTTTCCTCTTGGTCAAGAGTTGGCCACGGATCTGATCCTACAATCGTTGCCGGACAGTTATGAGCAGTTCGTCTTGAACTACAACATGAATGAAATAGACAAGACACTGCCCGAACTCCTAGGCATGTTGAGAACTGCCGAAATCAATATGAAGAAGGCCAAGCCTGCCAGTCCCATACTGATGGTGCATAAGGGTAAGGGCAAGGCCAAGGGTTCTAAGAAGATGAAGGTGGGACCTAAGTCATATCTTGAGCCCAAGTCTTCAGCACTGATGAAAAAGAAAAGCACGGTGAAGGAATGGAAATGCCACCACTGTGGCAAGGCTGGTCATTGGAGGAGAAACTGTCCTTCATACATTGAGGGTCTGCAGAAATTGAGGGGAGGTATGACTTCCGCTTCAAATGTTTACGTTATAGAGATAAACCTTTCTGCTCCTTCATCTTTGGTATTAGATACCGGATGTGGTTCTCACATTTGTACGAATGTGCAGGAACTGGGAAGGAGAAGATTGCTGAGTAAAGGGGAGGTGGACCTCCGCGTCGGCAATGGAGCAAGAGTTGCTGCTGTAGCCGTAGAGGTTTATCGTCTTTCTTTGCACAGTGGGCTTGTAATAGAACTTGATAACTGTTATTTTGTTCCGGCCATAACTAGAAACATTATATCTATTTCATGTTTGGACATGATTGGATTTTCTTTTACAATTAAGAACAATTGTTGTTCTATATTTAAGAATGATGTTTGTTATGTTGTAGCCCAATTATTTAATGGTCTTTATGTTTTGAACTTGGACCATCTGATCTGTAATGTAGAAAATAATAAAAGACTAAGAACAAATGACTTGAACCCTACGTATCTCTGACATTGTCGTTTGGGCCATATCAACGAGAAGCGCATATCCAAACTCCATAGAGATGGACTTTTGGACTCATTTGATTATGAATCATTTGAGCGATGCGAATCTTGTTTGTTAGGCAAGATGACTAAAGCTCCTTTCACTGGTTATACTGAGAGGGCTGAGGATCTCTTGGGTGTTGTACGTAGTGATGTATGCGGACCCATGAGTTCCATGGCTAGAGGTGGGCATTTCTACTTTGTTACATTTACTGATAATTTCAGTAGATACGGATATGTGTATCTTATGAAGTGCAAATCCGAGACCTTTGAAAAGTTCAAAGAGTTCAAGAATGAAGTAGAAAACCAGTTGGGTAAAAGGGTTAAAGCACTCCGATCTGATCGAGGTGGCGAATACCTGAGTCATGAGTTCCGTGATCATCTGAAAGAGTGTGGTATTGTATCACAGCTCACTCCACCTAGAACACCACAACATAATGGTGTGTCTGAGAGGAGAAATCGTACTCTGTTAGACATGGTACGTTCGATGATGAGTCATGCAGACTTGCCTGTTTCCTTTTGGGGTTTTGCTTTAGAGACTGCTGCAATGACATTGAATTGCGCTCCAACGAAAACGGTTCTGAAGACATCATATGAGATATGGACTGGGAAGCGTCCTAGTATGTCGTTCATTAAAATTTGGGGCTGTGAGGCATACGTGAGACGTCAAATGCCTGACAAGCTGGAACCCAAATCGGATAAATGTTATCTGGTGGGATATCCTAAGGAAACAAAAGGGTATTACTTTTACCTACCGTCTGAGGGCAAAGTGTTTGTCGCAAGGACTAGTGTCTTCTTGGAGAAAGAGTTCTTATCAAGAAAGACTGAAAAGGTAGAGCTTGAAGAAGTTCAAGAACCACATGTAGTGAATGAACCGGAATTGGATTCTGAGACAGGACTACAAGATGTTGTAGCTAGAGAACCTGCTCAGGGAACACATGTCCTACGTAGATCTGGTAGACCGAGGTTTGAGCCTGAGAGATATGGATTTCTCGTGTCTCAAATAGGTAATGTGTTGCTTATGGATCATGATGATGAACCAGCAACCTACCAAGAGGCTATGAATGGACCGGACTCCGACAAATGGCTTGAGGCTATGAAATCCGAAATGGACTCCATGTATGCAAACCAAGTTTGGAACTTGGTGGAACCACCTGAAGGGGTACGACCCATAGGGTGCAAGTGGGTCTTCAAGAAGAAGACCGACATGGATGGGAATGTACAGACATTCAAAGGGCGACTGGTGGCTAAGGGTTTCAAGCAAATTCATGGTATTGACTATGATGAGACCTTTTCCCCTGTTGCCATGGTAAAGTCCATAAGGATATTGCTTGCTGTTGCTGCGTATTATGACTACGAGATCTGGCAGATGGATGTCAAAACGGCTTTCCTTAATGGAAACCTCCTTGAGGAAGTGTATATGACACAACCCGAGGGTTTTGTATCCCCAGATGAAGCCACTAAAATATGCAAGCTGAATAAGTCCATTTATGGACTGAAACAGGCCTCTCGAAGTTGGAATCTTCGTTTTGATGAGAAAATCAAAGAGTTTGGTTTCATCAAGAATGAAGATGAGCCTTGTGTTTACAAGCGAATCAGTGGGAGCATTGTTGTCTTCCTGATATTGTATGTAGATGACATACTGTTGATTGGGAATGACATTCCTACCCTGAAAGTTGTTAAGAACAACCTAGGGAACTGCTTTTCAATGAAGGATTTGGGTGAAGCGACTTATATACTCGGTATTAAGATCTATAGAGATAGATCGAAGAATTTGCTAGGTTTGACCCAGAGTACGTACATCGAAAAGGTGTTGAAGCGGTTCAACATGCTTGAGTCCAAGAAAGGATTTTTGCCCATGTCTCATGGTGTGAATCTCTCTAAGGACCAGTGTCCAAAGTCTTGTGAAGATAAGGACCGCATGAAGTTGATTCCATATGCTTCGGCAATTGGATCAATCATGTACGCGATGTTATGTACTCGACCCGACGTCTCCTTTGCTTTGAGCATGACTAGCAGGTATCAGTCAGACCCCGGTGAGTGTCACTGGATTGCAGTCAAGAATATCCTGAAGTACTTGAGAAGGACTAAGGATGCGTTCTTGGTGTATGGTGGAGAGGAAGAGCTCATTGTAAGTGGTTACACGGATGCTAGCTTCCAAACTGATAGAGACGACTCCAAGTCTCAGTCAGGTTTTGTGTTTTGCCTGAATGGAGGAGCTGTGAGCTGGAAGAGTTCCAAGCAAGAGACTGTTGCTGATTCTACAACAGAGGCCGAGTATATCGCAGCAGCTAATGCGGAGAAGGAGGCTGTATGGATTAGGAAATTCATCGACGAGCTTGATGTAGTTCCTAGCATTGTTGGTCCCGTAGTTCTCTACTGTGATAACAATGGTGCAATTGCACAATCTAAGGAACCTAGATCTCATCAGCGCTCCAAGCACATACTTCGGCGGTTTCATCTTATTCGTGAGATTGTCGAATGAGGAGATGTAAACATTTGCAGAGTGCCGACTGAGGAGAATATTGCGGATCCACTGACAAAGCCTCTCGCGCAGAGAAAGCATGATGGTCATACTAGATCGATGGGTATACGATACCTAAATGATCAACTCTAGCGAGAATCTTGTGGGTTGCATGTAATCTTGTATTTTGTTGGCTGTTTATTCATATGATGAACTGTGTACCTAATTTTTCTCTTATAATTAATGGTAAGTTCTTTTATTGTGTCTTTTTCTATATGATAGTTAAATGTTAACATAATAGATACCCTTAGAATGTTCGCTTCCATGGGACATCAAGTACGTGACTTGAATGTGAGAGCCCATGATTTATTTGAAGCTTCATTCTTAAAGGTCCCTGGTCGAGTATCATCATAGAAGGTAAGGGTGATGATGGTACATGGAGACTAGCACGTGTGTTGACTGATGATCGGTTCTCACATGTCATGATATTGTGATATCAAGTCATCACGTGGGTACTTGTTAGTTAACAAGTTGTACTAGACAGACCCAACCTGAGACTACTCTGTGGATTGTAATCCAATCGTGTCACGAGTAGGTCTCAATTGACAATGGTGTTGTGATCCTTTGACCTGAAGTCACGGCATTCATCAAGTGAGGAAGAGCGTGCTTTGATGCCATCTAAAGTCTTCCTTGAGAAAGTTTGATGATAAGGGTGGTTGTTGGGCATGTTACGAATCATTTGGGTGTTTGTGTGTGAGCAGATATGGGATTTGTCCTCCTGTATGACAGGAGTTGCATCCATGGGCCCCTTGATGGAACTGGACTGAGAAATGCATGGCCATGCTTGGTTGAGTCAATATGTGATATTGGACTCACCATTCTCTGGAAGTCCGTCCTGGATCAAGAAACTTGGATTGAGTTATTACGAGGGTGACACGGTCTATGCCTCTAGTTCTTTCCGGATGTAAGGGACAAAGGGAGAAAGACAACGCTGATACATTGGTCATAAAGGCTTATGAGTTATGAACTCTTATTGCTTGGGGAGCAATGATGCATTGCTAGATGCCGCTCATTATTTGTGAGGTTTTTGCTTTGATACTTTTGAGATCAAGTGGGAGTCTGTTGGAGTTACCATTGTGATCTGGAAGTGATCAAATATGTAATCTCACTGCCAATGCGATATGAGCCTGCAGGGTCGCACATAAGAGATGTGGAGAAGTTGGATAATTGACTGTGTTGGTAAAGGTTGCCAATCACCGACCTGAATGGGGTTGTGGGCAAAGTGTTGCCTTAAAAGATCGTCGGTTTGGGCAAATGTTGCCTTGGAGGGCTGATAAGGATTATCGTCCGAGAGTCGATAAGATTCGTCGAGAATCGTCTTCTGATTCCCGCCGATCGGCGAGAATCGTCTCTCTGATTCTCGCCGATCGACGAGAATCGTCGAGAATCAATATGCTGATTCTCGACGATCGACGACTTCGACATGTATCGTCGACCGCGGCTCGACGGTCGACGAGATTCGACGTGTATCATCAAGTGAGGCTCGACGATCGGCGAGAATCGTCGAGTATTGTACTCTGATTCTCACCGATCCATGATGATGCTCGCTGATCGATTCTCGCCGATTCTCGCCGACTCTCGCCGATTGATACTCGTCGATTCTGAACCTTATTCTTGGGTGGTCTGCGTATAGCGATAAGCCTAGGTTTATTTATACCTTTGGTATAAAAGGGACACTTAGGGTTTCGGGTGTTGGCTCGATTTTCTCTGGTAGCTGATCGAAACCCGCGACGGAAGAGTTCCGTTCCGCGATCGTTCCGCCGATCCCGGATCCCGCCGCCGGAAGAGCTCCGCCGCCGTGTTCACTCCGTTGACCACCTTCTCTCCGGCGATCGTCGCTGGCGCTGCAATCCCTGGCGTGGACCTAGCAGTCCGTGGGAAAGCAAGGTGCGGTCTCTCTCCTTCCCGATCTTCCGTGCGACGGAAAGCTCGGCGTTCTCCCGCTCGTGTGGACTTCTGCAGAGATGTGGATATTATTTCATGCAGAACTCGCCACTAGAAAGAAGACAAAGTTTGGAGCATCTCCGTTGAGTTGTGACTCAACGCCACCGAGGTAATTTTTGCCTAGTTATGCTAACTTCTTGATTCAACGTTCATGGCCCGATCCACATCTCTTTGGGTTTTTCTTGATGTTTTTCTTTTCCGCTGCGTGCACAAGCGTTGTGCCATCCTCATAGAGAAACCCAACAAATTCTTCTCTTAGCTTACCCGTATTCGGATGCACAAACGACCACCTTTTCGCAAAAGGCTGTCATCCCAGGAGAATTGGCCATTTGACTCATCCACTATATAGCGTTGTAAACATTCATTAAGTTCTGTTGCTCGTCGAACCTTGTCCGCAAGGTCATATTATACCTCCGTCCAGTTCAAACACGCATTTGCTATGGAATTCTTGTCAACACAAGAAATCTCTAAAGCTTCCAACTCCTGGATCAGACGCTCATCATGCATTTGCAATCAAGTTGCCCTTGACGGAGTCCTACGACTCAAAGCATCTGCGACGACATTTCCTTTCCCTGGAGTATAAAGAATCTGGAAGGTGTAGTCCCCGAGGAACTCCATCCACCTACGTTGTTTGTTGGATCCCTAGTTGGATTTGGTCTAGGTTCACTAAGTTAGGATCATTTGACCCATCATGTATAGCCAGGGTCATGGTTGTGTCCTAGAGTCTAGGCCAAGTCCTTAGAATCAACATCACATGGACCAGTCTTCAACAGACTTCCAGAGACTCAGCCAGATTGTGTCGACACTTTAGCAAGGTTGTGTCGACACCAGAAGCAAGGTTGTGTTGACACCAGAAGTAAGGTTGTGTCGACACCAGAAGTAAGGTTGTGTCGACACCATAAGCAAGGCTGTGTCGACACCAGAAGCAAGGTTGTGTCGACCCCAGAAGCAAGGCTGTCTCGACACCTGAAGCCCAATTGTGTCGACACACAGGACTTGTGTCGACACACAGATCATCTGTCGACATCAACTGTGTCGACACCATAAGACAGATTGTGTCGACACACAACAATTATGTCGACACACAGGACTTATGTCGACACACTCAAGATTTCTGTCGAAACAACAACTGTGTCGAGACAAGAAGCAATTGTGTCGACACCCAGGACTTGTGTCGACATATTCCACAGAAGCTGTGTCAAGAAGTTTCAGCTCGACGAAATCAGTTCTCAGATTATCAGCTCGACGAAATCAGTTCTCAGATTATCAGCTTGACGAACTTCATGCATAGAATTGACAAGGTTCTGGAGAAAGCAGTTGTCTAGTTGCTCTTTCTTTTCATTCTTGTTGTGGCTGTACTTGTTAGTTTTGTTGTTTGTGTTTGTTTAGTTTATTTTCTACAGCACCTGTGCTAGATTAACTTAACTTAGTATTGTTTAATTCATAAGTTCTATTTACAGCAAAAATTTTTAAGTTTTCACATACTCTATTCATCCCCCCTCTAGAGTATTCCTGATCTAATCCCTCACTTTCAATTGGTATCAGAGCCAGGTTATCTATTTGGTTGTACAAGCTAACCCTTGAATCAAAGATCCTGAGTTAGATCTGTCTTTTATTTCTGTTAGATAGTTATTCACAGCATGACACAGAATAAAGAATATGCAAGCACCAGACCTCCAGTATGCAACCTAAATAGGTTTGCCATCTGGAAGGCAAGAATCAAGCTATATATGAACTCTATTGATGAGGATATTTTCAATTCCATTTTGACAGGTCCTCCTCAAACATCTACCTCTACAACAACCTCCAGCAATAATGCAGTTCCACCGCCTGAGTGGATTGAGGCTCGGAAGAAGGCTAAAATTGCTGATTCCAAGGCCATGAATATTTTGGCCCAAACAATGTCAGATGACATTTTTCAAAAATTGGCTGAATGCACATCAGCCAAAGCCATCTGGGATTCCCTCAATCAAATGGTGGCTGGATCTGATGATGAAAGAAAAGATAGAAGGTCAAATCTCATATCACAGTATGAGAACTTCAAGAAAGAAGAAGCTGAATCAGTTGTAGAGATGTACAATAGGTTGAACTCAATCATCAATGAGCTAAAAACCTTGGATAAGGATATCACCCTCACAGAGGTGAATGATAAAATTCTTATGTGCTTCCCAAGCTCATGGGATTCAAGGATCTGGCCCATCAAGGAGACCAGGAGCCTAAATGAGATTTCCACTGAATCTCTTTTGGGAAAGCTAAAGTCCTATGTGCAGCTCATCAAATACAGCGAGACAGCTGAGCAAAGAACACCTCCACCAGCAAGTAAGGAGCACAACATTGCATTCAAGGCTACTGAGGAGACAGATACTCCAACATTAAATGAAGAGTTGATGGGTCTATTTACTAGACGATTCTACAAAATGGCAAATAAAGACTTCAGAAGAAAGTCATCCAGGCAGGATGGCAAGCGAGGGTATGATAAAACCCCCACTAAAGAAGTGGTTTGCTTTGGCTGCAGGAAACCTGGACACTTCCTCTCAGAATGTCCAGAAAATCAGAAGAAGGAGAAGAGAAGAGAGAAGGACTCTGGAAGACAAAAAAGCAATAGGCCTTCTTCCATCAAATACAAAAAGAAGGTGAAAGGCTTTATAGCTGAATCCTGGAGTGAAACTGAGGATGAATCAACATCCTCCAACTCCACTGAAGAAGAAGAAGAGGCAAGGGCCAAAGAAGTGTGTCTTATGGCCATTGATGCTTCCAGAAGCCAGTCAGATGAAGATGCATCTGACAGTGAAGAAGATTCAGGATCTAAAGATGACAGGGTACTTTCTTCCTTTGATTATAGTTCTGATTCATTCAAATCTGAATTTAAAATCATGTGCATAGACTTAATAAATTCAGAAAAAGAAATTAAGACACTTAGGGAAAAACTAGGAAACCAAGAAAATCTTATTTTTGAAAACAATAGGTTAAAGGATGAATTGAATTTAGCTAATGAACTAATCAATTTCTTGAAGACACAACTATGTGAGCCTAAAAAACTTAAGGAAACTCTCAATGGGAGAAACCTCAAGCTGATGGACATTACAAGCACTGTAAATGTCAGACTAAATGACAAGCTGGGCTTGCGTGCTTCATCACGTTTTCCCCAATTCTTAACAAGAATATTTTGTCAACCCCCATCAAGTTTGTTTCTGCTAAAAACAAAGAGATAATAACTAACAAACAAATCACAGAAAAAACGCCCAACCTTAAAGGTCAAAATAACAGAAATAAGAAAACCATAGGTAAAAACAAAGTTCAGCAGATTTCGTCAAACTCAAATCGACGAAATGTGGCAAGTTCGTCGAACTCTAGTCGACGAACTCTGAACGTAAACTTTAGCTATAATTATTCGTCTAACTACGATCGACGAACTTTGTATGGTTCGTCGAGCAGAGATCGATGAACGCTGGGCACAGAAAATGACTATGTTCATTCTCTGGGCAGAGATCGACGATCTCATCCCAATTCGTCGAACTCTGGTCGACAAACTCATAATATTTCATCGAACCCAGAAAGACTTAACAAAAATTATAACTATAACAGCAACTCCAATCAATCTAAGAAATCATTTAATCCATTAGCTGATTGGATAATTCCACCAAAAATATATCATCCATTAGGATATAAATCACAACCAGAATACTCTGTGATATCTAGCTTTTCTTACCAGTAAAACAAAGGACCCAAGGTAATCTGGGTCAAGAACAATTAATTTTTTTCATTGCATGCAAAGGGCTGTCCAGTAAATAATCAAACATGGTATCTGGACAGTGGATGCTCCAAACACATGACTGACAGCAAGGACATCTTACACAACTACAAGTCCAAGCTGGGACCAAAGGTCATCTTTGGTGATTCAAAATGTGGCCAGTCAGAAGGCTATGGAGAAGTGAAGATTGGAGCAGTCACCTTCAAGAAATGACATATGTAAGTGGTCTCAAGCATAACCTCATCTCCATAAGTTAATTATGTGATGAAGGTTATCAGGTACATTTCAACTCAACTTCTTGCATTATTTCTAATAAAGAAAATCAAAAAGTTTCAATTGGAAATAGATAAGGAAACATATACTTAGTTTATTTTCTTTCTGCCAATTCAGACATTTGTTTGCTTAATATAGTTTGCAATCAAAATGAGTTGTGACATAAAAAGCTAGGACATGTAAAATGAAAAACATTGCTAGGCTATCAGAAGACAGTCTTGTAAGTGGTTTACCTTCTGGTCCCTACAAGAAGGAAGGTCTTTGCAGTGCTTGTCAACTAGGCAAGCAAACTAAATATAGGTTTAACTTAGTTAATAAAAGTGATTTAACTAGGATTTTGTATTTGCTACATATGGATCTATTTGGACCCATTATTGTACAAAGCCTAGGAGGGAAATCCTATACCTTGGTTATTGTAGATGACTTCTTAAGATTCACTTGGGTGTTTTTTCTGAGATCTCAGTCAGATACCTTTAAAGTTCTTACAGATTTTCTCAGGACCATACAGATCGAGTACTCTACTCATATTGTATTGATCAGAAGTGATCATGGTATAGAGTTTGAGTCTCTTCTTTTGCATGAGTTCTGCGAGAAGGAAGGTATCAGACACTACTTCTCAGCTCCAAGAACTCCCCAACAAAATGGGGTAGCTGAAAGGAAAAATAGGACCCTAATTGAAGCTGCAGGTACATTACTTGCAGATGCTTACATGCCCATATCCTTTTGGGTAGAGGCTGTAAGCACAGCAAATTATGTCCTGAATAGAAGTTTAATACATAAACTAAAAAATAGGACTCCCTATGAATTACTTAAAGGGAAGAAACCTAAAATCACCTACTTTATAGTATTTGGTTGTATTTGCTATATTCATAATAATAACAAGAAATACATTAGAAAGTTTGAAGCTAAGGCTAAAGAGAGAATTTTTCTAGGATATTCCCAAGTAAGCAAAGCTTATAGAGTTTTTAACAAATCATCTTTAAAAATTGAAGAGTCTATACATGTTACTTTTGATTAAACTAACATGTCTTATAAGGAGAAAGAGATTTCTACCAGTAACAATTTACAGGTACCTCACTTGTGTGTGAATTTGGATGAACTTAACCTCACCTAAGAGGTTCCAACACATCCTTCTCCACAGATTGATGAAGACAGAGAAGAAGAACAGTTGGAAGAAATTCAATCTCCTCCAACAACAAATATAATTCCACAAGAGGAATTAATTCAAAATGCTGTTGCTGAACCAACTCCACCCACTGATCTTGTCACACTAAGGTATCACCCTAGATCCCAAGTGATTGGAGACATAACAGTAGGTGTACAAAAAAGGCATCAACTCAACCAAGACTTGATGCATGCCTGTTTTCTCTCTCAAATTGAGCCTCTATACATGCATGATGCTGAGAAGGATCCCCACTGGATCATTGCTATGCAAGAGGAACTCAATCAATTTAAAGTTGTAGAGTTTGGGATTTGGTTCCAAGGCCCAAAGGCTACCCAGTCATTGGAACCAAATGGGTAAATAAAAATAAACTAGATGCCCAAGGTGCAATTATGAGGTACAAGGCTAGGCTTGTTGCTCAAGGGTACAGATAAGAAGAAGGTATAGATTATGATCAAACTTTTGCCCTAGTTGCAAGGTTAGAGGCCATCAAAATTTTTCTGGCCTATGCTGCTTACAAGAAATTCAAGTTGTATCAGATGGATGCGAAGAGTGCATTTCTGAATGGTGTATTAAAAGAAGAGGTTTATGTTGAACAACCTCCTGGTTTGGTCTCTCCAACTCATCCCTCTTATGTATTTAAATTGCATAAAGCTCTATATGGTCTAAAACAAGCTCCAAGAGCTTGGTATGAGACCTTAGCTAGCTTCCTGTTAGAGCATGGTTTCACTAGAGGGATAATAGATAAAACATTGTTCACTAGGCACCATAAGGATAAAATCTTGTTAGTACAAATATATGTGGATGACATCATATTTGGGTCTACTGATACCAAACTATACAAGAGGTTCTTCTCTGACCTTATGCATTCAAAGTTTGAGATGAGTAGCATGGGTGAGCTCTCCTACTTCCTTGGTCTCCAAGTGAAGCAGCTACCTGATGACATCTTCATATCCCAAACTAAATATGCTAAAGAGCTTCTCAAAAAGTTTAGGATGGTTGATGCCTCAGCTCAAAAAACACCTATGGCTACTAATATTGTAGTAAATTCTGATCCACATGGGAAACCTGTTGACTAGAAGCTATATAGGGGTATTGTTGGGTCCCTATTATATCTTACAGCTAGCAGACCTGATATCATGTTTGTCACATGCCTTTGTGCTAGATTCCAAGTGAATCCTAAAAAATCTCACCTTACTTTCTTAAAAAGAATTTTGAGATATATAAAGAGTTATCCTAGTCTAGGCCTATGGTATCCCACTGAGTCAGAATTTGAGTTAACTTGATACTCAGATGCTGACTATACTGGATGCAGGGTAGATAGAAAAAAGTACGTCAGGAACTTGCCAGTTCCTTGGTATGAGACTAGTGTCTTGGTTCTGCAAGAAACAAACATCTGTGTCCACATCAACTGCTGAAGCAGAGACATTGCAGCTGGCAATTGCTGTTCACAGATATTGTGGATTCAGAATCAACTGCTAGACTATGGTTTCAAATTAAATAATTCAACTCTCCTTTATGATAACACAAGTGTTATATCCATAGCACAGAATCCAGTCCATCACAGTAGGACTAAGCGTAGACATTAGACATCATTTCATTAGAGAGTGTGTAGACAAAAACAAAATCAAACTTGTCTATATCTCCACTGATTTACAAAGAGCTGATATTTTCACCAAACCATTGGATGAAAGGAATCACTTGTTTTTTATAAATCAGCTGGGCATGATAAATGGAGAAGCTTTGATCTAACTTTTGTCAGCATTCGTCGAATTTGCCAAAGTTCGTCGAACGGAGTTCGACGAACTGGGGAAAGTTCTTGAGATATTCATCGAACGGAGATCGACGAACTCTCTGTGAGTGAAGTTGTTTTCGTCGAACGCAGATCGATGAATCTGCTTCAAAAGACTTTCGTCGAACGGAGCTAGATGAAATGTCTTCAAATATTCAGACTGAACTCGACAAATTGTTTAACTCCAAATTATTTCGTCGACCTCAGATCAAAGATCCTTTTATGTTTTCGTGGAACGGAGTTTGTCGATCCATATTCTATAAAACCCTATATCTAGGTTTTCTTCGACCTTCGTCCCGCGCTTTCAGTTCCTTTGCACTTGATCTTCGTTTCTCTCTTGCAGGTATTCTAATGACGATTCATGCAAGAACTCTGGCAGGAATGAAAATTGATTCTGGATTCGATGTGGATTTCAATTCTTTCCAACATTCTAACCCCATCTTCCGGAGCATACTGCAACTACTTGAAGACCAACAACTGAAGAATCTGCTGTCAACTAGAATCAAGATATCTGCCACAGAAATCAGGGAATGGGTGTACACCTCTGCCACAACAGATGACAATACCGTGACCGTCACTATATCCGGTAATGCTGTTTCCCTAACTCCCGCCGTCCTCACTGAAATTTTTGGATTAAACAATGTTGAAGAAGATTTAGAAATGGATACTGAAGAGTATGATGAGATGTTAAGTTTGATGGGTTATTCTGGAAAAAACCCTAATAAATTGCTAAAGAAGCATCTTTCTGCTTAATTCAAGTTTCTAGCAGATATCGTAGGGAAAGTTTTGCTGGGCAAGCACACTGAACACGACAATATAACCAGGCACCAATTTTTGGTTATGTGCGCAGTGGTGAACAAGAAAAAGGTGAACTGGGCTTAGATCCTGTTTGATCTGATTAAGAAAAAGAATAATAAAAAGGAAGTCTGTTTTGGAAGAATCTTAGAGATCTTCCTCAAAGAAAAAGTTGTTGAATCCCTGGTCTCCCAGACCATATTCATAAATGCCAGCAAGAGGCTAACTTGTGCCCTCTTTGGCAAATGGGAGAGGACTATCACCAAGCCCTCCAAGGCTTCCTCTTCCACCAGAGCTTCTGAAAGTACAAGGGCTGACCCAGCCACTTCACACCCTTCTGAAGAGATCCCCCCTACACCTCCATCACCTCCAGTCATCCCACCTCAACATCAGATGATACAACAACCCTCCTCCCCTATTCAGGAATATCATCCACCCTCCCCTTCTCCATCACCATAACCAACACCACCTTTATCTCCCTTACCACATCATCTAGCCAACATCCCAACATTCAATCTACTCTCCTCCCCTCCCCAACTCCTTCTCCGCAAGATACAACTATGCAAGATGCTATCCCTCCTACTCCACCATCAACTTTCATTCCTCCATTTGTTTCCACTCAAACACCTTCCATTTCACCATCTGCAAATCTACCATTGGAACCCTCCACCATTTCCTCTCTTCTTGCCCTACTTACTCCCCTCCTCAAAAATCTTATAGCAGAGGCTATTTTACCTCTTATAACTTCTATATCCTCACTTGATGCTCAAATCCATGTCGTCTCTGCTGCCCCCTCTTCAGTTAGGGGCCTGGCTCCAGTTAGCACTGAAACTAGGCAGGGGGAGATACCTGATGAAGAATCTGCAGCAGCTCCAGTAGCAGTGGCAGCAGCAGTAACAGTTCCAGCAGCAGCAGCAGATGATGCAGATTTATTTCCACCAGATGATGAAGATTTATTTGATTTTACTCATTTTATTGAAACTGACATGGACATAGATGAGTCAGTAACAGAAGAAATAATTACTGTTGGTAATTTTATTATTAATCCCACACTAGATTTGGTAAATCTTTTGAGAATTTTTGATACAGCTTATTTGAGCTTTCCTCCAGCTGACAGTACTAAGCCATCTTTGGCTATTATTCCTTATTCCTCTCCAATAAGTCCTAAAGTTGTCAAGCAACTCAAAGACATTTTTGCTGCTCCAAAGACTACAACCATTCCATCTCCACCTATCATGGCTGATATTGAAGAAGAAAAAAAGACAGTTGCTGAAAGCACTGTCATGTACATCTCTCTAGTTCCTGTTCCAGCTCCAGTTGCAGTTCCTCCTCCAGCTCAGTCCCAGTCTGAGAAACCTCTAATTTCTACAGAGGCTCTCAAAGCACTGGATTCACTATATGATAATCCACAAGAATCTTCGGATGATGATGAGGATGAAGATGAGAACTCAGATGAAGATCCCAAGAAAAGGAAAGTTTCTAAGATAAGGAAAGCACCTCCACCCCCTGCTCCAAAGACCAATCCAGCAAATGACACCCCTTACTATATCCTCCAAAAGATCACTCCTTACAAGGGAATGCCTGCTTGGATGTTGTTATCAAAGAATGAACAGAAAGAGAGAAA
The DNA here is from genome assembly GCA_039583875.1 of Platanthera guangdongensis. Lineage (NCBI taxonomy): Eukaryota > Viridiplantae > Streptophyta > Magnoliopsida > Asparagales > Orchidaceae > Platanthera > Platanthera guangdongensis. The sequence goes on from CM077164.1 coordinate 118,645,104, forward strand.
GAAGAGCAGAAGGTATTCACCTCCTCCTACTCAAAGATATAGAAAGGATCCTCCTCCACCTCGTCCTCCAGTTGCTGGTGCTTCAGGCACAACATCTCAAAGGACTACTCAGTATCAAACTTATAAAAGGCATCAGGGTAGGTCCCCATCCTCAGGAAGCAGCCAGAAGAGATACTACTCTTCAGGCAAGCAGCACCAACCTCAAGAGCAACACCATCAACAACAACTACAACAACAACTCCCTAAACATCAAAAAGCTGAAAGCCCCAAGAGACCTGCTTCCTCACCTGTACCTTATGAAGATCCTTAAATAGCAACAACAGCTAGGATGGCCAGGTTCCAAGAACTGGTTGGCCTTTCTATGATCAACAAAGCCAGAGCTGAAGGGAAAGATCCGTCAGAATATACTACTATGTCAAAATACAGGAAAGAAGAGCTCAACAGGTTTAAAAAAGCTAATAAATTTTTCAATGTTGATGACTATATGAAACTGTATCCAGAAGCAGTAGTCCCCATGGCTACATCTCTAAAGATCGTAGGGGCTATTGATATGACAATGACAAAGATGCAAGCTGCAGATCCCAATAGGGAAATCATTTTTACTCAGTCTGGAGAGAAAAGCAAAGAAGAGAAGCTCAAAGGGAAAAAGCAAAAGAAATGATACTTTGATTATCTTTAGTTTTTCTGAGTTTATTTAAAACTACTTTCTAATTTTTTATACAAAGCTTATTGTATATATATATATATATATATATATATATATATATATATATATATATATATATATATGTTGCATGTGTTAATTTTCTCTACCAGATATATGTTTTCTTGCTTTGTTTTCTTTCAAGTTTAGTTTGAGTCTGTAATTATTGACCTCACCCAAATAGGGGGAGATTGTTGGATCCCTAGTTGGATTTGGGCTAGATTCACTAAGTTAGGATCATTTGACCCATCATGTATAGCCAGGGTCATGGTTGTGTCCTAGAGTCTAGGCCAAGTCCTTAGAATTAACATCACATGGACCAAACTTTAACAGACTACCAGAGACTCAGCCAGATTGTGTCGACACTTTAGCAAGGTTGTGTCGACACCCGAAGCAAGGTTGTGTTGACATCAGAAGCAAGGTTGTGTCGACACCAGAATCAAGGTTGTGTCGACACCAGAAGCATGGTTGTGTCGACACCAGAAATAAGGTTGTGTTGACACCAGAAGCAAGGTTGTGTCAACACCAGAAGCAAGGCTGTGTCGACACCTGAAGCCCAATTGTGTCGACACACAGGACTTATATCGACACACAGGACTTGTGTCGACACACAGGACTTGTGTCGACACACAGATCATCTGTCGACATCAACTGTGTCGACACTAGAAGCCAGATTGTGTTGACACACAGCAATTGTGTCGACACACAGGTCTTATGTCGACACACTTCAGATTTCTGTCGAAACAACAACTGTGTCGAGACAAGAAGCAATTGTGTCGACACCCAGGACTTGTATCGAGACATTCCATAAAAGTTGTGTCAAGAAGTTTCAGCTCGACAAAATCAGTTCTCAGATTATCAGCTCGACGAAATCTATTCTCAGATTATCAGCTCGACGAACTTCATGCACAGAATTGGCAAGGTTCTGGAGAAAGCAGTTGTCTGTTCTTAGGTCGACGATCTTGGGTCTCAGCTTGACGAACAGCTTCTCAGCTCGACGGACTGTGGACTCAGCTCGACGAATTCTGTTCTCTGTTTAACGATTCCATACTTGGTTATTTTCATCCTTCTATCCTTATTCTATTGCAATAATTCCTGAGTAATTAATGCTAACATATTCTCTGAATATAACCGTTATACGGAACATTAATTATGGTCTTCTCCAGTATTATTGCTTGCCATTTTTCCATGGGACAGTTGGGAAAACTCAATCAATACAAAATATTCCATAGGGCTGTCAGCAATGAATGCAGAGAAGAATTCAAATTCCAAAGGAATTTCATATGGAAAATATATAAAGGGATTTTTCTTTTCTATTTCAGTACAGACAGAATACAGAATATAGAAAGACACAACAGTACAGTAGTCAGAAATATACAGAACACAATCATCTTCTTTCTGGACTGCACACAGAATAACAGCCTTAGACCAGAAACATCAAACCAATCTGAAGAAGAAGAAGAATAGCTAATCAAAATCAAGAGTCTTCTTCTGTCTTCTTCCAGGATTCTTCAAAGGATAAAAACTACAATATCTGTCAAGAAGTTCATGGAACTCATCTAGTCAAAGAAACAGCTTGAAGGCCTATCACCCTGAAGCAAAGCTCCATCTTCCCTAACCATTTCAACATCTCAGGGGGATCCCTTTGCTAACATCATATCCACAAAAGTCTTCTCAGTTGTACATTGGGAAAGAGAAGACAAAATCAATATCTCATCCCCCACTGTATAAAGGATTCTTAACTCCCTTCAAACGTTATTCCTAGTTGCAAGTCACCTGACTAAAATACTTGAGATTTGGTTTTTGAGCACCTGATCAAAAGCTCATTGGTGTCAGACACCTGATCAAAAATCTGAGTGGATTCCTACCAGGGTGGTAGAAGAGTGGATGTACCCAGGTTGGGGAACCACTATAAAATTCTTGTGTCGTCTGGTTGCTCTTTCTTTTCATTCTTGTTGTGGTTGTGCTAGCTAGTTTTGTTGTTTGTGTTTGTTTAGTTTATTTTCTGCAGCACCTGTGGTAGATTAACTTGACTTAGGATTGTTTAATTCATAAGTTCTATTTACAGCAAAAAGTTTTAGGTTTTCACATACTCTATTCACCCCCCCTCTAGAGTACTCCTGATCTAACCCCTCACTTTCATTGTTACATGTTGAGATCCTTCTAATCTTATAAATACTTTGGGCTCTTATGGTCCGTGAAGATATCCACTTTCATGCCATATAAATAATGACGCCACAGTTTAAGTGCAAAAATCACCGCCGCCAACTTCAAGTCATGGACGGGATAGTTCCGCTCATGCACTTTCAACTGGCGTGAGCCATAAGCGATCACCTTTACAAACTGAAGAAGAACGCAGCCCAAGCTGCTCCCTGATGCATCACTGTAGATTTCAAAGCCGTCTGACCACATGTCGACGTCAAGATTGGCGTCCAGATGAACTTTTGATCCTTCCTTGTTAGTGTGGTAAGAGGCACAACGATCCATGAGAAGTTTTCTACGAAACGTCTGTAGTAGCCCGCCAGTGCAAGGAAACTCCTGACTTCAGCCACAGAAGACAACATCGGCCACTCCCGTATGGCTACTATCTTTGACGGATCCACCGCAATGCCCTCTCCACTCACCACATGACCAAGAAAATCCACTGACGACAGCCATAACTCACACTTTGAGAGCTTGGCGTAGAGCTTGTTTCTGCTCAGGGTGTGTAACACCAACCATAAATGGTTTGCATGGTCATCTTCAGACTGAGAATGCAGTCGGATGTCGTCAATAAAGATGATTACAAATAGGTTCAAGTACTCGCAAAATGTTCGGTGCATTAGGTCCGTGAACACCGATGATACATTTGTTAGCCCAAACAACATTACAGTGAACTCGTAATGACCGTAGCGTGTTTCAAACGCTGTCTTGAGAATGTCACTTTCCCAAATCATCAACTGGTAGTATCCAGACTTTAAGTCTAGTTTAGAATACACGGTTGATCTCACTAGCTGATCAAACAAGTCATCAATTCGAGGAATCATATACTTGTTCTTCTCCGTCAGTTTATTTAATTCGCTATAGTTGATGCACAATCGCAAACTACCGTCCTTCTTTTTAACAAAGAGAACAGGTGGCTCCATGGTGACATACTTGAGCGTATATATCCATGTTCTAGCAACTCTTGTAGTTGAACTTTCAGTTCCGCCATTTCCTTTGGCGCTACACGATATGGCGAGCGGGCCACAGGTTTTGCACCTGACACCAACTCAATAGAGAAGTCACTCTCCTGCTGAGGTGGTAACCCTGAAAGCTCCTTCGGAAACACATCAGCAAACTCTGAAACAATCAGAACATCACTCACACTCGTTTTTGGCTCCACAGCCATGATAAGAGTTAATAATAACTCCGCACCCTTCCGAACAACTTTGACGACTTGGAGAGCATACATCAACAATTTGCTCGATCCTCGCATACTAGCGAATTTCATCTCTAGCTCGGTATTCTGTCCCAGTGTGATCTCCTTTAAATTGTAATTGATAAAGGCACGCTGCTCCGAGAGCTGGTCCATACCAAAGATCATATCAAATTCTGATATCGGCAGCACAGATGGTTCCAATCCGAAATACTGACTTCCTATCCGTACCTCCACAAAGCAAGTCCTATCCGCATGCATTACATATCCGTTCAGTAATAACACTTTCACACTATATGCCATCATACGAATCGACACTGAAATCTTTGACACGAAGTCTACAGATAGAAATGAATGCGAGCACCTGTATCAAACAGTGCTCTTGCCGGACAGTCCCGAATCAGGACATAGCCTAATACAAACACATCATACACAAGCTACACACAATGTATGACGTATAAAACGTAGGAAAATAATATCTTAACTCGTACCTGTGATGACGTCACTTTGCTTTTATGACCTCATGTTATCCAAGATTATATACTCGGGGCTGCGCCTGGGATGCAGATGACTCCACCACTGTCTTTCCCTTTCAGCATATGTCGCTCCTGTCTTGTTCTCACCCTTTGGCGGACCAACCCGACAGTCACGGGCTAGATGACCCACCTTACCACAAGTATAAACGGCATGAGGGTCTTGCCTAGAAGTTGCTCCAGACGCAACAGTAGAGGGAGATTGTGTAGAAGACTTGGATCTCTTACCCCATTTCCTTTGGTAATTCGATTTTCCTGGGTGCGACACTTTGAACTCGGGCTTTGTCACAGCCAAGTCCCTCTTGCTCTGTACCCGCTTCATATCTTTTTCCTACGCACGAGACATATTAAAAACGCTTTAAACTCCTGGTTCACCGAACTCTAGATCAGAAATCTCAGCTCATCCCGCAACCCTTCGTAGCACCTATTGGTTTTACGCTTTTCGTCAACAAAGATAGATCCCGCATAACATCCCAACCGTGTAAACTCATGTAAGTAGGTATCAACACTACTTTACCCCTAGGTTAGACGCTGGAATTCATTTTCCATGGCTATGCACTGAGCCGATGACAAGTTCTTTGTCAGAAACATTCTCGAAAACTCCTCTATCGAGACTTCTGTTAGTTGTCTGCCCGCCAAGTGGTGCAGCTCCATTTCGTCCCACCAAAGCCGAACCTTTCCTTCCAACAGGAAAGTGGCCAAGGTGACTTTCTGTTCCTCCTCTGTTCTTATCGCCGTCAAAATCCTCTTGACGCGCGCAAGCCAATCCTCTGCCTGGGTTGGGGATCCTGCCCCGCGAATGTAGGAGGATTGAAGCTCATAAACTGCTTTAGTTGCCTTTCTGCTGCTCGTGGATCTACAATAACCTCAACAGGTCCGGACCTCAGACCAACCTGTTCTGGCACCACCGCAGGCCGCGCCTGCCCAGTAGGCTGTGCCTGGATCATTGCAAACAACGCCTCAACAACTAAGCATACTGTTTCCGCAGACGGAGGTGGTGTTGGCATCTCAGCTGGTGTCGTACTCTCATCAGAACGTTGGGGCTCAGACTGCCCCGCACCACTTCGAGTCACCTATATGTGTAAAAGTCTCTCTTTAGTGACTTGCCAAAAGCAAAAACATAGTAGGAACAAGCAGGTTTCTCAAACATGTGTATTTGCATTTCTTAGTGGACATTCTTGAGTTCATTTATGTTATAATAGGTCACACTTGCATATGATCGCCACCCCGCAAAAGAATTCAACCATGAATTCGAAGGAGGAAGACCAAGACAAGCTGATACCAAATTGTAACACCTCCATCCGTTACATGACATATAATAGAAGGTCCGACCGGGACCCCACACTATATGCCACAAACAGGCGGCGGGGTTACAGGTTAATATCAAAGACTACTACACGCATCCTAACTCATGGAATTCTAGCGGAAGCATTAGGGGTTAATACTGAACTCATCGACCATGAATGTCCACTATATAAATATATATCTCACATGAATGTATACAAAATACAAAAATAGTTTGGCATTAAGGCCTTACAGTTATTCTTCACAAGTGTGGATTACATACATCGGCACGCAGGCCAACCACACATGAAAAAAGTAAACTTTTCTCCATTTGGACTTTGCGGGCCAGCATAGCAGCAGCAAGGGCTTCAAACCACTATTTCCCGCTCAATTCTCTAGCACTTGCATAGGGACAATCCACTGCAATGGTGGTAAACAAAGCAACGGTCTGCATTCAGCTGACCAATTTATAACAACCCTACCCCTTACCTAGGGCAGTGGTATTCCTTCACTGCAGTCATAGCATTTTCACAAGCAGATATATCACAAAACGTGCACTCATACACAGTTCAATATATCACAAACATCGACCGCACTGCCCGACGCTCTGTGCACTCAGGGCACATTATCGGTGTACCGGAAAACCAGGGTCCCACCACCGTTCTCAGGTCCCAGACCCAACGATAAACATTGAGCATTCATGCTTCATGGCCCACGGCCGGAGACTTTAGTCTTGATGGCGGACAACGCAAGACTCTCATTATGTGATCTTAATGAAGCCAATAACTTAGACACTCAAGTTAGACAAGCATAACGTGGATACAGTTTAGCCCTTGCACGTTGCTTAAATCGCTAGTTCAATGTCTAGACTGACATGGGTCGGCTTCCCCTTGTCCGCTCGGCTCACTAGCCTCTAAGAGCTTATAGCTCACAATAGCCACACTGTCCTCGAAGGACTGACTTTCACAATCACAGGTTAAATGAGAGCTATCGTCAGCAACAACCACTGTCGCCTGGCGTTAGCGATATAACACTCTTTTTGTATCCAGCCCCAACCATAACTGGACCAACTATTCAGAAAACCCTGCAGCCACCCACAGTGCCAGAAACACTGGACTTGCATAACATACAACACATGAATTTCGAGGGTATTTTCCTGGAATTCAACTCCAGTACTTCTTGTTACTCCACTTCACAGGCACAACCCACCGACTTCACAAATTACTCGTTTATAAGTGGAGTCTTCTCCAGTGCGCAAAATAAAGCATCATCAATGCAGACCAACCTGTCCAGATGGCTTCACACAACATGTCTATTCCGTACTACACATTTTCGGTTCTATATGCAAGACTTACTGGGGATTTCATGAATCAACTCAACGGAAATCCCTCAACACTCCACCTTTTGGTGAGAAATTCCATGCATATGCCAAAATATGGACTTCACATGTCCAAGGAGGAAGATCGTTACCCTTGGAGTTCTCTTTGGAGCCCTGACAAAGCTTTTCTACGCGAATGGAAATGAGTGCCTCACTTTCCCCTTCGCGAATCTAGCTTTGGATCTTAATTCCAGCAACAAGATCTTCTCCAGTAACTTCAACAAGTTCCACCCAAACCTTAGCTTCCGCCATGAGTTCTTTGCTCCAGAACTGGGAAGTAAGGAAGTGAGAGAGAGAAAAGGAAATAATTATTTCCTCAGTCCCAGCCCTCTGCATATGTGGTCTCGGGTTTCACCTCAGCCACACGAGAAACTCATCAAAACCAAGGAATGGCCCGGGTTTAAGCTGAAAAGTCAACCACCGCTCAATAGCCGAACACTAGCCATCTGACACGAGTCGCCACTCGACCATATCTTATTTCTACAGATCGTCTAACGGGGTTGAGTTCGACGAACGCAATTCGTCGAACTGGAGTGAGTTCGTCGAACTGGAGTGATTTCGTCGAACGGGCTTGAGTTCGTCGAACGGGTCATAACACATAACAGAGCCATTTTCGTCGAGCTCCGCTCGACGCTTTCATCGAGCTCTGCTACTCCTTTTTGGGGTGTTACATCGAGCATATATATCAATCATGCCCAACTTGTCGCAAATGTGAAAAAAGGAAGCAGACACAGGCTTGGTGAAGATATCTGCCAACTCGTTGTCTGAAGTAACGAACGGAGTACAAATCTGGTTTTTCAAGATCTCTTCTCTGATGAAATTGCAGTCAACTTCGATATGCTTTATTTTCTCGTGTAATATTGGATTTTTGGAGATATATATATAGCGACTTTGTTGTCGCAGAACAGAGGTAGAGGATGATTATAGACTTCTCCTTAGTCAAACATGAGAGCTCGTAGCCACTTTAACTCATAAGTGGTTGACGCCATACTCCGATGTTCAGCTTCTGGACTAGATCTGGAGAGAACAAATTATTTTTTGCACTTCCAGCTCACTATGTTTCCTCCCACAAATGTGCAAAAGCCCGATGTGGACTTGTGATCACCTTTGTCATCAGCATAGCTAGAATCTGAGTAAGCTTCAACCTTTAACTTTCCATTTCTCGGAAACGGTAGTTTGTTACCTGTCGCCACTTTGACATATTCCAATATACTCAGGGCAGACTGTAGATGACACTCCATAGGAGCATGCATGAAATGGCTTACCTTGCCTACAGCATAGGAGATGTCGGGTCTTATTACCGTGAGATAAATGAGTTTGTCAACCAGACGTCTATATCTTGTAACATCTGACAGAGGAGGAGAGTTATCTGTCCATGTTTTATCTTCTCCAATGTCCATAGAGCATCAAACATGTTTAGCCCCAATCAACCCTCTCTTTTAGAAGATTAAGAGCATACTTACATTTGGAGAGGACCAAAGAATTAAGTTTCCGAGAGATTTCTATCCCCAGGAACTACTTCGAGGAGCCCATATCCTTCGAAACAAGGTGTTGATGGAGATGTTTCTTTGCCAACGCTATATCAGCCAGGTCATCACCAGTGAGAAGACTATCATCCACATATATAGCAAGAATTATGAGACCTAGGGCGGTTTTGCAAATGAATAAAGAGTGATCGGCAGAGCTTCTTGTGAACCCAACGACTGTCATAATGCCGTTGAACTTATCAAACCATCCCCGAGGGCTCTGCTTTAGGCCATAGATGACCTTCTTTAGCCTGCATACGCGTGTAACCACCTGAGCAATATACCCAGGAGGTTGTTCCATGTAGAAATTCTTTGTTGATCACCATAGAGGAAGACATTCTTGACATCCAGTTTAGAAATGAGCCAATCCCTGTTGACGACTACCGAAAGGAGAACCCTAATAGTACTGAGACGAGCAACGAGAGAGAAGGTGTCAAAGTAATCAACGTCATAGGTCTGACTGAAGCCTTTAGCGACCAGTGGGGCCTTGTAATAATCCACCCTGCCATCCGGACGGAACTTCACAATAAATACCCAGCGACATCCAACAATATCGGTACCGAAAGGAGGAGGAACAAGAGTCCATGTACCCCGCTCGGTGAGGGTGGAAATCTCCTCATCCATAGTAGTTTTCCAATGGGGAACGATAAGGGCATCCTGGTATGTGCGGGGAGTGGCAGAGGCAGAGATAGCCAACGTAAAATTCCTGCGAGAAGGGGTAAGACGAGCATATTAAATAATGGCAGTAAGTGAATACTGGGTACACGCTCGCACCCCTTTGCGAAGAGCAATGAGAACATCAAGGTCATTGTGTTCATCAGTGTCCGGTGCATCCGTAGAGGAGAGAGCTGGCCCAGGAGTAGAGAGAGATAGCGAAGGCGAAGAGAGTGGATGAGGAGATGGTGGACACGCTGGAGGAGGAGGGGTCTCGGTGGGCGTAGACGAGATGGAGGTGATGGTAGGAGAAGCAGGAATATCAGGAAGAAGTGAGGAGTCGTGAGAGAAATAGGACGCATTTTCGAAGAAGGTAACGTCCACGGAGACGAACTGCTTCCAAAGAATAGGATTAAAACAACAGTAGCCTTTCTGAGTAGAAGAGTAACCCAGAAAGACACACTTGGTGGCACGGGAAGATAGTTTTTCACGAGTGGTAGAGGGAGCGTGCACAAAAGCCGTACATCTAAAGATACATAGAGGAAGAGTGAATGGATCCTTGCCCGAATAGAGAATGGAGAACGGTGTGTGGCCTTGGATAACCGTAGAAGGAATGTGATTGATGAGAAAGCAGGAGATAAAAACGACATAGCCCCAATAGGAGTGAGTTACCTGCATTTGTGTAATTAGGGTTCGAGCGACATCAAGAAGGTGACGGATTTTGCGTTCAACCACGTCATTTTGCTGCGAGGTATAGACACAGCTAGTTTGATGAATAATGTCATTTTGCACACAAAAAGAAGAAAAATCATGACTAAGATATTATTTGGCATTATTAGAATGAAAAATCTTAATAGACGTAGCAAATTGCATTTTAGTCATATAATAAAATGATATACATACAGATAATAACTCAAAACACTCTTTTAAGAGATACAACCACGTACACCGAGAGAAATCATCAATAAAATTTACAAAATACGAACTACCCCTATCTGCAGTGAGGGTAGGAACAGGTTCCTAGACATCAGAGTGAACTAAATCAAATGGATGGGTAGAGCCACGACCTTGATTTGGTGGGAAGGATGAGAGGTGATGCTTGTCAAGTTGACATGCATCACAGTTTAGAGGAGGACTGTACAGAGGTAGAAAGGGCAGAAGCTGTCGCAGAATCTGTGGAGGAGGATGACCAAGACGAAGATGCCATTGGAGAAGATCCGTAGAAGAAGAAAAAATGGATAGAGCAGATACATTGTCTAAGACGTAGAGGCCGCCGATCTCAGTCCCAATAGCAATCGTCCTCTGGGAGCTCGGATCCTGAAAAGAACAAGAAGTAGGAGTGAATGTGACGGAGCAATGCAGTTGTTTGCAAAGAGAAGTAACAGATAATAAATTACACGAAAACGTAGGCACGTAGAGGGTGTCTGTCAGACGAAGAGACGAAGTGACTTGAACCACTCCCGTCCCATTGACCGGTGAGGGAGAGCCGTCCACAATGAAAACTGGGGGCAACCGATCATGTGTTTCTAGGAGAGAAAAGCACTGAGGATTGCCGATCATATAATTAGTAGCATCTGAGTCAATCAACCATTTACCTTGAGTGACCACATGTGCACTACCCGAAGACGTGACCACCGAGGCAGACTGCTTTGAAGAAGAGGTGGAAGCATCACCAGATGGACGAAGACGCGGATGTTTCATCCAGCAATGATCAATCGTATGGCTGGTGCGACCACAATGAGAGCAGAGAAAGCAAGAAAGTCCACGTCCGCCAGAAGGATTGTTGCGGCCGCCAGAGCCACTCCGCTGAGTATGATGAGCATAGGTGTCAGGGAGCGGTGGGGAGGATAACAACGGATGCTAAAGCAGAGATGTAACAACAATGATGCGGGCAGCAGTGGCATCCAAGGTGGGAGAATCCGCCTCACCAAGGATCTATTGACGGATCATGTCATAGGACTCATGAAGTCGTAGAAGGAGGCACACGACCAGAAGCTCCTGAAAGTGCTTGTGTTTCTCGGCTAGATCTACAAGGAAGGGACAATTCTAAAAACTTTTGGATCCAAGAGCCCGAACCTGTTGGTATGCAGCAACATGAGACATGGAGGGACAGACAAAGAGGTTCACATAGAGAGTATATATGCGAGACGTTTGAGCCCCCTTTGAATAAAGAGCGACAAGATGAATAAAGAGGTAAGCAACCTTGACCGCGTCATCATGGCGGATGACGAGAAGTCACTCATCAGAAAGGCTGTTAGCCAGCCAAGTGCGAACAAGAGTTACGCTAGCATCCTATTCATCAAAAAGATCGGACTCGGGAGGAGGTGGGTCATTGGTAAGATGATGGCGTTTGCGTTGTGAGCGAAGTAGAGAGGTGACAGAAACACCAGTGTGGATAGTTAGAACTGATAAGTTTGGAAATGGTTCCAAGATTTTCCCGAAGGAGTAGGAGGAGGAGGAGGAGGGTGGGCCATGGGTGTAGTAAGCGACGTCGAGGTATCAGAGAGAGCCATAGAGAAGAATAGAACGGACAAAAAGGAAGTTGTGCGAATAGGGAAAAGAAGTCGCGCGAACATAAAAGTGGTCGCACGATACTAAAGGATCGCAGGGTGACAAGGAGGTCACGAAATCAGGTCGCGAGCAGAGAATAGAGAAGGCAGACAAGAACTCGTGCGAATAGGAAAAGAGGAAACCGCGTGAAAGACAGATCACGTGGCAAGAGGGAGCTCGTAAAAACAGGTCGCGAGCAGAGAGCGAAAAGGCGCGCGGACACAAAAACGATGTCGCACACACAGAGGGCAGCGACAAGGAAGAGAAGGAAACCGCGCGGATAGGGCTCAAGGAGAAAGGGACAAACCGCGCAAACAGAATATGCTCACAGAGTCAAGCGGAAAAGATCGAGGCCTCTGATACCATGTGCGAACAAAAAAAGGAGAAACTGAAATTTGGACAATAATAAAGTTTTTTATTTCCAAAATTATGAGTAGTACAAAGGTATGACTTCCCTTTTATATAATGGAGGATAAGAGAGAGATTACAAATAAGTAATGTGGGATTAAATACATTTATGGTGACTAGTGGCTAGACAAAACCAGGCCGCATAGGTCGCGCGGTTAGATGGGTAGGTTAACTGCCCGACCACATACAAAGAGATGACAAGCCGCCAGAGGAGACCGCAAGACCGCACAGCCATCAAGCTGCCAGAGTGAAACCTCCAAACCGACCTGTCTCCAAGCCGCCAGAGTGAAACCGCCGGACCGCTTGGTCTGCATACTTCAACAAAAGGATAGTGATCTATCTCGATGAAGAGATAGTTCAGGCTAAGATCTCCCTATCCTATTTGAAGAGTCTCCCTTACTGAAGACGTTATAAAGGGGGGAAAGGCAATGGGAGATGGCCATGATCAAGGGGGAGTATGCTGTGCAAGCAGAGATGTCATACAAAATAAATAAAACCGTCTAAGTGGTATACAGCCAACTCAATTAGTCAGGTGGTATAAAGAAGAGATATGTGCCACCAATGGTATACAGTACACACTACCTATTTCCTAATCAGGCTTGTATGTGTATCAAGATAGCTAAAGCCAGTGGTAAATCTATTGTTGAAGAAGTGGAAGAGATCTGGCTCAGCAAGAAAAGACTTTCAAGTGGTTGGTCACTTGAAGAAATCTAACTCAGCAAGGAGAGGAAGCAGTGGAAGAACAAATCTTCCTCCTTCTAGTATCACAGGAAGGATTACAACAAATCTGAGAAGATGCTCTCCAAAGGAGACAGATATGATCCTAAACCCAGAAAACATATTTCTTCTAACATAATATGTTATTGTTGTAGCAAGTCTAGGCATGTCTGTGCTGACTGCCCAGTTAAATGAAAGGAGAACAAGTGAGAAGAAGCACCTCCACCACAGGGTGAAAGGAAGATAGGAAAAGCAAGGATGAAACTTGTTTATTCCAAGAGAGAAGGCTGATGTCATTGGAGCAGCAAGAAACTAACCAATCTTGCAATCTCAACTCCAGAATCAGATCAAATATCTGTTGGGAGCTACTATGCTCATTTGTTGTGGATACAACATCAGCTCCATGATATCAGGACCATAACCTCCATATAAGTAGAACTCCTTTATATTGAGATTCTACTAGTGTAATCTAAATTGCTGAGAATCCTGTCTCTCATAGTAGGACTATGCATTTTAAGATTAAGTATCAGTTAGTTAGCAAGAATGTGGAAAAGGAAGAGCTCAGTCTTGAGTTTGTCCTCACAGACATACTAGTAGCTGACATCTTTACTAAGCCACTAGATGAAGTCAGGTTCAACACCCTCAAGTTTGAGTTGGGTATGTTGAGCTTAGTATAGCTTCAGTTTCTCCATGTTATATTTCTATTGCAGAACTCACCTCTCTTGCAGGTACATAAGTCTGACATTTGATATCAAGACTGTCAAGTGATATCAAGTGATATCAAGACTAAGATGGACTCAAGTGTCCAGTAAAGGAAATGACAGCAGATGCTCCAATTGAGGGGGAGCAAGTAAAAATGCTCCTGTTGAGGGGGAGCAAATCCAGAAGTTGCAAGAACAAGTTTAACTTCCTGTTAAGAGGTATATTTCTGTTGCAAAACTCACCTCTCTTGCAGGTAGATAAGTTTGATATTTGATATCAAGACTCTCAAGTGATATTAAGTGATATCAAGACTAAGATAGACTCAAGTGTCTAGTAAAGGGAATGACAACAGATGCTCCAATTGAGGGGGAGTGATGAGTCCCATTTATATAGGGTTTTGCGAACTCATCTGGGCTGGTTTTCCTGACTTTGCACTTCACTTTTCGGTTGTTTTCATTGATATTTCATTCCTACTGCGTTTCGCGTTTAGTGCACTTTTCTAGCCCGTGGGTGCACAATTGCGCATTCGATTGCTGGGGGTTCCAGTAGTTTTTATTACATTTTGTTGATTGCTGGAGGGTCCTCCTTTTTGAGTTTTTATTGTGTGCAGGTGGTGCGTTTTCCCCAAGTCTGGAATGCAGTTTTGAGGAAAATGCATGATCGTGCATTTTCTTAGCACACGGTCGTTTGTGATCGTGTGTTTTGTTTGTGCAGGAGAAACGTCGAGCTAAGCTCGACGAACTGAGCTCGACGATCTTAACGCACGGTTAACACATGGTTTCTTCGGAACATTGCGCGAAGGAAACGCACGGTTTTCCTGTAGCCTTTTGGTTTTTCTCTGTTCTGTGGTTGGTCGTGCGTCTTCTTCATGCACGGATGGAAGCGCCCGTGCGCGCGTAAATCGCACGATTTCACCCGGTTGCCTGCAATTTCTGCCCGCTGTCGTTGCCCGTGTAAATTACTTCACGCACGGACTGATCGCTCGTGCGTGAAGGAAACGCACGGGTCAACGCTTCTTCTTCTTCAGGTGCCTTCTGGTTATTAATATCGCACGGTTCACGCACGGTCGTACGCCAGACTGTGTGTGACCATTTTTTTCTGACTTTTACTATTTAAGCTGCATATTTCTCCTAGTCTGGAACAACTTCGTTTTCCCCCGCCATTTCCGCCCCTTGGAGCGGGAACTCGCCCCTCCAGCCATTGTTTTCTCTCTCCTCCTTGGAGGGTTGATCCGGCCACCCTTTGTCCTCCAAAGAGCTTGCTAAAGCTTTATCTCCGGCCGCCATCGCCATTGCCGACCTCCAAGCTCCTGTTTGAGTTCTTAGTTGCAGAACTTGTGAAGCATTTCGCTCCGATCCGAATCAACAACTACAACACGAATAAGTCGGGTGTGAAGAAGGAAGTGACAGCCCTTCGGGATCCCGGATAGCTTCCAAAGACCGAGATAGGACGAGGCTCGACAACCCTGGCTTCCGACCGTGAATCTTTGAGAGTTTTCGAGTGCTTGGTTGTATTTCATCCCCTCTTTTTTTGTATTTACTTTAAACTGATCTTGTGCTAGTATGCTTGAGGTTTATTAACAATGTTTTGTTCAAGATCTTGTTACGGTTTTGTACGGTGATTTCTTGTTCATGATGTATGTTGATGAGTTTCCTCCTTGTTAGAGAAAGTCGTGTTTGAGCCGTTCTAGCGACTGCTAGAAGCGCGCGTTGCGAAGAGGTGTTTACGACCCTTGATAGTTTGTTTGTCTCAACTATTACTCTTTGGAGTAATTCACCCTGACGATGCGGTGACGACAACCCGCACTAGTTTGATGCTGTTTAGCGTAGGAAAACCAAAATCAAACCCGTTGAAAGAAATTATACCTAATCACCTAGAGGGGGGGGGGGATGAATAGGTGACTAAATCATTTTATACTTTTTAGGCAGATTGCAGATTATATCACAGAGTTATAATTACTACTTCACAGAAATCAATCAGCAATCACAGAATCAAACATGCATACAGTGAACACACAGATTTATAGTGGTTCCCCAAGGTTTGGGTACATCCACTTTCCCCCTTCGCCTATCTAGTAGTGTACTAGATTCGGCCAAACTGCTTCACTATCTCAGATCCTCAGATCTTACACTCAGAACCCCAAATGGTTCCTACAGCTCAGGCCCAAGGCCCTACAACTCAGTGTTCTCCAAAGACCTACACTCAGCCACAAGGCCTACACTCAGCCACAAGGCCTACACTCAGCCACAATAGGCCTACACTCAAAGAAACAGATCTCCTACACTCAGGCACACAGGCCCTACCACTCAGCCTTTATAATTGCAGGCTTACAACTCAGATCCCTAAGGATCCTACAAGAAATTTAGAATTACAAAGTGTATACCTACAACTCAGAAAATGAGAGATGAGTTGATAGGTTCTTGAGGAGTTCTTGGAAGAACTCTGCTGAGACCAATCTCACTTGGCTTTCTTCAAAGCTTCTTGAATGTAGAACACAATAGGATTGATTCTCTGCAGCTGATCTTCAATCACTGCAACTTAAGATACAGAACTACGTCTGAACCCTTCTTCACAGCCTTGTTCCAACGGCTGTCTTCTTGGAAGGAGCTCTCTCTCTCCAACTTCTTAGATCTTCACTTGATTCTTCAATGAATAGCTAGATCTTCTTCTCTTTTTCAATCTCTTGATCTTGTGTAAATCTGTGTTGAAAATCATCTCTTTTTGTAGACAGTATAAGCCTATATATAGGCTTTCTTCATGGTGACCGGCTGATCCGGTTTCTAACGGCTTTCTGACATCTCTGACAGTTGCAGTAGACCGGCTGGAATGACAGCTATCATGTCATCCAGTCACTTCTTGAAATATTTGTAACTGTCTGAAAGTGTCGAGACAATCTGTCTTTAAGTGTCGACACTTATAGACCAAGTGTCGACACAAGTTGACTAAGTGTCGACAGTAGCCTTCAAGGTGTCGACACAACTTCTTGTGTTGTAGAATTCACTTCTCGACACAGCTTCTTCATCATGTGTCGACACTGATATTGTGTGTCGACACAACTTCTTGTTCTTCATTACTTAGTTGAATTCTTGTAAGTGTCGACACAACTCCTTTGTGTCGACACATCTTCATGTGTTGAACTTGTTCAGTGTCGACACATCTTCTTGGTGTCGACACATGCCTTCAGTGTTGATACTTTCTGAGTGTCGACACAGCTCCTTGTGTCGACACATTCTTCTTCTGTTGAGACTTTGGCTGAGTGTCGACACATCTCCTTTGTGTCGACACTTGTACTTAGAATTTTTGTTGTACATTGCTGAGTGTCGACACAGCCTCCTAGTGTCGACACTTTCTTCGTGTATTGAGTCTGCTGCTGAGTGTCGATACATTCTTTCTTGTGTCGACACTTTCTTCAAGTGTTGAGTCTTCTGCTGCGTGTCGACACATTCTTTATTATGTCGACACTTATACTTAAACTCTGCTGACTTTTGCTGAGTGTCGACACAGCCTCCAAGTGTCGACACTTTCTGATGTAGACACAGTTCCTCTGGGTGTAGACACTGCTTCTAAGTGTCGACACTTCTTCACTGGACATTTCTTCATAGAGTGTCGACACAGCCTTCGTGTGTCGACACTTTCTGTCTGGTGTCGACTCTGCATCCCTGGTGTCGACACAATTACTCCAAGTGTCGACACTGCTTGCCTGGGTGTCGACACAAGTCTTCTTAAGTGTCGACACTTTTCTCCTAGGTGTCGACACATGGACTTAGAAACTTTTCAGCTTTCCCTGTAAATACTTGACCTGCACAACTAAACTCAAAACACATCAAATACATTTTGATGTATATCATTGAGTAGGGTGAGGCTTCTTCAAATCAGGTATATTTAAACCAATGTACCCAACAATCTCCCCCTATTTGGAGAAGTCATAACCCTTAGTCAATAATATACACCATACATAACAAAATTACAGTATGATGAAAAACAGGATTATGCAATCAGGGAAAGTACATACACATGTATTAAACAAAACATGTACACACATATATCTCAGAACAAATATGTAATAGAGTTTTTTACACACCACATCGTTCTAACAACTTTGTCATATTCATTATACAAAAGTTTACAGAATGTTTAAAATCAAAAGATTACAACTGTAAACTAAAGATAAATTCTATTCTATTCCTGCTCAGCCTCCTTAATAACTATGCCCTTCCCATACTGTATCTTTGCTTGCACAGGGGCTTCAGCATCTTCAGCAGCAACAGGCTTCTTGCCTTTAAGATCCTTCTTCTTTTGCTCTTCAGCTTTAATCTTCTGCCTCTCAAAGTAATGATAAGGCTTGGGAAGGTACTTGCTAGGCTCCTGGGCAGTAGGAGGTAGCTTTCCCATCTTTGCCTTTCTTCTATATTGCACATTGGCTTCTTGCCTAGTCTCATGCTTCCTCCACTCCAGTTCAGAAAACCACTTGTTTCTATCTTGAATATTGTCTTTGGCAGCCTTCCATGCAGTTAAAATAATATTCCTGGAGGTGGGACTCCACTGTTCAAAATCAGGCCTTTGTTCAGCTTGCTCTCTGAACCTCTTTTTAGACAATCTGGCTTCTTGTTCTTTCAGTATAGCTTCTTATATAGCCTCAGATACTGGCTGAACCACTTTCTCTATGATCACATTGTGCTTTCCCTCAGGTGGGCTATACATAGATTGTATATCTGCTTATACCATATCAAAATCTGGTGGAGGATAGATCACCTGAGCTACTTCAGCTTGCTCACCTCCAAGATAGGCAGGATTAATCCCAGACTCTGCAACATTATCATCATCACATAAAGGAGGATAACCAAGAGTGGCTCTGATGGAATTGGAAATCCATTTTGCATGATCAGAGCCTGCTTTGACTAACACCCTCTCCTCCTTTATGACTTCTCTTTCTATGTGATCTCTTAGATCATCTTTCTGAAATCTGATTTGTGTATTTAGGTAATTGACTCCATCCTTGTAGAAGGGTTTCAACCTTTGGAGTTTTTCAGTGATCAGCTTCTGAGAATCTTGAATTGCAGAAGTGACAGCAGTTAGACTTTCTTGTAGTGCTTTGTCAAATTCTGCCTTTGCTGTTGCAATAGCTGTAGTTTGACCAGTAGCTAAATTCTTTAGTTCAATGACAATTGCATTGTGGGAAGCTGTCAAGTTATCATTCATTCTGATTTGATTCTCCAGTACATATCCTTGCTTTACTTCAAGTTCATCCACTTGAGCTTTGATTTTCTCTTGATGTGTAGCCAAGTACACCACTGCATTTCCTCCCTTGTGGAAGCAGTCAGTCATCTCCTTCTTATTTAGATTCATCTCAAATCTAATAGACTTAATGTCCTGGGCCAGATCAAACTGTAGAGATTTTTGCCCTTCATCCACATACTTTTCCAGAGCTTGCCTGTGCTCATCAAGCTTTATCTGCATGGCAACCATCAGAGATCTGTAATCTACAGATGGTGCTGGCTGTGGTGTAGGCTGAGGTGCAATGGTTTGTAAAGCCTTTTTATAAGTTTGGCTTCTTCTCTTAAATACTTGGAATTTTCTCTTTTTGGCTCTGGCAGCCTCCTCATCCTCAGAAGCAGATGTACTAGGTATATCAACCCTCTCCCTAGGTAGCTCCTCAACATCCTTTGGCTTCTCAGGCTCTTTCCTTGCAGTCTCTTCTAGAATCTCCACTTGCTCCCCCTCAACTTGAGCATTCTCCCCCTCAGCAGCAACACTTGCTTTCTCAAAGTCTGTTTGAAGTAGGTTAGGGAATAGCTCTTCTAGGGTGAATTCTTGTGGAGGATGGGGTGGAGAAACTCTAATCTCATCAACCACTTGAATAGATTCCACTTGATCTGCAATAGATATGTCCTCTATGACAACATCTTGGGGTGGACTAGGAACCTGAGGTTGCTGATTTGCAGTAGATAATGTGTCAGTTATAACTGCATTCTCAATAGAGTAATCTAATTGGTTTATTTCAGTTATTACCTCAAGTATGGTTTGTGTAGCTCTTTCACTTTCTAGAGGAGTTGGCTCTTCAACCAGTAGAGACTTCCCCTGGATAGAATCCTGGTGAAGTGGGCTAGCCTGTGGTAGCTCCCCCTGCCTGTCTGCAGCTACTTGTCTATCTGGAGGCTTTCCAACAGTTCCAGTTTCTTGTTCATCATCTGGTGTAAAGACAATATGCTCTTCAGAGCTACTAGATGATTCTTGAGCCACTGGGGCTATCTTCTTCTTTTTCATTAGTGGGGTTTCCTTCTCAGGTGTTGGCAATTCCTTGGTCAAGACCCTATCCCATCTTGAGAAGATCCTCATGTCCATCTTCCTCATGTGGTTGATTTTTCATCCAGCAGCTTGGCTCATTACTTCTGGTATACTATCAGCCAAGTAAAGACTTAGTATCCTACCCAAAATGGGTTTCTTCAGGCTATCCTTGATCTTCTCAAATACTACTACAGACCAATCAGTTTGCAGTGAGAAGATAATCCTTGTCATGAGACTGAACATATGTGATGAAACTCTGTCATGCCCTCCAGGCTTACTCAAGATCACTTTGCCAACAATTTCTGAGAGAAATTTTCCTTGACTGTTCATCCCCTTTCTATTGAACACTGATCCAATTTTCATCTTGGAATCCAAACCACACCAAGTTAATGCTTCCCTAGTTTTAGATGCAGAAACATTCTCTTCTTCCTTAATCCTTGGTAACAGAAGTACCTTTCTCAAACTTTTAGGTGAGACCTTCACCTTTTCTCCATGAACCCTTGACTTTATCTTGAGTCCAGACTCGTCTAGGGTTGCTCCATTCAGGAATTCCAGAACTTCTTTCTTCCAGATCTTGGTCGGCTCTGAAACAAGAAAATCTAACCCTGAGTTTGCAACTAGGGTTACCACATCCTTGATCTCTGATTCTGCGTCATCAAACGCGTGCCGCACCAGTTCATATCCTTCATTCACGTTCTCCTCGAGTTTGGGCGCCATTAGGGTTTGAAGAATTTGAATTGAGAGAAGAGAGGTGTTGACACACAAGTTTGGTCTCGAAACTTTAGTGAGCGTGTCGACAGAAAATGGCGAAATCCTATTTATACCTTTCTAGGATTATAGATGAAAGGGCGCGTTAACAAACTAAAATTGTGTCGACACTGTTGAAAAGTGTCGACACAGACCTATAATGTCTCGACAACTATGTGTCGACACAAGTATAGTCGACAGAATATATGTGTCGACACTTGTTTATGTGTCGACACCACTTAACTCGACACTTAGTCGAGACTTTACTTGGTTGATTCTGTGTAAATTCTAAGTGTCGACACCACCTTGGTTGTGTCAACACCGACCCTGTATGTGTCGACACTTATTTTCTGAAGTGTCGACACCAACTTCCTAGATGTGTCGACACCTTTTCCCTGAAGTGTCGACACCACTTTTCTGTCTCGACACAGACAACTCTGTGTGTCGACACTATTTTACTTAGCTATTTCTGTAAACTTATTCTAAGTTTATCATACCTACTTCAATTTTAAACCTATTGAACTTGGTTTCTTCTAAAGGCTTAGTATACATGTCAGCTAGTTGATTATCTGTTTTAACATACTCTAGTGAAATATCTTCTTTTTCAACATGTTCCCTTAGAAAATGATATTTTATTTCAATGTGTTTAGTTCTACTATGGAAAACAGGATTGTTTGCAATAGATATAACACTTGTAGAATCACAAAATAGTGGTGTTCTACTTACCTGAATACCATAATCCTCAAGCTGATGTTGTATCCATAGAAGTTGAGCACAACAACTTCCTGCAGCCACATATTCTGATTCTGCTGTGGAGATAGCCACACTTGTTTGTTTCCTGCTACTCCAAGATATCAGTCTTCCACCTAGGAATTGACAGGTACCAGTTGTACTTTTCCTATCTTCTTTGCAGCTTGCAAAATCTGCATCTGAATACCCTGTCAGTTCAAAGTCTCCATTCCTAGGGTATCAAAGGCCTAGATAAGGAGTGCCCTTAATATATCTCAGTATCCTTTTGACTGCTGTCAAATGAGACTCTTTAGGGCATGCTTGGTACCTAGCACAGACACATGTAGCATACATGATATCTGGTCTACTTGCAGTCAAATATAGAAGGGAGCCAACTATCCCTCTATATAAAGTCTCATCTACAGGTTTCCCTGCATCATCTTTGCTAAGAGACATACTTGACACCATAGGAGTTTTCATGGTCCTGGAAGATTCCATACCATACTTCCTTATCAGTTCTAGGGTGAACTTAGACTGGCATATGGATAGACCATTCTCAGTCTGTCTAACTTGGAGACCCAAGAAGAACTTAAGTTACCCCATACTGCTCATCTCAAATTGTCCTTGCATAAATTTTGCAAACTTTCTGCAAAGACTACTTTCAGTAGACCCAAATATAATGTCATCTACATATATTTGGACTAGTATTATCTTGCCTCTGGATTCCCTAAGGAATAGAGTCTTGTCTATTTTCCCCCTTGTGAATTTATTCTCAATGAGGAAACTAGATAGGGTTTCATACCAAGCCCTAGGGGCTTGTTTTAACCCATACAAAGCCTTCCTAAGTCTATAGACATAATTAGGTTGAGTTGAATCAACAAAACCTGATGGTTGTTCCACATAGACCTCTTCCTTTAGATTACCATTCAGAAAGGCTGACTTAACATCCATTTGGTATACTTTAAATCCTTGATAGGTTGCATAGGCCAGGAACAACCTTATAACTTCCAGTCTGGCTACTGGAGCAAAGGTTTGATCAAATTCAATACCTTCTTCCTGCCTATATCCCTTAGCAACCAATCTTGCTTTGTTCTTGACAATTACTCCATGTTCATCCATCTTGTTCCTAAAGATCCACTTGGTCTCAATTATGTTGTGGTCTTTTGGTTTAGGAACAAGCTCCCAGACTTTGCACCTCTTGAATTGATTCAGCTCTTCTTGCATTGCCTCAATCCAATGAGGGTCTCGGATGGCTTCTTCAAACTTCTTTGGCTCTACTTGGGATAGAAAACTGGAGTAGAGTGCTGCACTCAGATTTCTGCTCCTTGTTTGTACCCCTTGTCTTATATCACCAATGATTTGATCTGCTGGATGATCTCTTAGATGCCTATTAGCTGGAGGCATCCTGGCTTCTGGTTGAAATCCTTCAGCTTCTTCATCTTGCTGCACTCCTTGGTCTTCTTCTACATCAGGTACATGTAGTACTCCCCCTGGACAATAGTAACTATCATCTACATGCTGACTTGCATTAGATCCTTCTTCAATAGTGTGCTTGTCCATCTTCTTAGTCACACCTGTGGAGCTGCAAATACTTCTAGACAACTCATGGTTAATAAGTCTAGGTTCATCAAATACTACATGTACTGACTCTTTTACAACTTGAGTAGACAAGTTGTAGACTCTATAAGCCTTAGTATTGTTGCTGTACCCAACAAAAATCCCCTTTTGGGACTTGGCAGCAAACTTGGTCAAGTAAGACTTTCCATTGTTAAGTATAAAGCATTTACAACCAAAGATCCTGAAATAGGATAGATTTGGTTTTCTGCCTTTCACAATCTCATAGGGGGTCTTATTGTGGCTCTTAGTAATGGTAGCCCTATTAATTACATGGCATGCAGTGTTTACTGCCTCAGCCCAGAAATATTCTGGGAGAGATGTGTCACTTAATAGGGTTCTACCAGCCTCAATCAAGGTTCTATTTTTCCTCTCAGCAATGCCATTTTGCTGAGATGTTCTTGGTGAATAAAATTACTGAAATATCCCAAATTTTTCACATAGGTTTGTCATACTATCAGACTGGAATTCAGTACCATGGTCACTTCTTATCTTGACCACTATACTGTCTAGTTCATTCTGAATTTGTTTGACAAAGCTATAGAAGATACTAGGTGTTTCAGATTTCTGTCTAAGGAAGAACACCCAGGAAAACCTTGAGTAGTCATCTACAACCACAAAGGTATAGACCTTCCTACCTAGGCTGTGAACTAGCATAGGACCAAAGAGATCCATATGCAAGAGGTATAAACACCTCACAGCATCTTTGTTTTCAATGTTACTAAAGGTGGATCTAGTCTGCTTGCCCTTTTGACAAGCTGAGCATATTCCATCTTTAATACACTTAACTTGAGGACCATTCCTCACTAACTCTTTGCTATAGAGTTGGCCAATTGTCTTGTAGTTCAGATGGGCTAGCCTCTTGTGCCATTTGACACAATGAGAGACTTTCTCATCAGCAACAAGACACACTGGAGAACCATTGTTCTCACACATAATGTCTAGGCAATAGACATTTCTCTTTCTGTAACCTGTCAAAATGATCTCTTGATCATTTGACCTCCTGATATGACAACCATCTTTGACAAATGAGATGTCATATCCTAAATCACTCATTTGACTTATACTAATAAGGTTATGTTTCAAACCTTTAACATAAGCCACTTGAGTAATTGTAATATGGGTGCTAGAAATGTTACCAAAACCCTTGATGATTCCTTTTTCAGAACCACCAAAGGTGACTTTAGGACCATCCTTGATGGGTGTGTAGTCCTTTAATAATCCCCTAGTTCCAGTCATGTGTCTGGAACATCCACTGTCCAAGTACCATATTGGGGCATGGCCACTTGGACTCACCTGCAAAACAGATTAGTTGACCTTAGAACCCAAAGAATTCTTGGGTCCTTGGTGCTGGTTAGTTTGCCTCTTAACAAAGCTACCTGCAGATCTTCCAACAGGCAGTTTGCTACTCAACTTGGCACTAGAATTGTGCCAACAGTCTATGGCAAAGTGGCCTACCTTGCCACAGCACCAGCACTCAAATCTATTGTACCTTTGCTTAGGTACATCCCTAGCTGTTTTATCTACAGCTGGCTTGTTGAGAGCTGGGGCTTTGCCCTTAGACTTGGACTGAACAGTCCTAGCAGGTTTTGTGAAACCTAATCCAGTTTTACCCTTTTGATGTACAAATTCATCAATCAAAGGTGGAACAGACTTAGGTTTTGAAAAACTTGCAACAATGTCTCTCTCCTTCTGAAGACTAATCTCCAAATTTCTGATTTGATCATTCTTGAATGTTATAGTACCCATCTGAATAACTGTTATGTTCTTCAGCCTGACTATTTCATTCAGTTTTTGATCAATTAGCTTATCAAACTCAGTTGCAGCCATTTTGAGACTTGCAATCTCCTTAGCCTGACTTTTGGCCAAGGATTTGCTTTTCTTAAATGCTTGCAATAGAACTCTATATTCATCAATCAATTGATGAATATCCCCTTTAGATTCAGATCCACTGTCATCATTTGATGCTGATGTAACTGAATCTGAACTAGCAAAAGAAATTGAACTTAAAGAACAATTTTGTACTTTACTAGGTCCAGGCTGCTCCTGGATTTTGTCACCTTCTGTTAAGGCCATCAGTCATTTGCACTGGATGTCCTCTTGCTCATATATAGAGTTCATTATCTGGATGAACTCTTCTTCCTCTTCTTCAGCAAATAGTCCTATGTATGCTTCTGCTTCTGACTCAGTATCTGAAGAAGATATGTCTGACATGCTTTTGTCTTTTTGTCAACAAAGGACCTTTCCTTTTTGCCCTTGAATTGAGTCTTTTTCTTATCATTAGACTCTTTCCTTTTCTCAGGACAGTCAGCAATAACATGTTCTTGTCTGTTACAGCAATATCAAACAATTTTTGATAAAGTTGCTTTGCTTGACTTGGTCTTTCTTCTGTCTTTCTTTGATGACTTCTTGTTCTGATAATAGTCATCTTTTCCATGTGAAGTGGATGGCTTTGACCTCCACTGTTTCTTCTTTAGAAACTTCTGAAAGTGTCTTGTGAAGGCTGCAAAATCCTCATCACTCTCACTACTTTCAGAGTTTCTGCTTTCTGAATCATCTGACTCAGTCTCAGCCACTTTTGGAGGTGGAGATGGAGACTTACTTTTGTATTTCCTGGTGGCTTCTGTCTTGAATGCCACTGTCCTTTCTTTATGCTCACTTCTTGTAGTCTTCTCCTCCTCCTTTCTTAACATCAACTGCATCTCATAGGATAGCAGTTTTCTAAACAATGTTTGAGGAGGGATATCTGCTAACTTTGCCATTTCCCTTATGGCACAGATCTTGGTGTCTCAATCCTTTGTTAGGGACCTCAAGAACTTATCATTTAGCTCATAATTACTGAATTCTCTTCCATAGGACATTAGCTCATTGACAATCCTATAGAACTTCTTATAGCATTCAGTTATGCTATCAGACCTACCTTGCCTGAAACTTTCATATTCTTGGTTTAACAAAGACTTTCTGTCCTGTGTCACTTCTTCTGAACCCTCCATGTACACTATAAGAGTATCCCACATCTCCTTAGATGTCTTACAGTGTATCAAGTTCTGAAAGGTAGCATCATCTATGGCACTCACAATGATATTCTGAGCCCTCTTGTCCATTGTGGCTAGAATTATCTCATCTTTTGTCATTTCAGAGAAGTTCTTAGGTGTTCTCTGATTTGCATCCAGGACTGAAACCTTCATAGGCACATATGGCCCTTCTTTAACTGTGATATATATTCTAGGGTCTGAGGCTTCCATAAACAGTCTCACCCTTTCTTTCCAGATGCCAAAAATCTCTTTTCTGCAAATGGGCAACTTCATGGATCCAAGTTCCTTATGATTCTCTGTTGAACCCATGTTTCTTGAGTTTCTTGATTCTGCACTTTACTTATTTGGAATCTGCCAACAGGATCTACTCAGACAGTTAAGTCCTTTTTGAGTAACCTCCCTCTGATAGCACTTGAAAGAAATTATACCTAATCACCTAGAGGGGGGGGGGGGGTGAATAGGTGACTAAATATTTTTATACTTTTTAGGCAGATTGCAGATTATATCACAGAGTTATAATTACTACTTCACAGAAATCAATCAGCAATCACAGAATCAAACATGCACACAGTGAACACACAGATTTATAGTGGTTCCCCAAGGTTTGGGTACATCCACTTTCCACCTTCGCCTATCTAGTAGTGTACTAGATTCGGCCAAACTCCTTCACTATCTCAGATCCTCAGATCTTACACTCAGAACCCCAAATGGTTCCTACAGCTCAGGCCCAAGGCCCTACAACTCAGTCTTCTCCAAAGACCTACACTCAGCCACAAGGCCTACACTCAGCCACAACAGGCCTACACTCAGAGAAACAGATCTCCTACACACAGGCCCTACCACTCATCTTTTATAATTGCAGGCTTACAACTCAGATCCCTAAGGATCCTACAAGAAATTTAGAATTATAAAGTGTATACCTACAACTCAGAAAAAGAGAGATGAGTTGATAGGTTCTTGATGAGTTCTTGGAAGAACTCTGCTGAGATCAATCTCACTTGGCTTTCTTCAAAGCTTTTTGAATGTAGAACACAATAGGATTGATTCTCTGCAGCTGATCATCAATCACTGCAACTTAAGATTCAGAACTAGGTCTGAACCCTTCTTCACAGCCTGGTTCCAACGGCTGTCTTCTTGGAAGGAGCTCTCTCTCTCCAACTTCTTAGATCTTCACTTGATTCCTCAATGAATAGCTAGATCTTCTTCTCTTTTTCAATCTCTTGATCTTGTGTAAATCTGTGTTGAAAATCATCTCTTTCTGTAGACAGTATAAGCCTACATATAAGCCTTCTTCATGGTGACCGGCTGATCCGGTTTCTAACGGCTTTCTGACATCTCTGACAGTTGCAGTAGACCAACTGGAATGGCAGCTGTCATGTCATCCAGTCACTTCTTGAAATATTTGTAACTGTCTGAAAGTGTCGAGACAATCTGTCTTTAAGTGTCGACACTTATAGACCAAGTGTCTACACAAGTTGACTAAGTGTCGACACTAGCCTTCAAGGTGTCGACACAACTCCTTGTGTTGTAGAATTCACTTCTCGATACAGCTTCTTCATCATGTGTCGACACTGATATTGTGTGTCGACACAACTTCTTGTTCTTCAGTACTTAGTTGAATTCTTGTAAGTGTCGACACAACTCCTTTGTGTCGACACATCTTCATGTGTTGAACTTGTTCAGTGTCGACACATCTTCTTGGTGTCGACACATGCCTTCAGTGTTGATACTTTCTGAGTGTCGACACAGCTCCTTGTGTCGACACATTCTTCTTCTGTTGAGACTTTGGCTGAGTGTCGACACATCTCCTTTGTGTCGACACTTGTACTTAGAATTTTTGTTGTACTTTGCTGAGTGTCGACACAGCCTCCTAGTGTTGACACTTTCTTCATGTATTGAGTCTTCTGCTGAGTGTCGACACATTCTTTCTTGTGTCGACACTTTCTTCAAGTGTTGAGTCTTCTGCTGCGTGTCGACACATTCTTTATTATGTCGACACTTATACTTAGACTCTGCTGACTTTTGCTGAGTGTCGACACAGCCTCCAAGTGTCGACACTTTCTGATGTAGACACAGTTCCTCTGGGTGTTGACACTGCTTCTAAGTGTCGACACTTCTTCACTGGACATTTCTTCATAGAGTGTCGACACAGCCTTCATGTGTCGCCACTTTCTGTCTGGTGTCGACTCTGCATCCCTGGTGTCGACACAATTACTCCAAGTGTCGACACTGCTTGCCTGGGTGTCGACACAAGTCTTCTTAAGTGTCGACACTTTTCTCCTGGGTGTCGACACGTGGACTTAGAAACTTTTCAGCTTTCCCTGTAAATACTTGACCTGCACAACTAAACTCAAAACACATCAAATACATTTTGATGTATATCATTGAGTAGGGTGAGGCTTCTTCAAATCAGGTACATTTAAACCAATGTACCCAACACCCGTCTATTATACTTAGCACTTTCATTCATTTCTCTGAAAGCGAAATCCATGCTCCCTACTTGCACTCCGCATGAGATCGATACTTGGGGAAGCTATTCCTCCATTTTATTACTTGGCCGTGAACGGTAATATTACCGCCAACGCATCAACGTTTTGGCGCCGTTGCCTGGGAGTGCAAATGTTGCGTGGATTTTGTTTCTTTTGGAAAACGTTTGTGAGTGTTTTGGTGTTTTTAGTGTTTTCTCTTTGTGAGTGTTTTATGATAGATCTGAACCTTGGTGGAAGGCGCGAAGATTTGTGTGTTAATCCTGAGACTGCACGAGCAAGGAGAGCTCGCTTGCGTGCTACTGCAACTAAGGGAAGGATGGATGACTTGGGCCATTTGGGAAACGGCCAAGGGGAACGAATTGTTGAGAACCAGGATGTGGCCCAGCCTCGCATTAGGACAATGCGGAATTTCACTACCCCTACCATGGGGAGTGTTTATCCAGGGTTCGGGCCAGCCATAGCCAATAATCATTTTGAGATCAAGCCTGCAAATTTGAATATGATTAGGAACAATACTCAGTACTCGGGTCGGCGGAGCGAGGATCCTCAGCTACATTTTGCTGAGTTTTCTGAGATATGCGGTACTTTCCGCTATGCGGGCATTGCGGATGAAGTTGTAAAACTAAAGTTGTTCCCTTTTTCACTGAGGGATAGGGCCAAGACGTGGCTACATACTATTGTGCCTGGCATCGCTACCACCTGGGAAGCTTTATCTTCCATGTTTTTGGCTAAGTTTCATCCTATTGATAAAATTGTTAAAGCTCGCAGGGAAATAGCCACGTTCAGACAGCTGGATCAAGAAACTCTTTCTGAGGCATGGGAGAGATTTGCTGACCTACAGCTTCATTGTCCTCAACACGGCTGTGAGCCTTTGAATTTGGTGGAGATATTCTATTTCGCCATTGAGCCAAATTTCAGGGCAATGATCGATGCTGGGGAGGGTGGCACGATCATGAACTTATCTCCTAAGGAAGCGTTGAGACTCCTTAAAGACACGGCCTCCCACAACACGTACTGGACAGCGGGCAGGAATGCTCCTATAGGGGCGAGAAATTTGTTTGATGTAAATGCGGTGGGGTTGCACGCCGAATCGAGCCATCCTGCTTTGGATGGGAAGATGATGTTGATCTGATCTACCACACCGCCTACCCCTGTGAGGAGCATATCGTGTCAGGGTTGTGGTAACTCTGGCCACCACGCTTATGAGTGCCCTGCGGGTGAACTATTTGCTGAACAGGCAAGTATGGCTTGTGAAGAAAATGTTAATTTTATAAATAATCAAAATCATGTTGTGCATTATAATAATACTTATAACCCTAACGCGAGAAACCATCCCAATTTCTCGTGGAACAAAAATGCGCCTCGTCAAAGATGGCAGGGGGGCCAGCATCAATTCGATGCTCAGGCTTTTGGTAGCCATCCGCGACGGTCTCAGCCGGGTTATAATCAGAATTTGCAAGGGTCGCGAAAGAGCGCATTAGAGGAGATGATGGAAAAGTTTGTTGAAATGGCCCAGTCGAATATGGCTACTCAGACTGCTTCCATGAGGAATTTGGAAATGCAATTGAGACAATTGGCCCACGTATTCTCTGAGCGCACCCGAGACACACTTCCTAGCGACACGGAGAAGAATCCCCATGAGCAGGGTAAGAGTGTTCAGGATGTGGGAGAATGTAATGCCTGTGAAACGACTGTTAAATGTGAGATAAATGCCATAGAAACTCTAGCGCTTTGTGATTCCAGTTCATCTTGCAACATTCTTGCTTTGCAAGTTGTTGAAAAGATGAATTTGAATATCTAATCTGATGGAAGGAAATCCCTAGTGCTGGCTGGTGGATCTGTGGTTGAGACCAATGGAGAGGTGAAGGGTGTAGAAGTGGTTTTGAATGGGACGGCTGTCTTCACGGACTTTCAGGTGCTTGGACCTAGGGGTAACACGTCAAAACCCATCCTTGGGGTCCCCTTCCTTAAAGCCAGTGAGGCGACGTTGCATTTTGATGTTAGTGGCGTCACTGCTGCGCCCAAAGTTATTGCACATTTACCATCTTCGCCTACTCAATTAATTTCTATTGACTTCGTAGAACCAGTGAACTTAACTATCGTGTCATCTAATGATTTTTCTAGCTGTGATAAGGAAGATTTTCAATCGACAGGACAAAAACAGGTTGAGGAAGATGTTGAAACGCCAATGACAACTAAAGGGAAAGAAGTGACACAGGTCCTTGATGTGATGCATGATGCTGCTGCGAAGATGGATGTGTTGTGCACGCCGGATGTTGGCGAGCAGAATTTTGATTTAAAAACTCCAAGTTGTTTAGCCAAAGTCTGTAAAACTATGAAACAGGTATCGTGGGCTGATCATTCACCCTTAGCGAGTGAAGAAAGGATGCACCCGAATTTGGATGTTAATCTAGCTGCTAAAGAGCCGGGTGTGACTTTACCTCCCTGACGCTTCTCTTCTGTGGAATTAAAATGAAAGGAGTTGTTTTTGCGCAAAGCGCAGAGTTTTGCCTGCAGGCGCAGGACGGAGGAGGGTAGGGGCAGGGGAGACTTGTCTTCCTTGGGCCCTAAAGCTTTCCCCTCTTCCTCATCTCGCGTGCCTGGGGGGATCTATCACAAATCGGCGTTTAGCTGAAAAGTGAGGGATCTCCGGGTCGTTTCCTTTTGTCTTGTTGCTGCTAGCATTTTATTTGCTTAATGCTCTGTGTGACTTTGAATTCTCTTTCTTTGCATATTAAACTTTTGCTACCTGAACATTATATAAAACTATTAATACAGGTATTTGGTCCACCTTAAGGACGATAAAGAAAAGGGCTTCTGGGAGACAACCCAATTTAGCTGCGTTTAATTTGTTTGCTTAGCTTTTTGAGTGTGCATGCCTATTATTTGCTTGTTCGGAGATGAGCTTCTTGCAGGTGATTTTGTCTGGGCCGTGGGCTTATTGATCAAGTTTAAAGCCAATCTTCTAGTATGCTCATCTTCTGAGCATTGGGTAACTTCTCCCATTTTCTCATTTTAATTTTAACTGCAACATATTTGGCTGTGCTTCTTAGCTTAAGTCTGGGGGAGAGCTTGTCGATGTTACCTTTCCTCGTGCACTTCATTTACAAACCAGCAGCTGTTTTTAATTTATTTATTTAGTTCATTGCATTGCGCATCGTTGCACCCACATGAGCGCGTACTTAGCTTTTAGCGTACCACGAGTCAAACTTGTTTCATTCGTTAGATTTAGGAAAATTACCTTGCTAACATAGGATTGTGAGACGGGGTAAAATGTTGACTTTGTTGTGCTACTAGTCGAGTGCTCCCATCTCGTGTAGAAATTAGAGTAGAATTAATTTTTTTGCATGCTTTTAGTTTTATATTTTTCTAATTGCGTAAATTCTTTTTATTCTACTCAAAAATTGCTGAATCTGGTGTGAATCCGACGGTAGCTTAGGGATGTGTGTAGACAGCCGATAGATTCGTATTGCTCGAGTTGGGAGGATGGATAGTCTTTCTCGATGGCTAAGAACTTGCCCCAAGCTACTCTAGAAGCATTGGTGCAAGGTTAGTTGAGTGTGAGCATGATGTAGGCCATCATTTTGGCCAGGTTGAGCTTTGTACCCGTTCCTATCTTTTTAACCTCGCTAGCCCCGTTGTGCCTACCCCTCCTTTGGTTCAGCTCCACTTTTATTTCACCAAAGCCTAATAGCCGACCCTAGTCACACACCCAAGTCTAGCTTTACTGTTTTATAATTTCATGATGGGGGTATTGATGTGGTGTTGTTCTTGGTGAAATGTGTGGTTGTGCTCCCATGAATTTATTTGCTGGAATTGTGCATAAGAAAAAGAAGAAATAAGAAGAAAAGTTATAAAAAGAAAATTTGAAAAAAAAAAGAAAAAGAGGAAGGAAAAGCGTAACTGAAAATCTGATTTGAGTTAGTATATTTTGTGGCGTAGGCGGTGCGCACGCACACCCGTATTTCAAAAATTAAGTCTGGGGGTGTGGTGTTGCTGCATGTTTTGTGGGTAGCGGATAAACTCTTGTGGTGCTAGCTCAGCTGGGTTTTGTGTGTAGCCTTAGTTTTTATCCTTGATTACCCCGCCTTAACCCAGGTCCCATTACCACCCGAAGTCCTACAGACATGCGCTTAAGGCAAACTAGTGTCGTGGAGAGAGTGCGAACGGGCAAGAATATGGTCACCGACATTGGTGGATTCCTTTGGAGGTTGTCCCGAATCCCGATCTTTGGCAATACTCGCCTTAGCAGATAGTCTATTTTCTTCGTACGCATTAACGGAGGATTCATCGTGATTCTATTTTTGAGTAGTCATAGAATTTTTGTTACGCATGCTGAAAAGTATAAATTATTTTGTATGCTTAGAAATTTTCTCTACTATATTTTTACGCCCGCGAGCGTGCGACTTTGCATGGTACCCCGGATCATAATTATTGTGTTAGTCAGTTCTTTTTCTAGTCTGCAAGGATCTTCTTTGCTCGGGACCCGCAAATAGGTAAGTTTGGGGGTATGATGAGTCCCATTTATATAGGGTTTTGCGGAATCATCTGGGCTGGTTTTCCTGACTTTGCACTTCACTTTTCGGTTGTTTTCATTGATATTTCGTTCCTACTTCGTTTCGCGCTTAATGCACTTTTCTAGCCCGTGGGTGTGCAATTGCGCATTCGATTGCTGGGGGTATGCACTTGGTGCTCCCCAGGGATCGTTCCAGTAGTTTTATTGCATTTTGTTGATTGCTGGAGGGTCCTTCTTTTTGAGTTTTTATTGTGTGCAGGTGGTGCATTTTCCCCAAGTCTGGAATGCAGTTTTGAGGAAAAGGCACGGTCGTTCGTTTTCTTAGCACACGGTCCTTTGTGATCGTGTGTTTTTTTTGTGCAGGAGAAACGTTGAGCTAAGCTCGACGAACTGAGCTCGACGATCTTAACGCACGGTTAACGCACGGTTTCTTTGGAACCGTGTGTGAAGGAAACACACGGTTTTCCTGTAACCTTTTGGTTTTTCTCGTTCTGTGGTTGGTCGTGCGTCTTCTTCACGCACGGGCTGAAGCGCCCGTGCGCACATAAAACGCACGATTTCACCCGGTTGAGTGCAATTTTTGTTCGCTGTCATTGCCCATGCAAATTACTTCACACACGTGCTGATCGCTCGTATGCGAAGGAAATACAGGGTTCAACGCTTCTTCTTCTTCAGGCGCCTTCTAGTTATTAATATCGCACGGTTCACGTACGGTCGTGCGCCAGACCGTGCGTGACCATTTTTTCTGACTTTTACTATTTAAGCCACAACTTTCTCATAGTCCGGAACAACTTCGTTTCCCCCTGCCATTTCCACCCCTTGGAGCGGGAAGTCGCCCCTCCAGCCGTCATTTTCTCTCTCCTCCTTGTTGGGTTGATCCAGCCACCCTTTCTCCTCCAAAGAGCATGCTAAAGCTTTGTCTCCGTCCGCCATCGCCATTGCCGACATCTAAGCTGCTGTTTGAGTTCTTAGTTGCAGAACTTGTTAAATTTTCTCAACGTGGTCAGCAAGATAGCCCAAACGCCAAATTAATATCTTCGGAACTACCCAGTTCTCACGTTGAACCAGCGGAAAACCAAGGAACAAAGGTTAATCCCAACAAACAATGGAACCACAAGCAGATCTTTTATTCATTGACTTCTTTACAACACGAGCCATACATAGCGAGACATGATTTCGCTAGTATAACAGCTGTAAACAAAAAGCACCAAAAACCAAGCCTGGCGGACAGCACCGGAGTCCGCCGAGACCGCCGAGGTCGCCCAGGTCGCCGAGTCCGCTGATATCGCCCGAACTTAAGCTGCAATCCGCCGAATAGCTACGGAGTCCGCCGAAGCTGCGAGGCCGCGCAGATACACCGTTATTCGTCTCCTGCTGAAGCTGAACTGAGGAACACCCACTACCCGCCTGAAGCCGGCGGACAGGTTATTGAAGCTGGCAAAGATGAAACAGAGCTGACAGGCCGTAGAGCGACCTCCTGCTGAATCCGTAGAGACCGCACACTTCCAAGTACTTGACCGAAGTCACAGCCAAACTCCTAGCTCCTTGAAGCTACCCGCGCGACCTGCACACAACAAACGTCAGCACTGAATCAAACCGCGCGGACAGACAAACTCAGACCGCAGCTCCTTGCCCAACCCAACTTACTGTTCACTCAAGTTTTTGTAGATGTGCCAGGGGGTCCTATCTATAGGCGAGGTGAGGAGTGTGGTCACCGCCCTAGAGATAGCGACACCGCCCTAGCCCGCGCGATAGCAAAAACACCGTCCGCTAAGTCCGCAAGGACTTAGCTGGATACCAAGGAAAACCGCCAGGAGCAAGGCAACATTGGCGAACCCTCTCCAGTCCGCCCAAGCTATACGGACAAGGAATCAGCCCGCAAGTCTTCCGACCACTGCAGGACAGCAACCCCCTCAATGGCTGTCCGCACCATCCTGAGGCAGTCCGCAAGACTCAAACCTCAATCCGCCACGAGTCCACGACCAAAGGCAGATAGCAACAGTCCGCCCGGTCATAGCGGACTTGGCGGATACGGCAGACACCATGGTCTTGGCACAGAGTGTGACCAAGTCCAAAACCATCAAAGGCCAATGCGAGCATGGCGGACGCAAACACCTGTCCGCCAAACACCGAAGCACAGACCGCCAGCATTCCGCAAGCTCCTCGCACTCCTGCCCCATCGTAGCAGCCATCTCCCTGACTCCAAAACAAGTCCGCCAATGACCTCTACAGCAAAGCACCTGCTGTACCACCAGAGCTCGACAAGGCCTCAGCCAAGCTCTAAGCCCAGTCCGCAATAGCCCACACCGCAGACAGGACAGTCCGTAAGCTTCCCGCGGACATGAGCCAAACCGCCAAACAGCACAAGCTTACACCACGGCCACTTAGCAATGCACCAGTCCACAAGCCTCTATCCGCTCAGGCCGCTCCTTGGCTAAATCACAGCCAACGTCCTATCTGCAGATATCAGGCCGCACAGTCCGCGGACTTCATGCAACAACCCGCTCAGAAGACAGCCGGCTTCCCACTAGACCTTCCACCAGGCCGTACATCGCAATCCTCCTAGTTCGCCTAGTCCGCCAAAGCTATCCTCCCAGGCCGCCCGGTCTGTCCCGTCAACCACTTCCACTTCACAAATTTCAACAGAACTTGTGAAGCATTTCTCTCCGATCTGAATCAACAACTATAACACGAAAAAGCCGGGTGTGAAGAAGGAAGTGGTAGCCCTTCGGGATCCAGGATACCTTCCAAAGACCGAGCTAGGACTAGGCTCGACAACCCTCGCTTCCGGCCGTGAATCTTTGAGAGTCTATGAGTGCTTGGTTGTATTTCATCCCCTCTTTTCTTGGATTTACTTTAAACTGATCTTGTGCTAGTATGCTTGAGGTTTATTAACCATGTTTTGTTCAAGGTCTTGTTACAGTTTCGTACAGTGAGTTCTTGTTCATGATGTATGTTGATGAGTTTCCTCCTTGTTAGAGAAAGTCGTGTTTGAGCCATTCTAGCGACTACTAGAAGCGCATTGCGAAAAGGTGTTTACGACCCTCGATAGTTTGTTCGTCTTCGCTATTACGCTTTTGAGTAATTCACCCTGGCGACGCGGTGACGGCAACCCGCACTAGTTTGATGCTACTTAGTGTAGGAAAACTAAAATCAAACCCGTCGATTTTACTTAGCACTTTCATTCATTTCTCTGAAAGGGAAATCCATGCTCCCTACTTGCACTCCGCGTGAGATCGATACTTGGGGAAGCTATTCCTCTATTTTATTACTTGGTCGTGAATGGTAATATTACCGTCAGCGCATCAGGGAGCAAGTCAAAATGCTCCTGTTGAGGGGGAGCAAATCCAGAAGTTGCAAGAACAAGTTTAACTTCCTGTTAAGAGGCAGCCAACAGCTGCAGTGGATCAAGGATCATCACAGCTGATCAACAGGTCCTCAGAACTATGCACAGTCTGTGGGGAGATCAACTCTAGTGGATGGCTGTTGTTGTGCAGTCACTGCTGCTGTTGTAAAGACATGCTGCTACACCTCCCTTACTACAACTCCATTCTGCAGAAGATTTAAGTGGTATATGGAGTGGTATTGACTCAAGTGGAACTATGTTCGCAGCTAGCTGAAGTGCTATAGTGGTGTGTTGTATCAGTGTATCAACACAAAAGGTATGACTCCTAATCAAGTGGTTTAATCACTAGGCTAATTTAGTTGGTGGTATCAATATGGTACTTTGGCTAGAATAGAGAGATAAATTCTCTGGTTGATGATCTTATCACCTCCCTCAATAGATATATGCCTATAGAAGAAGCCAGAAAGGGGAGATGTGTGGCAATACTTGGAAAGGGGGAGATGTAGAAGCAATACTTGACATGAGTAGGTCATGTTGAGTCAATGCATATTACTTGGAAAGATTCAAATAGTATGAGGAATGCAATGAGTACATGTTGAGCCATGTTGAGTCAGTGCATATTATGAGAAAAGTGGTTCTAGTGGTGCTCCATTTAAGTATTAAGTGGTATAAGGAGAGTGCATATTACTTGAGCAATTGTTCAAGTGACATGAGAATTCATTGACTTGACATGTTGAATCAGTGCAGTTAAATGAAGTACATTGAATTGATATGCTGGTAATTCAAGTAGCATAAGCTAGAAGATGTAATAGATATAGTTTACAACTGCATTAAATTAATATGCTTTTTATGTAAATGCTTCTTAATATTGATGGGTGTTATGCCTTCTTCAAATAGCGGGAGATTGTTGGGAATATTGCCCTTATTGTTTCCTAGACTTGATTTGAAGAGGCATCACGATCAACACTAAGAGCATAGTTGTATTTGATGTTGGTTAACCTCATCATGTACAGAATATTCTTTTGAACAAGGTTAGACATATTGTCTAAGTGATGGTGACAGGTGGTCACAAGGCAGACAAGTGGAGAGACTTAAAATCTGTCTAAATCCACAAGTGTTGAGTGAGGACAACTCACTCAACTCCAGATGCAAAGAAATGTTTTCAAGTCCACGGGCATTGAGTGAAACAAGCTCACTTAATGCCAGATACAAAGATGTGGTTTAAGTCCACAGGCGTTGAGTGAAGCAAACTCACTCAACGCTAGATGCAAAGATGTGGTTTAAGTGCACAGACGTTGAGTAAAACAAGCTCACACAGCACCAGACGCAAAAAAATATGATTAAGTCCATAGTAGTTGAGAGCAGCAATCTCACGCAATGCCAGATGCCAAAAAGCACTGAGAGAAGACAAGTCAGTCAAAGCCTGACTAATTGTAAGGAAGAAAAGTGGCCAAGTCCACTTGCGTTGAGTGAAAGTTGTTCACTCAACGCCATACTACAGAAAGCGTTGAGACATGCTCACGAAGTCCAAGCTTAAAGATGAAAGAGAAAAATCTAAGTACAAATGCGTTGAGTGAGGAAGGCTGACTCAACACTCTCAACGCATCCATAATAGAATTATTGGCTAAGTGTTTTGGCGTTGAGTGATGAAGGCTCACTCAAAGCCTACTGGTACAGAATGATTTGCCAAGGAAAAAAACGTTGCGTGATGAAAGCTCACTCAACGCTCTCAACGATTGTGATGCAGAAAGTTTGGCTAAGGACAAAAGCGTTGAGTGAAGCTTGTTCACTCAACGCTCTTAATACCTGAGTAAGACAGAAATCTGTCTAAGTGTTTTGGTTTTGAGTGAAGCTTGTTCACTCAACGCCTGTACTAAAAAGCTTGAATTTGACTAAGTTCATAGATGCTGACGTCAGCAAAAGTCAAATAAGTCAACAAAATTCAAAATGTGGCGGGATGACTACGATACACGACAAACTGCCCACTGGTCAAAATAGTTGTTGATCGGCGGAATAAAAAAAGCGGAGATTATATTGAAGAATTAGCTTTTGGAAAACGCGTTGGACTTCATCTTCTTCCTCGTCCATTGTTGCTGAGCTTGAAGAAGCAAGTTAAGATCATCTTATCTAAAAGTTCTAAAAGATAGTTGGTGTCATTGTCACCTACACCTGCAAGGTCAGAGGAAATCTCTGAAGAAGAAGCAGCAAGGTCTAACCTTGCTGAAGCTAATCTGAAAGCCGATCCAAGTTGTTGTAGTTATCTTCACCTGCTATAGCAAGTTTAGAAGAAATTTCTGAGGAAAATGGAGCAGCAAGGTTTACCTTTATTGCAGCAACAGGAAGAAAACAAGAGTTAGCTATTGACTTCCTCACCTTCTACATCAAGTTCAGGGACATCTCTCTGAGAAAGAAGTTGCAGAAAGGGATGACCCTAACTGCAGTTATTTCACAGTTCCAGCTAGTAATTTTCTAAAGAATTTTTTCTGGAAGCTGTGAAGTAGAAGTCAACACTGAGTTTGCTAAGGAAAGAAGGAAGAAGAACCTGCTCTCAAGTGGTCTGTGATTGTAAGATAGTTAGCTGGTTGAAACTACATGGTACATCTTGTCTTTAACTACAAGGTCAAAAAGTTCACTTTCTAAGGAAGAAGAAGGAAAGTTAGGGCTGAGTTTATCTTAGCTCAAGAAGCAGTAAAGGGCCAACCCTAGCTGCATCACTTCCTGCACAAGCCAAGTCAACCTGAAGATCAGTTTTTTATTGCTGTGAACAAGGTAGGGCTTAGACTATCTCAGTCTAGGAAGTTAGACTCAGAGAACTTCTCTGGAGTCAAATCTACAACAAAACCCACTTTCATCCATTAGGATCTTTTTGGATCTGAGTTGTAAGCCTGAATATATAAAGGCTGAGTGTAGGATCCTTGTGTGGATCTGAGAAGTAGGGCTTTGGCCTGAGTGGTAGGATTCTGTAGTGAATTTGAGGTAGAGCTGAGTTCCTGAGGCAATGCTTTTGAGCATGCGGTAGGAGAGTCATTCTCTCTAAGAGTAGGAAATTTGGGTCTGAGGTAGGATCCAACTTTGGATATGAGGTTGGACCTTTGTGTAACATCCCATTTTGTGCTAGACCCTCGCATACATTTAGAGTCAAGAGAATTGAGTCAAGCTCGGGAATAGTCGAGTGAGTCAAGTGAACACGACGCCACTCAACGAATTTAACTTAGAAATACTCAGGAAACTTTAGGCATCGAGTGATCTCGACGCCATTCGACGATGCGTCGAGTGAACTCGACACTACTCAACTCTTTTGACTTAGATTGCTGGAATGCTGACGGCGTTGAGTGGTGTCAACACCACTCAATATGGCGTTGAGTGGTGTCGACACCACTCAATGCTTTT
The DNA here is from genome assembly GCA_039583875.1 of Platanthera guangdongensis. Lineage (NCBI taxonomy): Eukaryota > Viridiplantae > Streptophyta > Magnoliopsida > Asparagales > Orchidaceae > Platanthera > Platanthera guangdongensis. The sequence goes on from CM077164.1 coordinate 118,685,107, forward strand.
GACTTAGATTGCTGGGATGCTGACGAGGTTGAGTGGTGTCCACACCACTCAATGCGGCGTTGAGTGGTGTCGACACCACTCTACGCTTTTAACTTGGAATTACGGGAATGACGGTGATGTTGAGTGGTGACAACACTACTCAACGCGGTGTTGAATGGTGTCGACACCACTCAACGCTTTTGACTTAATATGTTCTGGAGTGCTGAAGGCGTTGAGTGGTGTCGACACCACTCAATGCGGCGTTGAGTGGTGTCAACACACTCAACACTTTTGGACTTGGAGAATTTTTCAGTCTAAAAATTATGTTGACCGGTTCACTTGTATATGGGCTGAATCGGGTTCAGGATAAAATGGTGATGAGACATTTATCTCTACAACAAAACTATATAATCTATTCCTCATTTCAAGAAAACATATTTATGACAATAATTGACCGTCCATTACATGGGTGACAGGTGGCAGACACTTAAACCTCAACTCGTTGTATAAAAGAAGAGATGAGAAGACCACCGTCACCTTCACACTGCCAAGCCGTCGTTGCCATTATTGAGCCAGAAAGAGTGGGAAAATTCTATGGACCAGAGGATTATCCAGAGAAATCAGGAAAAGAGCTAGCTCGCCGGAGAAAGGGTTGGCCATGGCGCACCACTACCAAATCTGCCGTCAAGCTCGTCTATGGGTCCGTTTCTCCTCCCCTCCCTCTGTGCTAGATGTCTACCTCTTTTAGGAGAGATATTGGGCTCAAATGAGCCTGATGCCATGAGAGAGGGAGCATTCCAAGCATTTCACCTTGCTCGGGTTCGCCGGAGGAGCCACCTCCGGCGGCCATGCCGCCGGGAAATGCAAGCCACCTCAATGGAGGTTGTGGTGACAATCACCGGCGGCGGCGACGGCCCGATGGTCAGGAAATAACAAATAAAGTTGTTACCGGTCGAGGCAATCTGGACCATCGACTCATTGGGGAAGATGAGCTGATGTCGTCCATTATTTATATTAAAACTATATGTTTATTTAAATGTTCATTTTTTGTCACTAATTGAACAGCAACTTGTTTGTAAATTTTAGGCCTCTTAGAGGCATTTTCAGAAATGATGCTCAGCATGAAAAAGGTAGATCTAAGTGTTACCTTTAATTTTACAACGTAAACTTGAAATTTGGAGAACTATAGCTCCCTGCAAGGCCATTCCACTAAAACTGGTCCTAGGATAGGGCAAATGTTTAAATGAGTGCCCAAACCAAACCCTAAGTCCACATGTTATGAAATTTTGGCCATGCATGTGTTTATGCTAGACTTAGGTCTAGTTCAAAAATCAAAATTTTTGGGATGTATTTTTCTATATTTTTTAAAGAAATATCATTTATTAAATAAATGGAATATAGGAAGATTCCCTCTTCCAAATGCCTCTAAACTTTGGGTAGCATGGACATTGGGTCATGATATGACCATGATAAAAGTTTCAAGCTATTTGGACCGATGTTTGTTGGGCAAATCCAACATGCATGTTGGAGGTAGATATATGGTGCCAAATATAAAAATGGGAAGTTAGTCCATTTGGCCTAATGAATGTCCATGAGATTTTGGACAGAGGCTTATAGGGATGAATTACACCTCCCATAGAAAGAGTGAGATTTTTGGTAACAAAAATCCCATTATTTTGAATTATTGGAAAATAAACTTTTTTGGAAATAAAAATGAGATATAGGTCTACTGACCTTGTAAAATTCTAAAATTTTGATACTTGCTCTAATATGATATTTGACATCTCTGGGAAAAGGTATAAGTCTATTTGAGGAAAATATCTTGTGTATATAGTTGATTTACAATTTTACCCTTTTTGGAAATTAATTTAAAAGTAAGGGAAAATACCGTTGAAAAATTATGGAAAAATTTATAGCATCCTATTTCTGTGATTAAAACTCAATATAATTATTTCAGAATTTTTGGATGATCATATATGCTGAAAACCCTAGTAGTGGCATTTTGGTAATAATGTCCATATGAAATTATGTTAGGTCAAATCACTGACTAGGATCATGAATTTCTGTCTTCAGTATTATTATATCAATTTTGATCACCAGTAATTTTCCAGGAATTTTTGGTTGTATATTTTAAGTATTTTATTTGGAAAATGAATTATTTACGGATTTAATCATAAATAGAAAATATATGGTAATTCGAATTGGAAAATCATGATTTTTGATGAACATATATTTTAACCTAGATGAACCTCAAATAATTTATGAGTAATTCATGCTCAAAGTGACCCAGGTCACTTAATTAATTAATTTAAATTATGGTCCAAAACATTTGGAAAAATGATGAAATTCTAAATGATCAATATTACATACATGTCAAACTTATGATAAATAGTTAGGGGCATTTAGCCTAAGGAAATGGCAGTAATCTCATACGGGTTAACATTTGGTCATGGGTTGCGCTTAGCTAAAGTAACACATAACACTAGGACCCACAGGGGATATGATAAGTGGTTGGATTGAGAAACATATCGGGAAAATGATACCCTGGTTGTTGTCAAGTGGGTCACTACATAATAACGAGTGTTAGAGTGTAAAGCCCAAGGAAGTAATTAGAACGGAGACCGGCGGAAGACCGTCATTCTCCCAACAATACCTTAAGTCATTAGATTCACTCAATAACAACATTGAGCGCTGGGTATTAATAATGCGTAAACACTAATAAAATTAAGTGTCTTTGAGAAAGAGAGCTTTGGGCTTCAGTCCATCATAGTTCTTAGTGCCCCCGAGTGCCCTTCACCGAGTATGCCCTGGGCAGTCCAAGGACTAACCATAAGTTGCTATGCCTAATAAGCCTTAGACAATAGTTGTCTAATAGGTTAAGAGAACGATGTGACAATCTCACCCGCATAGGGTTGGAGGATACTAGACGTGTTTTGTCTTGCGGGCTGGAAGCTCGGATGTTTGGATACAGGATTGGTTTTGTCCTGTAAGATGGAGGCTCGGATGTTTGGATACAGGACGGGTTTTGTCCTGCGAGTTGGAGGCTCAGATGTTTGGATACAGGACGAGTTTTGTCCTGTGAGCTGGAGGCTCGGGTTGGAAATAAATTGCATGTGCATAAAATATATTAGTGGCGGGTCATGCGGTACTAGGCCAATCGTCACACCGATGACAGTGCGGTGACTCGGGTGAGGTGTGAGGGTTTGAGGGGCCAATAGGTTGTTTATACTGCAGTCTTAAGGATAATTCCCGAAAACGCACACCCGACCAAAAAGTCCGATGGACTAGCCTGCGGTTTAGTACGTGGTGACTCTGTTGTGTTCTTCAGAGGCGTACGGAAGGTCTAGGCCTGGTAGTGTGTATAACCGTCAAGGAGTGGAGATGCCAGCTCCACTGCTGCCATAGCCACAACGGTAGTACCTGAGAGTTAAGCTAACTCCAAAAAGTAGGAACTAAAGGTCTGTGTGCATAAAGTTGTGTGGGTGAGTTGCACTTGTATGATACATAACCCGCATACCATATCATACATACATACTTACGACATACACACCATAGATCCTTATCATATAAATTAGTATGTGCTCTTTTATATAATAAGTTAAATTTGTGAAACCTTAACTTATAAGTTTGTATCGGCATTCATATAAGTTAAGGTACTTTTGTGATGTTAATGTAGTAGTAGCTAGTTTACTTTTCTGCTCAGTACTTTACTCTACTTACCACACTTCTTTTCAGTACTGTTTTTCACACCATTACATGTACTATATAGAACTGTTAAAATAGAGATATACTTGTCATTATATAACCATGAAAGGTTAGATCCACTGTCACCTGCTATACTTTTATACCCCTTGTTGTTCTCTGCTTCGTCCTCCCGCTCGGTACCTAGGAGTCGCGGGGGGAGGCGAGGACAATATGACTTAGTCTTTATGACTAACGGTCGGTTGAGACCGTATCATTTTAAAAGCTCGAGGAGATGGAGCACCAGCACCACCAGCAGGACGAGGTGGCAGGACATGAGGAGCTACACCACCTACCACTACTACTGCTGCCCGGCGTCAGGTGATAACGCGTGTACTGATGATAGATTAGCTTCCGCTTAGTTAGATTTTGTGTGAGAGAGAGATTGATTACTATGTACAGGGCATAAGCCTTTTTCTCTTTCATTTTGTACTCATTGTGAACTATTGGATCTCTCATTTTATTTCTATTATGATGATGCTGTGATGTAGACTTGATATATAATTGCTTATATTGCTTCTCTTCTTGATTGGCTGATAGGTTGAATGATCGTACTAGCCGACAGAATCGGCATCTTGCGGTGTCGATTAGCCCGTGTGTGCTAAGTGTCACCGTAGGGCGACAGTTCTGGGCATAAGACCGGGTACCCTCCCGAGTAAGCGAGGGGGGGGGTCTTACACTTTGTGCTTGAGCTATAGGAGATTCATTCTCTTTGAGGTAGGACTGTCCTCCCAGCCTGAGTTGTAGGGCCTTTGGGTCTAAGGTAAATGATCTTTGGATCACTGAGTTGTAGGGCTCTGTGCCTGAGCTGTAAGTCTTGGAGGAGACTGAGTGGTCCTGCGGGATCGTGTTATAAGCTCTTAGGAGTCGAGGTTGGAGAAGTGCCTTGTATAACAAGCTTTTAGAAATATGGGAGGGAAAGTAGACATACCCATAAACTGGGAAACTACTATAAATATTGTGTGTTGTGTTGTGTTCTTGAAAGCAAGCTAACTAAGCTAACTCAACACACCTAAAATACCAAGAAAATTAAAGATAGTCACAAAATAATAAGAAACCTATCACCCCACCATGTAGGTGATTTAGCTATCCTTAAAACTAAGGACTCATAAATATCGATGAACATACGCTTACTACCATCCTTATTAGGGGTGGAAGGGAGGGAACTGCATACAGACTCATACTCTCACGAGTGAACTGCTTTTGAAAAAGCTCTTCAACCTGCCTCTTGAGCTCAGTGTGCTCATCAGGTTGCATAAGATAATGTTATGCGAAAGAATATTACTCCAAAGAATGCTTTATTCCCCAGTTTATTTAGATGTTTTGGGGGACTTTTTTAGCAGCCCCCAGGTTAGCATTTCCAAAGGAAAGAGCGCGAGTTGGGATGCCCGCTTGATTTTAGATCTGACCACCAGCAATAAATAGAGAAAAGAAAAAGGAAAAAAAAGTCAAGTACACGCTAGTTCGGACGGCGAGCAAGATTGATCAAATGGCGAGATTGCAACTCCTGCTCCTTCCTCTGGGAATGTTACCCGGACCCAAAAATTATTTCTCCAGCAAAGCTTTCTAAAAACAGTTTTCTCTATTTTGACCTTTTCCTCTTTTATTTGAAGGCTTTCTTCTCTTATTTGAGATTTGATTCGCAGTTTTTGCTTCTCGCCGCTGACCATTTGTGACCCTTCTCGTTAGGATTTAGATACATTTTGCTTATCTATAAGAACAATGAAAAGCATAAAACATATTTTTATTATTAAAATGTTTTTGTTTTCAAATAGAAGAAAGTAACACATTTTTGAAAATTACTAAAATAGAGATTTTTCAAAGAGTGTACAATATTTTCAAAACAGTTTTCTTAATAGCTCTAATGCCACCACTGATTTCAATTCACCGCTTTTTCTAGTGTTGACCGCTGCCCCAAACAGGACCATTAATCTGTTGTTTTGAGTGTGATTTGTATTTAGGTCTGAGAAAAGTAGAGATCAAAAACTCTGCAAGAGCTTCATCTTCAGCTAGCGACAGAATAACTGTCGGCACTGCATGCACTCCTCAAATTGCGCCTCAAAAAAATATCTCAAATGTGAGTTTTCTTTATTATTATTCTTATTAATCAAATTTTATTTATTATATGGTGTTTGAATAACAATTTTGAATGCAGTGGTTCACCTCTGCTCTGGGTAGGAGTTGGGATTGGTCTATCCGCATGGTTTTCAGTGGTGAAGCACCCTAATTCCATATTAATTTATATTTTTCATTCATTCTTTCTTTTTGAAGGGAAGGAAAGCCTCGGTGCATCAATTAAGGTGTTGATGTGTGACCATGAGGTTGTTCAGGTCTTGGAAGCCGTCTCTTGCAAAAATGTAGGGTACGATTTGCCTACATTTCTCCCTTATGGTGAGACCCTTCCCTAAACCCTTGCTGAGCGGAGATTTCCTCCAAAGAATGCTTCACTTAAGGATGGGCTTGCAATAATACAATTCAAATTATAATTTACAATTCAAAAAATTTCAATTACATTGCCTTTGTAAATATACTAATCAATAAAAAATAACTTACCTTCACATAATTACCCATACTTCCTCACTGTCCACCTTCACCATATTCCTTTCTCAATCCCATCAAAACCCTGATGTGTCTAGCATTCCGCTAACCTCGACGTAGTACTTGTTCCAAGTCTCTAGACATGTTGTTAACTTCTTCTTGCTTGTTTCTATGCTACAAATTTCTTTTAGTGCAGTAATGGCAGCGGTCAAAGCCACGCTCTTCCACCCATTTGGAGTTTTATGACTTAAACTATGTTGTTCTAATAGTGCATTCGATAGAGTAATATCCATTTCTGATGTCCAATGCATGTAGAACCTCTCGATCCTACCACCAACATTTGTTGAGCTCTTCTCCATAATAAAAACTTTAACATTAAACTGTATTGAGCAAGATAAACTTTAACACTGAAAAACATGTACTAGAAAGTTTAACATGAAATAGTATACGAAGCAAGTATCAATAACTAAGATCAATAGAAACTTTAACATGAAAAAAAACTACATCAATGTTCGGTTCACAATAATATTCTCATAAAAAAGTTCACCACTACAGCATACATTCAATGTTAAAACAAAATATTTTTTAGTGACAACTCTGGTATTCGTTGAACATATTTATAGCTAGAGTGTACCTAATGTTTCTCCAATCTTGTGTCGCTTGGAATGGACTAACAACGTCTACATAATCATAGAACTCTTCTCCTGGGCTCTGTTGTTGTATTTTTGAATCAACCTCATCCAACATTTGTGCATCACATTCTAATCTCTTCTCCACTAAAAAATTGTGTGAGATGCAACATGCATTTTTGATCTGTACCTGTCATTCGTGAAAAATATACTTAGGTTTCCTAATCTCATACAAGTTGTCAATCAAGAAGTGTGACATCACAAACCTGAACTTTAATGTTGAAAAATGATGGTTATCGTAGAATGGCTCATCATTTCTTCAACAACCCAAAGATTCTCTCTATAACATTTCTTTCTTTAGCATGTCGCAGATTAAATAGTTCTTTGTAGTTGTTGTTTTATTACCCTAATGTGACCTCTCTTTCAGGTGGTAACACGTCGATCGATATGGGGTAAGAAACCCTGGACCATTTGTATAACCGACATCTACAAGGTAATATTTTCCTAGGTAGTGCAAAAAAAGTTTAATTAATATACATGCATGTCTACAAGCTTATTCTTGAAAAGAAGAGTTGAGTAATTTTACCATTTGGCACTTCGAAGCGAACGTCTCGCTCCAATGCATCTCATAATACTCTATAATCAGATGTTAAACCTTCCCAGCCAGGCAGTACGTATAGAAATTTCATGTTGATGTCACAAATACCAAGTACATTTATTGTGATAGCTTGTTTCCGATTGCAAAATCTACCTTGATCTTCAACCGGAACAGCTACTTGAATATGTGTTCCATCTAATGCACCAATATAGTCCACAAACCATCTCGAGCTTGGTTCTACTCTAGATTCGGGGAATTTGATGTAGTCCCTTGAAAGTTTTAAAATACCCGAAGGACGATATTGAAGTCTCTGGTAGCAGTATCAATTGAGCGCATATATGTATGTCTAACAACTCAAAACTTTTTGTTATGCCCTAATATGTATAAAAATAAAGCAACAACTTCTTTGGTCGAAACAGACTGTGTGTCACATACATAGCCTTTTGCACGTAGACTATTACATAGTTCATTAAACGGTGCTTACCCATACGTAACTGGTTGAAGCAATCTATTTCTTTTCTAGCATATAAGTGTGTTAATAAAATATTACAGAAGACATCTATGTCTGCTACATTTGTTGGTTGTTTAGGAATCAAATTCAATACAACTACAGCTACCCCTAGAGTCACTGCGATTGACGACGATATGATGATATCTCTCCTACGTTTCTTCTACAACTCATTATTATTCATTGTCCCTAAAGTCGAAATACACAAAAAAATGTGTATTTCATTAGCATTGTCATGTGAGTTTCATAATAAGATATAGCCCAGCAAGTTAAATGAAAAACACGATTAATCATACAACAAATTATGGATGTGTATGTATGTTTATCTAAATACCATTTTACATTTAGAATAAAAAGTAACAATGATAATCACAATCCAAGTTCTCTTTATGTATTATTACAAAGAATTTTCTTCCATATTATTGAAATTAAAGGCTTAGTTTAGCATGACGGTAGTTGTCGTGAACGCGGTGGTTATGAACATGTGTTTGTGAATGTCCAACCTCACTTATGCTTCGTTTGACATGTCAAACCTCACTTGTGTTAAAAAATAGTTTTTTTCTTGGTTGCAGTTAATCATTATCATGTCAAACATGCGCTCAACGCTCAATGATGATAGACATTTTTTGTCCAAATCCTCCTGAGCAAAAAGCCAAAAACATGTTCTAATTCGAAATGGTGACCAAGTAGGATACTTTGAGACAAACTTACACTCAATGTTAATTGGAACAAACATATTAAATGCAAGTATGTTGAGCTGAATTCAAATTGGAACATATTAACCCAATTGTAAGTTTGTAAATTGTCACATACAGATTGTGTGTACAATGCAGATCTAAAAAGAAAATCAAATAGAAAATTTTTGTATGCGTACTAGATGAAATCTGGCGATTACCAGCAGTGATCAGTGAGAAAAAAGTAGAAGATCCAAAACGAAGAAGAAGAAAAATGCAGATCTAATAATAACCAAATCATGGAACCATACATCTCTATGCTCCATACATCTCATGGAACCTGATCTGTCATCAACTAGAATTGGCCAACAGTGAGCACAAAAAACGAAAAACAAAGAAGACGATACACGGGAATCCATACATCTCTATGCTCCAAACTAGGGAAGAAACGAAGAAGAAATGGAAGACGATGGAGGGGATCAGGTACTTACTTGAAAACAGTTTGCGTTAAAACCTGGCAGAGAAAACCTGCAAAAAACCTGGCGGAGAATGTGGAAGAGGAAGAGGAAGTCGAGGAAGAAGAAGGGGGGGGCGGGATCGGGCGCATAACAGGCGAGGAAATCTAGAGAGCCAGCAGGGAGAAGGCGGAGGCGGAAGCAATATCACGATATCGCCCAAATCGGGAGAAAACCCATGCAGGATGATACGAAATGAGGCATTGAGTTTTTAGGTTTAAACGAAAACCAATGGTTTTGCCCCGAAAAACCAATACCCGGCATATTGGCACGTGCTGAACAAAAGAATTGGCTTTCTGGAAGCCAATATCAATTCTAGAAAGCCTATTCCGGCGTGCCGAACGGGACCTCAAAGATTTCCTAGAAATAATTTTTATTAAATTTAGATAAGTAGTCTTGTATTTGATTTCTTATGTCTTATTATGATGGATTTTTAGAATTATAATGTTGAAGACGGATATCGGTTTCAACGGAGTTCAGACTGGGAGGAACAGTTCAGGTTTACTTAGCCTGTCATCGAGTGCGCAAGGAAGGTCAATTCAAGCTTAGAGTCAACCCTCTCTAGTTGTGGGTGGTTGCCTGCACAATGATCCGATGAGATGCAGCGAGGAGATCCCGTCACTCTCTCGGAAGCATGTGTCGCATCTTCCTCTCCCAAAGCCAAAGGCTGAGCTAGACACCTTGGATGGCACAAATCGAGAATTCTATAAAAGTCTGGAGCTCAAAGAGGCTGGGTCCACCTCTCTAAGGTGCTTCGATGGTCTATTTATAGGCAAACCCCTAACCAGGGGTAAAATCATCTTTAGGGACTGCAAATAGCGGCCTCCGCCTTTTAGTTTCTGTTATTGACACCCCTAATTGGCCTGCGGATAGCAAAATCCTGTTGTTTGAGATGGCTTTGGGGAGATAAGGTTGAAATGCAAGTAGACGAAGGGGCGCACTGGCACTACTTGCTAAGGCGAGTTCGCAGAAGGCGAGGTTCTCCTCGCTTGCACGCGCCTTGGCGCGCGTACGCCATTTCCCTGGAAGCTAGTTTGACGAGTTGGCACCTAGTTGGGGAGGTTTGCTCATGATCGTCTATGGCGATCCGCAAGGTCACCTCACATGACCAAATGTCTCCTAATGGGCTCATCCTGCCTTGGTTGGGCGCAGTCTGGACTGGGATCACTAAATTGGGGTTGCACACAATCCATGTGTCTTTGCGAGCGCGACGAAGGTCAGAAAGAAATCATCCAACCCCGATTTGGCGAGCCCGGGATGTTGTCTGCCAAGCCACATCGCAACCCCCTCCCGGCTCTATAAATACGGGGGGAAGGGTGTGACCTTCCTCAATACACTTCATGGTTGAATCGCAGTTTCCATGACTTTCATGGACTCGCCTGACTGAGACGACATGGAGGTTGCCTCCTTATTCAGCCTGATTGGCGATCCTCCTTCAAAGGCACGACGCGAGACCCGGGTTGTTGAATCTGATCATGCAGATGATGTAGTCGAATTTAGACTTATGTAGATTTTGACTCATGTAGTCGATGCAATTGATTTTTGACTTAGACAGATTTTGACACATGCAGTCAATACAGTCGAATTTGGACTTAGGCAGATTTTGACTCATGTAGTCGATACAGTCAAATTTTGACTTACACAGATTTTGACTTTTGTAGTCGATGTAGCCGAATTTGGACTTAGGCAGATTTTGACTCCTGCAGTTTATGCAACCGAATTTGGACTTAGGCAGATTTTGACTCATGCAGTCGATGCAGTCGAATTTGGACTTAGGCAGATTTTGACTCATGCAGTCGATTCAGTCGAATTTGGACTTAGAGATAGATTTTGACTTGTTTAGTCGATGCAGCCGAATTTGGACTTAGGCATATTTTGACTCATGCAATCGATGCAGTCAAATTGGGATTTAGTCAAATTTTGACTCATGCACTCGATACAGTCAAATTCGGGAGTGAAGCCCCCAGGACCAAGTGAATAACATGTTTAATGTCCCGTGGCGGGGGCAGCTCATCCGGGAGCCCGTCAGACATAATGTTAGCAAACTCATCTAAAAGGGGACGCACCGCCAGTGGGTGGTCATCTGGGGTGTCCTTAGATGCCTAGGTGGCAGCCACAACGTAGATGATATTTGATTCAGCACTATCCCGCAGAAACTCACCTCGCCTCAAAATATGCAGGGTCCTCGAGGAGCTTGTACCAACAGATGGCTCAACCACACCCTTGGTTCTATCCCGGGGCTAGGTGGGCGTCAACATAATCTTTTTTCCCTTGTTGTAAAATACATACGTGTTCGAGCGGCTGAAACACGTGACGTCACAGTCAAATAGTCAGGGGAGGCCAAGTAACACATGAGCGATGTCCATGGGAATGACATCGCACCAGACCTTATCCTGAAATGAAGTAATCGTGATCAGGGCGAGACAATGCTGAGTGACTTGAATCACCATCTTATCTACCCAGACGACGCGATACGGGTGGGGTTGAGGCTCTGCCTTCACCTGAATACAATCAAGCCCCTTCTGGGCTACGATGTTCACACAACTCCCACTGTCGATAGCCAACTTGCAGGGATCGACTGCGTTAGGAAAGTACGTGTAAAAGATGGTGGTGCATCACCAATCCTCATCTACAAGAGGGGTGTGTAGGAGGCGCCTAATCACTCCCACCTCTAAAGATCTCTCGGCGTCACTCTGCCAAATCTTCCTTTTAGGGGATTCATTATTTGAGGGGAAGTATACTACTCAATAATTTCAACCTTCTTCGACAGTGGCCTTAACTTCTTCCGTAACCTCCACATCGTCCTCTAAATCTTGCTCCTTACCCTCAACTAGCAGGGTCTGTGTGGGGCACTACGTCGTCACGTGTCCTCTGCCAGAACATCTATAACACAGAATACCCCCAGATAGTTGGCCATCAGTGGCAATGTCCTTGCCCTTAGTGTCCGTAGAAACACGTGTTGGTGTAGTCGTGGTAGTCTAGGTCATTGAGGGTTTCTTAAAAGTCGAGGAATAGTCTGAAAGGGGAACTGTCTTGTGGTAGATGACCGAAGGTATTGCTCGTACTCCAGAGGGACCTAAAATATTTGATCGACTGTCTCTAAGCGATGTGGAATCAACTCTCTACGAATCTCAGAAAGTAGGTCTGCCTTAAAATGAGAGGCAGTGGCAATAGGCTCCTCTAAGACGTCACTCCTGGCGACTAGCTCGTTGAAATGAGTCATATACTCAGCGATAGTAAGTGTCCCCTGCCATAAGTTCTGTAACTGCTCAAATAACTGTTCTCGGTAGGACACGGGGAGGTACTTCTCACTCAACCTTTGCTTCATCTCATCCCACCTGACGATGGAGTAATAACCATCTCGCTCCAAAGTTCTCTCGACGCTAATCCAGAATACCTTATCTTGTTCGACCAGCTTAATTTTTGCGAAGCGAACACACCACTCATCACTCATATCATACCACTCGAAATAGTGGTCTATGTCCAGGATCCAATCACTGAAGGCTTTCGGATCCAAACAACCATCGAACGAAGGGGAGTCAAGTCGAATATGATGAGTGATGTCAAAGTGGTGGCCACCTCTTCGTGGGTTGGGATAATCATCATATCTGTAGTCATATCGAGCTGGTGGGGGACCGCGCTCTCTCCGACCCGGGGATAATACTCATTATGGTGATGATCATAGCGACCGTGTGGGGGTACAAAATCTCTGGGGTCAGGCTGAGGCTGACGTGGCACACGGTACTCATCATGCTGATGTGGAGGTCTATCACACGCTTGATCAGGATTTCGCCTTGCCGGCGGGGATGGGGCTCGGTGAGGAATATCACGAGGGTGGTGGCCTACTAAATGCTGGCCAACTCTTGGGTGCTGGTCGAGACGTGGGGGAGCATCATGGTCGTCCTCAAGTGAATTGTCACCCTGTGTTGGAGTGTCCCTGACATTCTCTAAGTGGTCCAAACGAAGATTCACTTCGGCATGATCATGACACACATTGTTGAACTGGGCACCTGACGTGTCAAAACGATCTAGGTTAAGGCACTGAAACTCAGCAAAAGCAGCTCCCGAATTCGAGCTAGCCGCTCTATCGTTGGTGATTAACGGATCTGACATGCTTGCCATAAATATCCTACCACTACAGAGCATGTAAATGGCCTAACCTGGCTCTGATACCAATTGATGTAGTGTAGGCTACAGGGTGCACCAAAACTTACGACTCTAGGTGGAAGTGCGGGAGTGACATACTAATCCGAATCTAAATGCAATGCAACCGTCAGTGATGATGGCTAAGCTTGAGCAATGAAAATATTAGCGCCACGCAAATAATTAAAGAGCAAAACAAACATTCAATTTGGCAATTTAATATGATGTTCCTCCGCTCGGAGGACCAAGGTCAAGTGTGCGGCGAGTAACTCATGCAAGTTAGTAGTGTATCGAAACAACAAAAATTAAATCGGTGTATATTAATTCACCAATGAAAAAATTTCAAATCACATAAACTAATACCACAAGAGAACTCACAAAATAGAGGGTTGAACGGCGATCGAAGATGGACCCGGCGGCGCGAAAATGGTGGTGGTGGTTGTCCTCGACGGCGAGTGGGGAGATCGAGCCAGAAATGGAAAGATCCGGCCACTGGGAGGGAGATCCGGGTGGGGGAGACTAGATTCGATATTTTGGGATCAGATCCGAGTGGAGGGGTGTTGACGGAGGTGGAAATAACGAATCGGGGCTGAAATTTCTAGATCTGAATTGATCCAAGAAAATAAGGCTAAATGGAAGTGGGTCCACGGGAGGAAAGAAGTGGAGGGTGGCCGGTGGCTGTAGGTTCAAGAGGGGTGGCGGTGGAGGGCTCTGGAAGACCTAGAAAGGGGCGGCCGACAGGTGGGTGGGTAGGAGGTTGACTGACGACTACTGTAAAAGAAAACCTGAAGGACGGCGGTGGTTTCCTGGAGACTTTCAGGCGGATAGTTCACCAGAAATAAAACTATAGGCTATGAACAATGATTTTCATTTTTAAACAGTGATTTGTGAAAGAACACGGGAAAACTATGGCTGATTGCAGGGTCGTGGGGCTTGCAGAAAGAGATTTGGGAGGAGGAAGAAAGGGGCTATGGATGGGTAGTACCTTGGTGAGGAGTTTGGGCACCTAAGAGTCGTTACCTAGGATTCCACGACGTCGGCACCGTGGGGTGATCGCGGAGTTCCCGGATTTACTTTCTCCAAAACCTGCAATGGTTCATTCAGCCCCCTAACACTCCTATTTATAAGAAAAACAGAGCTAGAGCTTCCCCATCAACGACTATGATTGGTCAGTGGGGTCGGGAACTAAATTACATAAATAATAAACCAAAAATATGAACTAATATGTTTTTGACTCAAGGTGACGTGACAGACACAACCGCGGAGTCGGATCGGCGATCCGATCGAGCCTTCCGGCGCGAATAAATGAACGTGAGTCCCGTCTTACGACGAATCCCTCCAGGTGCATGATCTGATGACTCTCCAACAGTCTTCCACCTGTAAATGGTAATGATCTTTTATTCACTTATTTTAAACAACCTACTATTAAATCACAAATATAAAACATACATTTTAAAATTCTTATCTATGTGCTAAACCATAGTAAGATTTTTTAATTTTTTTATAATTATATTATTAGTTCATATCTATGTGGTACTTAGGCATTAGGGAGATTATGACAAAAGGTAGTGCACAATGACGGCAAAAGATCCATATAGCCGACCCCACTATAATGGGATAAAGGCTTGAGTGTTATTGTATTGTTAGTTCATTTTGAAAAACAAGGGAAAATATCATTGGCAGTAGAAAGCAAAAGGTAGGCACTATGAATTCACAACATTTCTTAACCTATCGGTATGATATACTCTGTTAGTTTTAAAAATAAATCTGAGATTTGCTGGAGAATGCAATAGACACATGGACTGTGTAGATAGTGCTTAATTTCTCAATACTGCTTGAATGAAAACAAATATGAGCTACAAAATTGCATACATACAAAGCTACCCAAATTCTCGACTTTTAAAATGTTCTTGAAGGGTTTTTGTTTGCTGAAATACTAGTACACTACTACTACTGGCTAGATGTTCATCCAAAATTGGTGAAGAGTTGCAACACTATTGGGTAAGAATATCGACAACACTATGATTCAAACTGAATCACCAACTATCATCTCTAAAAATAACATACAAAATTAAAAGACTTGTACTAGTTAGCAGTTCAAAGGAGTGGACCATGCAATCTTTTCAATGACTATTTAACAGCACATTTCATGTTGGCATGCTGTATTCGTTAGAATCAGTCCTTCGTTTCTGGGGAAAAAACAATCCACCCCAATTTGTCTTCCCTTTCTAGGATAAATACTGGGGGGCATGAGGATAGTGATAGAACTCAACGGAAACAAAGAGAAATGACACAGGATATAAGGAATAAAGCTTGTGTAATTTCTCGATATATAATTCAGCAAGGTACACTCCATTATATAGGAGGTGCTACACAGAGAAACGTCAAAAACAATTTAATAACTAATTAAGGCAAAAAAACATCTAAACCAATTAAGATTTAGTAACGCCTAATTAAAGCAAATTCAAAACAAACAAAATGGTACAAAAATAAGAAACCGTTCAGATTGGTCATTAAACTAATTATTAACATTCAACCCCTAATTAGTTTGTCCTTCACGTCACGCACTCGAAGTCGCTCCCGCATTTCAACAAACTTGTTCCTTGCGAGTGCCTTAGTGAATATGTCAGCAAGTTGGTCGTTAGTATGTACATACTCGACCTCGATCATCCCACGCTGCACGCAGTCCTGAATGTAGTGGTAATGAGTATCAATGTGCTTTGACCGATCATGATACATGGGGTTCTTGGTTAGTGCAATCGCCGACTTGTTGTCAACAAAGAGAGTTGCTTTGCACCTAATCCGCTTCTGAATATCATCGAGTAGATTGAGTAACCAAACTCCTTGTTGTGCCACAATCGAAGCTGATATATATTCAGCCTCGCAAGAAGATAAGGCTACAACCCGTTGCTTTTCTGACATCCAAGTGATGATGTTCTGGCCTAGGAAGTATGCAACTCCCGTAGTGCTTTTCCTATCATCAATGCTCCCTCCATGATCACTGTCGCAGTAGCCAACTAACTTCGTTCCTCCACGAAGATTCCTCTCATAAGAAAGACCAAACCCGCTTGTACCTTTCAGATACCGCAAAATCTGCTTCACCACCGCAAAATGCTGGGTATTGGGCTTCTCCATGAACCTACTCGCTATCCCAATGGCAATGCAATATCCGAACGCGTATTCACCAAATATCTCAAGCATCCTATTGCGCTCCTATACTCCGTAGGATCCACCAAAGGATAATCTCCGGTCTTGCTCAATTTGAGCCTTGGTTCCATTGGAACTTGAGCGCTATTGCAGTCTCGCATCCCAAATTTCTCAAAAATTTTTAATGTATGCGAAGACTGACAAAGGGTGATTTCCTGAGGTGTTTGGGATACCTCTATCCCCAAGTAGTAGGTGAGCAATCCGAGATCGCACATGCAGAACAACTCCTTCATCTGGGCTTTAAACTTGTTCACCTCCACGCCGCTTGATCCGGTGATGATGAGATCATCCACATAGACTCCAACCAGTAGGTTTGAATCTCCCATAACTCGCTTGTAGACGGCGTGCTCAGTCGGACTCCTCTCAAATCCCAGTGAGGATAGGCTTTGATCCAACTTGAAGTTCCAAGCCCGCGGGGCTTGTCGAAGTCCATACAACGCCTTCTTGAGCTTTAGCACCTTGTGATCTTCTCCAGTAATGACAAAACCAGGGGGTTGAGAAACATATACCTCTTCGACTAGATCCCCGTTGAGAAATGCCGATTTGACGTCGATGTGGTGGATGTCCCATCCTTCCTCCGCTGCCAAAGCAATGAGTAACCGGACCGTCTCTAATCTGGCCACAGGTGCAAACACCTCGTTGAAGTCAAACCCATGTCGCCGCTGCATATACCCCTTTGCCACAAGCCGAGCTTTATGCTTCACGATGTTCCCCTCCGGATCTCACTTTGTCTTGAAGACCCACTTGAGTCCAATGGACTTTTGACCATTCGGAATGGTGGTGATCTCCCAAGCGTCATTGTCCCGGATGGAAGTTAGCTCTTCCTCCATAGCTCGTCTCCAACATGGTTCGTCTTTGGCTTCCTCAAATGTTGTTGGCTCTCCTGCTGCGAAGAGGGAAAGTCCAGCCTCCTCCTGCTGCAATTCCATGTCTTCAGTTTCGCCGTAGATCTCTTCAAGCGACCGAAATCGAATTGGTCCGCCCGAGTCGGAAGAGGAACCACTCTGTGAAATTGACGAGGTAGGAGATCCCAACTGAAGATGTATTGGAGGTACTGGGGAGTTGTCGTGCATAGGATATGGAGCCTCGAGATTCACGCCCGAAGTAGCCTGAGGTGCTGCGGATGCACCTGATGGGGCTGTGGCCGCACTTGTTCCGGCCCCGATTGCCTCCAAATTTGGGGGCCCAGTTCTAGCTGATCTCCAAATCCACCTTCAGATCCCTCTTTTGAGGGAAAAATTGGACCTTGGACAGAGAGCTCCTCAAGGCTTTTCTCCCCCCACTCCCACTTCGCCTCTTCGTGAAAAACAACATCCCGGTTGATCACCAGTTTGCCGGTTGCTGGGTTGAACGGGCGATAGGCTTTAGAACCTGCCTCGTAGCCGATAAACACCATCCGCGTGCTTCTATCCGCTAGCTTCGTGAGATTTAGCTTCGTCATCTTCGTATATGCAAGGCAACCGAAAGTGCGAAGGTGGTGCACTTTTGGTTTCCTTCCGTAGAATGCCTCATAAGGCGTCTTCCCAACAACACTATGAGTAGCCGCTCGGTTGAGAAGATGCACCGCGGTTGCTAACGCTTCTCCCCAAAACTTCATAGGCACGTTTTTGCACTTGAGAAGACTCCGAACCATCCCCAAGACGGTTTGATTGCGGCGCTCCACCACTCCGTTTTGTTGCGGAGAGTAAGGGGCTGTGAGGAATCGTTTGATCCCGACCTCCTCACAATAGGCATCAAACCCCTTGGAGGTGAACTCCCCACCTCGATCGCTACGGAATTCCTTCACTTTGAACTTCGTTTCCATCTCCGCTCGCGCCTTTAGCCTTTTGAATGCATCCAGGGCCTCTGTAACGCCCCAATTTTTCGGCTATTATTTAAATCCTAGTTTGGCGTTACGTTGGCGCATTTCCGGCTCGTGCCGTTGTTAGAGTACCTCGTTAGGTGTTTTTAGTGCTCGTAGCCTGTTTGCAGGGTTCCCCAGCTAGCCGGAGTCTGTTTTGGAGACTCGGCTGAGCCTCTCAGGGAATGCTTGTGCTTTGGTTCGGGTGAGGTTAGCCCAAGTGTGTGGTCGTCGGAGGTTGTGTCCGACTTCGCCGATGTTTTCATATCCCGAGTGTTTAGCTACGGTGCGGATTTGTTCGGAATCCGAGAGCATTAATTTTCAAGTCGTTTCGACGGTGGCTTATTAGCGAGTAGTCATTTTATTTTAGCGTATACATATATTTACGCATTTTAGCATGACGAGTGATTTAGGCATGCCGGTGAATTAATGCATACGTGCACGTGCGTGCGTAGCTTATATATATATATATATATATATATATATATATATATATATATATATATATATATATATATATATATATATATATATATATATATATATATATGTGTGTGTGTGTGTATGTGCGTATTTATATGGATGTGTGTGCGGTATGATCGTAGATTTTCATGTGTGTACTGTTATATGACGGTTAATGCTAATGTTAATATATAATTTCGTGCCAATGTTAATTTATGCTTGTTAGTGTGCTATTAGTATTAGTGTGCATATAAATGTTGGTTTAAACACATGGAGTGCTGTTATATAAGGTTGTATGCCTAATTATGTGTTGAATGCATATAAGTGTGGGTTATAGGGTTGGATGCCATTATAACATTTACTAATTAATTTAGTAGTTAGTAGGTTATATATATAAAGGAAATGCCTTAGGTTTAGGTTTTATTTTCCCTTTCTTCCTCAACCCGGCGGCCCGCTGCAGTATCCCGAGCGAAAGGCGAAACAGGCGGAAACCTGGTGCTGCTCTGACCTCCTGCCCACCGCCCAGATTCGCTCGAAAACGTGATTCGGGGCCGGATCCTCACTCCCCTAGCTGAGAGCTCCATTTGGAGGTATCATTTTCGCGATTTCCTCCATGATCTTTTGCCCGATCGGTAGTTTAGGTTGCAGTTTTTTCCTGGTTATTATGATGTTGTTCTTCCCGGTTGGGTTGTCTAGGAAGTTTCGTGATCTAGGTTGCTTAAGGCCAGCGGTTTAGGAGCTTAGGGCTGACCGAATTCGTCCCGTCTTTCTCAAGGTAAGAGCCCCTTTTTGTTGTTTTGATTTTGTGCCCAAATTGCTAGTATGTTAGGGTCTAGATTTCAAGCATGCTAGGGATTTCATTTTTCTTTCTATGTCCAGATTTTTTTTTGTAAAAATATTGCTTGCGGCCGGCTTGTTAAGAGGTGCATCGTTGGCCAAGGTTCTACTAAATATCAAGGCAAGTGCGCCCTCCGCTCTTGCCAATTCTATCTCAATTTTTTTTGTACCTTGTATTGCTTAAATTCATATTTTTGTTTCTCCTAATTTGATCACCTGGAAATCCCGGGGCTAACCCCATTGGTATTATGTTGTGATTTGTATGATTAGGAATGTATGATAGGGTTATTTACCATTTGAGTTATTCGTTTTGGGGTGGCCGGTTCTCTACAAAATTCTCATTAGGGCTTGTTGGGTTGTTTTTCTCATTGTTTCTTTAGGCGTAATTATGTCATGTTCACTTCATTGCTTGTATAGTTTAGACTCAAACTACGCAACCTAATGGTAAATATATTGGGCGCCGGAAAAATCATTGTTAGGGTTGGGTATCAAATTAATTATGCATGTTTCGGGGGCTAACCTATTTTTTTTCGGTGACCAGCTAATGGTACATGTTTAGCTGAGTGTCGAACTACTTGCATAATTATAGTATCGCTCTGTTTTTAACTTATTTATGTCAAATCACTAATTTGGGCAACTCGACGTTTAGCCCGTCGGTTTGTACTTAGGGTTCTTACGTGGGGTGCTCTAGTTGGAATAGGGTTGTGGTGACTTCTTGGTGGTTCATGGAACTACCAGTAAGGGTTTTTTTTCGAGTCACTTAGTGCTGGAGTAGGATGTGATTTTGAGGTGGGTCGGACCGATGCCGCCACCCTTGTTTTACTTCTTGTCTTATTAAGACAATGTGAGCTGTTTGGTCGAGTTAGACTGATGCCACCACCACAGCACCTTGAGATGTTTAGGCATGATAGACTTGGTCAGACCATTGCCACCAGCCTAGGCCCTTGATGTTGATTTTGTCCATCTCCAGTATTAGGTGACTCTTTCTGCTCTAGCTTTATACTAGGATTTATTTATTTTGTTAATCCTTCTTGCAGAGATTTGTGAGGCTTGACTTCACCCGTGCACTTGGTGCACCCCCTTTTTTTTAATCACTCATGGCGAGTATTTTTCCTTCACTTGTTTACTTTATTCTGACCTGTTCCACTTCTTCTTTATGCTATTGTTTCATTTTCCTATTGATATATATTGCTTTGCTGAGGTGTTCTTTTCCTTGAATGCCTCAGGTTCAGGTTTATAGCCGACTGTGCGGCTAGGTTTCTTCTAAAGCTTGCTAGTGCTATAGCTGCTGCTGAGTTTTCTTTTCCTCACTCCTGGGAGGTAGTTTCTTTAGACTTGTAGTACAGATATGCCTACTCACCAGTGGCTTCGTGTCAGTTGTTGGCGCCCACTGGTGGTTTCTCTTTTAGATGCTTCGTACTTTGCTTATATTGCTAGTTTTCCTGTTTTGGAGTTTATTAAACTTGCTTCTGGGATGATTTATGTTAGGTTACTAGTTACTTTAAAACCTATAAAAGAAAACAATTATTATAACAAAAACATAGACATCATGTTTTCCTTTCTAAAAAGCTTAATCACTACTTTCAAAACCACGTAAAAGGTCATTTTCTATATAAATCATATAAGTTAAATCTAGGGTCTTGGATAGTCTTAGGTGTCCCCTGGGGACGCTTATGCATTCTCTTAGGATGTTAAAAAAATGAATAAAGTACTTTCCGCTACGTACAAGTATAATTTTGAAGGGTGGAATAGTTGATCCACGAAGCCGAGGGATACGGCCTCTAAAATATAATTGATTTCCACATCATTAAAGCTTTTGAATTCTCATAGTCTTAGTAGTTGGTGGTTGCCTGAGCGTCGGCAGTTATCCCCTGTCCGACGTGGCATCACAACGCGCGTTTCCTTCTACTCTGATACTTCTTAATTTCGGAGAAAATGCGGGTTGTGACAGTTGGTATCAGAGGGAGGTTGCTTGACAATTTGTCGGGCAACCTTTCCTTGTAGGAATTAGAAGTTTAGCATCATTTCATACACACACCGATATGTCATCAGCACGTCTTGGCTGAAGCACAAACACTACACCCATAGCATAACATGAAGTATACGGGGCATATTATGTAGTATGGGATGCATAATATGTGTTTGTATATGGATCCACCATAGGAGGCAACATGTGAGGGTTATGTAGTATGGGATGCATAACCTCACCACATGAATGCGACTAGCACGTTTTCTTTTTTCGTTGCATGAAAATGTTATGTAGTATGGGATGCATAACATTTTCATGTGTACGCCGCTCATAACATGCATTAGGGCCTTTTTAGAATACATAGCACAATCATGCATAGCATAACATTGCATAAGCACAACGTGCCAAGCTAAAGACTTGCAGGATGACATATGTACACACATGGTTTTGAGTCAAAAAGAATATAAATTCATGCATCCCCGATATAGGCACAAGAGTTAGTGTGATGGTGGTGAACCATCTTAGGTTAAGCATGACATTATTTCCTCTGTATAAAACGAAATATATGTATAAAAAATCCCAGAGCAAGTTGGCAGTGAAAGCAAGTACTTATGTAGGTTTGTCCATACTTGTTTGTTTTGTCCTAGTAGTTGAACTAAGTTCTGATGATTGCTTGTTTGATCTTTTTTAGGATGGCGCCTAAGCGTAAAGTGGCGAGGTCGACTCCCCAATCTGAGGGTGAGTCTTCTGGAGCTCAAAGCGGTGCAGTTATGGAAAGTCTGAGGCAGAGCAATGAGGCTCTATCGAGGCAGATGGTGGACGTTCAGTCTCAGATCCAGTCCCTAATATCTTTGGTGGCAGGACTAGCCCCGAGGGCGCAGGATCCTGCTGCGGGTTTAGCTGTTCCCGCACCTCCTGTGCCCCCAGCCCCTTTGGTGCCTCCAGTGGTGGTGCCCCCGGAGATGGCTTTCATCACTCAGTTCCAGCGACTACGACCCCCTACCTTCGATGGTAGGGCGGACTTCATGATATTGGATGACTGGTTGATCTCCATAGAAGAAATATTTCATTACTCTGGAGTGTCTGAGGATCAGAAGGTGATGTTGGCCGCCTATCAGCTGAAGGGGTTAGCGAAGAGCTGGTGGATGAGGGAGAAGGAGGGAATGGTAGGAGGAAGCACTTGGGCTTCCTTCAAGGAGATCTTGATGCGAAAATTTCTGCCGTCAGTGGAGCGAGACAGGCTGATGAACGACTTCTTGCATCTGAGGCAGAGGCAGCTCTCAGTCAGTGAGTATGAGATTGAGTTTAGCAAACTCAGTCGCTTTGCCCCTAGTTTGGTGAGCACAGAGGAGGATAGAGCGAAGCGTTTCCTCGGTGGCCTGCGGAGCGATGTACAACACCTAGCAGTGGCTCATGGAGCGGTGAGTTATGCTGGGGCGGTGGAGGCCGCTTTGAAGGTAGAGGCCATCGAAAATGCGAAGCAAAGAGGACAGCATGCGAGGAATGAGAAGAGGAAAGCTGTTGAAGCAAAGAGCCCCCAAGTGCCCGGTGCTCCTTCGGGGAAGAGGAGTAAGGAGGTTTGTAGTTTTTGTGGCCGGTCGGGCCATCCTACTGAGAGATGTTTCAAGAGGGCGGCGGCGCAGAAGGAGTAGGTGCATGCTATTCAGGGTGCTCCCAGGCAGAATGTGGTGTGTACTCTGTGCAAGAAAGAGGGGCATGATGTTGCACGTTGCTGGTTGAAAGACAAGGTCTGCTATTAGTGCAGACAGAAAGGTCATACCAAGGCCCGATGCCCGCAGCTCTAGTCTGTGCACCGACCAGTTCCTCTTCAGACGTTGCCACCGCCTCAGTCTATGGATAGAGGCAAAGGGAAGCTGAATGTGATATCTTCAGCGGAGGCTCAAAATTCGACGCAAAGTCATTTCAGGTAAACCTTCTCGCTAGTCTTTTACTTCCATTGCAGATTAGTTTGGCTTTTGTTTTCTTTATTGATTGTGCAATTTTTCCCGTTTATATTTATATAGGGAGTTTTAATGTAAAGAACCATTGGGCGCGCGTTCTCTTTGACTCAGGTGCTACCCACTCATTTGTGGCTAGGGCCTTTGTAGAGCGGTGCCCGCTGGTTCTTGATCGTGTCGGTGATGCCTTTTGCATCAAATTCCCCTCGGGTGATTCCGTGATATCAGATCAGGGCATTCTGGATTGTCCTATTATGTTGGGGGATTTCCCAGCCAAGGAAGATTCTGAAGGTTATAGACTTGGAAGATTTCGACGTCATCCTGGGTATGGATTGGTTGTCCAGATACGATGCTGTGATCCAGTGCAGGGGTAAGCGCTTGGATTTCAAGAAGGACAACGGTCAGCCTGGGAGTATTTTTGGCGATCCGCGCCAGGCCCCTCCGGCGATTTCTGCGGTATGTGCTCAGAGGTTATTCAGTTCTGATTGTTTTGCTTGCTTAGTCTCAGTGCTGGGGACTGTTAGCAGTGTGCCGCTGTTGGATGAGATTCCTGTTGTCCGTGAGTTTTCTGATGTGTTTCCTAGCGACCTTCCCGGTCTTCCCCCTATCAGAGATGTCGATTTCGTGATTGATTTGGAGCCGGGTACGCGTCCTATTGCTAAGGCGCCGTACCGGATGGCCCCGCGAGAGCTGGAGGAGCTGCGTACCCAGCTGGATGAGTTATTGGAGAAGGGTTTCATAAGGCAGAGCTCGTCGCCCTGGGGTGCACCTGTTCTCTTTGTGAAGAAGAAAGATGGTTTGATGCGCCTTTGCATCGACTATAGGGAGTTGAACAAAGTCACCATCAAGAACAGGTACCCCCTGCCCAGAATCGACGACTTATTCGATCAGTTGCGTGGTAGCTCTGTGTTCTCCAAGATTGACCTTCGATCAGGATGTCATCAGCTCAGGATCCGGGAGTCGGACATTCCACGGACGGCTTTCCGATCGAGGCATGGACATTTCGAATTCCTAGTTATGTCTTTTGGGTTGACCAATGCGCCATCAGCATTCATGGACATGATTAACCGGGTGTTCAAAGATTTTCTGGACAAGTTTGTGGTCGTATTCATAGATGACGTTCTAATTTATTCTCAGAATGCTACGGAGCATGATCAGCACTTGCGGTTGGTGTTATCTGCCTTGAGAAATCATCAGCTGTACGCCAAGCTGAGTAAATGTGAATTCTGGTTGCCTCAGGTTTCCTTCCTGGGTCATGTGGTGAACAAGAATGGCATTTCAGTGGACCCGGTGAAGATTTCTGCAGTGATGGACTGGCATAGGCCGAGCACACCCAAGGAGATTAGGAGCTTCTTGGGGTTGGCCGGCTATTATAGAAGGTTTGTTGAGGGCTTTTCTACCTTGGCAGCGCCCTTAACTAAGCTGATGCAGAAGCATGCAGCGTTCATCTGGAGTAAGCAGTGCGAGGAGGCCTTTCTGGAGCTAAAGTGGAGATTGTACACTGCTCCTGTTTTGACATTGCCTACGAAAGGCAAGGACTATGACGTATATGTGGATGCCTCGCATGTTGGGCTCGGAGGCGTGTTGATGCAAGAGGGGAAGGTGATCGCGTATGGGTCGCGGCAGTTGAAGGTTCAAGAGCGGAATTACCCTACGCATGACCTTGAGTTTGTGGCGGTGATATTTGCGTTGAAGCTGTGGAGGCATCTACTCTATGGGCTCAGTGCAAGATTTTCACAGATCATAAGAGCCTGAAGTACGTGTTTACTCAGAAGGAGCTGAATCTACGCCAGCGGCGGTGGCTAGAGTTTGTGGCTGATTATGACGTGGATATCCACTACCATCCAGGCAAGGCCAACGTGGTGGCCGACGCCCTGAGCCGCAAGATAGGGAAGATCTTCAACCTTATGGCGGACCGTCTAGTGGAAGAGTTCTTGTTGATGGACATCTCCGTGGGATGCTGTGATTTGCAAAGCAGTTTGTGTTGGGTATTGTATCCACAACGTACCTGATTTGAAGAAGCCCCTGAACAAGCTAAGGTAAATAGGCAATGTTTTTGACAACATATTTCAAGTTGTGCTTGCAGTTTTTCCACGCTAAGTGCACACCAATATCAGGGTGCAGTAGGTCAATATACACGGGTATGCACGACGTAATCTCTCGTTAAGCAGATCAGTGTGTTGCCCTACGTGTACTCTCTCTATTGGAGTGTACTTACTTTCAAGTACAGGGCTGTGTTAAGGCAAGTGCAGACAAGGAGCAAGGATGGGTCAATTAGCAGCTCTTGGGTGGAAAGACGAAAATTCGTCTAAGTATAAATCGACGAGAATCACCAAGTGATTCTCGCCGATTCGGCGAGAATCACTAGTGATTCTCGCCGAATCGTCGAGAATCATTAGTAATTCTCGCCGATTCTTTCCGGCTACCTCAAAGCGGTGCCAAGTAAGATTCGGCGAGAATCACTAGTGATTCTCGCCGAACCCGTCGTTGAGCAGATCATGGCCAAGTAATATTCGTCGAAAATCAACAAGTGATTCGTCGAGAATCATCAGGTGATTCGGCGAGAATCACTAGTGATTCTCGCCGAATCGTCGAGAATCACTGGCTGATTCTCGCCGATTCGGCGGGAATCTTCTTCGATTCTCGCCGATTTTTCCTTAGACAATTTTCTGGAACTCCCTGAACCGGATTCTGCAGCTGGCACTATTTTGAACCGGATTTCGGGTTTCTACTTGTGGGACCCACAACGGTCATATTGAAAGTGTCTACAGTATATATACGGGTATTTTTTGAACAGTAAAAAAAACATACACAGAAAGAAGCCGAGCCGATCTTGACCTAAAATCGCGAGTTCCGCTCCGCTTCTGCCGTCGTCGCTCGAGCAAGTTGGTCGCCGCTTTTGATCGAGATTTCTTCCTGATCTTCCGGCGACAGAAGCTTAGCTAAGCTTAGAGTCTCATGCGTCTATCCAGAGATCCCTTGTCTCTCGATTTGTTGATCGGGAAAAACTTCCCCGTCCGAATCGATCGAGACGACTGATCCTAGAGTGACCATTGGTAGACCTAGCTTGCTTCGCTACGAAGTTTGGATCTCCAGAGTACAGCAGCCGCACATCGTCGTCGCCGCCGATCCCGTGAACCTAGCCGCCGCCCATCTTGCCGCCGCCGGTTCCGGGGAGATCCTCTCCAAGAGAGATCTAGGGTTGTGGACTCTTTGTGAACTTCAAGAACACGTCGTCAACAAAGAGGGACACCTTAGTCTCCAAATGTAGGTTGTATCTCCTGTACATTCTAGTTTTACTTTTGTTGTAAAGGAACGTTGGTTCCTAGTTGTAAGGGTTGGGTGCAACCCGTGTTGTGGGAGTGTTGACTCCTACGTGTGGAAGGGTTCCTTCCGATAGTGCAAGGATTGGATTTCAATCCTGTTGGAGAAGAGACCGAGTCATCCCTTGTTGGGAGATAGGTCGAAGGGGGAAAGTGGATGTACCCAAATCGGGGAACCACTATAAATAGCTTGTGTTTTCTGTGTGCTGTGCTGTTTATTTTTATTGTGCAGGTACAATTTTAAATTCCGCAAAAACACTGTGCGTCACATATTCCCCCACCCCCCCCCCCCCCCCCCCATAGGTGAATATAGTTGACACTAGGTGGACTTTCAAGTGGTATCAGAGCAAGGTTAACTCATCAAAAAGGTTAACACCTTGAGTTAAATCCTGCCACTAGTGTCAAGAAGAAGGAAAACATCCACCATGGACGGTCTCAAGTTCACAGGCAAGATCCCAGTGTGCACCAGGCTCAACTTTCCTATCTGGAAGGAAAGGATCAGGTTCTACATGGAAGCAGTTGATCCTCGACTCTTCATGATCATGGAGGAGGGACCTTATGTCCCCACTAAGGCCTCCACCATTGATCCTACCAAGAAAGTGCCGAAGACACTTTCTGAAATGGACAAGGACGAGATGGTGCTAGTGGGACTTGACAAGAAGGCACAGAACATTCTAGTCAGCGCAGTTGATGACTCAATGATGCAGAACTTTTGCAACTGCAGGACAGCTCAGGAGATCTTGCATTGCCTGATCATCCTAATGGAGGGCACTGATGAAGTGAGGGATGATCGGAGATCCCTCCTGAACCAGAAATATAAGGCCTTCAGACAAGGGCCTAAGGAAGAGATCGGAGTCACCTACGAGAACTTCCTCAAGATTGTCAACGCCCTCAAAGGATACGGAAGAGTGTTCACTAATGGTGAACTCAATGATAAATTCCTTAGGTCCCTTACTAAGGAATGGGACACAAAGATCTGCGCCATCCGAGAGTTTGGCAGACTAGCTGAAACAGACCGCAAATCCTGTTTGGGAAGCTGATGTCCTATGAGCTTCAGCTGAACACCAGGAAAGCAGAAGAAGAAGCAGAGAAGGCTGCAGCCAAAGAAAAGACTGTGGCTCTAAAAGCCAGTCACTCCAGAAAAGGCAAGGGTACGGTTTCATACCGTGCCAGGAAGAAGGATGAGGAGGAGGACTCCGAGCCATGCTCCTCCAGCTCAGAGCTGTCGGAGGAAGATTTCTCCCTCATCACCCGAGAGTTCAAGAAGTTGCTCAAGATGAGGAATCAAAGAAAGAGAGACGGCTCCTCCTCCAAGCATCAGAAGAAAAATTATTCTTCTGACAGGTATGCTTCTAAACCGAACAAACATCGCTCCTCTGACATTATTTTCTTTGTATGCAATAAGCCAGGACACGTCGTGGCCGACTGCTATCAAGGCAAGAGAGGAAAAGGGAAAGAAGAGGAGCACAAATCTTCGAGAGATAAGAAGAATGAGGGGAGCTACATCTCCAAAAGGCCAAAGACACTGAGTGAGTCTGATTCCTCAGACTCCAGTGATGATGAGGAAGCCTACTTCGGGCTGGTGGGTCGCTCCGACTCAGAAGGAGAATGCCCCTCATTTACTGGGAAGGTAAAAGCTCACACCCCTCTCTCTGACTCTGAATCTGATCCTGAGTCTCAGGATGATTAACCTGAAGATAGCCTTTCGGCCCGTGAAGCGGAGCTCCTCGAGAAGTATGAGCTTCTGCTCAACACTTTCGAGGAGTGTCGTAAGAGACTGAAGGCTGAGAAAAAGGAAGTGAAATTCCTTAAGGGTGAGAGTGTCTCTCTAAGGGAAGAAATCACCAGTTTGATTTCTCTCCGACAAGAGCATCTTGACCTGACTTCAAAGCACTCAGAGTCTCTCAGGCTCCTTGATCTTAAGCAGGAGGAAGTCGAAAAGTTGGAAGAATAACTTGCGGCAGAAAGGAAGATCGTCAAGAGCTTCTCTATGCCAAAAACAGTTCTTCCAGTTGTTGATACCTTCTCTGCTCAGGCCAAAGGAGCTGGCTTGGGGCATGTAGGGGTATCTGGTTCCTCATCCAGGAGAAACAGGAACCAGAGGAAGAATAAGGCCGCCAAGAAGGCCTCTGCTGCTGAAAAGGGAAAGGCTCCACTCAGTCTTGTTGCGTTCAGAAAGCCTGGCCTTCCTTGCAACCAACATGACTTTGAGTCAACCTTTGGTCATCATTTCCGGCCCTCGGTTGCAAAGCCAAAGAGCCGATATGATGGTTGGACCTTTCCCCGGAACTTCGGTGAGAGTGCCTTCAAGGCACCTTATGAGGAAATCCACATGGGAAATTATGGTCAATTCTCTAGCGGCCATAATGGAAAGCAGGCACCAAAAGCCAAGCCTGTTATACAGAAGGTGAAGAATTCTTATGACTGCAATCACTGTGAGGCCCCCACCTCCAGATCCAAAGCCCCGGCTGTACCCACCATTCCCAGGGTAAGGCAGGAGCCTAGGAAGAGGTACAACAGATTCGACTGTTGGTGCTGTGGCAAAGTCGGTCACTTTGCCGTGGATTGTTGGTTTAATCCAAGGTATTACGAGACTCCCTATGTTAGCAATGTGAGGCCGACCACTCGTAGGGTTAACCAACCGAGGGGGAGTATGTTAACCAGGAATCTAGGACCCAAGTTTGATTGGGTTCCTAAGGAAAATTAATCTTGTTTTGCAGGAATGTCCAAAGGCCACCAAAACGCCGATCTGGTACTTGGACAGTGGATGCTCCCGGCATATGACTGGGACTAGAAGCCTCCTGCGTGATTACACTCCAGTCGAGAATGGACCCAAAGTCATCTTTGGAGGATCAGATCGAGGAGTCACCAGAGGTTACGGTATGATTTCCAGCGGTATAATCTCTATCACCGACGTGGCTTATGTTGAAGGGTTAAACCATAACCTGATCAGTGTAAGTCAGTTATGTGACAAAGGTTATGACGTTAAGTTCTGCAAGGATAAATGTCTGATAATTTCACGTACCTCTTCTGAGACGGTATTATCAGGCATTAGGAGCAGAAATATCTTCTGCTTAGATTTTCTCAGTTTAGATTCATCTACCCCCGTATGCCTAGTAGCAGCTGGCAGTGCATCTCTTTGTGATCAATGGCACAAGAGATTGACACATATTAATTTCAAGACAATTAGTATGCTGTTTTCTAAGAACTTAGTAAGGGATGCTCCCAGTATCAAGTGCATCAAAGATAGCCCCTGTCCTGCATGCCAGATGGGCAAACAGACTCGGGCTACCTTTAAGAGCATTGCTGACAAAGACTCTTCCCGGTGTCTTTATCTTCTTCATATGGACTTGTTTGGTCCAATGCAAGTTCATAGCTTGGGAGGCAAGTCCTATACGCTAGTGATAGTTGATGATCATTCTCGGTTTACATGGGTGTTCTTCTTAAAACGAAAGTCAGATACGTTTGACATCTTCACTAGCTTTGTCAAGCAGGTTCAGAACGAATTTAACTGCTCAGTGGTCAAAATCACAAGTGACCATGGAACAGAATTCGAATCTGGTGCTATGACAGAGTTTTGTGAAGAAAAAGGTATCTTTCATGAGTTTTCCTCCCCGCGCACTCCTCAGCAAAATGGAGTTGCGGAGAGGAGAAATAGAACTCTCATTGAAGCCTGCACGACAATGTTAAAAGACGCTTCTCTCCCAGAATACTTCTGGACAGAAGCCGTCAATACAGCTTGTCATGTACAAAACCGAGCATTGATCAACAAGCATCATCGTAAGACGCCTTACGAGCTACTGAAAGGCAGGAAACCAACCATGTCCTACTTGAGGATCTTTGGTTGCAGATGCTATGTACTAAATAATGGGAAGCACCCGCGTACTAAATTTGGTGAAAAATGCTTCGAAGGCATATTCATGGGCTATAGTTCCCACAGTCGGGCATATAGGGTCTTCAATAAGAAAACCCTAGTGGTAGAAGAATCAATTAATGTTGTATTTGATGAAGGAAGTTTGCTTAACAGCAATTCTTCCAGTGGTATTCTTGAAGATGCAGGTGCACGACTTGAACTGCTGGATCTCGATGAGACCGCTAAAGATGAAACTCCTAAGTACGTCAAAGTTTCCACCTCCACGTCATCTGGGAACGTTGAAGATCAAAATGGAACAAATCTCCTAGAAGGAGGAGAAGCTCAAGAAGTAGTCGAAGCTCCAGACGCCAGACTTCTAGAGCTCCGGCACGTGAGGGATCATCCTAGAGATCAGATCATCGGAGATCCTCGTGTCGGTGTCAGAACTCGAAGAGGTACTATTAACGAAGTATTGCATCTTAGCTTCCTGTCACAGGTTGAGCCAAAGAAGTTCGACGAGGCGAACAAAGATGCGGCATGGATTCTGGCCATGCAAGATGAACTACATCAATTCGAATGTTGCAACGTTTGGACGCTAGTTCCCAGACCATACAAGCAGAATGTGATTGGCACCAAGTGGATCTTCAGAAACAAGCTAGATGAACATGGTGTCATCATAAAGAACAAGGCAAGGCTGGTGGCTCAAGGTTACAGACAGGAGGAGGGGATTGACTTCGACCAGACCTTCGCACCAGTAGCAAGGCTCGAGGCAATCAGATTGTTCCTGGCGTATGCTTCGCACAAAGGATTCACAGTCTATCAAATGGACGTGAAATCAGCATTCTTGAACGGAAACCTGAAAGAGGAAGTATACGTCGCTCAACCCCCAGGTTTTGTCAATCCTACTTATCCCAATCATGTGTATTTTCTCAATAAAGCTCTTTATGGTTTAAAACAAGCTCCACGAGCTTGGTGTGAGACTTTATCTAGTTTTCTTCTTGAGAACAAGTTCTCTAGAGGTAAAATAGATAAAACATTGTTTCTCAGGGAAGTTAAAGGCAAGATGTTGCTGGTGCAAATCTATGTCGATGACATTATATTCGGCTCAACGGACAACAATATTTGCAAAAAGTTTTCTAAACTTATGCAAGGAAAGTTTGAAATGAGCAGTATGGGAGAGCTCAAGTATTTCTTGGGACTTCAAGTGAAACAGTCTGAGGATGGAATCTTCATCTCTCAGACGAAGTTCACAAATGAACTCCTTAAGAAATTCGGTATGGAGAATGCAACCTCTATGAGGACTCCAATGGGATCCACTATGTCTCTGGATAAGGATGAGAAAGGTAAACCTTTCGATGAAACCAAATACAGAAGCATCATTGGATCCCTGCTCTACCTTACTGCCAGTAGACCGGATATCATGTTCTCCACATGTGTCTGTGCCAGATATCAGGTGAACACTAAGGAATCTCACTATGTCGCTGCGAAGCGAATTCTAAGATACCTTAAAGGTACTCCCAATCTTGGCTTGTGGTACCCGAGAAACAATGATGTCGAGCTAATAGGTTTTTCAGACGCTGATTTTGCAGGGAGCAGGGATGACAGGAAAAGCACTTCCGGGACCTGTCAATTCCTCGGAAGAAGGCTTATCTCATGGAACAGCAAGAAGCAGAATTGTGTAGCTACCTCCACGGCAGAGTCTGAGTACATCTCGGCAGGCAGCTGTTGCGCACAACTCCTATGGATCAGAAACCAGTTAGCCGAGTACGACCTTCAGTTCAAGGAAGTTCCAATGTACTGCGACTCCTCCAGTGCAATTGTAATTGCCAACAATCCGGTTTCGCACAGCAGAACGAAGCATATTGAAGTGCGCTACCACTTCCTTCGGGAGCACGTGGAGAACAAGGACATCTCTCTCTGTTATGTCCCCACGGACAAGCAGATTGTAGACATATTCACAAAGCCCTTAGACGAGGCCAAGTTCAGTATTTTTAAAACTAAATTAGGGATGCTAAATTATGAGGAATGAAGACTACAGAAGCTCCAGGATCATGCATCTAGGGGGAGCCTCTGCCAGGAATTCCATTGTGAGCACAGGTGCAAGAACTGAGGGGGAGCAAGGGGTCACAAGCAACAGACCCAAATTTACAGAAGCCGCAGAGGGGGAGATTACCCTCTCAGCTAAGGCTAAGGTGGCTCCAAGTTTGCTCTCAAGAAATTGGTATCGGTAATGAATATCTCTCTCAACTTATTTCAAGGTTATGATTTTCATTCCCATACGCTTTATTCACCTTAGTTTGTAGGGTTTCGGCTTCTTCAAATATGGGGAGATTGTTGGGTATTGTATCCACAACGTACCTGATTTGAAGAAGCCCCTGAATAAGCTAAGGTAAATAGGCAATGTTTTTGACAACATATTTCAAGTTGTGCTTGCAGTTTTTCCACGCTAAGTGCACACCAATGTCAGGGTGCAGTAGGTCAATATACACGGGTCTGCACGATGTAATCCCTCGTTAAGCAGATCAGTGTGTTGCCCTACGTGTACTCTCTCTATTGGAGTGTACTTACTTTCAAGTACAGGGTTGTGTTAAGGCAAGAGCAGACAAGGAGCAAGGATGGGTCAAGGAGCAGCTCTTGGGTGGAAAGACGAAAATTGGTCTAAGTATAAATTGACGAGAATCACCAAGTGATTCTCGCCGAATCGTCGAGAATCACTAGTGATTCTCGCCGATTCTTTCCGGCTACCTCAAAGCGGTGCCAAGTAAGATTCGGCGAGAATCACTAGTGATTCTCGCCGAACCCGTCGTTGAGCAGATCATGTCCAAGTAATATTCGTCGAAAATCAACAAGTGATTCGTCGAGAATCATCAGGTGATTCGGCGAGAATCACTAGTGATTCTCGTCGAATCGTCGAGAATCACTGGCTGATTCTCGCCGATTCGGCGGGAATCTTCTTCGATTCTCGCCGATTTTGCCTTAGACAATTTTCTGGAACTCCCTGAACCGGATTCTGCAGCTGGCACTATTTTGAACCGGATTTCGGGTTTCTACTTGTGGGACCCACAACGGTCATATTGAAAGTGTCTACAGTATATATACGGGTATTTTTTGAACAGTAAAAAAAAACATACACAGAAAGAAGCCGAGCCGATCTTGACCTAAAATCGCGAGTTCCGCTCCGCCGCCGCCGTCGTCGCTCGAGCAAGTTGGTCGCCGCTTTTGATCGAGATTTCTTCCTGATCTTCCGGCGACAGAAGCTTAGCTAAGCTTAGAGTCTCACGCGTCTATCCAGAGATCCCTTGTCTCTCGATTTGTTGATCGGGAAAAACTTCCTCGTCCGAATCGATCGAGATGACTGATCCTAGAGTGACCGTTGGTAGACCTAGCTTGCTTCGCTACGAAGTTTGGATCTCCAGAGTACAGCAGCCGCACATCATCGTCGCCGCCGATCCCGTGAACCTAGCCGCCGCCCATCTTGCCGCCGCCGGTTCCGGGGAGATCCTCTCCAAGAGAGATCTAGGGTTGTGGACTCTTTGTGAACTTCAAGAACACGTCGTCAACAAAGAGGGACACCTTAGTCTCCAAACGTAGTTTGTATCTCTTGTACATTCTAGTTTTACTTTTGTTGTAAAGGAACGTTGGTTCCTAGTTGTAAGGGTTGGGTGCAACCCGTGTTGTGGGAGTGTTGACTCCTACGTGTGGAAGGGTTCCTTCCGATAGTGCAAGGATTGGATTTCAATCCTGCTGGAGAAGAGACCGAGTCGTCCCTTGTTGGGAGATAGGTCGAAGGGGGAAAGTGGATGTACCCAAATCGGGGAACCACTATAAATAGCTTGTGTTTTCTGTGTGCTGTGCTGTTTATTTTTATTGTGCAGGTACAATTTTAAATTCCTCAAAAACACTGTGCGTCACCTATTCCCCCCCCCCCCATAGGTGAATATAGTTGACACTAGGTGGACTTTCAGTTTGGCAGTGGCAGAGCCATCTTGGATTTCGCTCACCAGGTTGTACCAGAAGGATGATCCGGATTTGTTACACCTGTACCTTAGGGCTGAGAGAGGGGAATTGCCGGATTTCTCCATCGATGATCCGGGTACCTTGAAGTATCGCGGCAGGTTTTGCATACCCGCGGTTGGAGACATCATGAGTATGGTATGCAAAGAGGCTCATGGATCCAGTGTTGCCTACCACCCAGGATCCACCAAGATGTATCATGATTTGAAGCAGATCGAATGGTGGCATGGAATGAAAGGGGATATAGCTCGGTATGTTTCTGGATGTTACACTTGCAAGCGGGTGAAGGCCGACCATGGGAGGCCTGGTGGCAAGTTGACTCCTTTGGAGATCCCGACTTGGAAGTGGGAAAGTATCTCTATGGACTTCATCACAGGTTACCAAGATCTCCAAGGGGATTTGACTCGGTTTGGGTGATTGTGGACCGATTGACGAAGTGTGCGCACTTTGTACCTTATAAGATCGACTACCCGATGAAGAAGATAGCAGAGTTGTATTTGAGCGAAGTCATCCGATTACATGGAGTTCCCGTGAGTATCATTTCAGACCGAGACTCTAGATTTACTTCCCGTTTCTGGAAGAGTTTGCAGGAGGGTTTGGGCACAGACTTGAGATATTCTACCGCTTACCACCCTCACACAAATGGGCAGACCGAGCGTGTGAACCGGATTGTGGAGGATATGATCAGGTGCTACATTCTAGACCACGGTGGAGCGTGGGATGAGCGTTTGCGGCTCATGGAGTTTGCCTACAATAACAGTTACCAAGAGAGCTTGCAAATGGCTCCCTTCGAGGCATTATATGGGAGGCGCTGCAGAACTCCGTTATTTTGGACTGAGGCTGGTGAGAGGCCTTTGTTGGGTCCTGATGCTCTCGAGGAAATGGAGGTTGCTGTGAAGCTCATTCGTGAAAAGCTTCGGTTAGCTCAGGAGAGATATGAGAAGAACGCCAACCGGCGTAGGTCCGATTTGGAATTTTCGGTGGAGGATTTGGTCTTCCTGAAGGTGTCTCCGATGGTTGGAGTGAAGAGGTTCGGCAAGAACTATAAGCTGGATCCGAGGTATGTGGGCCCATTCAGAATTTTGGAGCGTATTGGTGTGGCAGCATATATGTTGGACCTACCAGCCAACTTCCCAGGCGTGCATAATGTTTTTCATGTAAGCCAACGGTGGAAGTGTGTGCGGAGCAGTGGGCAAGTCTTGGATGTCGTGCCCCAGTTGGAGCCCAACCTCTCGTATGTTGAGGTGTCAGTCCGCATCTTGGATACTCAGGATCGGGTGCTGCGATCAAAGTCTTTCCCGATGGTGAAGGTTCTTTGGAAGAATCAAGGTTTGGAAAGCGCGACTTGGGAGCTAGAGTCGGCTATGAGGGAGGCTTACCCTCGCCGGTTCTCCTGATTTGTTAGGTATGTTTTCTTCCTAGTAACTTTTATTTTGTTACTTTCCTTCTATAGTAGAAGTAGCGTACGTGAAGTTTCGGGACGAAACTTTCCTTTAGGGGGAGTGACTGTAACGCCCCGATTTTTCGGCTATTATTTAAATCCTCATTTGGCGTTACGTTGGCGCATTTCCGGCTCGTGTCGTTGTTAAAGTACCTCGTTAGGTGTTCTTAGTGCTCGTAGCCTATTCGCAGGGTTCCCCAGCTAGCCGGAGTCTGTTTTGGAGACTCGGCTGAGCCTCTCAGGGAATGCTTGTGCTTTGGTTCGGGTGAGGTTAGCCCGAGTGTGTGGTCGTCGGAGGTTGTGTCCGACTTCACCGATGTTTTCGTAGCCCGAGTGTTTAGCTACGGTGCGGATTTGTTCGGAATCCGAGAGCATTAATTTTCATGTCGTTTCGACGGTGGCTTGTTAGCGGGTAGTCATTTTATTTTAGCGTATACATATATTTACGCATTTTAGCATGACGAGTGATTTAGGCATGCCGGTGAATTAATGCATATGTGCACGTGCGTCCGTAGCTTTATAAAAATATATATATATATATATTTATGTGCGTATTTATATGGGTGTGTGTGCGGTATGATCGTAGATTTTCATGTGTGTACTGTTATATGATGGTTAATGCTAATGTTAATATATAATTTCGTGTCAATGTTAATTTATGCTTGTTAGTGTGCTATTAGTATTAGTGTGCATATAAATGTTAGTTTACGCACATAGAGTGCTGTTATATAAGGTTGTATGCCTAATTATGTGTTGAATGCATATAAGTGTGGGTTATAGGGTTGGCTGCCATTATAACATTTACTAATTAATTTAGTAGTTAGTAGGTTATATATATAAAGGAAATGCATTCGGTTTAGGTTTTATTTTCCCTTTCTTCCTCAACCCGGCGGCCCGCTGCAGTATCCCGAGTGAAAGGCGAAACAGGCGGAAACCTGGTGCTGCTCCGACCGCCTGCCCACCCCCCAGATTCGATCGAAAACGCGATTCGAGGCCGTATCCTCACTCCCCTAGCCGAGAGCTCCATTTGGAGGTATCATTTTCGCGATTTCCTCCATGATCTTTTGCCCGATCGGTAGTTTAGGTTGCAGCTTTTTCCTGGTTTTTATGATGTTGTTCTTCTCGGTTGGGCTGTCCAGGAAGTTTCGTGATCTAGGTTGCTTAAGGACGGCGGTTTAGGAGCTTAGGGCTGACCGAATTCGTCCCGTCTTTCTCGAGGTAAGAGCCCCTTTTTGTTGTTTTGATTTTGTGCCCAAATTGCTAGTATGTTAGGGTCTAGATTTCAAGCATGCTAGGGATTTCATTTTTCTTTCTATGTCCAGATTTTTTTTCGTAAAAATATTGCTTGCGGCCGGCTTGTTAAGAGGTGCATCGTTGGCCAAGGTTCTACTAAATATCAAGGCAAGTGCGCCCTCCACTCTTGCCAATTCTATCTCAATTTTTTTTGTACCTTGTATTGCTTAAATTCAGATTTCTGTTTCTCCTAATTTGATCACCTGGAAATCCCGGGGCTAACCCCATTGGTATTATGTTGTGATTTGTATGATTAGGAATGTATGATAGGGTTATTTACCATTTGAGTTATTCGTTTTGGGGTGGCCGGTTCTCTACAAAATTCTCATTAGGGCTTGTTGGGTTGTTTTTCTCATTGTTTCTTTAGGCGTAACTATGTCCTGTTCACTTCATTGCTTGTATAGTTTAGACTCAAACCACGCAACCTAATGGTAAATATATTGGGCGCCGGAAAAATCATTGTTAGGGTTGGGTATCAAATTAATTATGCATGTTTCGGGGGCTAACATATTTTTTTTTCAGTGACCAGCTAATGGTACATGTTTAGCTGAGTGTCGAACTACTTGCATAATTATAGTATCGCTCTGTTTTTAACCTATTTATGTCAAATCACTAATTTGGACAACTCGACGTTTAGCCCGTCAGTTTGTACTTAGGGTTCTTAGGTGGGGTGCTCTAGTTGGAATAGGGTTGTGGTGACTTCTTGGTGGTTCATGGAACTACCAGTAAGGGTTTTTTTTCGAGTCACTTAGTGCTGGAGTAGGACGTGATTTTGAGGTGGGTTGGACCGATGTCGCCACCCTTGTTTTACTTCTTGTCTTATTAAGACAATGTGAGCTGTTTGGTCGAGTTGGACTGATGCCACCACCACAGCACCTTGAGATGTTTAGGCCTGATAGACTTGGTCGGACCGTTGCCACCAGCCTAGGCCCTTGATGTTGATTTTTTCCATCTCCAGTATTAGGTGACTCTTTCTGCTCTATCTTTATACTAGGATTTATTTATTTTGCTAATCCTTCTTGCAGAGATTTGTGAGGCTTGACTTAACCCGTGCACTTGGTGCACCCCTTTTTTTTACTCACTCATGGCGAGTATTTTTCCTTCACTTGTTTACTTTATTCTTACATGTTCCACTTCTTCTTTATGCTATTGTTTCATTTTCCTATTGATATATATTGCTTTGCTGAGATGTTCTTTTCCTTGAATGCGTCAGGTTCAGGTTTATAGCCGACTGTGCGGCTAGATTTCTTCTGAAGCTTGCTAGTGCTATAGCTGCTGCTGAGTTTTCTTTTTCTCACTCCTGGGAGGTAGTTTCTTTAGACTTGTAGTACAGATATGCCTACTCACCAGTGTGTTCGTGTCAGTTGTTGGCGCCCACTGGTGGTTTCTCTTTTAGATGCTTCGTACTTTGCTTATACTGCTAGTTTTCCTGTTTTGGAGTTTATTAAACTTGCTTCTGGGATGATTTATGTTAGGTTGCTAGTTACTTTAAAACCTATAAAAGAAAACAATTATTATAACAAAAACATAGACATCATGTTTTCCTTTCTAAAAAGCTTAATCACTACTTTCAAAACCACGTAAAAGGTCATTTTCTATATAAATCATATAAGTTAAATCTAGGGTCTTGCATACTCTTAGGTGTCCCCTGGGGATGCTTATGCATTCTCTTAGGATGTTAAAAAAAATGAATAAAGTATTTTCCGCTACGTACAAGTATAATTTTGAAGGGTGGACTAGTTGATCCACGAAGCCGAGGGATACGGCCTCTAAAATATAATTGATTTCCACATCATTAAAGCTTTTGAATTCTCATAGTCTTAGTAGTTGGTGGTTGCCTGAGCGTCGGCAGTTATCCCCTGTCCGACGTGGCATCACAACGCGTGTTTCCTTCTACTCTGATACTTCTTAATTTCGGAGAAAATGCGGGTTGTGAAAGCCTCGTCCTTGGATTTTAATAACTCCACCCACATAAACCTGCTATGATCATCTACTAGCAAGAAGAAGTAGTGTTTACCTCCAGGGGTGGCCGGATTGATGGGTCCGCACAAATCTCCATGCACCAATTGAAGAGGAATTGATGCACGACCCGCCGCAACCTTCGGAAATGGTAATCGCCTCTGCTTCGCCACCAAGCACCCGTCGCAAAGTTCTTGTGAGTGCTTGATGGAGGGCATCCCCTCCACCATCTTGAAACGCCCCATATCATGAAGTGCCCGAAAATTGAGATGTCCCCATCTAGCATGCCATAGCCACGGCTCGTCTTTGTATTTCTCCGCTAGCAAGGCCACTGGAGCATCCGTCTTCATACTTAGGATGTAGAGACGATTCTTGGACCTCTCCACCTTCGCCAAGAGACGCCTCTCTTGATCGAATTGACACAAGAATCCGTCCTCCATGACGATCTTGCATCAGTTTTCCTCCAATTGTCCTAAACTCACAATGTTTGTGCGAAGTTTCGGAATGTAGTAGACGTTGTGAAGACTTTGTGCTTCTCCTTTTTGTCTTTGAAGAAGACCGCTCCCCGACCACATATCTCCACCGAAGAGCCACCGCCAAACTTCACCTTGCCTCTCACCATCTCATCTAGCGAGGAGAAGTAATCCTTGCAACCCGTCATATGGTTGCTAGCCCCCGTATCAAGGTACCAAACTGATTTCTCCATGTCGTCGGGAAAAATGCTTGGTTGCACATTCATTAAGGAGAAGATTTGAACATACCATTTTCGAGTGATCTTCTTCGCACTCCGCCAATAAAAGGGCCGGTTCAAGATCCTCGAAGGCTTCGGCCATGTGCGCTTTCTCAACTTTGTCCCTCTTCTTTGAGCGACACTCCGCGGCAAAGTGTCCCATCTTGTGGCAATAGAAGCACTCGACCCTTGACTTGTCTTTAACACCGTTATTGCGATCTTGACCCTCCCATCGGTCGTTGTTGCGATGTTGTCCGCCTCGCCCTCGTCCACGGCCACGGCCTCCACGACCGCCGGTTTTGTGTCCGCCACCATTGGATGGCTTCTTGTCACGAGCCATAAACTCCCTCATCATCAAGAGAAGTTTCTCCTCCTCTTTGTTGGTAGCCCCACCAACACGCTCTTCATGAGTCTTGAGAAGGCCGACAACTTCCACCACGGTCATCGTCTTGAAGTCGCCAAATTGCTCTATCGTCGAAGCAATCTGGATGAACTTCGATGGGACGGACCGCAAGAACTTCTTCACAACTGCAGCCTCCGCTACCTCTCCTCCCAACGCCCTTTGCATGTTGACGTTGGTGCTGAGCTTCATTGTGAAATCATCTTTTGAATCTGTCTCCTTCATGCGAAGCATCTCAAACTCCGTCTGCAGAGTTTGAATCTTTGCATCCTTGACGCGGTCCGCGCCTTGGTACATGATCCTAAGCATGTCACATATATCCTTCGCATTTTTCTTCTCCGCAACCAT
Source organism: Platanthera guangdongensis (assembly GCA_039583875.1). NCBI lineage: Eukaryota > Viridiplantae > Streptophyta > Magnoliopsida > Asparagales > Orchidaceae > Platanthera > Platanthera guangdongensis. The sequence goes on from CM077164.1 coordinate 118,726,066, forward strand.
CTGGAGAACGTCATCTGGAAGTGCTTGTTGGATGGCCGAAAAAGCTATTTTGTTCTTTTTCGCATCCACTGTCGCCGTCGGATCGATTGGTTCCACTGCCTCCAATGCATCTTGAACATCGAGGATCCCCCTCATTCTGATAGCCCAGACGCCGTAGTTGCTCCTCGTGAGCATCGGGTATTTGAGCACATCGTTTTTCAAAGATGTCGCCATCGATCTCCTCCCGAGAACGATGGTCTGTGGCGGCGATGTCTGCCTCTGATAACAAATGATAGAACTCAACGGAAACAAAGATAAATGACACAGGATATAAGGAAGAAAGCTTGTGTAATTTCTTGATATATAATTCAGCAAGGTACACTCCATTATATAGGAGTAGATACACAGAGAAACGCCAAAAACAATTTAATACCTAATTAAGGCAAAAAACGTCTAAACCAATTAAGATTTAGTAACGCCTAATTAAAGTAAATTCAAAACAAACAAAACGGTACCAAAATAACAAACCGTTCAGATTGGTCATTAAACTAATTATTAACAAATAGTTAGCAATTATATAAATTAAAATTGTTGGTAGTATTCTTTGAGTTGTATGTGTCTATGATGGAATAAGACTTTTTGGCTTCAAAATCTGTAAAAAAAAAGTCAATTTATATTTGTCCTCATGCATTTGCCAGAGGTGTCACTCCGCGTCGAGATCATCGGAGCGGGCATATGGAAACCGTTGTGATTATTTCTTGTAATTAACTTGTATTAATTAAGGGGAATATTATGGGCACTGCATTTTTGGCTAAGTGCATCGCAATTTTAGAAAATAATAGGTTTTCTTGTTTCCTCCTTTTCCTACGTGCATAGCAGACGAGAGTTTGTTCTGTTTGAATGTCGTCCGCCAGTATCATCCGCCAACCTAGCAACCGCCACCGTCCAAGCTGCCCCCGTCGACCAAGCCGCCGACGACGACCACAACGACGGCACTTCTATGGTCGTTTCCTGCCGCCACTGTCTCTTGCTACTCCGACCTTTATCCCTCGCTGCTGGATAGCTTCCACAGAGATATTAGTGGTGATGGGATCAAACCTGACATGCTAGTCAGCTTCTACTGTGAAATTTCTATAATTTTGTAGTTTTGCGAGCTGTTAACTATGACATACCTTGTTGGATATTATTATTTTACTGGCTGCAATCTAAGGTATCATCAACAGCTCCAAAGCTCTGTGCGAGAAAATTTACTGGTCAGCATCACTTTTTAGGCGGTAGATTTGTGCCTCCTTTCATCAAAGATAAGTTTGGTATCCAGCTTCCTCTTTACCCGGCGAAATTGGAGAAAACAAACCTTATCAACCTAATTCTTTGCTCAGCTTTCCCCGGTGGTTCCTTCTTCATTTGAAATTTTAGCACCTTCAATTTTGAAGTAATTCATGTTCAAGTCACATATTACTTGCTTTTTAGATGAAAAGATACAATGGTGAAATGATATGTTTGATATTTGGAATGATTTGTTGTAAAAAAACATTTGTGATGTATCTAACAATTTTGTGTGCACTTAGCGTGATGCGGTGCTTCTAACAAAAAAAGTGCACATAGCCAAAAACATAGTGCACATAACAATCCCCTTAATTAATTGGTTGATATTAATTAATGGATATAATTAAATTAATTAAAAACTTAAATCATTATTTATATTTTCTTATTTGGTTTCCCTCCCTCAACTATATCGAGGGGAGGTAGGAGTTAAGGGTATCTTGGATGTATTAGTTTGTTTGGGCTCTCATTTGGAGAGAAGGTTCTTCGAGGACCCAGCCACCTTCAGTTTAGTCTCCATATTCGCGCTCTGGTGGCCCTGACGCGGAGTGACTCCTTTAACAAATGCGTGAGGGTAACGATATTTAGCATGAGTACTATGTTTCTATGATGGAATAAGAATTTCACTTATGAAATATGAAATAAATTGAATTCAAATCCGTTTTTTGTACAAATCAAGAAAAGAATGGTTGAAATTGATATCGAATCACCCAACCAATAATTTTTTCTGATATTGAGCCATGAATACATCAAAATCTCAATCATTTGAAGTGACATATAATGGTTTAAATGACATAATTTTTCATGTGAAATTAATATGATATGATAGTTGTGCATGTAAAATTTGTCTGTTAAAAAAGTTATAAATTGTGGGCCACCAATATCTAGTTTGCTGCGAATATTGCTTTGTTGGACTACTATTATCTACGATATTACTCCTCACTACTAACCCATCAAAACAAATTTTATACTCAACGACGGGCATGGATCCTTGTCGAAAGGTAAGTAATTGTTCAAGGAGGTGACTCCAATATGATACAGGTAAATACCTCTGACACAACCTACCTTCATCGTTACCCAACTAAGTTTGTGGTGAAGACGATCTCGCTCATGGGTCTTCTCAAAGTTAGACCAGTTTGCTCTCGCTTAATCTCGAAGTCTAAGTTTCACAAATTTGAAGTGACGCTCACCAAATAAATCAAAATAATCAATATAATATCTCATGCTCATGAGCTAGTAGCTGCAAGACTCAGGACTCAACAACTCATCAAATGGTGGAGGAACCGCACAAAACTTACATTCGAGATCTCTCTCAGAATGATGATTATAATAATAATCATCTCTAAGATAGCGGAGTCATGTCGAAGGGCCAACACTAGTTGCTTGTGTGCGGGGATAGGAACAACGATGATCATCGTAGTAATCTTCTTTAGTACAATGGAATCATGTGAAGGGGTCAACACGATTTCTGAAGGTGGTGTGTTGTGAATGAGAATAATCAACATAATAACACGTGGATCTCTCTGAAGGGGCTTTATGCGATTGAGTCTAGATGGACTCAAGATCCTCAAATAAAGGAGTGGAATGACAAATATAACTAGCCATGAAGGAATATATAGATTTAATGACTGTGTATGAAAATAAAGTTTGAATCTGGGCCTCTGATACCAAACTGACGCATGACAACTCTATATGTGTTGGATGCGGGATGCCCTAAGCTAAATAAAATGCACGTGAGCACGCGATGTAATGGACCTATGACAAACCCTAAAATGAAGAGGTTGGAAATGAATGCACGCAATCGGATGAACTTATGACAGCTAACCATAAATTCTAATGCAATTCTCATGAGTCACCATGCGAATAATTTTGACATTCAAGTAATTAAACAACAACATTTAACTGCACATTTAATCACAATTAACATGTGTTCAAGTTAAGAAAGAGATGATTCAAATTAATTGAAAGATTTAAAATTAAGTATAGATCGAAAAAGAGTCACACAATGCCAAGATTAAAAGAGTGGGAACTGAAACAAGCAATAAAAACACACTAATATATGGGCAACTGCTGCAAAGAAAGGGAAGTTGTTGTGTGGTGGCTGTAAGAGTGACTTTGTGGATGTGGGAATAGTTTACGTAGGAGCCAAATGCAGAGAAAGATTGCAGGAGAACTATGACATCAAGAGAAGTGGGATGGAAGGCTTGGCTGCAACTAGAAATGGCTGGGAGGGCTCTGGGAGGGGGGTTTGGGAGTGGTTCTGTTGTAGGAAAAGGTAGCACAAGGACTTGATGTGCTATTGAAGTAGTTGGCAGTGTTAATGAAGTTAAAGTTTGGTTTTGTTGCTTTGGGAAGGATCTCCAGGTGTAGTCCAAAAATGTAAATAATGAAAACAGCGCACAATCGATATCCATGGCCTACTTTTGTGTTTCACAGTTTATCTCTATGATTTATAACTAAACTCACTTGTGTTTTGATTGAGATATGACCCTCTAGGATGAAATATATTATTTGACATTATCTATTTCATATTCATATGGATGTTTTCTACGATTTATTTGTGTCGTATTTCATCTTGAATCCATATTTCCATAATATATTTTCTTGCTTGATTTTGCATTGTGAGATCGATAAATCATAGATACGATTAGATATCACATAGATAAAGAAAGTTTCATGCACCGATAAAATTAGGAAGAATAGGAGCAAAGGATATATGGTATTTTTGTTAGTGTTGTCATGAACTCTTTCCTAGCCTTCTTGAGACGCAATGCCTCTTATCTCCCATACGAGGTGGATTTTACCTTGATAGTTTCATGCACCGATTTAACATTGATAAGATATATACCAGACGTATACTATCCATCTTTTAAAGTCGTGTAGGCATATATTTATAGTATCTCTATATATTTGAAGTATTTTTTAATAATTTTTCATAGTTTCATCATGGTTTTCCGGATCACGATCCACAGAGTGAAATCTTGCGATCCACATAGTGGAATCTTACTATCCATATTTTGTAAATCGATCTGGATCTTACCTCAGATCAAAATCGACACATCTACAATTGAGATTGTGATTCGGATCTTAGGATCGCGATCCCGATCGACCTGATTCTATCGATCCGGTCAAAGGTAACTAGAAACATGTCCAACCCTATCCTGACCCCATTCAACCACTCCAACGCACATAAGTCCATAAACCATTACTTAACCTCAACCCAATCTCGCCCTCATACCTCATCACAGAATCATATCATGTTTTTTTATCGTATGCCAAGTGTCGGTTGTCGGCTGCAAACGAAGGCTAAGAGCGATGTCTTTGCTGGCTTCCAGTCCAGACAATGTCTTCATTTTACTTACCAGGTTTCATTTCAAGTGGTGTCAATGTCTTATCTTATATTTTTGCATATGAGCAGTCTGGGTTCAAAAATATTTAATATAATTATTCACATACTGCTCAATTTATTGATTTTTTGTTAATTGAGCATGTAATTTGTTGAAACAAAATTTAATTTTATATTTTTAATCTTAATTTATGATTGTTGTAGGGCTTGCGATACTCGATCCGATCCTACGATCTGATATGATCCAATCTCGATCCTGACAATCTTGATTTTCATTGATAATGAAGATAAATTTGGAATGTTGAACAAACCTACTAATATTTTGAGCATAAAAGTCTCTACAAAACTGGCAGTTTGGCGGTTCAACATGTGACCAAAAGGTAATATAAAGGGCTATAATTTTCCAAAAGAACGCAACTGCACGATCGCATTCTAAGGAGGTAAAACAATGCAAACTGCCAGGATATAGGACTATATATTAAAGTTCGCATTACAATGTTTTGACAATCATATCTTTTGATCCCGAGAGCGCTACGACATGCACAACCCTATTTTGGAAAGGTCACAGTGTTATCTACATTTCTGGAGAAGACAATTTTCTATCACCGACACATAACACGATATTGGACATTGAAAGATAATCCTTTGGGTAGATAATCACCTAGAGGGGGGGGGGGGCTGAATAGGTGTCTTTTAAAGTACTTCATCAATTCTTTATCACTTAACTCTTCTGCAGATGATATGTTCAGCAGATGATGTACTTGAGAAAATAGTTTCACAACAACTCAGCACAATTGAACCACAGAACATGCAAATCTCAAAACACAGCACAAGCACAAACAAATCACATCACATAAAGAATTTATAGTGGTTCCCCTATTTAGGATACATCCACTTCCCCTTTTTTCTTCACTAGCAATGTGCTAGATAAGGTTATAGCTTCTCCTCTTCAACTCAGATCCAAAGATCTTACAGGCTCAGTTTCAGTTAAAAACCCTACACTCAGACCAACAGGTCCTACCTCAGAGATTCACCCAATCTCCTACCTCAGGTCTCTCAAGAACCCTACCTCAGCCTTTATAACATAGGCTTTCACCTCAGTGATCCCACTCAAATCACCTACCTCAAGTCCCTCAAGAACCTTACCTCAGCCTTTATAAATTAGGCTTATAACTTAGAGATTAACTCTCCTACCCACTCAAATCTCAAAGAGATCTTACAAAAATTAAGATGTAAATATAATCAGAAAACTAATCTGTAATCTGACTTGTCTGAATGAATTCAGATTCTTCAATTCATCTGCACTTGATTAAATCTTGATGAATAATCTAGCTAAAGAGATTTTTCTCTGCATCTGCAATCTTCTTGATGACCGACTTAATTTATTTGAAGAAATTGTAGATCAGATCCACATTAATATTCGGATCAACTTGATGAAAGGATCTGGAGATTTTCTTGAAAACCTTCGTCTTCTTCCTTCTACTCGGGATTGACGCCCTCCTCTGGCTTAGAAAAATCAGAATTAGAGAATAGAGTGATTTTCTGATTGGTCTTCTTCTTGCTTTTCTCTGTACACAACCCCTCTATTTATAGCCTTCGTGGATTGTTGGTTTTTGATTGATGACATCAGCATGTGACATCATACTTCAAATTCTCTCTTAATCAGTTCTGTTAAGATATCACATTACTGTAGCTGATGTGACAGTTCTGACTTGTCTTAACACTTCTGTGTTGACTCTGCACATCTTCGAAAACATAAGTGTCGAGATGTTCAATGTGTCTCGACACTTGTGTCGAGACATCTTAGCAGTCTCGACACAATTTTACTTAGAAGAATTTTCATCTGATCTTAAAAGTGTCGAGACAGTTGACTTGTCTCGACACAACTGTCATCTGTGTCGACATCTTTAATTCTACACTGTGTCGAGACAGTTGAATTATCTTGACACAACTGTTTGCCGAGTTTCGACACTTCTATGCTTGCTTTATTTCGTCCCTGTGTCGAGACAGTTGAATTGTCTCGACACAACTGTCTGGCGGTATCGACACTTTTATACTTGCTTTATTTCTTCATTGTGTCGAGCCAGTTGAATTGTCTCGACACTCCTGTCTCCTGGTGTCGACTCTTTAATCCATTATTGTGTCAAGATAGTTGATTTGGCTCGACACTATTTTACTTAGTACAATTTTCAGTCTTCTTTGTGTCGAGATAGTTGTATTGTCGCGACACTTGTTCTTTGAATCTTCTATGTGTCGAGTTAGCTGACTTGTCTCGACACAGCTAACTTAGCCTTTAAAGTCTCGAGTTAGCTGACTTGTCTCAACATTGCTGACTTAGTCTTCAAAGTGTCGAGTTAACTGACTTGTCTCGACACTGCCCTTGTAAAGGTGTCGACACAGTTGAAGTGTGTCGACACTTTTGTACTTAGCCATTTTCTCCACTGCAAGTTGCTAGATGTAGATTGTGCCAACTTCAGTCAACACTGTGCTGACTTCACTCGACGCTTTTGTACTTAGATAATTTTTTTCACTTTCTAGTCAACTTCTTTGAGTCTGCCTGTTAATATGACTTGAATCACCTGTCCAATCAATATGATATAGGCAACCTACATACATAAACTGAAACATACATCAAATACATACTTGTGTATATCATTGAGTTAAAAGGGCTTCTTCAAATCAAGTGCATTGTGTCCAATGTACCCAACAATCTCCCTCTATTTAGAGAAGTCATAACCCCAATTCAATAATATACACCATAATACCAAAATATAATAATTATGATGTATATACAGTACAACCCAACTTTTTCATTATAATTTATCAAAAGATTACATTTTTCAGATTTGTTACACTGTTCTTTAAAAACAAAATTACATAGTGCCTAAAAAATATATTCCAAGAATCCTCTGGCTCTCTGATGACAATGCCTTTTCCATATTGAATTTTATCTTTGACTTCTCACACTTTGTCATCAACCACTTTCTCCTTTCCCTTGGCATTCTTGGCGTTAGTAATTTCTTCTTGATTAATTCTTTGCCTTTCATGATAATGATAGAGCTTGGGGAAATACTTGCTAGGCTCAATTGAGTCAGCTGGAATCTTCCCTGCCTTTAGATCTTTTCTAAATTTCTGGATGATCTCCTGCTGCTTTGTGTGCTTGGCCCACTCTTGCGCTGAATACTATTTCCCCATGTCAGATGCATTATTATTGACTTCTTTCCATGCAGTGAGTATAATTGATCTAGATTTTAGACTCCACTGCTCAAAATCAGGCTTAGCTTCGGCTTGCTTCCTGAATCTTTTCTTTGATAGTTGAGCTTCTTTTTTCCTTTAACAATGCAAAATCAGTCATCTACACCTCCTCACATACTACATTCTGAATTTGAGGTGCAGAACTGTACATGGACTGACAGGAGTTTGAATAGCTTAAAAGGAGCTAGTTGGCAACCAGACTAATCTGTTTGGTCTCCATCATACCATAGGGGAGGATGAAATGGATAGATCTTAACTAAAATAATTAGAGTTAAATCACAACACAGAATCAGGAAGGAAGATCAAGCAACCAGAAGACACAAGGAAATTTATATTGGTTCCCCAAATCTGGGTAGTCCACTCTTCTACCACTCTGGTAGGAATCCACTCAGGTTTTTGATCAGGTGACTGCCACCAATGGGTTTTGATCAGGTCCCCAAAAACCAACTCAAGTCTTTTGGAAGGAGACTTGCAACCAGGAATCACTTTTGAAGGGAGATGACAACCCTTTATACAGGAGGGGGGAGAGAGTGATATTGTCTTCTCTGTCAACAATCAGAGAGAAGACTCAAGTGGATATTGATGTTAGCAGATTTGCTCCCCCTGAGATCTTGAATGGTGCAGGGAAATCTAGAGTACTGCTTCAGGATGATAGGCCTTCAATCTTCAGGCCTGGACCAGAGTATCCTTCAGGAACTTCTGATAGATAGAAATTTGATGTCCTTGAAGTTGTCCTGCAGTGATGATGAAGAAGAAGACTCTAGATATGAATGGATGTTCTTCTTCTTGTTGTTATTGTTGTCTCCTCTGGTCTAGGGCTTCTAGTTACTGTAGAGATATTGCCCTTTTTGTATATGTTTTTCTCTGTCTGCCTTGCTGTGTGTCTGTTCTGTTCTATTCTCTACTTCTATATTGTTCTGTATCCTTCTTCTATATTTGAAATCCTTAACCTTGATGGCGGAAGAAACACATTCCCGAGAGTGGAGATGCCTCGGAAATTGATCCTCACTTAATTCCTCTATAACTGTCCGTTTGAACGGCTATTTTCACTGAGAATGTTGACTGAAATTAATCCCCAATTAATTCTGCCAATTGTTACTGATTGCGCAGAAATCGTCGAACTGAACTTTCATCGAGTTCATCAATCGTCGACCTGAGTTCGACATTCGTCGAGCTGAATATCTTGTCTGCGTTCGTCGACCGGAGCTTGCAGTTTGTCGAGCTCAGTTTCTGTGTTCGTCGAGATGAGAGAACTGTTGAGTGCTGACACAGTTGCTATGATGGTGTCGACATAGCCTTGCTAGAGTCTTGAGATCGTCGACCTGAGTTCAGAGAAGCAACTTAGAATTCGTCGACCGGAGATCGCCGTTTGTCGAACTGCGTTCGACGATCGTCGATCTGATTTTCTGACTTTGTCTAAACTGCATTTCTTGGACTTCTTTTCTGCAATGCTGGAGAGTCCTTCTGAACGACCTGTCCTGGAACTAATCCTATGACCCATGACTATACATGGTGGGTCAATCTAATATTCCTATAGTGTTCATTACCCAAATCCTAACTGGGTTTCCAACAATCTCCCCTTATTTGGGTGAGGACACTATTTACATAAAAACAGATAAAATATAAGTAAAATACAATGCAATTAAATACAATATCCCCCTAAATCTGGATCAATAAAAACTGTTGTTTCTGTTGATGATCCTTGCCCAAATCTGCAGCATTATAATCTGTTGTTGTTTCTGCTGCTAGAAGTTCTGCAGCTTCATTTATAGGTATCTCCCCCTATTTGCATACCCTTTATTCCTCTGTGGTAAACCAGACAATCTCCCCCTATTTGCAGTTCCTTGCCCAAATCCAATAGCCACTGATATGACATGTTTATTTGCTGGACTGAATTCTTTTTCTGCAAGGAGATGTTAGGAGTTCTGGACCCAGATAACCTTGGGTCCTGATTCTCTTTTAAAATAATCAGAAATAAAAGGATAAAAATTTCTGCTTTGAAATTCTGAGTTCGATGAATTAAAATACTTTCGTCGAGCGGAGTTCGACGAATGATATTGAGTTCGTCGATCTCTGTTCGACGAATTAAATTTGTTTCGTCGAGCACAGATTCCTAAACAGTTCAAAGCAGAATCTTTGTTCAGAGATCGTCGATCTGAGTTCGATGAATAGAATTGATTTCGTCGATCTCCGTTCGACGAATTATTTTGAACTAAGATTTTCTGAAGATGTATACCTGATGAAAGATCAAGGGTAGAGATTACATGATCTTCTTCTTCCGGTTCACATTCTGGTTCTTCTGATTCTTCAGCATAGCTGCTGCGAGAACCATCTATTGCCATTAAGCAAAATTCTATTTCTCTTGCTTCTTCTTCATCCAATGCTGTGAGGGAGTCCCACATCTCTTTTGTAGATGAACATTCAGCAAGTTCTCCAAAAATGTCATCAGACATTGATTGTGCTAGAATGTTCATAGCTTGTGCATCAGCAATCTTCATCTTTTACTGAGCATATGTCCACTGGGATGATGGAACAGCATCTGGACTTGTTGTTTGCTAAGATTGAGCTGGACCTGACAAAATAGATTTAAAGATGTTTTCATCAATGGAGTCTATATAAAATCTAATCCTTGTCTTCCATAGTGCAAACTTATCTAGATTGCACATGGGCAGTCTGGTGCTTGAAAACTCATCAAATTTTGCCATGATAAACTCTAAAGATTTTTAAGATCTATCAAAGGATCTTTTGGTTCAGGTGTTATCCTGTACAACCACTAAGGTGTGGTATTTTTAACCAACCTACTAAGGTCTGGTATTTTAACCAACCTGGCTTTGATACCAATTGAAAGGGATAGATCTTAACTAAACTAATTAGAGTTAAATCACAGCATAGAATCAGGAAGGAAGATCAAGCAACCAGAAGACACAAGGAAATTTATAGTGGTTCCCCATATCTGGGTAGTCCACTCTTCTACCACCCTGGTAGGGATCCACTCAGGTTTTTGATCAGGTGACTGCCACCAATGGGTTTTGATCAGGTCCCCAAAAACCAACTCAAGTCTTTTGGAAGGAGACTTGCAACCAGGAATCACTTTTGAAGGGAGATGATAACCCTTTGTACAGGAGGGGGAGAGAGTGATATTGTCTTCTATGTCAACAATTAGAGAGAAGACTCAAGTAGATATTGATGTTAGCAGATTTTCTCCCCCTGAGATCTTGAATGGTGCAGGGAAATCTGGAGCACTGCTTCAGGGTGATAGACCTTCAATCTTCAGGCCTGGACCAGAGTATCCTTCAGGAACTTCTGACAGATAGAAATTTGTTGTCCTTGAAGTTGTCCTGCAGTGATGATGAAGAAGAAGGCTCTAGATATGAATGGATGTTCTTCTTCTTCTTGTTATTGCTGTCTCCTCTGGTCTAGGGCTTCTAGTTACTGTAGAGATATTGCCCTTTCTGTATATGTTTTTCTCTGTCTGCCTTGCTATGTGTCTGTTCTGTTCTATTCTCTACTTCTATATTTTTGTATCCTTCTTCTATATTTGAAATCCTTAACCTTGATGGCAGAAGAAACACATTCCCGAGAGCGGAGATGCATCGGAAATTGATCCTCACTTAATTCCTCTGTAATTGTCCGTTTGAACGGCTATTTTCACTGAGAATGTTGACTGAAATTAATCCCCAATTAATTCTGCCAACTGTTACTGATTGCGCAGAAATCGTCGAACTGAACTTTCGTCGGGTTCATCAATCGTCGACCTGAGTTCGACATTCGTCGAGCTGAATATCTTGCCTGCGTTCGTCGACCGGAGCTTGCAGTTCGTCGAGCTCAATTTCTGTGTTCGTCGAGCTGAGAGAACTGTTGAGTGTCGACACAGTTGTTGTGATGGTGTCGACATAGCCTTGCTAGAGTCTTGAGATCGTCGACCTGAGTTCAGAGAAGCAACTTTGAATTCGTCGACCGGAGATCGCCGTTCATCGAACTGCGTTCGACGATCGTCGATCTGATTTTTTGACTTTGTCTAAACTACATTTCTTGGACTTCTTTTCTGCAATGCTGGAGAGTCCTTCTGAACGACCTGTCCTGGAACTAATCCTATGACCCATGACTATACATGGTGGGTCAATCTAATATTCCTAATAGTGTTCCTTACCCAAATCCTAACTGGGGTTCCAACAGAGGATAGCCTGGAGTGTCTCTTATGCTATTTGATATCCAAGTAGCATGCTCAGAGCATGTCTTTATAATTACTCTCTCCCCCCTTATGACTTCTCTTTCCACATGATCTCTCAGGTCATTCTTGTTAAATCTTACTTGACCATCCAGATAATTGATTCCTGAGGATAAAAAATTCTTTGTTCTGTGCATATGTTCATCCAATTCTTTGTGAGATGCTTCCACTTCCTCAACCAAGGAGGTTTTGTGAGTAGATAGTTGTGTTTCAATCTCCTTGGAAGTTGAAGTTATCTTGGTTTATAAAGCAATAGTCTGCTCAGCCAACTTGATCAGTGAAGCATTATTCAATTCAATTATGTTTTCATTCATTCTATTTTGATTCTCAAGTACATAGCCTTGTTTGACAGCTATTTCATCTTCAGGTTTCCTGGATGCCTCTTGTTGTTTAACAATGTATACCATAACATATGTTCCTCTTTCAAAGAAATCTGTCATATCTTTCTTCAGCGGATTTACTTCAAATCTAATAGACTTGATGTCTTGAGCTACCTGAAACTACAGCTCCTTATTGCTCTCATCTACACACTTCTCAAGTTGATTCATTTGTTGATCTAGCATAATTTGTATTTTTACGAGAAGCGAACTTAAATCCACAGCAGGAGCAAGAGTTGTGCCAGACTGAATAGTTTTCTTATAACTTCTACTTGTCTTTTTAAGTTCAAATAATTTTCTTTTCTTCAACTGATAGGTTTCTTCCTCCTCAGATTCTGATGAACTGACCATCTCAACAAATGTAGTCTCTTTGCCTGTTTCAATAGTTGGGGCTTGATCTGCAAACTCCCCCTCAACCCTTGCACCTTCTTCACCAATGTTGGTGTTCTCCAGGTTGTCCTCATCTTGCTGTACTTCAGCATCAGGAACAGGGTTTTCTGGAAGAGTAGTTATCTCCTCCTGGATATCTGTATCTGTATTTAGAATGATTTCTTCTAATTTATCCTTGGAGACTACCTCCTCATATTCTCCATCAGTCTTTTCCTGTTCAAGTTCTTGTACTACTTCCATTACTATAGTATGTACAGTATCCATATCAATATCATGCTGAACATTGAGGTTCTCCCCCTCAATTGGATCTATCTCTGGGATTGTCTCCCCTACACCTGATCACCAGTTACAGGTGAGGGCCTTGGAGATTTCTCAGCTATTATATTATCCTATTTTTCATAGGTAGAATTTTCTTGTTCTTCAGATTTACTAGAAGAATCTTCTTCCACAACTACTGCCTTCTTCTTTTTTTCTTTCACCTTCTCAACTACAGGTATTTCTTTCGATAGGACTCTATCCCACCTAGCCAGTATCCTCATGTACATTCTCCTCATGTACATTCTCCTCATGTGATTAATCTTGGATCCAATCTTGAGATTGAGGCTGTCTGGAATGGCATGAACCAAGTATAGACTTAGAATTCTGTCCATATTGGGTTTCTTGATGTTCTTAACAATATTATCGAAAACTAGTCTACTCTAGTTAGTCTTGATTTTGAAAATTACTCTTGTCATAAGCTCAAACATCTGAGTAGATATCCTGTCATGTGCTCCTGTTTTACACAACAACACCTTCCAATTATTTCTGACAGGAATTTTCCTTGTGAATTCATACCCTTCCTCTTCATTGTGATTCCAATCTTTGTGGTTGGAGCCAATCCACACCAAACCAAGGAATCTGCAGTCCTAGAAGAATCAAGGTCGTCATCCTGATTAATTCTTGGTATTTGAAAAACCTTGCCTAATCTCCTGGTTGTGATCTTAACGTGTACTCCATTCACTTTAAACTTGATTTTGTCTGAGTTTGAATTCAGTTTAACATTAGAGAAGAACTCTGAAACTTCTCATTTCAAGATGTTTGTCAGTTCTGAAAGTAGATATTCTAATCCGGCCTTAGTGATTAGGTCAATGACATTCCTAATTTCTTCTTGCGTTGAGATGAATCCATTGTGCACGAGTTCATAACCTTCAAAGATGTTGTCTTCATTCTTGGGAGCCATTGGAGTTGAGAGAAAGGATTGACGAGTGTCGACTAATCAGGATTCTAGGTCTCGACACTCGGGAATCAAAAGCTCAGGAAATCAAGAAAGCGTAATCGATTCCTACTCTCACACACTTTTTATAGTCTACTCTTGTCTGAAGACAAACGAGTGGGCTGTATTTAGACTATTTTAAATTTTTTAGGTAAACACCTAGTGTCGACATTGGGAAAGGTTATCTGTCGAGATGTGTCGACTCAAGTAGACACAAGGATTATGTCTCTCGACACATACCTTAGGGTCTCGACTCTCTTGATGTCTCGACTCTTATTTTAGTGTCTTGACACACCTTTTGACTTAGTCAAAATTTTGTTTTCTAAAATGTAGATTCTTGACATTTATGATGTCTATTCTTGATATCTAAATGAGTAAACTTAATTACTGACTAATTATTTTTATTCTTATTTTATATCAGTTTTTATATGTCCAACAATTACTCAAGATTCAACATTTCAAGTTCAAACTTAAAGAAAATAATTTTTTCTTCTTCTAGGGGCTTTGTAAAGATATCAACAATTTGTTTATTTATTGGAATAAATTCTAAACTAATATCTTCATTTTCTACATGCTCCCTAATGAAGTGATATAATTTCAATATGTTTTGTTCTACTATGTGAAACAGGATTGTTTACAATTGATATAACACTAGTAGAATCACAAAATAAAAAGAATTTTACTTAGTTGTAAGTTGTAATCTTGTAACTGATGTTGAATTCAAAGTAATTGTGCACAACAACTTCCAGCTTAGATTATTCAGATTCAGCTGTGGATATTGCTGCACTTGTTTGCTTTTTGCTGCTCCATGACACCAGTCTCCTTCCAAAGAATTGACATGAACCTGAAGTGCTTTTCCTGTCTTCTTTACAACCTGCATAATCTGCAACTAAAATGCCTATTAGTTCAAAATCACTATTCCTGGGATACCATAGAGAAAGATTAGGTGTGCCCTTTAGATATCTCAATATTCTTTTAACTGCTGTTAGTGAGATTCCTTAGGGCAAGCTTGATACCTAGCACATACACAAGTGACATACATTATGTCTGTCTACTAGCTGTTAGATAGAACAGTGATCCAACTATTCCCCTATACAAGGTGATATCAACTGGCTTGCCAACATCATCCTTGTCTAAAGACATACTAGACCCCATTGGAGTTCTCATGGAAGTGGCTGTTTTCATGCCATACTTTTTGATTAACTCCTTGGTGAGCTTACACTGACTAATGAAAAGTCCATCTATAGTTTGCTTAACTTGGAGACCCAAGAAAAACTTGAGTTCACTCATGCTACTCTTCTCAAACTTACCTTGCATAAGTTTGACAAATCTAGTGCAAAGTGACTTATCAGTAGAACCAAATATAATGTCATCAACATATATTTGTATTAAGATGCTCTTGTCTTTGACTTCCCCTAGGAATAGTATTTTATCTATTTTCCCTCTTGATAATTTATTCTCTAGAAGGTACTTAGACAGAGTCTCGTACCAAGCCCTTGAGGCTTGTTTTAATCAATAGATAGCTCTTAATAATAAATAAACATGAGTAGGTTTAGTAGAATCAATAAAACCTGAGGGTTGCTCAACATAGACCCTTTCTTTAAGGTTATCATTAAGGAAGACTGACTTCACATCCATTTGGTAAACCTTGAATCCTTTGTAGGCTGCATATATTAGGAAGAGTCTTATAGCTTCCAATCTAGGCACTGGTGTAAAGGTTTGATCAAAGTCTATGCCCTCTTCTTATCTATAGCCCTTTACAACGAGTCTAGCCTTTTTTTTGACTATAACACCATTCTCATCCAATTTGTTCTTGGAGATCCACTTGGTTCCTATGATGTTACAGTCATCTGGTCTGGGAATCAACTTTCAGACTTTACATCTCTTGAACTAGTTCAATTCTTCCTGCATTGCACCTATCCAAAAAACATCTACATTGGCTTCTTCAAATTTCTTTGGTTCTGTTTGAGACAGAAAACTTGAGTACATCACAATGTTGTGATTTTTGCTTCTTGTGGTCACACCCTGAGATGCATCTCCAATGATCAATTCACTTGGATGATCCCTTAGATGCCTGACAACTACTGGTAATGTGACTTATTCTCTTAGACCAGCTATATTTTTTTGCTGATTTTCTTCTTCTGGTTGTTCCTGTGCAAGCACTTCTTCAACAATATTTACTCCATCTTGTATATTTTGGCTTGCTGAAACCGAATCTTCTATAGACAACTCCTTTAGCTTCAATTTTTCTCTTGTTGTGCTTGATAAACCTGACTTATCATTGTAAAACATAGAACTTTACTCAAATACAACATGAACAGACTCCTCTACAACTTGATCCCTCAAGTTGTATACTCTATAGGCCTTACTGTGGTTACTATAACCAACAAATATGTCATCATAGGAGTTCTAAGAAAACTTAGTTATGTATGTTTTCTCATTATTTAGGACATAACATCCACATCCAAAGATTCTGAAATAAGCAAAGTTTGGTTCTATGCCCTTCATTAGTTCATAAGGAGTCTTATTCAATCTTTTGTTGATTGAATCTCTATTAAGAACACGACATACTGTGTTAATAACTTCAGCCCAGAAATATTCTGGGAGAGAAGAGTCACTCAGCATGGTTCTTCCAACTTCAATGAGAGTCCCGTTCTTTCTCTCAGTAATTCCATTTTGCTGGAGTGTTCTTGGAGATGAAAACTCCTACCAAATCCCAAGTTCTTCACAAAACATTATCATATATTCAGATTGAAATTCAGTTTCATGGTCACTTCTGATTCTGACCACAGAACTGTTCAATTCATTCTGTATTTGTTTGAAAAATGTCTTAAAGACATCAGGAGTTTCAAACTTTTTTCTTAAAAAGAAAACTCAAGTAAATCTGTAATAATCATCACAAAAGTGTATACTCTCCTTCCTAAACTATGAACTGACATAAGACCAAATAAGTCCATATGCAAGAGGTATAAACACCTCATTGAGTCTTTGAATTCAATACTTTTGAATGAAGCTTTGGTCTGCTTGCCTTTTGGCATGCAGAGCAAATGCTCTCCTTAGTGCATTTAATGTTAGGACCATTCCTGACAAGCCTTTGCTGAAAAGCTTGTCTATTGTCTTAATGTGAAGCTTTCTCATTTGCGACTAGGAAAATGGGTGAGTCTGACTTTAAACAAAGAAAATTCAAGCAGTATAAATTCCCACACCTAGTGTCTATCAAGTTGACCTATTGGTCACTTGACTTCTTTATTAGGCACCCATCCTTGTGGAATGAAAGGTCATAGCCAAAATCAAAAATTTGTCTTATGCTTATAAGGTTGTATTGCAACCCTTCCACATAAGCTACTTTGGTGAAAGTGACTAAGCCATTTGGGATTTTATCATAACCTCTAGTTATTCCTTTATTAGCTCCTCCAAAGATAACCTTTGGTCCATTCTTTTCAGGAATATACTCCCTTAAATTGCTCCTTGTTCCAGTCATGTATCTGGAACATCCACTATCCAAGTACCAGATTGGTCTATCTCCGGTGCTTGGACATTCCTGCAAAATAAGAATTTATTTTTCCTTAGGAACCCAAATTATCTCGAGTCCTAGGTTCTTGTTAGTTGTGGCTTCATGGAGACACCTGTAAACTTCTTAATTGGGTACATTTTCTGAGCATGAGACACAATGTAATTGAAACAACAGTCCAAGACAAAGTGTCCAATTTTACCACAACACCAACATTCATATATGTTGTACCTCCTCTTTGGAGGAACAGAAAAACTTTGTGCTGACATTCCTTAGAACAGGAATCAGTAAACTTGACAGTAGTATTTTGACTGGAAGCAAAAAGGTTGTTTTGTCTTTCAGTTACAACAGTTCTCCTTGGAGCAGGCATATTAGGAATAACTTTCCTATTCACATATGAACTTGGTCCAACTGGTCCAGACTTCTGAGTTTCTTTATCCTTGGTCTGAAACACAGGTTGTGGAGTGACTGGACTCTTTTGTCCTGTCAGCTTTTTGCCTCTTTTTCTCTTGGGTTAACATACCCACTTCCAGGTGTTCATGAGCAGTTATCTATAATAGGCAGCACCGTTTTGGGTTTAGAAAACTATTGTACTTGTCTTTTATCATTCAGGAGTTTGAGTTCTAACTCCTGAATAGTTGAATCCTTTTGTTTTAGCAATGTGATTTGTTCATCAATGATCTTAGTCAGCTTTGCCAACTTAGAACTTTGAAGACAAATCTTCTGAGTATCCATTTTATGATGATACTCAAGAACTTTTAGTGATGCAATTTCTATAGTTTGTTCTTTGGCAAACTTCTTGCTCTTTACAAGATCTTCCAACAGTTTTCCAAATTTCCCTATGAGATGTTGTAGTTCAGTCTCAGGGTTAGACTTATGTGAATCAACCTTTGAATCACATGAGTCTAGCTCATCCACAGTCTCATGAACCAAATTTGTAGAATAATAGGAATTGTCATAGACTATCTGAGGATTCTGACTTTCAGCAATTTCTGTATCTGGATTATCAGATACTGCCATCAAATTGACCTTTATATCTTCTTCAGAATCACCATAGTATGATGAAGTTGTGGAGGTTTTGCCCTTGTAGATGGCTTCTCTGATGAATTCTTCTTCATAGGAGAACAATCCAGCATGTTCTTCTTCTGATTATGTTGACTCAGTATCAATATCAAATAAGGTCTTTGGTTTCTCTGCTAACAAACCCTTTTCTGATTTCTTATCTTTATATAACTTCTTTTCTTTTGACTTTTTATTCTCCTTTCTTTTTACTGGACAGTCAGAATGACATGCCCCGGCCTGTTACATCAATAGCAGATAATATCAGTCTTAAATTGTTTATTCTGATGAGAATCATACCTAACCACAGATTTGTCTTTGTGTTTGTCTTTGCTTTTACTGGAACTTGGTCCAATTAATTTCTTCTTATTCCACTGCTTCCTTCTTCTCATCATTTTCTTGAATTGCCTGGTAAACAGTGTCAATTCATCATCTGATAATTCTTCTAATGAAGAATAAGTTCCAGCATTATCTGTATCTTCATCCCTTCTTGGTGATGATGAGATTTTTCTTCTAGGATTCTTTGATGTATCTACTTTGATGGCCACATATTTTGTCTGATTTAAACTTCTGGCAGATTCAGCTTCAGCTTTTCTTGAATTTAATTGAAGCTCATGTGACAATAGCTCTCCATACAAGTCTTGGGCTAACATGTTTCTCAGATTTCTCATTTCTCTTATAACACAGATCTTGATGTCCTTTTCTTTATTTAGGGATCTCAGAAATTTGTCATTAAGCTCATAATTAGATAATTCTCTGCCATAATTCTTTAAGTCATTTACTATTTTAAAGAACTTTTCAAAACATAATTCTATAGAATTAGTCTTTTCTTGTCTGAATGACTCATACTACTGATTTAGTAGAGACTTTCTGTCATCTCTAACTTCTTCTGTGCCTTCCATGTAGATTATGAGAGTGTGCCACATCTCTTTGAATGTTTTACATTGCATTAGATTCTGAAAAGTTGAATTGTCTATTGCACTGACAATTATATTTTGGGCTCTTTTATCCATGGTGGCAAGAACCACCTCATCCTTTATCTTTTTAGACACTTTATTAGGAGTTTGAACATTTGCATCTAAGACTGATATATTCATTGGAACATATAGTCCTTCTTGTCAATCTCACTCTCTGCTTCCATATTGCAAAGTTATCCTTAGTATATATAGACAGTTTCATATAATTGAGTTCTCTGTGAGATTCAAAAGTCATTAGATCTGATATTTTTCTAACACCTTTTGAGTCTTTTTCAGACTGTTAGGTCTTTCTTGAACAACCTTCCTCTGATACCACTTTAGACATAATCTTATGAATAGATAATCACCTGGGGGAGTGAATAGGTGTCTTTTAAAGTACTTCGTCAATTCTTTATCACTTAACTGTTCTGTAGATGATATGTTCAGCAGATGATGTGCTTGAGAAAATAGTTTCACAACAACTCAGCACAATTGAACCACAGAACATGCAAATCTCAAAACACAGCACAAACACAAACAAATCACATCACACAAAGAATTTATAGTGGTTCCCCTATCTAGGGTACATCCACTTTCCCCCTTCTTCCTCACTAGCAATGTGTTAGATAAGGTTATAGCTCCTCATCTTCAACTCAGATCCAAAGATCTTACAAGCTCAGTTTCTGTTAAGAAACCTACAATCAGACCAACATGTCCTACCTAAGAGATTCACCCAATCTCCTACCTCGGGTCCCTCAAGAACCCTATCTCAGCCTTTATAACACAGACTTACACTTAAGTGATCCTGCTCAAATCACCTACCTCAGGTCCCTCAAGAACCCTTCTTAAGCCTTTATAAATTAGGCTTACAACTTAGAGATTAACTCTCCTACCCACTCAAATCTCACATAGATCTTACAAAAATGAAGACGTAAATATAATCAGAAAACTAATTTGTAATCTAACTTGTCGGAATGAATTCAGATTCTTCAATTCAGCTAAACTTGATTAAATCTTGATGAATAATCTGACTGAAGAGATTCTTCTGTGGATCTGTAATCTTTTTGATGATCGTCTTGATTTCTTGAATAAATTGTAGATCAGATCCACATTAATCTTCAGTTCAACTTGATGAAAGAATCTTGAGATTTTCTTGAAAACCTTCGTCTTCTTCTTCTCGGGATTGACACCCTCCTCTGACTTAGAAAAATCAGAATGAGAGAATAGAGTGATTTTCTGATTGATCTTCTTCTTGCTTTTCTTTATAGATAACCCCTCCATTTATAGCCTTTGTGGATTGCTGGTTTCTGATTGATGACATCAGCATGTGACATCATACTTCAAATTCTCCCTTAATCTATTTTTGTTAAGATATCACATTATTGTAGCTGATATGACAGTTCTGACTTGTCTTGACACTTCTGTGTTGACTCTGCACATCTTCAGAAACATAAGTGTCGAGATGTCCAATGTGTCTCGACAGTTGTGTCGATACATCTTAGCAATCTCGAGGCAATTTTACTTACAAGAATTTTCATCTGATCTTGAAAGTGTCGAGACAGTTGACTTGTCTCGACACAACTATCATCTGTGTCGATATCGTTAATTCTGCACTGTGTCGAGACAGTTGAATTGTCTCGACACAACTGTCTACTGGGTGTCGATACTTCTATGCTTCCTTTATTTCTTCTCAGTGTCGATACAGTTGAATTGTCTCGACACAACTGTCTGCCAGTGTCGACACTTTTATACTTGCTTTATTTCTTCATTGTGTCAAGACAGTTGAATTGTCTCGACACTCTTGTCTCCCGGTGTGGACACTTTAATCCTTCATTGTGTCGAACAGTTGATTTGTCTCAACACTATTTTACTTAGTATAATTTTCAGTATTCTTTGTGTCGAGATAGTTGTATTGTCTCGACACTTGTTCTTTGAATCTTCTTTGTACCGAGTTAGCTGACTTGTCTCGATACAAATGACTTAGCCTTCAAAGTGTAGAGTTAGCTAACTTGTCTCGACAGTGCTGACTTAGTCCTCAAAGTGTCGAGTTAGCTGACTTGTCTCGATACTGCCCTTTTGAAGGTGTCGACACAATTGAAGTGTGTCGACACTTTTTTACTTAGCCATTTGTCTGCACTGCAAGTTGCTAGATGCAGACTGTGCTGACTTCACTCAGCACTGTGCTGATTTCACTCGACGCTTTTGTACTTAAATAATTTTCTTCACTTTCTAGTCAGGTTCTTTGAGTGCACATGTTAATATGACTTGAACCACCGGTCCAATCAATATGATATAGACCATCTACATACATAAACTGAAACATACATCAAATACATACTTGTGTATATCATTGAGTTGAAAGGGCTTATTCAAATCAAGTACATTGTGTCCAATGTACCCAACAGACATGAATTTATATCGAGGTTGGGTCAATCATTCAGTGGGTCAACATCCTGATGAGTCCGAATTATCTGAGCTATTTTTCAAGCGTTTGCACTTCACTATCAGGTCATTATTGCTTATATTTCACTTGTTCAGTATTCTCACACGAAGTGCACATTTTTTTCAATTGTAGTGCGCAATTGCGCTCTTTTTTGCCGGGGGTAAGCACATGGTGCTCCCCGTTGCATTTTTATGTTTGAATTGCAGATTTGGACATACTGGGGTAGAGCGTAATCCCTTATTGAAATTTTATGTATTTCATATGGTCGTGCATTTTTTCCTTCTTGGACGGGCATTCTACCCATGTGTTTTCCTTTATCTGCTTGATCGTTTTGATCGCATATCACACGACCGTGTGATTTTCTTCATGTACGGGCTGTTTTGCCCATGCGAGATCTTTGTGATGAAATTCGGGGTTTTGACACTGCTTGTGCGATTTGGTCATGCACGGTTGATTTCAACCGTTCGAGAACAACTCGTACGAGCAGGCTGCTTTGTCTAAAAGTTTTATAATTTTTACTGGTCGTGTTTTTACTTCAGGTATGGTTGGATTCAACTATGCGAGAATAAAATCACACAAGCTGGTTTTTGGCCTCAAAATTAGAGTACTGTCCCCACCCATGCGTTTTTGTTCACACACAGATGTTGCAATCATGTATAAAAAACAACAAACCGCAGACGCCCCCTTGGATACCCTGCTGAAAACACACAAACCGAAGGAGAATACGCCCACTTATAATGTTGAAAGTTTTCCCGGATCGTGGAGTTAGCAGGGATATCTCAACAAAGTCAGTAACAACCAGCAACACATTCAGCACAAGCTTCTTTATTGATCAAGAGCAAACTTCTTTACAAGGCGGACATACATGGCGAGACATGCTTCACCAAAAACCCCAACAACGGGAGAGCAGAGACAGTTACAAAGACAAGAACAAAAAACAAGCCGCGCGACTCAAACAATCAAGCCGCCGACCTACTGCTGTGGAGTCCGCTCAGTCCGCCAGGTCGCCAGACCGCAACCCAAGCCGCGCGGACTCACCCTGTCTACTCCAATGCTTTAGCTCTCAACCGCGGTTCAGCACGCCGCCGACCGCACAAGCTGCGTCACCGAATGGAACAGTCCGCCTGAAGCAGGCGACTTCCATGAACCCCGAACCAAGTCGCAAAGAGAAGACCCGCCTGGTCGCTATCCGCGGACCTGCTGTTTACCGCCTGTTGCACATAACCGCAGAGTCCGCACTGTCCCTGACGCAATCAGAGCCAAGTCCTGGCTTTCCAGCTATCCGCACAACCTGCACAGCACAACCCGGGTCAACTCTCTATCCGCGCGGACACAAAGTCCAGGCCGCAGCAACTTACCGCGAGCTCAGATACTGTTCACTTACTTCGGTCTAGGTGTTCGGTTCATCCTGATGTGATAATGGGTCCTATTTATAGGCACGACGATGAGTATGGTCACCGCCCTAGTCGATAGGATCCACGCCACATCCCGCAGCAAGAACTTATGTGTCCGCCAGCCCGCGGACACACATCCAGTTCGCCGCCCTGTGCAGATAGCCAGTCCGCCCCAGCTTCATCCAAGGCCGGACTCCAATTCCAGGTCCCGCCTTGCCGCCAGAGACAAAGCCAGGACAAACAGTCGGACTCCACAACAACCGTATCCGCCATTACTGCGGACACGGCATAACAGCCCGCAAACCCGAGCCCGCAACCAACGCGCCATCAAGGCACCTGCCGGACTCAGCGGATAACCCGGCTATCGTCCGCAAATCCCAAGTCCATTACCTCATAACCAAGGCACTCCGGACTTAGCGGACACGTCGATCCAGTCCGCTAACATCAGACCCCAGTCCGCGTATACAGCGAACTCCATCCGCTTCCCTGAGTCCATAACCTCATCACAAGGCTCACCGGACTCAGCGGACTCTGGCTCCAGTCCGCACGCTCCCTGCACGAAGCAATTCTCCAGTCCGCATTTCCCCAAGCTAGCAAACAAGGCAATAGCACTTCTACTACGCTTGGCGGACTGAGAAAACCCAGCCCGCTCCCACTGCGCGATCTCCCCGGACTGAGCCACCTGGACTTGGTCAATTCCCACCAAGTCCAGCCCACTGGCCGCAAGGGCCAGTCCGCACTTAAAGGCGGACACTGGATCTAGCCCCCATACCGGGCGACCTCCAGTTCCTGTCCGCGCGACCCGGTCTCCACGGCTTCCACTTGCCGCTTCACTAGAGCAAGACCAAGGCAACTGCCAAAACCGGTCTGCTGAGCTCCAGTTCTTCATCCGCTTCAATCCGGACTCCGCGGATAACATTCCTATCGCCCGGTTACTTCCTGGGAGTAGACCGCCTGCTGAGCATACACACTGGCCTGTCAGACCGCCGCTGCTGTCCCGCAGTCCGCGCGAACAGACCGCCCAGGCCGCCACAAGCAAACCGCCTGCAACATCCCTGCCGACCTAGCAGTCCGCCAACCCAGTCCGCGTAGTCCGCGCGGAAAGGTTTCCCAAGCCTTCCATTCACCCACTTTCACTTCACAGAATTCAACACTCCCCCTTGAAGTGAGAAGTGGTGAATAACTCCAGCAGCTCCCGTAACCTTGCACCTGGTCCTTCCGATAGCATCTACGAAGAGATGTTCCAAGACATAGTCCTCGCCCGCATATCATGGACCATGAGGGAGCCCTCCAGCATCTCCCCAAAAGAGCCATGCTCCCTCTCCTTCTTCAGCTTCAACCTCCACTCATGCATCACAGGAGTATCACCAACTTCCTTGGACCCAGAAGCCCAAGCCTCGTTGCCTCTGAGAGAAGTCACCTCATCAGACTTGGTGTCAACCACCTCCTTGATTCTAGTGGGACATCACAGCCAGAAGTCCCTTGCTCGACCTGAGGGCTAACAAGGAAACACGGGACCAAGTCCGCCGTGTTCCCTTCACTAAATCGAGCTGGTGGCTTACTGATCCTCTTCGTACTCCGAAGAACCTGATCATGGCTAAACCACCTCCGCTGCTTTTGAACCAGCTCCGTTCCCGGCAAACCCGGAACAATGCTCCCTTTGTTCCCTGAACAAGACGCCTCCTTACTGGAACCAAGAGCACCTGGAGCAACGCTCCCCCTGCTACCTGAACCAGAAGACTCCCCTCTTGAACATGAACTGCCTGAACATCGCTCCCCTTGCTTCCTGAACCGGAATCCTCCGCCTTTGAGCCAGAAGGTCCTGGAGCATCGCTCCCCCTTCTTTCCCGACTCTGACGCCTTTGCCCCCGGAGCTAGAACAACCTGGAGCACCTGGTGACTCAGGCAACTCCACTTCCTTAGCAGCAGCCTCCTTCAGCCCACCATCTGACCTGCTTAAACTCTAGCTCCACATAAGAGCTACCCCATACGACGCGTCAACTCATCAAAAACAATGTCTCTCGACACTATGAGTTTCTTCTTCGTCGCAGGATCCATACACCTCCATCTTCTTCTCTGCTCATCATACCCAACAAAGACTAGCTTGTTTTGAGAGCACCCGAGAGTGTATATAGCAGGTAGATCCAAACACCCGAAGGTGCTTCACTGAGGGCTTCACTCCGAACATTAGCTCATAAGGAGTCTTCATTATGATCGGACTAAGAGGCATCCGGTTGATGACATGAGCAGCACAGGCTATTCCCTCCGCCCAAAGAGCCTTCGGAACGCCTTTACTCTGAAGCCAACACTTGCAGGTCTCCGTTAACCAACGGATCATCCGAGCTGCAATACTACCCTGTTGTGAAGTATGTCCACAAAGAAAGCTCCATCCGGATCCCTTGCTTCCTGCAAAAGCGTGAGAACTCGGTTGAGGCAAACTCACCACCGAAACTTGTCCTCAACACCTTGATCCTCCGGCCAAGCTGGCCTTCGACAAGCTTCTTGAACTCCACAAACAAGCGTACCATGTTGGACTTCTCTTCATAAAGTAAACCCAAGTATACCCAGAATAGTCATCAACCAATATCAGCATGAACCTGCTGCCTCCAAGACTGGCCGTGACGGTCGGTCCCCACCAGAGCACAATGGACAACCGCCAATGGTGCATTACTCTGGATTGTGCTTTGTCGACCATGAAGCGATAGGCTCCACTTTCCTGACATCCGCACACCCCCGACCATCGCCATAGATGACAATCTAGGCAAGCCTCTTACGAGTCTTCTTTCCGCCATTGCTTTCAGCTTGTCCATCCCTACATGCCCCAGTCTTTCATGCCAGATAGCTGCACTATCATTGGCATTCCAGCCGATCAATCCAGAACTAGTTGAAGTCCAACTACGTTCTTCTCCTTCCTCCCTACCTGAGCAACGTTCGCCGAGAGCAAGTAACCTTGCACTCCTTCCGAAGATGACCTTGCTGCTTGCATTTATAGCACCGTGGTCCTTCCTTCCTCTTCCTATCACGCCTAGGAGAAACACTCCTTTCTTCCTGATATGAAGTAGAGGGACCATCTTCCGCAGCAACCTTCACCTTCTTCCTGAACAACCCATCAAGGGAAGTCCAAACCTCCGCAGCTGACCGACATCCACTGATGTGGTCCAAGAGCTCCGATGAGATCACCTGCCTGAGAATAGACTCCGCTTCGCATTTGCCTCCTTCCAAGCTCTCATCGCCTCAGCATTGCCAGCAGTATCCTCTTGTCTTCCTGCTCCGCATACAACCTCCCAAAGGTCCTCGCCAAGAAGAAAATCTCTTCATACAGGACTTCCACCGTTCACAGTTCGCCTCTGTAAGAAGATCAATACCAAGACAACTTGCATCCTCCACTGCCATGGTTCTACCCACTGGTTTCCTCTACAGAAGAGCAACTACTTCCATTGAGCACTGCTTGACCACTCCAACAACCTCGCTTTGATACCATGTTAAAATTCAACAAACCGCAGACGCCCCCTTGGATACCCTGCTGAAAACTCAACAAACCGAAGGAGAATACGCCCACTTATATGTTGAAAGTTTTCCCGGATCGTGGAGTTAGCAGGGATTATCTCAACAAAGCAGTAACAACCAGCAACACATGCAGCACAAGCTTCTTTATTGATCAAGAGCAAACTTCTTTACAAGGCGAGACATACATGGCGAGACATGCTTCACCAAAACCCAACAACGGGAGAGCAGAGACAGTTACAAAGACAAGAACAAAAAACAAGCCGCGCGCGGACTCAAACAATCAAGCCGCCGACCTACTGCTGTGGAGTCCGCTCAGTCCGCAGGTCGCCAGACCGCAACCCAAGCCGCGCGGACTCACCCTTACTCCAATGCTTAGCTCTTCACGCCGGTCTGCACGCCGCCAGACCGCACAAGCTGCGTCACCGAATGGAACAGTCCGCCTGAAGCAGGCGACTTCCTGAACCCCGAACCAAGTCGCCAAAGAGAAGACCGCCTGGTCGCTATCCGCACCTGCTGTTTACCGCCTGTTGCTAAACCGCAGAGTCCGCACTGTCCCTGACCGCAATCAGAGCCAAGTCCTGGTCTTTCCAGCGCTATCCGCACAACCTGCACAGCACAACCGGGTCAACTCTCAATCTTCATCCGCGGACACAAAGTCCAGGGCCGCAGCACTTACGCGAGCTCAGATACAATTCACTTACTTCGGTCTAGGTTTCGGTGCATCCTGATGTGACATGGGTCCTATTTATAGGCACGACGATGAGTATGGTCACCGCCCTAGTCGATAGGATCACCGCCACATCCCGCAGCAAGAACTTATGTGTCCGCAGCCCGCGGACACACATGCCAGTTCGCCGCCCTGTGCAGATAGTCAGTCCGCCCCAGCTCTCTCCAAGGCCGGACTCCAATATCCAGTCCGCCTTGCCGCCAGAGACCAAGCCAGGACAACAGCCGGACTCCACAACAGCCGTGTCCGCCATTCTGCGGACAAGGCATCAGCCCGCAAAACCCGAGCCCGCAGCCTCGCATCAAGGCACCTGCCGGACTCAGCGGATACCCGGCTTCCGTCCGCATATCCCAAGTCCATTACCTCATTGCCAAGGCACCTCCGGACTTAGCGGACACGTCAATCCAGTCCGCTAACAGCAGACCCCAGTCCGCGTAAACAGCGAACTCCAGTCCGCTTCCCTGAGTCCATAAACCTCATCACAAGGCTCAAACGGACTCAGCGGACTCCGGCTCCAGTCCGCACGCTCCTGCACAAGCAATTCTCCAGTCCGCATTTCCCCAAGCTAGCAAACAAGGCAACAGCACTTCTACTACGCTTGGCGGACTGAGAAACCAGCCCGCAGCTCCACTGCGCGATCTCCCCGGACTGAGCCTCCTGGACTTGGTTCAATTCCCACCAAGTCCAGCCCACTGGCCACAAGGGCCAGTCCGCACTTACTGCGGACACTGGATCTAGCCCGCCATACCGGGCGACCTCCAGTTCCTGTCCCGCTGACCGGCGGTCTCCGCGGCTTCCACTTGCCGCTTCACTAGAGCAAGACCAAGGCAACTGCCAAACCGGTCTGCGAGCTCCAGTTCTTCAGTCCGCTTCAAGCCGGACTCCCGCGATAACATCCTATTCCGCCCGGTTACTTCCGGAGTAGACCGCCTGCTGAGCATACACTCTGGCCTGTCAGACCGCCGCTGCTGTCCGCAGCCGTCCGCCGCGAACAGACCGCCCAGGCCGCCACAGAACAAACCGCCTGCAACATCCCAGCCGACCTAGCAGTCCGCCAACCCATCCGCGTAGTCCGCGCGGATAGGTTTCCCAAGCCTTCCATTCACCCATGCGTTTTTGTTCACACACAGATGTTGCAATCATGCGGGAGGAAAAATCGCAAGGGAGGACCCTTGGCCTGTATGGAAATTTTCTTGTAAATATTGCACGGTCTCAAATACATGCTCATGCGTTCGACCATGTGAGTTCACTTTTGACAGAATCTTGTATTTTAGTGCGGGTTCAACCCTAATATCTAGATCTTTCACCATGTCATTTTCTCCCGTTCCACCCAGTTTCGCTCCATTTCGCCCTCCAACACCGCCCACCTTCGGGAGGAGCTCCGGGTTTTCATCCTCCATCTCCTTTTTGCTAAGGCTTCACCCTATGCTGACTCCATCATCCCAAGCCTCCAAGGATTGATTTGAAGCACTTCTCGCCACATCAAGTGGAGCTTTTGCATGAGACATGGCAAAGGAGTGATTACCGAAGAAGACGTGTAAAGTGAGAGGAGGTGCACCTTTTCTCCTTGTTGTAGTTTTGATGTTTCATTCTTCATGTGTGGATGATGTACACTTAAACCTAACGTGGTTAATGTTAATTTCCATGTCTTTGGAATTTCTATTGGTTTTTGTCTGTTGAGGATGTGCCATCTTTTCCATCCGCCAATTCATTTCCATTGTGTTGTTTGGATTGTCGCACTAGCAAATTCTAGTTGCATGCATTGCGAGGAGGTGTTTGCGACCCTCAATTCCGTCGGTACTTCCGCCTCATCGGCTTGCCTATTCGTCCATCCGTATAACGAAGTAGAACATAGCGGTCTGCATAGTTTCCATCCACGCTACGACGTGGTTCCTGTGACCCATACTAGTTTAGTTTTAGCTTTTGTAATTGCAAATCACTAAACAAACTTCAAAATCTTGTTTTTAATCTTTATAATTTATTTTCTAAACAAATAAATTATGCCCCCCGATCTGTATTCCTTCGAAATCGATACTTGGGGAATTCTTCTCATTTTATATTACTTCAACGAACGATACACTTGTCGTAATCATCATCAAATTTTTGGCGTCGTTGTCGGGGAGTGTAGATGGTGTTGTGATTCTTTTATTAGGAGAATTAGTTGTATAGATTTTTGAAAGTATCTAGCGTTTACCTAATTCACCTAGAGGGGGTGAATAGGTGATGTTCGTGTCTTTTTGCAGAATAAAAATTATCAAAAAGACAAGCAGACAAACACAAAGATTTTTATAGTGGTTCCCCGTATTGGGTACGTCCACTATCCCGCCTCTCCTATCTACCACAAAGGGTACGATTCAGCTACTTCACCTTTCTCAGTTTATCACAATCTTACACCTCGGAGCAACGTTCCTACACCTCGATCCACAACCGGATCTACACCTCGATCCACAAACCGGATAAACAGACTCGATTCACAAACCAGATCTATTCCTCAATCCACAAACCGGTTCTATAAACTCGATCCACAAACCGAATCTACAAACTTGATCCACTAACAGATCTACACTCAGAAGAACAAACTTCCTACAATCTCGGAGGCAAAGCTCTTATAAAGGTTAATATAAGATTTACAAGTACAGTAAAAAGTCTATACTTCTAGATCTGAAAACTTCATGGGTCTTCCTTCTTGAAACTTGAAAAACGTAACGAAGAAGGTTGAGGAAGAAAACCGAGAAGGCTGATCTGAAAACTAGGATCCGATCAAATAGATGTTGAAGACTCTTGAATCTTAGATCTGTCGAATCTTTTCTCTTGCTAAATCTCTAGATCGAAAGATGAGCGCAGAGAAGTGTTTGTTCTCGTGGCCAACCTTAGGGGGGGTGAATAAGGTTTGGTGCGTTGTTTGAAATTTAAAATATTACGTCCCAGGAAATCGAGTTCTGGAAGCTACCGCAGGGCGTTAGGTAGCTAACGCGCAGCGGTAAGACTATGAACTTATTTCCCTGTGCAGATCTGAGTTCAACCCCTACAAACACACAAACTCTCTAAGAAATCACAGCACACATCCAAAAATAATCAGCATAGAGATAAAAGATTTCATTACATGAGTTCAAAATAACAATAGTTCTAGATGAGTACAAAAAGTGAACTCCATGACGCTGGAGATCGAGGCGATGCATAGAAACGATCTTTTGGTTTCTATATCGATCCGCTCCACGGACCGGTTGGCTCTCTCCTTTTCCCTCCAAGAAAAGTCTTCGAGCCAACTCTTCACCTCCTCATAAGGAAAGGTCTTAGAGCCCCTCTAGAGTCTTCCGATCTAGACATCCTTATCCCCAGGATGATTTCCCACGGAGTCCTACCCTGATTCTGACGACCCTTACCGGTCGATTTTTCTCACCACAAGATTTAGAAAAACAAGAAAGATTATAATAATAAGAGATGTAAATATTTCAAAGATGAAGTTCTCCCTCGTAAAGACTTCTCCATAGAACGATCCTCGAACAGTGCTTGAGATCTCCGTTTAATGGCAACTGGTCAGCTCTTCTTATTCGATGTAGATCTTGGATCGCCAGAGTCTTTCGATCACAAGCGGGAGAGTGACAACTGTCTTCTTCTTCGACGGATACTTGTGGAACAGAGTGCACGGAAGAGCGGTCAAACCGTAGAATTCACGAACTCCCATCCTTCGTCGAATGGTGGTAATTGCTATCGTCGGCGGTAATTAAGTTTCTCGAGAAATTCGTCTCGACATTCGTCGAACGGCTACTGCGGTGCGGTACTGCTTGTGCCTGGCGGTAGGTCGTTTCTCTAGAAAGACCTGCGTTCGTCGAACGACTAGCGCGACTCATTAACCTCTATCGCCTGGTGGTAGATTGGTTTCTCGAGAAGTCCATCTTGGTATTCGTCGAAAGGTCCTTGTTTGAACCCCGCCTGTTTTAGGGTTGATTTGGGCTAGGTTCACTATTAGGATTCCATAGATTGACCCACAATGTATATTCTAGGGTCATAGGTCTTTATTGGATCTTAGGATAGGTCAACAAGTCAGTTTGATTCGACCAATCCTTCAGAAGTCTTAGAAGACTGAATATTTCAGAACAAGGCAGTTTTTTTTATGTTGAAGAAGTCGTTCGACGAAATCTGAATGGAGTTCGACGATCTTCGCTCTTAGTTCAACGATCTCAAAGTTTCTTCTCTAAAGTTGAGATCGACGAAAGTTTAACCGAGTTCGATGAACTCTGATCGCCTATTAGTTGTTGAGTTTGACGAACAACTATCTCAGTTCGACAAACTTGGAGCCCAGAATGGACAACATTAACTCATTTCAAAGTTCTTGGGGCTCAGCTCGACGAAAGAGAGGATTGAGTTCGACGATCTTGGATCTATGATCGACGAAATCTGTCAATTCATCTTTTTCTATTTTCTACAGTTAATTTCAAGATTGACCAAGGTTTATATAATATATTATTTCCTATATTGCTCTGAGTAATTAATTGCATATATTTTTATGAATATAGTCGTTCATTGGTAGCATTAATTACTGGATTTCACAGAGTTAATATTCGGCTTAATAACTGGGACAGTTAAAGAATCAATTTATTACCCTTTTAGCCGTTTGTCTAAGTTCCAAGATTTCAGCAGTTAATCATGGAGTAGAATTCAAATTCAGAGAAAAAATTTCTACAAGAAATATAAAGGAGTTTTAAAAAGAAGAAAATATAGGACTCAGGGTTACAGGAAAATAGAGAAGAAACATATACAGTCTGCATACTCATACAGTCTTCATCATCTGCAACTCTTCACCAAGCTTTCAAGAGACATCAAAACACAATCAGTCTAAAAGATTCTGGAATTCATCAAAGAAGACCTACACCATGCAAAGCTTCCAGCAAATTCCTGAACAATAATCATCTCACAGGGAGCTTTGACATCATCAAGCAATCCATTAAAATCTTCTCAGCTGTTTGAGAAAGTGAAGACAATATCACATTCTTTTCACCCCACTGTACAGGGTTTTAACTCCCTTTAAAATTTAACCACCTGGTTCTTAAGTCTCCTTAACAAAAGACTTAGCTTGATTTTTGTGCACCTGATCAAAAGCCTAAATGGTTGTGAGATCTCCCTTCAAATAGATCTTGTGGTGACAGGGCACCTGAGTAAAACCTTG
Source organism: Platanthera guangdongensis (assembly GCA_039583875.1). Lineage (NCBI taxonomy): Eukaryota > Viridiplantae > Streptophyta > Magnoliopsida > Asparagales > Orchidaceae > Platanthera > Platanthera guangdongensis. The sequence continues at coordinate 118,758,980 of CM077164.1, forward strand.
TTGGTGGCAGGGCACCTGATTAAAAACCTGTAGTGGATTCCTACCAGGGTGGTAGAAGAGTGGATGTACCCAAGTTTAGGGGAACCACTATAAATTTCTTGTGTCATTTGGATTGCTTCCTGTTTTCTTATTGTTGTGTGTTGTGTGATGTGTTAGTTAGTTTTCCATTCCTGCACTTTCTTAAGATATATATATTACTATTTTTAATTCCTCTATAAAAATCAATTAAGTTTTTAAAATACTCTATTCACCCCCCTCTAGAGTTAAATAGATTTATTCCTCAATTGGTATCAGAGCATATCTGATATCTCTTTCAATTGGTATCAGAGGGACAGGTTGCTTTGGTTTCACAGACTTACATCTGAACCAAGATTCTTTGATAGATCTTTTTCTCTCCAGCCTCTTGTTTACAGCATGACACAGAATAAGGAATATTCTACCACCAGACCTCTTGTGTGCAACTTGAATAAATTTGCACTCTGGAAGGCAAGAATCAAACTCTATATGAATTCTATTGATGAAGACATTTTCAACTATTTTTTGACAGGTCCACCTCAACCTACATCTGCTACTACAACTACCAATACACGTGAACTTCCACCACCTGAGTGGACTGATGTACAAAAGAAATCCAAGATGGCTGATGCTAAAGAAGTGAATATTCTGGCACAGACAATGTCAGATGACATCTTTCAGAAGGTGGTTGAGTGCACCTCTACAAAAGCTATTTGGGACTCACTGAACCAAATAATTGCTGGCTCATCAAATGAAAGAAAAGATGGAGATCCCTCCTCATATCACAGTATGAGAATTTCAAAAAGGAGGAATCAGAGACTGTTGCTGAGATGTATAATAGACTCAGTGTCATCATAAATGAACTGAGAACCCTGTACAAAGACAGCTCATTAACTGAGATAAATGACAAAATCATAATGTGCTTCCCCAGCACTTGAGATTCCAGGATATGGCCAATTAAGGAGGCCAGAAGTCTAAATGAGATTTCTACAGAACCTTTCCTTGACAAGCTCAAGTCTTATGAGCAGTTGATCAAGACAAGGGATGCTACTGAACAGAAGGCTTCTAAATCTTCAAGGATGGAGCACATCATTGCTTTCAATGTAATAGAAGAATCAGAAGCTCTTCCAACTAATGAAGAACTACTGAGCTTGTTGGCTAAAAGATTTTATAAAATGACCAAGAAAGACTTTAGAAGAAGGTAATCCAAGAATGATGACAAACCAAGATATGACAAGACTCCTACCAAGGAGATTGTTTGTTTTGGATGCAAAAAACCTAGGCACATTCTACCTAAATGCCCAGAGCCACAGAAGAAAGACAGAAGAAAAGAAAAGGAGAATAAAAGGCAATCAAGCAAGCACTCCTCCAACAAACACAAGAGAAAGAAGAAAGGCTTCTTTGCTGAGACATGGAGTAACACAGATGATGAATCCTCATCTTCCAGCTCTAGTGAAGATGAAGAGGAGGCAAAGGCAAGAGAAGTTTGCCTTATGACTATTAATGTCTCCAGTAGCAAATCTGATGTTGAGGAACAAGCTGCAGAATCAGAAGAGGAATCTGAATCTGAAGAAGATCATGTAATCTCTTCATTTGATTTCAATTCAGAAGATTTTAAAATTGAATTTAAATCTTTGTGCAATGATTTAATCAAGCCAGAGAAGGAAATAAAAATTCTTAGAGATAGACAGGTTGAATTTGATAACCTATTTGCCGAAAATATCAAACTAAAAAATAATTTAGACTTAGCTAATGAACAAATCATTTCACTAAAAACTGAATTATATGAGGCAAAGAAACTTGAAGAATCTCTCAATGAGAGAAGCATTAAGCTGATGGATATCACAAACACAGTCAATGCCAGATTAAATAAGTTGGGCTTAGGTGCTTCATCAAGCGTACCCCCCATATTAAAGAAAAATATTCTTTCAACACCAATTAAATTTATCTCTGAAAAAAGTAAATAGAAAATGGGAGAGACTACTCAACCAAATGTCTCTCAAAAATCTATAAATAAGAAGAAAAAAATAAGAATCTGAATAAAAACTATGTTCAACAGATTTCGTCGAACTCAGATCGACGAAATGTGTATAGTTCGTCGAACCCTGATCGACGATCTATGAATGCCAATTATAACTATAATAATTCGTCTTACTGCGATTGACGAACTGTATATGGTTCTTCGAACAGCAATCGATGAACTTGGGGCACAGGAAATGATTATGTTCATTCTCTGAGCAGAGTTCAATGAACTCATCCCTATTCGTCGAACACAGATTTATGAACTTATAATAATTCGTAGAACCCTGTCAGGTTTAATAAAAACTATAACTCTGTTAGAAACTTCAATCAATTTATAGAATCTACTAATCCTTTTACTCAATGGGAAATACCACCTAGAAGATATCATCTCTTAGGATATAAAAATCAACCAGAATTTTCTATTATTTCCAGTTTCTCTTATCAAAAGAAATGAGGACGCAAGGTAACCTGGGTCAAGAACACCTAATTCCTTTCTATACAGGTGAAGGACTGTCCAGTCTTTAATCAACAATGGTATTTGGATAGTGGATGCTCAAAGAATATGACTGGCTGTAAGGACAATCTAACAAACAACAAGTCCAAGCTAGGTCCAAAGGTGATGTTTGGTGACTCCAACTGTGGACAAATTAAAGGCTATGAAGATGTTAAAGTTAGAGCAGTCACCTTCAGTAAAACTGCTTATGTGAGTGGTTTGAAGCATAACCTAATATCCATAAGTCAATTATGTGATGAAGGTTATCAGGTATCATTCAACTCATCTTCCTGTATTATTTCTTGTAAAGAAAACAAACATGTTTTAACTAGACTTAGATAAAGCAACATATATGTAGTAAATTTTCAATCAGCTAGTTCAGAATTTTGTTTATTTAATCATGTTAGCAATCAAAATGAACTTTGGCATAAGAGATTAAGACATGTAAATCTTAAAAATATTGCTAAGTAATCTAGGGACAACCTTGTTAGAGGATTGCCTTCTGACCCCTACAAGAAGGAAGGCCTCTACAGGACTTGTCAGTTAGGCAAACAAACTAAAAATAGCTTTAAATCTGTAAATAAAATTGACTAACATAGGATATTGTACTTGCGATATATGGACCTTTTTGGCCCTATTGCTGTACAAAGTATATGATGAAAATCTTATACTTTGGTGATTGTAGATGACTTCTCAAGATTCACTTGGGTATTCTTTCTGAGATCTAAGTCAGATAACTTCAAGGTTCTTACAGATTTTCTCAAGAACATACAGATTGAACACTCTACTCCAGTTGTATTGATCATAAGTGATCATGGTACTGAGTTTGAGTCTCTTCTTATGCAATAATTCTGTGAGAAGGAAGGTATCAGACACAGCTTTTCAGCTCCTAGAACTCCTCAACAAAATGAGGTTGTTGAAAGGAAAAATATAACCCTAATTAAATCTACATGCACATTACTTGCAGATGCTTACATGCCCCTATCTTTTTGGGCAGAGGCTGTGAGCACAGCAAACTATGTACTGAACAGAAGTCTGATACACAAGCTTAAGAATAAGACTCCTTATGAGTTACTTAAAGGAAAGAAACCTAAAATCACCCATTTTAAAGTATTCGGATGCCTATATTATATTCACAATAATGACAAGAAATACACTAGAAAGTTTGAAGCAAAAGCTGCAGAGGCAATTTTTCTAGGATGTTCCCAAGTCAGCAAAACTTATAGGGTGTTTAATAAATCAACTTTAAAAATTGAGGAATCTGTTCATGTTACATTTGATGAGGCTAACATGTTTTATAAGGAGAAAGAAGTTTCTACCAATAACATTTTGCAGGTACCTCACTTGTGTGAGAGATTAGATGATCTAAACCTCACCCAAGAGGCTCCATCACATCTTTCTCCATAAGTTGAAGAAGAAAGTTTGGAAGTGGCTAAACTTCCTCCAACAGCTAATATAATTTCACAAGAAGAATTAATTCCACAAGTTGTTGCTCAACCAACTCCTCCCACTGATCTTGTCACACTTAGAGATCACCCTATATCTCAAGTGATTGGAGACATTTCAGTTGGTGTGCAAACAAAGCATCAACTACCCAATGATGTGATGCATGCTTGTTTCATTTCTCAACTTGAGCCCCACTCCATCAAAGATGCACGGCAAGATCCCCACTGGATCATTGCAATGCAAGAGGAGCTCAATCAGTTTGAGAGGTGGAGAGTTTGAGATTTGGTTCCTAGACCCAAAGATTATCCAGTCATTGGAACCAAATGGGTCTTTAGAAACAAACTGGATGCTGAAGGAAATATTATAAGGAACAAAACAAGGCTAGTAGCTCAAGGCTATTCACAGGAGGAAAGAATAGACTATGATCAGACCTTTGCTCCAGTTGCAAGACTTGGGGCTATACAGATTTTCTTAGCCATTGCAGCCTATAAAAGATTCAAAGTCTACCAGATGGATGTAAAGAGTGCTTTCCTAAATGGAGAATTAAAAGAGGATGTGTATGTGGAGCAACCACTAGGTTTTATCTCTCCAACTCATCCTTCTTATGTCTTTAGATTGCATAATGCTCTCTATGATTTAAAGCAAGCTCCAAGAGCTTGGTATGAGACCTTAGCTAGCTTTCTTTTAGAGCAAAAGTTTTCAAGGAGCATATTAGATAGGACTCTTTTTATTAGACATCATAAAAATAAAATTTTGTCAGCTCAAATATATGTAGATGATATTATTTTTAGCTCTACCGATCCCAAACTATGCAAAAGATTTTCTGATCTAATGCATTCAAAGTTTGAGATGAGTAGCATGGGTGAACTTTCATACTCCCTTGGTCTCCAAGTGAAGCAATCACCTGATGGTATCTTCATCTCCCAATCCATGTATGCTAAGGAGCTTATTAAAAGGTTTGAGATGTGTGATGCCTCAATAATGAAAACACCTATGTCTGCTAATGCTGTGATTGATTCTGATGAATATGGCAAGCCTGTTGATCAGAAAACTTATAGGGCTATTGTTAGGTCTCTATTATATCTCACAGCAAGTAGGCCTGACATAATGTTTGTCACATGTATTTGTGCTAGGTTCCAAGTGAACCCTAAAGAATCTCACTATATTTTATTAAAAAGGATTTTGATATATATAAAGGGTTGTCCAAATCTCGGACTCCTATATCCATCAGAGTGAGAATTTGATTTAACTGAATTTTCTAATGCTGACTATGCTGGATGTAGATTGGATAGGAAAAGCACATCAGGAACTTGCCAGTTTTTTGGTGATAGGCTTATGTCCTGGCTTTGTAAAAAGCAAACCTCTGTGTCCACATCAACTACTGAAGCTGAATACATAGCTGCAGGCTGCTGCTGTTCACAGATTTTGTGGATACAAAATCTATTGCTGGATTATAGTTTCAACTTAAATAATTCAACTGTATTTTGTTACAGTACAAGTGCAATATCTATTGCACAAAATCTAGTGCATCATAGTAGCACCAAGCATATAGACATTAGACACCATTTCATTAGAGATTGTGTAGACAAAAAAAAATAATCTTGTATTTATCACTACTGATTTACAAAGAGCAGACATCTTCACCAAGCCATTGGATGAGAAGAAACATATGTTCTTCTTAAATCAGCTAGGTATGATAAATATGGAAGATTCAACTTAATTTTTGTCTATGGTCGACGATTTGGCACAGTTCGTCGAACGGAGATCGACGATCTGTGAACTCTTCGTGAAGAGTTCGTCGAATGGAGATCGATGAACACTTCTTAGTGAAACAGATTTTGTCGAACGGAGATCGATGATCCCAGCTTCTTTGAGTACCTCGTCGAACGGCGATCGACGATTTATTCTCATTCTTCAGACTGTGATCGACGAACTCATTTATTAATAAAATATTTCGTCGAACTCAGATCGAAGATTTTTCTTTTTTCGTTGGACTGAGATTGTCTTTTCATCTTCTAAAAACCTTATTACTAGGTTTTTGACGAAATATATCCTGCGCTTTCAGTTCCCTTTGCACTTGATCGTTGTTTCTTTCTTTGTAGGAAAACCTCCATGGCGATTTCGGCGGTTGTTCTCTCTGCAATGAAATTTTATGCAGGTTTTGACATCGATTTGGAATCATTCTGTCACACTGATCAAGACTTACAAGATATACTGAAATTATTTGAGGAGCCGCATTTACAGAAGTTCATGACAACACGAATCAAACTTCCAGTGCTCGAGATCAAGGAATGAGTTTATTCGTCTTCGTCTCCTAACGCCCAAAACCTCATCAACACCATTGCAGGACAATAGGTCACTCTCACCCCTGCAATTTTGTCTGAAATTTTTGGTTTTATTAATGGATAAGATGATATAGACATGAACAGTGATGAATTTTCCAATATGCTGACTATAATGGGTCACACCGCTGGAAACCCGAGCAAGCTATTGAAGAAGGACTTATCTGTTGAATATAAGTTCATTGCTGATATTATTGGTAAAGTCTTGCTGGGCAAGCACACTGCACATGACTATATTACAAGGCATCAGTTTCTTGTGATGCGTGCGTTAGTGAATAAAACATCAGTCAACTGGAGTAGTTTGTTATTTGATTTGATAAATAAGAAGAATTCTAAAAGAGAGGTTAGTTTTAGACTGGTACTAGGGCTTTTCCTCCAGGAAAAGTGCCCTCAGCTGCTGGTGTCCCCGACCATTTTTATTAATGCTTCAAAGAGGTTAACATCAGCCCTCTTTGGCAAATGGGAGAGGATCATTGTCAAGCCTTCCAGGGCCTCCTCTTCCTCCAGGACCTCTGAGGACAGAAGGACTGAAATAGTCACTCCCCAACCTGTTGTAGAGGCTCCATTCCCTCCTCCTCAAACTCATGTATCTGACATTCCATCTACCTCCTCACAGCCTACTTTCAATCTACTGTCTCCTCGTCAACCATCTCCACATCTCTCTCCAGTTCAGGAACCCACCTTCACACCCTCTACCACAGTTCCTACTTCTACCACTGAAATCCCTTCAATTGAACTTCCATCCATAACATCTGTTTCCACCCAGATATCACCTTCTTTCACTCTTATTCCAACACCTACACCATCTCCATCTCCAACCCACACTCCACCACCATCTCCTCATCATGATGACATTAAAATTGACATCCCTCCAGCCATCACCACACCTTTCTTACCACCATCTATACCTCCAACTCCATCTACTACCTTCAATATATGCACTTCTTGTAGTAACACAACCACTTCTTTTCCATCCTCATCATCTGATTCCACATCCACCATCATTTCTCTACTAAATTCAACCATCAAATCTCTTATAGAGGTTGTCATTGCACCTCTAATTTCTTCCATCAATGCTCTCTCTTCTCAACTTGCTACCTCTACTGGTCCCTCCTAATTCAGGGGCCTGGCCTCAGGAATTCCTGATACCAGGCAAGGGGAGAAGTTCTATGATGAGGTCCCCTCTCCAGCAGCAGCAACAGTTTATGAAGCAGCAACAACATTAGTATATATGTATATAGCAGTTACCGAGCATGTAAATATAGATACCGAGTTGTCAGCTTTTCTTGAGACAGATTTTTCAGAGTTTGATATTGAGATTATAAAGCCTCAGGATGCACCATTCTTTTTCCTAGCCCCTTCTGTGGACTTAGCTTATTTGTTAAAAGATTTTGATATTCTTTATCATTCTCTTCCTATTCCTGAGCAAATTCTTTCTAAGACTATAATATGTTGTACTGCCCCTATCAACTCAGAGATTATAGATCAAATTAGATGCAGTTTTGCAGAACCTTCAGTTTCCCCTTTAGGACTAGAGGATAAATCAAAGGCTTTCTCTCCTCCAACTTTTGGTTGGGCAGAATCTCCTCTTCTAAATTTGGATCATCTTTTTGAGGAAGATATGATTATAGAGGCAGAGGTTCTTCCAATGCCAGAAGTTAAAGTTCAAGTTTTAGAGGAAGTTCCAGTTCAGAGGGTATCTCTTAGAGTGACCCTGTCTGCAGATCAATTGAAGATGATTAATGCTTTGTATGACAATCCTGTAAGTGAATCCAGTGAAGATAAATTAGATGATTCAGAGGATACTAAGTCTAAGAGGAGAAAGTTTCAGAAAAAAAGGCAATTTCTCAAGCAACAACAGGGCAACCACCTAATCCCAAGAATGACATTCCATATTATATCTTGCTTAATATTCCTCTAACTCCAACTACTCCCCACTAGATGAAGTTTTCAAAGAATCGGATGAAAGCACAAAAGAATAAGAAGAAGTTTGGATCTGCTCCCACTAAGAAATTCAGAAAGGATCCACCTCCTCATCCTCCACCAGCTACATGTGCTTCAGGCAATCTAGCCTCAAGAACCACATCTTCTCAGCATTCAAGGCAATCTTCTTATCAAAAATATGACAAATCTGCCAAGAGTGACTATAGAAGCAGCCACAATAGCAGTGGATGACAACAATCTTCTAAATCTGAATATAAGAAAATACCTTGCTCTCCACCAATTCCTTTTGTTGATCCAGAACAGGAAAACATTTCTAAAATGGCTAGATTTCAAGAGTTGGTTGGACTTTCTCAGATAAATAAAGCTAAAGAAGAAGGCAAAGATGCTTCTCAATATACTACAATGTCTTCTTACAGAAGAGAACAATTAAAAAGGTATGACAAAGCTACACACTTTGTCAATGTTGATGCTTATATGAGCTTACATCCAGAGTCACTTGTTCCAAAAGCAACTTCAGGCAATATCATCGGAGCAGCTGATATGACTCTGACAAAAATAGAAGCAGCAAATCCCAACAGGGAAATCATTTTCAGGCAGCCATTAGAGAAAGACAAGTCTAAGAAACTAAATAGGTTTTTTGATTAGCTTATTTTTCCTCTGAACTATTTGTTTTGGTTATTTTGTCACAAAGCACTTGATGTATATATATCTGCTAGACTTTTACTTTCTGCCAGATATTTGTTGTTATGCTTTGTGATTGTATTTTATTATTTTAATGCATTGTACATAGTGACCTCACCCAAATATTAGGAGATTGTTGGAACCCCACTTATTTTAGGGTTGATTTGGGCTAGGTTCACTATTAGGATTGCATAGATTGACCCACAATGTATAGTCTAGGGTCATAGGTCTTTATTGTATTTTAGGATAGGTCAACAAGTCAGTTTAATTGGACCAATCCTTCAGAAGACTGAAGATTTCAGAACAAGATAGATTTTTCTATGTTGAAGAACTCATTCGACGAAATCTGAATGGAGTTCGACGATCTTCATTCTCAGTTTGACGATCTCAAAGTTTCTTCTCTAAAGTTGAGATCGATGAAAGTTTAATTGTGTTTGACGAACTCTGATCGCTTATCAATTATTGAGTTCGACGAACAACTATCTCAGTTCGACGAACTTGGAGCCCAGAATGGACAGCATTAACTCAGTTCAAAGTTCTTGGGGCTCAGCTCGACGAAAGAGAGGACTGAGTTCGACGATCTTGGATATTTGATCGACAAAATCTGTCAGTTCATCTTTTTCTATTTTCTGCAGTTAATTTCAAGATTGACCAAGATTTATATAATATATTATTGCCTATATTGCTATGAGTAATTAATTGCATATATTCTTATGAATATAGTCGTTCATTGGCAGCATTAATTACTAGATTTCATAGAGTTAATATTCGGCTTAATAACTGAGACAGTTAAGGAATTAATTTATTGCCCTTCTAGTCATTTATCCAAGTTCCAAGATTTTAGCAGTTAATCATGGAATAGAATTCAAATTCAGAGAAAAATGTTTCGCAGGAAATATGAAGGAGTTTTAAAAAGAAGAAAATATAGGACTCAGGGTTACAGGCAGATAGAGAAGAAACATATACAGTTTGTATACTCATACAGTTTTCATCATCTGCAACTCTTCACCAAGATTTCAAGAGACATCAAAACACAATCATTCTAAAAGCTTCTGGAGTTCATCAAAGAAGACCTACACCCTGCAAAGCTTCCAGCAAATTCCTGAACAATTATCATCTTTGGGGGAGCTTTGACATCATCAAGCAATCCGCTAAAGTCTTCTCAGCTGTTTGAGAAAGAGAAGACAATATCACATTCTTTTCACCTCAATGTACACAAGGTTTTAACTCCCTTCAAAAGTTAACCACCTGGTTCTTAAGTCTCTTTAACAAAAGACTTAGCTTGGTTTTTGGGCACCTGATCAAAAGCCTAAAGGGTTGTGAGATCTCTCTTCAAATAGATCTTGGGGTGACAGGGCACCTGAGCAAAAACCTATTGGTGGCAGGGCACTTGGTCAAAAACCTGTAGTGGATTCCTACCAGGGTGGTAGAGGAGTGGATGTACCCAAGTTTAGGGGAACCACTATAAATTTTTTTGTATCGTTTGGATTGCTTCTTGTTTTCTTATTATTGTGTGATGTGTGTTGTGTTGGTTAGTTTTTCATTTCTGCACTTTCTTAAGATATATATTACTATTTTTAATTTCCCTATAAAACCAATTAAGTTTTTAAAATACTCTATTCACCCCCCCCCCCTTTTAGAGTTAAATAGATCTATCCCTCAATTGGTATCAGAGCATATCTGATATCTCTTTCAGTCCTGCTTGACGTTCGTCGATAACCTAGTGCGACGCGGTAATGGATACTGCTTGCGGTAATTTCCCGAGGGGTTGGCCGAAATAATTCCTTGCATTAGCACGTGCGATAAGACTAGCGCAGAGCGGTTACTTCCCGAGAGCTCTGCCCAATTAATTTACGGCTACCGCTTGGCGGTAAATTCTACCACTCGGCGTTAGTGGCCATAGGATTCTTCTTCTTTTTCTCTTGCACCTATCAACCTGCACACTCTATCAACAGAAGAGGTGATCAAATATAACCTGAGAGTTCATTTTCTGAAACCCAGGGAATCTGAAACATCAGTTCGAACAAGAAGAATGTCAAAGAAGACGAAGCGTGCGGCTTATCCCAATCTTGAAGAATTGCGGTGCGATTCTAATTTTAATTCTGATTTAATTCTTATTAGGGTTAGCGAATTCTTGAAATGACTTTATATAGATCATCGTCCAATGGTCAAACATCATAAAGGAATGATCCACGTGGATCAATCATACTAAACTTGGATTTAAATTTGAAATCCCGTCTGACATTTAAAACAAAAATTCTGCAACGACATTTCTCAAAAAGAAGTATATTTCTCGAGAAAACATTTGCTTTCTCGAGAAAAGACTTAACTTTCTCGAGAAAAGACTTAACTTTCTCGAGAAAAGACTTGATGAAATTTCTGTGAAGAAAATTACTGTTTTCTCGAGAAGAATATTATTTCTTGAGAAAGTGACTTTACACTTTTTTAGAACTGTAGCCAGATTTCTCAAGAAGAATATGATTTCTCGAGAAATGAATTGCTTTCTCGAGAAATGGTCTGACCTTCTCGAGAAATTCACTTAGCGAAAATTCTGAGAACTGAAGATTTGATTTCTCGAGAAAGAATTGATTTCTCGAGAAGAGTACTTAGCTTCTCGAGAAATGGACTTGACTTCTCAAGAACTACTTTCTTTTCTCGAGACATGAACTAGGTTTCTCGAGAAATCTTCAGGATCTTTCTCGAGAAAAAGGACTTAGACAGTTTCTGAGAATTTTCCGAGAAGACTTAATGTTTCTCGAGAACAACTATGCTTTCTCGAGAAATAGACTTAGACTTCTCGAGAAACATGTTCCTTTTCTCGAGAAATGGACATGATGAAATTTCTGAAAATTTCTTTTCTTCTACATTGGAAACCAGCAACCTTTCCCTTCTTCCATTTCTTTAGTACTTGAAAATGAAGTGCATCTCAATAGAAAGGTTAAAGATGAGTCAACACCATGGATCACACAATGAGTGATTACATTGTATGGTCTTCTATTTAGTGACTCATTGTAAACTGACATTAGTCTACACTTAGCAATACTAACCTGCAAACACTCAACTAAAGGATGACATCAAATACAAACTTAATTCATCTTTGTTCAATGATGACTTCATACAATCTCCCCCTCTTTGTAGAAGTCAAAACCCTCTATACTAATGTCAATTATATCAAGATAATCAAATAATTAGCTAATAAGTAAAACTATATAAGCAATGAGAAATGAGAACTAATAAGATCAACAAAATTCAGAATTTTATATATGTATATACTTTGTCCATTGATACATCCAGATCCATAAGATTCTACACTATAGCTAATCTCCAATCATTTGGTTTGCTGATGATACTATCTTTCCTTCTTTTCTTACTATCTTTTCTGATAGCTATAAGGTTTGGGGTAGTTCTTTGGAGGTCGAGGATGAGCATTTGGATTTTTTCTGTCATATTCTCTATCATAGATCCTCCGCTTAGTCAAAGATTTTTCATACAACTCCCACTCCTGGTAATTGTAATGATCATTTTTATCTTCATTAAAATCCACAACCAGCTCCAGGGTGTCCAAAATAAGAGACTTTGAAGTAGGACTCCGGACTTCAGCAAATTCTTTTTCAATCCTTTTAGCTGCACCTTGACTGGGAATGCATCTTCTTGTAGAAGCACCATCACCATATTTCCTTTTCTTTTGCCCGTGCACTTCTGGAGGTAGTTCTTGATGTATCTTTGGATGTTCAGAAGGCCATACTTGAGAGTATTTTTCAGGAGGAAGTTCATATTATTCAAGTCTAGGGGAGAATGTTGGCTTGAAAGCATTTGGATCTAGATGGGGAGGTGGAGCTTCATTAGGATCAACCTGAAATTTTAGAAAGATCTGATTATGCATCCAAACATCAGTATCATAAGTATATATGTTTACACCTTTAATCTACTTCTCTACACTAGTACTGATCTCCTTTAATTGATTGTCCCACTGATTTTTCATCTCTAGAACTTTCTTGTCTAGATTTTTTCTCTTTATCCTCCCCCTTTTTGACTTTTACAGATAGGGTCGCAATGACATCTTCCTTAATCTTTCCAACCTCTTCATGAGTTTTGAAATTCTGTTCCTCAGTTTTCTTCACCAATTGGATCTGATTGTTTGCCACCGTTACTGCTTAATTCATTACTTCACCAACACTAGTGATAGTGTAGTCTATTGTCTTTCCACCAATTTTCAACAGTCTTTTGAATTCATCTGTGTTATTTTGAGTTTCAGCAAAACCTCTGCTCATCTCTTTTTCAAAAGCAGTGACTTTATTAGTTACTTCTTGGAGAGACTTGTTAAAGTACTCTCATTGTTTGGTCAACATGGATTCTATCTTACCCATTAGGGTATCATTAGGAATTATTTCAGCTGGAGGAGGTGGAGGAGGTGGAGGAGGTAGAGTTGGAATTGTCCAGATTGGAATTTCTTCAATCATCACTGTGTTTTTGCCTCTTTGGGATGAAGTCATCTCATCCCCTTCCTCACCTAGGATAGTCGAGATAGAGAAATCTAAACTCCTCAAGGGAGGTTTTGCAGGCTCTGGTATAATTTAATCATCATCATCAGAGACTATATCAACATTATCCCCCTCAACTTGTTCCTGGGGCTGAGAATCTTCTGGAGTTTCTTCAGTGATTTCTTCAGGGATCTCTACAGGAGACTTTTCAGTAGTCTTATCAGGGGAGATGAACAAGGGGTCATCTGATGTTAGACTTTCAATCATCCTGTTAATGTCCTCTATAGTAGTATCCAGTAGAGTATCTTGGTTAGAGGAGGAGTGAGCATTCATTCCTGAGCCACCATCACCCATAGAGGTACTCTGCTCATCATCAAACTGAGCTAGACTATATTGTTTCACTGTCTCAACATTATCAATGGCTTGCTCTTGAACCTGGTCTGTAGGAACATCTGTCTGAACCTCAGTGTCTGGTACTTCATGAACTGAAGGAGCAGGCTCCCCCTCAGCAGCTACACCAGTTGTGTCAGCTGTATCAGTGTGAGGAGGAGATGGGATCCTGTCCTCATCATCAATTATAAATCTTAGAACTGGTGGAGCCTGGCCTTGCCTTTGAATTCTGATCTCCCATCGCTGGATGGAGGATAGAGAGATTTTCTTCAGGTGGTGAATTGCCACACCTTTGGGTATTTCAAAGATCTCTGGGTGAGCTTGATTTAGATATAGAGAAATTATTCTTCCAAAGTTTGGTGCTTTCAGAATTTCCTTGATCTTCTCAAATAATAGTTATCCCCACTGGAACTTCTTTCTGCATACAACTGCAGTCATCATATCAAAGAAATCAGAGGAGATGTAATCAATGGAGCCCGTTTTGTAGAGAAGCACCTTTCCTAGAATATCAGCTAGAAGTTTACTTTCATCTGACATGTTCTATCTTTTAACTGAAGTGGTGGATTGTGGAAGACCACAGAAGGAGAAGGTTCTTGAGTAATCATCTGCTTCCAGATAGTCTTCCTCATCAACTGATGGTAATCTAAGAAACTATGTCAAGGAAGATGGCTTAGCTTTGATCTTTATGTCTCTGACTGAGCTCTTCAGCAATTTCCCAGACCTCTTGACCTTGACATTTCTGAAGAACTCCTCAACTTTAGGTAACAACACTTTGCAAGGATATTCGAGGATGAAGGTGAGGTCGTCGGATTCCAGAAGTAGCAGAACATTCATGAAGTCATCTAAAATTTCCTCTATGCCCGCGCGAACGAATTCACTGCCCACACCGATCTTGGAAGATGGAGCCATCGATTGCAAAGAATGAGAAATCTCTAATTTGTCGGAGACGAAGCAGTGGATTTTGCGAGAGGGATGGCTGAACGCTCTAGCGAAATTGAAGAGTTTTTCTTGGGAGAGGCTATTCGAATTTATGGATTTGGATTTTTATGGACTTATCTATTTATATAAAATTAAAAATTTTGAAGAAAAAATAAGAGAAGCATACCTGAAACGGCTGTTCAAATTCTTCAGAAATTTGTCCTGTCGAGTTAGGGCATTTCTCGAGAAAAATGATGTCTCTCGAGAAATTCATAAGACATTTCTCGAGAAATAGAAATAATGTTCTGAGAAGTCCAGAAAACTTTTCTCGAGAAATGTAGAGGCTTTCGAGAAATCCAGTCTGTTTCCTGAAATTTTTCTGAGTATGAATTCTCTTGAATTCTTCTGAGTGTTTGATGTTGAATCTTCTCTAGAGTTCAAATTAGAACATTTCAGGATTCCATGTTAAGCATACCAAGTTTTGTCTTGAAAAAGGTGAACTTGGCCTCATCTAGTGGCTTCGTGAAAATATTTGCAACTTGTTTATCTGTCGGAACATAGCTGAGGACTATGTCCTTGTTCTCCACATGCTCCTGGATGAAATGGTAGTGCACCTCGATGTGCTTGGTCCAGCTGTGGGAAACTGGATTGTTTGCGATTGCAATTGCGCTGGATGAGTCGCAAAACATCAGAATTTCACTGAACATCAAATTATAGTCCTCGAGTGATTTCTGATCTATAGAAGCTGTGCGCAACAACTACCCGCAAATTTATACTCTGAATCGGCAGTAGATGTTGCCACACAATTCTATTTCTTACTGCTCAACAAAATAAGTCATTTTCCGTTGAAATGACACGTCCCGGAAGTGCTTTTCCTTTCGTCCCTACTTCCCGCAAAATCAGCATCTGAAAAGCCAATTAGCTCTACGTCATTACTTCTTGAGTACGATAAACCAATATTAGTTGTACCCTTAAGGTATCTTAAAATTCACTTTGCAGCGACGTAATGAGATTCCTTAGTGTTCACTTGATATCTATCACAGACACATGTTGAAAACATTATATCTGATCTACTGGCAATCATGTAGAGCAAGGATCCAATTATGCTTCTGTACTTGATTTTATCAAAAGGTTTCCCTTTCTCATCCTTGTCCAGAGACACAGTTGAACTCATTGGAGTCCTCATAGAGGATGCGCTCTCCATTCTGAATTTCTTAAGAAGCTCCTTGGTGAACTTTGTCTGAGAGATGAAAATTCCATCTTCAGATTGCTTCAATTGAAGTCGTAAGAAATACTTCATCTCGCTCATATTGCTCATCTCAAACATCTCTTGTATAAGTTTAGAAAACTTTTTGCAAAGACTGTCTTACGTAGAGCCAAATATGATATCGTCGACATAAATTTTCACTAGTAAAATCTTGTCTTTAACTTCCCTAAGAAATAATGTATTGTCTATCTTTACCCCTGTGAACTTGTTCTCAAGAAGAAAGCTAGACAACGTCTCATACCAAGCTCGGGGAGCTTGCTTTAAACCGTATAATGCTTTATTTAAGAAATAAACATAATCGGGGAATTGAGAATTGATAAAACCTGGGGGTTGCGCTGTAACGCCCCGAAATTGTATTTGAGTCGATCGCGTAAAAAGGGATTTTTGGTGCCTGTATAGGGGTACACGGCCTAGGACATGGGCGTGTCCAAGGCCGTGTCAGGCTGGTGAGTTTTAGCCATTTTCATCCCGAGAAGGACACGGCCAGGAACATGGTTGTGTGTCACGGGCGTGTCATTTGACACGGGTGTGTGCCTACCCGTGTCAGTACCCGTGTTCAGTTGGGTCGTGTCAGTTGGCGTGGTGGTTATGCGTGACACGCCCCGGTCATGGGTGTGTCGAGAGACCTGACACGGGCGTGTCAGGTGGGACATGGGCGTGTTTGAGCCCATGTGAGTCTCTGTGTTCGACGATCGTGCCTGGATAGAGGCACACGGCCTGGGATATAGCCGTGTGCCAAGCCGTGTTCGACGCAGGTTTGGAGATTTTTGAGCGGATCTGAGCCGTTCGTTTTCTTTAAATAAGATCCAACGGCCCAAATGGTTTCCTGCTCTATTAAGGCCGGGAATAGGGGAGTTAATCCTTCATTTCTCTTCAACCATTCTCTCTCTCAAGGAATTGGAAAAAGGAGGAAGAATGAAGGGATTCCGGCCGCCGGCGGAGCATCGGAGCACCATTTTGAGATCTGAGAGCGGATCCGTGGAAGAAAGGTCGTTGCGAAGACTTCTATCCGTATAGTTTTTCCATGGCGCCAAAGCGGACTACAAGGGTAAAGATTCTCTACTTGAGTATGTGAAGCTCTTCCTTTCTGCATAGGGAATCCCGCTCCCGCGAGTGTGCGGTGAGTGTGTGCTGTTCCTTGGGGTTGATGTGAATAGTCCCCCTTGTGTTGTATATAGAGTCCGGAATCGTAAGTACGGACATAGGCATTGTGTGTGAAGCCTACCCGGATGTGTATTATCTGGATCGGTGATGTTTCATTTGATATGTTTTGCCGGAGAAGACTCCGTGCTTTGGGTTTTTTGGTTTCTATGCGGTAGATTGTAGCAGGGATCCTTGGAAGTTAGCTCCAAGGCGCACCCGGAAAATTGAGCGGAATCATTGTTCTGCTAACTTGGCGGTCAGGGAACCGGCTTTGAACATAACTGGGTTATGTGATTGTTTGGAAAATTTTTGGATCCGAGAGAAGCTTGGCTCGTGCGTACGTCTTAAAGTGACTACGTGGTGTGAGCAACGAGCAAGTGGAATTGGACCTAGGCTATGTGTTTCGGTGCGAGAGACCCGAAAAGGGGACTGGACGTTGGCATAGTTGGGAGCCTTAGACGGTGGTCATAAAGACTAAATGCTCACGTGGTTGCCATCTTTGGGATGGTGGTGAAGATGCTGAATTGTCAGGATTCACCGTTAATGTGCCCTGAGTGCACGGAGTGTTTGGCCGTGCGAGCCTACACCTGTGGCATTGTATAATTGCGCTTTAGTGTTTTACTGGACTAATGTTATGCAGGGAAAGAGCACCATTGTCCCGAGTAAGGGGCGGGGTCGTTATAATTTGTTCGGCTTTTGGCTGACCGTTGCTTTATTTGCCACTGTGCGGTGGAATTGTGATTGAAGGTGCTGCGAAGCCGAGTACCAAATAGTGGGCTGGAGCCCATGTTGCTGTGGTGACCCTTGAAGGCCAAAGCGAATAGTTGTACTTTACTTTTGTCATGTGTGGCCGGCCTGCGAGCCGATGTATGGAAAACAATTTTTTTTAAGTGAACTATTGTAAGGCCATAAGGCCATGTACCCTTTCAGCGTATTTGGTTTTCATTCCAGTAGTGTGGTTGTGGACATTCATGTTTTATTGGATTTAAGTTTTTGGTTCTTTCAACTTTACAAGCTTCCGCTAGAATGCTCTATATAGGACGAGTAGTCTTAATTAGATAGTTTGAATATTCTTATATAACCCTTCCGACTCTCTGTGGTATATGACGTCGGGTTCCAGCTGGACCTTCTGTTATATGCCATGTGACGGATGGGGGTGTTACAATTTGGTATCAAACTTCTGGTTACGGTCAGGCTTAAATGAATTCGTGGGCGAATTCTGTTGTAACCCCAGTTAGGATTTGGGTAAGGAACACTATTAGGAATATTAGATTGACCCACCATGTATAGTCATGGGTCATAGGATTAGTTCCAGGACAGGTCGTTCAGAAGGACTCTCCAGCATTGCAGAAAAGAAGTCCAAGAAATGCAGTTTAAACAAAGTTAGAAAATCAGATCGACGATCGTTGAACGCAGTTTGATGAACGACGATCTCCGGTCGACGAATTCTAAGTTGCTTCTCTGAACTCAGGTCGATGATCTCAAGACTCTAGCAAGGCTATGTTGACACCATCATAGCAACTGTGTCGACACTCAACAGTTCTCTCAGCTCGACGAACACAGAAACTGAGCTCGAGGAACTGCAAGCTCCGGTCGACGAATGTAGGCAAGATATTCAGCTCGACGAATGTCGAACTCAGGTCAACGATTGATGAACTCGACAAAAGCTCAGTTCGACGATTTCTGCGCAATCAGTAACAGTTGGCAGAATTAATTGGGGATTAATTTCAGTCAACATTCTCAGTGAAAATAGCCGTTCAAACGGACAGTTACAGAGGAATTAAGTGAGGATCAATTTTCGATGCATCTCCACTCTCGGGAATGTGTTTCTTCCGCCATCAAGGTTAAGGATTTCAAATATAGAAGAAGAATATAGAACAATATAGAAGTAGAGAATAGAACAGAACAGACACACAACAAGGCAGACAGAGAAAAACATATACAGAAAGGGCAATATCTCTACATTAACTAGAAGCCCTAGACCAGAGGAGACATCAATAATAAGAAGAAGAAGAACATCCATTCATATCTAGAGTCTTCTTCTTCATCATCACTGCAGGACAACTTCAAGGACAATAAATTTCTATCTGTCAGAAGTTCCTGAAGGATACTCTGGTCCAGGCCTGAAGATTGAAGGCATATCACCCTGAAGCAGTGCTCCAGATTTCCATGCACCATTCAAGATCTCTGGGGGAGCAAATCTGCTAACATTAATATCCACTTGAGTCTTCTCTCTGATTGTTGACAGAGAAGACAATATCACTCTCTCCCCCCTCTTGTACAAAGGGTTGTCATCTCCCTTCAAAAGTGATTCCTGGTTGCAAGTCTCCTTCCAAAAGACTTGAGTTGGTTTTTGGGGACCTGATCAAAACCCATTAGTGGCAGTCACCTGATAAAAAACCGGAGTGGATTCCTAGCAGGGTGGTAGAAGAGTGAACTACCCAGATTTGGGGAACCACTATACATTTCCTTCTGTCTTCTGGTTGCTTGATATTCCTTCCTGATTTTGTGTTGTGATTTAACTCTAATTAGTTTAGTTAAGATCTATCCATTTTAATTGGTATCAAAGCCAGGTTGGTTAAAATACCAGACCTTAGCATGTTGGTTAAAAATACCACACCTTAGTGGTTGTACAGGCTAACACCTGAACCAAAAGATCCTTTGATAGATCTTAAAAATCTTTAGAGTTTATCATGGCAAAATTTGATGAGTTTTCAAGCACCAGACTGCCCATGTGCAATCTAGATAAGTTTGCACTATGAAAGACAAGGATTAGATTTTATATGGACTCCATTGATGAAAATATCTTTAAATCTATTTTGTCAGGTCTAGCTCAATCTCAGCAAACAACAAGTCCAGATGCTGTGACATCATCCCAGTGGACACATGCTCAACAAAAGATGAAGATTGATGATGCACAAGCTATGAACATTCTTGCACAATCAATGTCTGATGACATTTTTGAAGAACTTGCTGAATGTCCATCTGCAAAAGAGATGAGGGACTCCCTCACATCATTGGCTGAAGAAGAAGCAAGAGTAATAGAATTTTGCCTAATGACAATAGATGCTTCTCGCAGCAGCTATGCTGAAGAATCAGAAGAACCAGAATGTGAACCGGAAGAAGAAGATCAGGTAATCTCTACCCTTGATCTTTCATCAGGTATACATCTTTAGAAAGTCTTAGTTCAAAATAATTCGTCGAACGGAGATCGACGAAATCAATTCTATTCGTCGAACTCAGATCGACGATCTCTGAACAAAGATTCTGCTTTGAACTATTTAGGAATCTATGCTCGACTAAACAAATTTAATTCGTCGAACAGAGCTCGAAGAACTCAATATCATTCGTCGAACTCCGCTCGACGAAAGTATTTTAATTCATCGAACTCAGAATTTCAAAGCAGAAATTGTTATCCTTTTATTTCTGATTATTTTAAAAGAGAACCAGGACCCAAGGTTATCTGGGTCCAGAACTCCTAACATCTCCTTGCAGAAAAAGAATTCAGTCCAGCAAATATACAGGCCATATCAGTGGCTGTTGGATTTCGACAAGGAACTGCAAATAGGGGGAGATTGTCTTGTTTACCACAGAGGAATAAAGACTATGCAAATAGGGGGAGATGCCTATAAATGAAGCTGCAGAACTTCTAGCAGCAGCAACAACAACAGATTATAATGCTGTAGATTTGGGCAAGGATCATCAACAACAACAACAGTTTTTCTTGATTCAGATTTAGGGGGAGATTGTATTTAATTGCATTGTATTTTACTTGTATTTTATCTATTTTTATGTAAATAGTGTCCTCACCCAAATAGGGGGACATTGTTGGAACCCCAGTTAGGATTTGGGTAAGGAGCACTATTAGGAATATTAGATTGACCCACCATGTATAGTCATGGGTCATAGGATTAGTTCCAGGACAGGTCGTTCAGAAGGACTCTCCAGCATTGCAGAAAAGAAGTCCAAGAAATGCAGTTTAGACAAAGTCAGAAAATCAGTTCGACGAACGGCGATCTCCGGTCGACGAATTCTAAGTTGCTTCTCTGAACTCAGGTCGATGATCTCAAGACTCTAGCAAGGCTATGTCGACACCATCACAGCAACTGTGTCGACACTCAACAGTTCTCTCTGCTCGACGAACACAGAAACTGAGCTCGACGAACTGCAAGCTCCGGTCGACGAATGCAGGCAAGATATTCAGCTCGACGAATGTCGAACTCAGGTCAACGATTGATGAACTCGACGAAAGTTCAGTTCGACGATTTCTACGCAATCAGTAACAGTTGGCAGAATTAATTGGGGATTAATTTCAGTCAACATTCTCAGTGAAAATAGCCGTTCAAACGGATAGTTGTAGAGAATTGAGTGAGGATCAATTTCCGATGCATCTCCCCTCTCGGGAATGTGTTTCTTCCACCATCAAGGTTAAGGATTTCAAATATAGAAGAAGGATACAGAACAATATAGAAGTAGAGAATAGAATAGAACAGACACACAACAAGGCAGACAGAGAAAGACATATACAGAAAGGGCAATATCTCTACAGTAACTAGAAGCCCTAGACCAGAGGAGACAGCAATAACAAGAAGAATAAGAACATCCATTCATATCTAGAGTCTTCTTCTTCATCATCACTGCAGGACAACTTCAAGGACAACAAATTTGTATCTGTCATAAGTTCCTGAAGGATACTCTGGTCCAGGCCTGAAGATTGAAGGCCTATCACCCTGAAGCAGTGCTCCAGATTTCCCTGCACCATTCAAGATCTCAGGGGGAGCAAATCTGCTAACATCAATATCCACTTGAGTCTTCTCTCTGATTATTGACAGAGAAGATAATATCACTCTCTCCCACCCCCTGTACAAAGGGTTGTCATCTCCCTTCAAAAGTGATTCTTAGTTGCAAGTCTCCTTCCAAAAGACTTGAGTTGGTTTTTGGGGACCTGATCAAAACCCATTGGTGGCAGTCACCTGATCAAAAACCTGAGTGGATTCCTACCTGGGTGGTAGAAGAGTGGACTACCCAGATTTGGGGAACCACTATAAATTTCCTTGTGTCTTCTGGTTGCTTGATCTTCCTTCCTGATTCTGTGTTGTGATTTAACTCTAATTAGTTTAGTTAAGATCTATCCCTTTCAAATTCTTTTAAGGGGTGGTGAGCACATGTGTGCGTCATCGTTATAACATCAAAAAGAACCCATGAATGTCAACTTACGAATGAAAAATACACTTGTTTTGTGGAATCTGAGTGTTCCAATGATTGCTTTTAGTAATTTGTTTGTCGTCTAATCATGTGTCTTTACTACTATAGGCAGCTAGGAGCGGTGATGGTCAGTCAGAGCGTCCGCAATCAGCGGAAAGTAGTGCACCAAGGGACGTACCTACAACACCTCCTTCAGCGGAAACCATCAGGATGGTGGCTGAAGCCGTATTTGTAATGATAAATTCCCAACCTACAGGGCAAATACATTGCGCACCTCCTGCGAATGAGCAAGAACCAGTTAGGGTGGCAGAGCCAAGAGTGGTGGAGCGCGCAGCAGTTGATCTGGTAGTGCTGAGGAGAGCTACGGAGAAGCAGCTTAAGCATGTAATGGGCTTTAATCCTCCGAGGTTCGATGGGGTTAGAACGCCAGCTCAAGCTGAAGACTGGCTCTCTTCGATAAAGAGGGTCTTGACAGCCACATTAACTGAGGAGTGGCAGAAGACCACCATAGCGACTTTTCTTTTGGTAGGTGAAGCGAGGGTGTGGTGGGATGAGTTGTAGTTTCATATCTTAGTGGGTAGGCAGCTTGCTGATGTGCCTATGGAGGAATTTTCAAGATTGTTTCTAGCCAGATTTGTACCCTCTGCTCAGAAGATTGAGATGGAGAACCAATTTCTTGGGTTGACTCAGTGAGCTAGAAGCGTGGACGTGTATCTCCATGAGTTCACACGGTTGGATCGTTATGCTGGTGCTACGTTTATGGAAGAAGAGAGGAAGACCAACCGATTCTATGAGGGTCTACGTGGTGACCTATAGTTAATACTTGCTGGGCCTAAGGCGCAAGGCTTCCTAGCCTTGGTCAATTCGGCCCATTCGTTGGAGAAGGTCATTAAGAAAGTTCAAGAGAAGAAGGAACCAGGAGAAAAGAAGTCCAAGTTCAAGGTGCCAAATGCCAAGTCAAGTTTCCGCAGGTGGAACAAGAAACAGAGGACTTCGAACTCAGCCCCTCAGTCTGGTGCGTCGGGGGCAACTACAAGTGAGTCCCAGGAGCTTGCTACAACTGCGGGAAGACGGGGCATTTTGCTCGTGAGTGTTGGAGCGGACGTGCAAAGTCCGAGAGGAAGCCTGGAGCGACTTTTGAGGAGAAAGGGAAGGCGGTGGAGTCAACCGCATCCCACCATGCTCCAGCCCAGCCTAGAGTCTACAACCTTGGCCTGCAAGAGGCCATAAAGCAAGCGGACGTGGTGACATGTATGAGTTAAATTACAGTGGTTTAACTTTTATAGTTGTCACCTTCGTATTTGTTAGCTTACTTTTGTTGGTGCTAGTCTTTGTGTTGATCTTTGAGTTTCCGGCAAGAGCCCTGTTTGATACGGGAGCATCGCATTCCTTCTTATCCGAAAAATTCATATCGCGCATCGGGGTTCCGTCCTCGATGTCAAAGGACAAATTGGATGTGTTGTTGCTTAATGGGTGCTCAATGCGCGCGGATAGGATCTGCGTAGTGAAGATTCGGATTGGAGACCAGGAGTTTGATTTGCGAGCGTCGCTTTTGCCATTAGCAGAGTACGACGTAATCTTCGGTATGGATTGGCTCTCGGAGTAGGGTGCATGCATTGATTGCAACCGTAAGGAAGTTAAGTTGGGTCTGAACACTGATCGGGAGACTACTTTTGCGGGCATGAAGGGGTAGGGTAAGATTTTGATGTCAGCCCTTCAGGTGTTCAAGGCCGTTCGGTCTGGGGCAGAGCTGTTTGTCACTCTAGTGCAGACTTCGATGCCTAAGCCAAGTCTTGACAGTATTCCAGTTGTGTTTGAGTATCCTGATGTGTTCCCAGATGATCTCCCAAGAGCCCCTCCTCAGCGGGAGATTGATTTTACCATTGTGCTGGTAACTGGTGCCAAACCGGTGTCACGCTCTCCATATCGGATAGCGCCGCGAGAGATGGCCGAGTTGAAGGTGCAACTGCAAGAGTTGCTAGAGCAAGGTTATGTGCGTCCAAGTTCGTCGCCTTGGAGCGCACCGGTTCTTTTCGTTAAGAAGAAAGATGGGAGCTTGTGGCTTTGCATCGACTATCGGGAATTGAACAAGCTTACGGAGAAGAACAAATATTTGATCCCCAGGATTGACGATCTATTTGATCAGTTGGTTGGGACAACGGTATATTCGAAGTTAGATCTGAAATCCGGTTACTACCAGTTGAGGATAAGGGAGACCGACATCCCAAAGACAACATTCAGTACGCGGTTTGGGCATTACGAGTTCACGGTCATGCCGTTTGGTTTGACCAATGCGCCATCCGTGTTTATGTATCTGATGAACAGGACATTCAGAGAGTACCTGGATCATTTCGTGATAGTATTTATCGATGATATCTTGGTGTACTCGCAGTGCGAGGAGGATCACTACAATCATCTACACATGGTGTTGGAGACGTTGAGGAGGAATCACTTGTATGCTAAGTTCTCCAAGTGTGAATTCTGGTTATCCTCGATAGCGTTCCTTGGTCATGTAGTTAGTGGAGAAGGGATAGTTGTGGATCCAGTGAAGATAGTGGCAATACGGGAGTGGTTACGGTGGCGGAAGTCCGGAGCTTTCTAGGGCTTGCCGGCTACTATAGGCGCTTCGTAGAGAACTTTTCATGGATAGCACTTCCACTCACGATGTTGAAAAGGAAGGATCAAAAGTTTGTGTGGTCGCTGGAGTGCGAGCAGGCTTTTGAAGAGTTGAAGAGGCGGTTGACCACGACGCCTATTTTATGTTCGCCAGTTGGAACCGAAGGGTTCGAGATCTATAGTGATGCTTCGGGTAGTGGTTTGGGCTGTGTTCTGCTACAGCATGGGAGTGTGATAGCCTATGGTTCACGACAACCGAAGGTTCATGAGAGGAATTATCCAGTTCATGACTTAAAATTAGCGGCCGTGATATTTGCTTTAAAGCTTTGGAGGCACTACCTGTACGGTGTGAAGGTCGATATTTACACCGATCATAAGAGATTGAAGTACCTGTTGGACCAAAAGGATCTGAACATGAGGCACCGTAGGTGGATGGAGTTCTTAGGGTACTACACCTTCAAGATACATTATGTGCCTGGGAAGGGAAATGCAGTGGCGGATGCGTTGAGTCGCAGGACTCCGGCGCAAGACAACTGGTTATCGGTACATGATGAGAGATTGGTCCATGAGTTGGAGGCTTTGGAGATATCTTGTGTCGACAAGAAGTCGAGTGCTGAGGCGAAATTATTTTGGACAGAGGTGCAGTGTGACCTAGCTGATAGAGTTCGGCGGGCTTTGGTTCAGGATAACAGCATGAAGCAGATCTTGGATGAATCTTTGGATGGGTCAAATTCCTAGTTTGTTGTTGAGGATGGGTTGCTAAGGAAGGACGGTCGCCTATGCGTTCCTAGTGCGGATAATCTTTGGGAGGAGTTGATGTATGAGGCTCATCATACCAAGTACTCAATCCACCCGGGAAGCACGAAGATGTATAGAGACATGAAGAAATTATCCTGGTGGTCAGGATTGAAGAAGGATGTAGCACTTTATGTGCCCAAGTGCCGTACTTGTGCATTGGTGAAGGCGGAATGCTAGAAGCCCGGAGGTTTCTTGAAGTCCCTACCTATCCCAGAATGGAAATTCGACGACATAACTATGGATTTTTTGCATGGTTTGCCGAAGTCACAGAAGAGAAACGACGCCATTTAGGTGGTCGTAGATAGGTTGACAAAGGTGTCGCACTTTATTCCGGTCAGGAAGGAAGATCCGGTGGAAACGTTAGCCAAACTCTACGTGGATAATATTGTACGGTTGCATGGTATGCCCCGCGGTATTGTTAGTGATCGAGATGGACGCTTCACGTCGAATGACTGGAGGTTGGTGCATAGTCTGTTGGGTACTATGCTAAAGTTCAGTACAACCTTTCATCTACAGACGGATGGTCAGACCGAGAGGGTCAACAGGACTATGGAGGAAATGCTTCGCATGTGCGTCCTAGATTTTGGAAAGTAGTGGGAAGATCACCTGTACATGGTGGACTTTGAGTATAACAACAGCTTTCAGGAGAGTATTGGAATGGTGCCTTTCGAGGCCTTGTACGGGAGAAAGTGTCGCACGTCGTTGTCTTGGTTGGAGATGGGAAAGTCGATGCTCTTCAAACATCAAGCAGTGGAGTATCCCACTTCAGTGATACGGATAATTCAGGAAAGGTTGAAGGTCGCTCAGGACAGGCAGTCAAAGTAGTATAACGCCAAACATAGGAATGTTGAGTTCAATGTTGGCGACTGGGTGCACTTAAAAATTAAGCCGTTCAAGGGTGTCTCGCGGGTTCGACGCTTGAAGAACTTGAGTCCGAGATACCTTGGACAATTTGAAATCCTGGAGCGTGTTGACGAGGCGGCGTATAGATTGAAGCTGTTGGCAGAATTGAGTCGGCTACATGACGTGTTCCACGTGTCGGTGTTGCGTAAGGCGGTGCAAGAACCTTCGCAGATCATTGCGGACAGTCAGGTACCAGTTGATTATAAATTAACGACAAGGGTCAAGCCAGTATGTATTGAATATGTTGGGGTCAAGCAACTCCGCAACAAGAAAGTCCGAATGGTTAAAGTCCGTTGGGATAATTACGGGCGTGAGGAGCTTTCATGGGAGCGAGAGCAAGCTATGTTGGAGGAATATCCCGAGTTATTCCACTCAGGTAACTTTTAGATTTGTGTACCTTTACTTAATTTCGGGACGAAATTCCTTGAGTGGGGGAGGTTTGTAACGCCCCGAAAATTGTATTTGAGTCGGTCGCGTAAAAAGGGATTTTTGGTGCCTGTATAGGGGTACACGGCCTAGGACACGGGTGTGTCCAAGGCCGTGTCTGACTGGTGATTTTTGGCCGTTTTCATCCCGAGAAGGACACGACCAGGAACACGGCTGCATGACACGGGCATGTCATTTGACACGGGCGTGTGCCTACCCGTGTCAGTACCCGTGTTCAGTTGGGTCGTGTCGGTAGGCGTGGCAGTTATGCGTGACACGCCCCGGTCATGGGTGTGTCGAGAGACCTGACACGGGCGTGTCAAGTGGGACACGGGCGTGTCTGAGCCTATATGAGTCTTTGTGTTTGATGATCGTGCCTGGATCAAGGCACACGGCCTGGGACACGGCCCCAAGCCGTGTTTGGCCCAGGTTTGGAGATTTTTGAGCGGATCTGAGCCGTTCGTTTTCTTTAAATAACATCCAACGGCCCAGATGGTTTCCTGCTCTGTTAAGGCCGGGAATAGGAGAGTTAATCCTTCATTTCTCTCCAACCATTCTCTCTCTCAAGGAGTTGGAAAGAGGAGGAAGAAGGAAGGAATTCCGGCCGCCGGCGGAGCATCGGAGCACCGTTTTGAGATCTGAGAGCGGATCAGTGGAGGAAAGGTCGTTGCGAAGACTTCTATCCGTGTAGTTTTTCCATGGCGCCAAAGCGGACTACAAGGGTAACGATTCTCTACTTGAGCATGTGAAGCTCTTCCTTTCAGCATAGGGAATCCCGCTCCCGCGAGTGTGCGGTGAGTGCGTGGTGTTCCTTGGGGTTGATGTGAATAGTCCCCCTTGTGTTGCATATAGAGTACGAAATCGTAAGTACAGACATAGGCATTATGTGTGAAGCCTACCCGGACGTGTATTGTCTGGATCGGTGATGTTGCATTTGATATGTTTTGCCGGAGAAGACTCTGTGCTTTGGGTTTTCTGGTTTCTATGCGGTACATTGCAGCAGGGATCCTTGGAGGTTAGCTCCAAGGCGCACCCGGAAAACTGAGCGGAATCATTGTTCTGATAACTTGGCGGTCAGGGAACCGGCCTTGAACATAACTGGGTTATGTGATTGTTTGGAAACTTTTGGGATCTGAGAGAAGCTTGGCTCGTGCGTACGTCTTAAAGTGACTACGTGGTGTGAGCAACGGGCAAGTGGAATTGGACCTAGGTTATGTGGTTCGGTGCGAGAGACCCGAAAAGGGGACTGGCCGTTGGCATAGTTGGGAGCCTTAGTCGGTGGTCAGAAAGGCTAAATGCTCACGTGGTTGCCATCTTTGGGATGGTGGTGAAGACGCTGAAGTGTCAGGATTCAACGTTAATGTGCCCTGAGTGCACGAGGTGTTTGGCCATGCGAGCCTACACCTGTGGCGTAGTATAATTGCGCTTTAGTGTTTTACTGGACTAATGTTATGCAGGGAAAGAGCACTGGCGTCCCGAGTAAGGGGCGGGGTAGTAATAATTTGGTTGGCTTTTGGCTGACCGTTGCTTTGTTTGCCACCGTGCGGTGGAATTGTGCTTGCAGGTGCTGCGGAGCCGAGTACCAAATAGCGGGATGGAGCCCATGTTGCTGTGCTGGACCTTCAAGGCCAATGCGAATAGTTGTACTTTAATTTTGTCATGTGTGGCCGGCCTGCGAGCCGATGTATGGAAAACACAATTTATTAAGTGAACTATTGTAAGGCCATAAGGCCATGTACCCTTTCAGTGTATTTGGTTTTCATTCCAGTATTGTGGTTGTGGACATTCATATTTTATTGGATTTAAGTTTTGGGTTCTTTCAACTTTACAAGTTTCCGCTAGAATGCTCTGTGTAGGACGAGTAGTCATAATTGGATAGTTTGAATATTCTTATGTAACCCTTCCGACTGTTTGTGGTATATGGCGTCGGGTTCCAGTTGGACCTTCTGTTATATGCCATGTGATGGATGGGGGTGTTACAAGCGCTATGTATACTTCCTCTTTCAAATTCTCATTGAGGAATGCTAACTTCACCTCCATTTGGTAGACAGTGAAGCCTTTGAGGGCAGCATACGCAACAAACAACCTAATCGCCTCGAGCCAAGCCGCTGGAGCAAATGTCTGGTCAAAGTCGATCCCCTCTTCTTGTCTGTATCCTTGTGCTACAAGCCTGGCTTTGTTTTTGATAATTACTCCGTGTTCGTCCTGCTTGTTCCTGAATATCCACTTGGTGCCGATCACGTTCTGTCCCTTTGGCGTGGGCACTAGCTCCCAAACTTTGCATCGTTCAAACTGGACGAGCTCCTCTTGCATTGCCATGATCCAAGAGGCATCTTTGTTCGCTTCCTTGAACTTCTTTGGTTCAACATGAGACAGAAAACTCAGATTCATAATTTCATTAGTTGTACCTCGTCTGGTTCTAACACCATTGCCTGGCTCTCCAATGATCTGATCAGCTTGGGTGATCTCTTAGGTGTCTGAGCCCTAGGTTTCTTGCTCTTCCCCCAGCAGGCTCTACAACATCCGGTGCCACCTCTGTAGGTTGAAGCAATTATTCCTCTAAGGGTTCTTCATTCACCAAGCCTGGATTGACGAGTTTGACTGTCCTTGGAGCTTCTTCCTTAACAGCTTCATCCAAGCTAAGTTCCTTGAACATGGTACCTGCATCTGCACCAATAACATTAGACGAGTTGCTATGAATCAGGCTAGTCTCATCAAATACAACGTCTATCGATTCTTCTACCACCAGAGTTTTCTTGTTGAAAATCATATATGCCTTACTATGGCTACTATATCCTACAAAAATACCTTCAAAACATTTTTCACTAAAATTAGTTAGGTAGTGTTTCCCATTATTAAGTACGGAGCATTTACTTCCAAATATTTTAAATTAGGACACAATCGGTTTTCTGCCCTTCAATAGCTCATAGGGGGTCTTACGATAGCTTTTGTTGATGAGTGCTCTGTTTTGCACGTGACAAGCCGTGTTAACTGCTTCAGCCCAGAAGTACTCTGGAAGTGAAGCGTCGTTTAACATGGTTGTACATCCTTTAATCAGGGTTCTATTCCTTCTCTCAGCAACTCCATTTTGTTGTGGAGTGCGCGGGGAGAAAACTCATGAAAGATACCATGACTTTCATAAAATTTTGTCATGCCACCAGACTCAAACTCTGTTCCGTAGTTACTTCTGATTTTGACCACCTAGCAGTCCAATTTGTTCTGAATTTGTCGGACAAAGTTAGTGAAGGAATCAAAAGTTTCTAACTTGTGTTTCAGAAAAAACACCCAAGTAAAACGCGAGTAGTCATCGACAATTACTAAGGTATAGACCTTATCTCCTAAGCTGTTAATAGGCATAGGATCGAATAAGTCCATATGAAGCAAGTATAAGCTTCTTGAAGAATCTTTCTCTGCAATACCCTTGAAGGTAGCCCGTGTCTGTTTACCCATTTGACAGGAGTGACATGGACTCTATTTAAGGCACTTAATGTTGGGGGCATCACACACTAAGTTGTGAGAAAATAACATATTTAAGGTTTTAAAATTAATATGTGCTAATCTCTTGTGTCATTGGTCACAGAGGGACACACTACTTTTTTTTCATAAAACACATTGGGGTAGAATTGTGTAAGCAAAGAAAATTCGAACAAAAAATATTTCTACTCCGAGTGTCTGTTAAGACCGTCTCCAAAGTTGTAGACGACTTTATCAAACACTTGTACTTGCAGAACTCAACGATGTAGCCTTATAACATGGTTGACTTATGCTTATGAGATTATGGTGTAATCCTTCAACATAAGCAACGTCTGTAAAGGAGACTATGCCGTTGGAAATCATACCATAACCATTTGTTGTTCCACTGTTTGAACCTCCAAAAATGACCTTTGGTCCGTATTTGAGTGAGGTATAGTCAAGCAAAAGGCTTCTTATCCCGGTCATGGGCCGAGAGAATACACTCTCCAAATACCAGATTGGAGTTCTATTGGCCTTTGGACATACCTGCAAAAATAAATCAGTTTACCTTAGGAACCCGAATGTATTTGGGTCCTTGGTCCTGATCAACGTACTCCCCCAAGGAACATTAGCCTTGCGAGGGATCGGTCTCACATAGCTAACTCGTGGGGTTACAAAATTGGTAGGGTTGTACCAACAATCTGCGCCAAAGTGACCAATTTTGTCACAACACCAATAGTCAAATTTGTTGTATCTTATTTTGCACTCCTGCTTTACCCTTTGAATGTGAGGTCTAGCAGGTGTAACATTCTTAGAGGTGGAAGCCTCCTGGTTGCAGCATACACAGGGGCTTCCCATCTCCTTAGTCTTAGGCACATCAGATTTAGCTTTCAGTGTCTTCTTATTGTTATGGTCATGTACATACAAACCATAACTTTTCATTTGAATCTCCTCATACGATGCTTTGAACACGCTGGAACCAAAGTCACGGTGATGGGTCCATCCCTGGTATCTGGTCTTGGGCTCTGCATGAGTAGGCCTTGCATGATGACCATAGGATGACTCAAGGTCAAACTTCTTCGTTGGGAAGGTTACTTTCCTGAACGAAGGTTGACTCATGGGGGCTTTCCCCTTTTCTTTGGCGCTAGCCTTCTTGGTAGCCTTACCTTTTACACCGACGTGGACAAGACCACTACCTTTATTTTGAGTTGAAAACTCATCAATGAGAGGGAGAACAGTCTTCGGGTTGGAGAAACTCTCAACGAGTTTTCTATCCACCGCGAGATTTTCTTCCAACTCATCAAGATACTTTTCTTTCAAAGTTAATGTCTCAGTAGAGCCCTTGAGTTCCTCTTTCAAGGAGTGGACTTCATCCCTGAGAGGAAGTAATTGTGCAATTTCTTCCTTCAGATTTGCTTCCGCTACCTTTTGGGAGGCAATCTGTTTTACTTGCTTTCGTATAACCTTATAACATTTGTCAAAAGCCTTTAATAGGTGCTCGTGCTGAGTCATCTACTCTGATTCATCCTTATCAGAAGAGTAGTCTTCATGACCATTTGAGGACGTTTCAGATTCTGGGAGAATGGTGTGCGAGTTTACCTTCCCGTGGTATTCAGAGTTGCCAACTTCCTCATAAGATTAAGCCATAAGCCCAAAGTAAGCTTCTTCGTTTTCAGAGCTTGACTCACTCGAGTCACTGTCGCTGAGAGTGTTTGACCTTTTTGTGACGAAGCTCTTTTCTTCTTTATTCTTCCCTTTGAAGGATATTTTCTAGTCCTTCCGGGATCTATCCTTCTTATTGTAAGGACACTCCGCAATCATGTGACCTGATTTATTGCAGCAATAGCAAACAACATCATAAGGTAAATATTTGTTCGGTTTGGATTTATACTTGTCTTCCTTGTTGTAGCTTTTCTTGGAATGATCACCGTCACGATGTGATCTCCTGGATTCTGAAGAGAATGACTTATTTTTCATCTGTCTCGTCTTGCTTAGCAGCTTCTTGAATAGTTTGGAGAGGAGGGAAAATTCTCCATCCGATAGCTCGGAGCCAGACGTGCTTGGCTCAGAGTCTTCAAGAGTATCAGGAGCTCGTGTCCTTATAGGTGACATAGCTTTAGATATTCTTGAACCTTCTGCCTTCAGAGCCACAGACTTTTCTCTGCTAGACGTTTTGTTGTTCTGCTCCTCCTTCTTTCATGTATTCATTTGAAGCTTATAGGAGAGCAACTTTCCAAACAGGTTGTAACGCCCCAAAACTTGTATACAAATTGGTCAATAGGTTTATAATACCCTTAACGTAGCCCTATGACAGTTGGTGATAAATGGGTAGAGTTTTTAAGAGCTTTGGAGCCATTATGGTTTCACACGGCCTGTGACACGGGTGTGTCCAGAGCCGTGTCCTTTTCTGGAATTGGCTAAGTTTTGTCGAGTGTTGAACATGGCATGGGACACGGGCGTTTCCAAAGCCGTGTTAGGCACACGGCCTGTGACACGGGCGTGTCTAGGGGCCGTGTCCTGTTCGGGCTCGACGTTGATTGTGTCGATTGAGGAACACGACCTCTGACACGGGCGTATCCAAAGCCGTGTCAGGCACACGGTTTGTGACACAGGTGTGTTCAGAGTCGTGTGCTGTTCTGAGATCGATGATTTCTTTTACGAATGTGAGACACGACCTGCGACGCGTGTCACAGGCCGTGTGCGTACCCAGGAAGGCGATTTTAAGGGTAAATCAGGGCCTTTTGTTTTATTTAAGAGTGATCCGGCGGCCCAAAATCCTTCCTGTTGGTATATAGACGGGAAATGAGGGTTTAGGCCTCATTCCATTTGGCAATTTCTCTTGCTAAGAGTTAGAGAGAGGGGAGAGCAAAGGGAGAAGAAGAAGGAGGATTCTGGCCATTGTTGGAGCTTCAGAGCTCCGAATTGTGAGCCGAGTCCAGATCCACGGAGGCGAGTCCGTTGCGGTGCCTTTCATCCGGCTAGTTTTCATTGGAACCGAAGCGAACCTCTAGGGTAACGATTCTCTACTAGGACATGTAAAGTCGTCTTAAGTTTTTCATATGAAACTCTCTCCCGCGAGTGGGCGGTGAGTGTGAGGTATTCCTTCGGGTAGATATAGTTTATCCCCGTAGTTTTGCATATAGAGTCTGGAATCGAAGTACGAATGTAGACATGGTGTGTGATGCCTATCCGGACATGTTGGTCTGGATCGGTGATATTTTCATTATGCATGTATTGTCGGAGAAGACTCCGTGCCGTTTGTTTTTCGGGTTTTTCTACGTGGTAGATTGCAACAGGGAGCCTTGGGGACTAACTCCAAGGTGCACCCGGAAAACTGGGCAGATGCGTGGTTCTGCCATCTTGGTGGCCTGGGAGCCAACTTGCACATAACTGGGTTTTGTAAAATTATTTGATCGATTTGCGACTCAGGGAAGCTTGACCTGTGCCTATGACTTAAATTGACGTGACGGTGTGAGCAACGGGTTGAGTGGAACCGTACCCGCTCTATGTGGTTCGGTTATAGAGACCTAAGGTACGTGACATTTACCGTTCGCATAGAGGGAGAGTCTTAGGCTTCGACCGAAAAGACTAAAATGCTCACGATGTTGTCGTCCTGGGGGCGGTGGTGGACCGGGTTCACCGAGAATGTGCCCTGAGAGCACGGGGTATGTGGTCGTGCGTGCCTACGCCTGTTGTGAGGTGTGCTTAAATTGTACTTTCACTATCATGTTTGATTATACTAATGAAATGCAGGGAAGGAGCACCGCCGCCCCGATTAAGGGGCGGAGTCGTTATAATTTAGTCAGCTTTAGCTGACCTTTTCGTTGTTTGCCACCATGCGGTGGATTGTTCTTATGTAGGAACAGGTGAGCCTAGTGGCAAATAGCGGGCTGAAGCTCTTGGTGTTGTGCTGCTCCATGACGGCCAAAGCGAAGTGTTTTATTTTTATACTGTCATGTATGGCCGGCCTGCGAGCCGAAGTATTAAGACACTTTTATTGATCAAACTAATGTAAGGCCATAAGGCCAAAGTATTGGTGTATGTTATTTCATTCCTATTGTGGCTGTAGTGGACATTCATGTGTATTGTTTGGGTTCTTATAACTGTTTTAAAAGCTTCCGCTAGAATGTTCTGAGTTAGGATGTGTATTCCTATGCTGTTAATTTGGTATTCTTATGTAATTCCGCTAACTGTCTCTGGAATATGGCGTGGGGCCTCGGTCGAACCTTCTGTTAGATTCCATGTGATGGATGGGAGATTTACAATTTGGTATCAGACTAAGGCATCGGTCTTGCTTCTTTGAATTCGTGGACAAATTCTTTTAAGGTGTGGTGAGCACATGTATGTGCGTCATCGTTATAACATGAAAAGAACCCATGAATGTCCACTTAGGAATGAAAATACACATGTTTGAGAAACCTGCGTGTTCCCATAATTGCTTTTTGCAATTTGTTTTGGTGGTTTAATGATGTGTTGTACGACTATAGGTGACCAGGAGTGGCGCAGGGCAGTCAGAACGCCCGCTTTCTCAGACAAGTAGTGCACCCAATGACGTGCCTGCAACCCCTCCTTCGGCAGAAACAATAAGACTTGTGGCTGAGGCGGTGTTTGTGATGCTAAACGCCCAGCCAGGAAGGCAAGTACAACATCCTACCCCTGCAGTGGAGCAGGTACCACTTTGAGCAGCAGAACCTAGGATGGTGGAACAAGTGGTGGTAGAGCCTTTAGTACCAAGAAGATCAACAGAGAAGCAGCTCAAACATGTAATGAGCTTTAACCCTCCGGTGTTTTTGGGGACTGGAACCCCATCCGAAGCCGAATATTGGCTCTCTCAGGTGAAGAGAGTATTGACGGCTATGAAAACGGAGGAATTGCAGAAGACCATCATAACCTCATTCCTGTTGTATGGTGAGGCGAGATTGTGGTGGGAAGAGTTGGAGCTGCATCACTTGGTTGGAAGGCAACTCACTGATGTCTCGATGGAGGAATTCTCGAGATTATTCTTGAGAAGATACCTCCCCTCGACACAGGGGATCTCTAGGAGAATCAGTTCCAGAGACTGACATAGGGAGATAGTAGCGTGGATGAGTACCTCCACGAGTTTACGAGGTTGGGTCGTTATGCTAGCTCTACTCTTGCGGATGAGGAGAGTAAGACCAACCGGTTCTACGAGGGTCTGCGTGATGACCTAATGCTACTTGTATCTGGGCCTATGAGAGAGGGCTTCCTAACCCTGGTCAATATGACCCGATCATTGGAGAAAGATCTGAAGAGAGTCCAAGAGAAGAAGGACTCTAGTGCGAAGAAGGCGGAGTTCAAAGTGCCGACCTCCTCAAGGTCTGGGTTCCGTAAGTGGAATAAGAAGGCTAGGACTTCAAGTCCAACCCCTTCTTATGCCCCAGCCCCGGGCACATGTTATAATTGTGGGAAGCTGGAACACTTTGCCCGAGATTGTTGGAGCGGACGTCCGAAGTCCGAGAAGAAGCCTGGAGCAACTTATGAGGAGAAGGGCAAGGCGTTGGAGTCAACCACATCACATTATGCCCCAGCCCAATAGTGTACAACCTTGGCCAGCATGAGGCCATGAAGCAGGCTGACGTGGTGACAGGTATGCTTTAATTTATAGCAGTTTAGCTTTAAATACTTGTTGCCTTACGCGTGTTAGCTTATGACTGGTTGTGCTAGGCTTTGTATTGATCCTTGATTTTTCGGCGAGAACACTGTTCGATACGGGAGCTTCACATTCCATTTTGTCCGAAGAGTTTGTATCGCGCATCGGAGTACCTTCTTCGATGGAAATGGACAAATTGGATGTGTTTCTGCCTAACGGGTGATCTATACGCGCGGATAGAGTTTGTTGCATGAATGTAGGGATGGGGAGTCACAAATATGACTTGCAAGCATCACTACTGCCGATAGTGGAGTTCGATGTGATCTTTGACATGGACTGGCTATCGGAGCAGCATGCGTACATTGATTGCAACCGTAAGGTGGTCAGATTGGGACTGGAGACACATCGTTAGACAACGTTCTCAGGCTTTAAGGGGTCAAGCAATACTTCGATGTCTACTCTCCAGGTGGTTAAGGCAGTTCGTAGTGGTGCAGAGCTGTTTTTCACTTTAATGGTGGCTTTGAAGCCCAAGCCTGGTTTGGACAGCATCCCAGTTGTATCTGAGTTTCCTGACGTATTCTCTAAAAATCTCCCTGGAGCTCCACCTCAACGAGAGATTGACTTCACTATTGAGCTAGTGCCAGGTGTCAAACCTGTGTCACGCTCTCCGTATCGGTTAGCACCTAAGGAGATGGCAGAACTGAAAGTACAGCTTCAAGAACTGTTGGAACAAGGCTATGTGCGTCCAAGTTCGTCGCCTTGGAGCGCGCCGATCCACTTTGTTAAGAAGAAGGATGAAAACTTACTACTCTGTATTGATTACCGTGAGTTGAATAAGCTAACGGAAAAGAATAAGTATCTGATCCCAAAGATTGATGATCTGTTCGACCAGCTGGTGGGCTCGACTATGTACTCAAAGTTGGATCTGAAATCTGGATACTATCAGCAGCGGATAAGGGAAAGTGACATTCCCAAGATGGCTTTAAGCACACGTTAGGGCATTATGAGTTCACTGTCATGCCGT
The DNA here is from genome assembly GCA_039583875.1 of Platanthera guangdongensis. Taxonomy (NCBI): domain Eukaryota; kingdom Viridiplantae; phylum Streptophyta; class Magnoliopsida; order Asparagales; family Orchidaceae; genus Platanthera; species Platanthera guangdongensis. The sequence goes on from CM077164.1 coordinate 118,796,158, forward strand.
TTGGGCTGACGAATGCGCCATTCGTGTTTATGGATTTGATGAATAGAACGTTCAGAGAATAGTTGTACTTGTTCGTGATAGTGTTTATCGACGATATACTGGTGTACTCGCAGTGCAAGAAGGATCATTTCAAGCACCTACATATGGTGTAGGAGACATTGAGGAGGAACCAACTTTATGCTAAGTTCTCCAAATGCAAATTTTGGTTGTCCTCGGTAGCATTCCTTGGTCACGTGGTTAGTGGTGAAGGTATTGCGGTAGATCCAGCAAAGATAGTTGTTATACGGGAGTGGCCTGTGTTGTCTTCGGCGGCGGAAGTCCGAAGTTTTCTGGGGCTTGCCGGCTATTACAAGCGCTTCGTGGAGAACTTCTCACGGATAGCATTGCCCCTCACTACTCTGATAAGGAAGGATCAGAAGTTCATTTGGTCGCCTGAATACGCACAAGCTTTCGAAGAACTAAAGTGTCGTTTGACCACGACACCTGTGTTATGTTCGCCTTGTGGTTCTGAAGGCTTTGAGTTATACACTAATGCCTTTGGGTGTGGGTTAGGCTGTGTTCTGCTTCAGCATGGGTCGGTGATAGCTTATGGATCGCATCAGTTAAAAGTGCATGAGAGAAACTACCGGGTCCATGACTTGGAGTTGGAGGCTGTGGTATTCGCTCTCAAGCTTTGGAGGCATTACCTATATGGAGTAAATGTCGACATTTATTCAGATCACAAGAGTTTGAAGTATCTGATTGATCAGAAGGACCTTAACATGCACCAGCGTAGGTGGACGGAGTTCCTTGGGGACTACACCTACAAGATTCATTATATTCCTGGGAAGGGGAATGTTGTGGCAGATGCTCTGAGCCGTAGAATTCCTACACAGGCCAACTGGTTGTAGAGCCATGATGAGTGGTTCATTCATGATTTGGAGGCTTTGGAGATCTCGTGTGTTGACAAGGGATCTAGTGCTAATGCATTGAAAGACTTGATTTCATGAGCCTAGACACCTAGAGGGGGGTAAATAGGTTCTAAATTCTTCTTCAAAAACTTTAGGCAAATAACAAAATTTATCTCAGCACTACAGCAATTCAAATCACAAAATAATGAACACAGCATAGCATACACTAGATTTATAGTGGTTCCCCAAGGTCTGGGTACATCCACTTTCCCGCTTCGCCTATCCAGTAATGAACTGGATTCGACCTAACTTCCTTCCACTTCTCAGATCCTTAGATCTTACAGCTCAGAACCAAGAATGGTTCCTACAACTCAGAGTGAATCCACACTCCTACAACTCGGGCACAAGCCCTACCTCAGCCTCTTTCACAGGTCTATAACTCAGAGTGACACCCCACTCCTACAACTCAGGCAACATCCCTACCTCAGCCTCTTTCATAGGCCTACAACTCAGAGTTACACCCCACTCCTACAGCTCAGCAAAAAGCCCTACCTCAACCTTTATAATTACAGGCTTACAACTCAGATCTAACAACAGATCCTACCAGAAATAATTTGATAATGTGATACAGAAATTGCACCAGATGAATCTCTTCACTTGTGAGCTTCTTGATCAGTTCTTCAATGGACTGATCTTCAGATCCAACCTGACTTAGCCGTTTCAAAGCTTCTTGATAGAACAAAATAAGGTTGATCTTCACTTGATGTAGAAGTTGATCTTCAGATAGCTTCCTTCTTGAATTCAGAATGAAATCTGAATCTTCCTTGCAGACGTATCTGGATCTGCCTTCGTAAGGGTTTCCCCTTTTCTTGTTGTAGAAAACTTGTGAAGAATTCACTTCTTAATGTCGTGTTCCTTGCTTCTCTTCTCTATTTTTTCACTACTTCACTTCTACACTTGATTCATTTTATGTTGTATGAAGCCAGTCCTTTATATAGAGTTTCCTCCTGATTACCAGCTGATCCGGTTTGTAACAGTCTTCTGACAGTTCTGACAGAAGTGACAGACCGGTTGGTTAAGGTTTTCCAACTCAGCATGAACCACTCAGCAAACTGCATCACATGTCTCGACACAAATAGACTAAGTGTCGACACAAGTCTTGATGATGTCGACACAACACTCCATGTGTTGACATAGTCATTCTTCTGGTACTCGACATAGTATCTGTTAAATGTGTCGACACAAGTCCTATGTGTCGACACTACTTCTGCTTCCAATTTCGGCATAACTTCTGAGTGTCGACACAACTTCTGCTTTCAGTGTCGACATAACTTCTAGGTGTCGACACAGCTTCTGCTTTCACTGTCGACATAACTTCTGGGTGTCGACAAAATTCTGGTGTGTGTCGACACAGTCGTTGTCGACAGAATTCTGGAATGTGTCGACAGCTTCTCTGTGTGTCGACACAAGTCCTGTTGACGTCGACACAATCTGGCCCTTGGTGTCGACACAGCATTGTCGACAAATTTTCTATGTGTCGACATAAATTCTGGGTGTCGACATAATCTGGCCCTTGGTGTCGACACATCCATTCTCAAGTGTCATCACTTGTATATAGAAAAATATTTCTTCCATTTACTTAACTTGCACATGATAACTCAATACAACATCAAATATAACTTGATGCATATCACTGAGTTAGGTGAGGTTTCTCCAAATCTGGTACACATTTTCTAATGTACCCAACAATCTCCCCATATTTGGAGAAGTCATAACCCTTAGTCAATGATATACATCACCTATAATAAAATGACAATATGATGTATAAAAGCATTCAATGATATTGTAACATATAAATAAAACAGGTAAACAATATCATCACAGAATAAGATACTAACTTAATAAGCACAAATCATTGTTTTGTTTAAACTTCACAAAAGTGTGTTGTCAACAGATTACATGGAGTTAAAAACTGAAGATTATAATGTTATAAGATTCTAGTCAATTTATCCTAAGGCTGATCAGGCTCCTTGATCACTATGCCTTTTTCCAAACTGGATCTTTGCTTGTACTGGAGCTTCAGTATCTTCAGCTGGCTTCTTGCCTTTGAGTTCTTTCTTTTTTTGTTCTTCATTCCTTATCCTTTGCCTTTCAAAATAATGGAAAGGCTTGGGGAAGTACTTGCTAGGCTCTAGAGCATTAGCAGGTAACTTCCCAGCTTTTGCTTTCCTTCTGTATTGAAGAATGGCTTCCTGCATGGCTTCATACTTGTTCCATTCTTGCTCAGTGTACCATTTACCCCTTTTATGGGTGTTGTCCTTCACAGCTTTCCAGGCAGTCAATATAATGTTCCTGGAAGTAGAACTCCATTGCTCAAAATCAATCCTCAACTCTGCCTGTTCTCTAAACCTTTTCTTTGAGAGTTGAGCTTCTTGCTCTTTATGCAAAGCTGCCTCTGACATTTCAATTTTCTCAATTATAACATTCTTAGTATCCTCTGGAGGGTTGTACATCTGATGAACAAGTTGTTGAATTCCTTCAAAATTGGAAGGGGGGGTATATGATTTGAGCTACTTCCTATTGACCCCCTTCATTTCCTGCAGCTTGAATTCTTGACTCAGTTGTATTATCATCATCACATAGGGGGTGGAAATCCCAGAGTTGCTCTAACAATATTTATTATCCATTTGACATGCTCTGAGCTAGCATTGACTATCAACCTCTCCCCCTTTATGATTTCTCTCTCAATATGATCTCTTTTGTCATCTTTTTGGAACCTGATCTGATTAACTAGATAATTGGTTCCTTCTGTATAATAAGCTTTAAACTTTTATAGCTGAGTAGAGATAATCTTCTGAGAGGCTTGAATGGAAGATTGAAAAGTGGCTAATTCCTCTTGAAGTTTCTTATCAAACTCTGATTTCTCTTTAGCCCTTGCCTCAGTCAGTGCAGTTACAGTATTCTTTAATTCTGTAACAATAACATTATGTGATTCAGTAAGATTGTCATTCATCCTTAGTTGATTTTCTAGGACATACCCTTGATTGACCACTATATCATCAATTTGTGTCCTTGCCTCTTGTTGCTGTTTTGCCAGAAAAACTACAGCATTACCTCCTTTATGGAAGCAATCTGTCATCTCCTTCTTATTCTAGTTTACCTCAAATCTAATTGATTTTATATCTTGAGCCAAGGAGAATTGCAAATCTTTATGAGTTTCATCCATATATTTCTCCATGGCTGCTCTTTGCTCATCCATTTTAATTTGAAGAGCCACCAACAGTGAACTGAAATCAACTATTGGTGCTAAGGGTTGTGAGGCTGTTTATAAAGCTTTCTTATAAGTTGAGCTTTTCTTCTTATAAACCATCAGTTTTCTCTTTTTTGCTCTTAATGCTTCTCCATCATCAGATTCAGAAGAACTTTTTAGATTTACTGTGTCCTTAGGACTTGTGGGCAGCTCCTTGTCAGATCTTGGTAACTCCCCCTCAGTCCCTTGCTCCTCCCCCTCAGTCCTCGACACTATTTCCTCAGTTCTTATTTCTTGTAGATCAAGAAATAATTCCTCAAGAGTGAATTATTGTTGTTGTTGAACTGGAGGAACAGCTGTATCTTGTAACATTTAGTTGAGTATCATCTAATGGAGATGTATTTTCCATAGATACATCCTGTGCAAGGTTGTTGTCATGATGTGTCTGTTCAACATCAGGTAGAAGCACAGTTAGTGCATCTGGCTCAGTATTTAGTATAGTTTGATTAATATAATTTATTACCTCAAGAATTGTTTGAGTGGCAGTTTCACACTCTAAGGCAGCCTGCTCTTTCTCTGGAGCACTTTCTGGAGGGAAGACTTCTTGTTGAACTGGGGAAAGTTCATTGGCTCCTCCTAGAGAAGGCACATCCTGACCTTGATTCTGCATTTGACCATCTCCTACATGCTCAGTGACAGATGATCTTCTTGTTGATTCTTGTTGTTCTTCATCTGAACTGAAGACCACTTCTTCTTCAGAATCACTGGAGGATTCTGCTTGTGGAATAGCCTTTTTCTGCTGTTTATCTTTCTTAACAACTTTTTGTGGAGTAGATACTTCCTTTGTCAACACTCTATCCCATCTAGATAGAATCTTCACATCCATTTTCCTCATGTGGTTGATTTTGGTTCCTGAGAGTTTGTTTATAACATCTGGTATTATTGCAGTGAGACATAAACTTACAATCCTTCCCAAATTTGGTTTCTTTACTCCTTCTTGAATTTTGTTAAAAATTATAGATGCCCAGTCTATTTTTATGGTGAAAATGATCCTTGTCATGAGATTGAAATGTGGACTGAAATTCACTTTGTCCACCAGTTTTACACAGTATCACTTTGCCTACTATCTCTGACAGAAACGTTCCTTGGGAATTCATCCCCTTACGGGCAATGGATGATCCAAACTTGGTATTAGAATTCAGCCCGCACCAGCATAGTGCTTCTTTAGTCCTGGAAGGTATAATTTCATCATCATCCTTAGCCATGGGGAGTTGGAGTGATTTCCTGATATTCTTTAGAGTTAGTCTAACTCGGGAATCCTGAACTATGGCCTTGATCTTCTTCCCTTCTGGGTCCACAGTAGTAGATGGATAGAATTCCATGACTTCCTTTTTCCGAATTTTGTTGGTTCTGAGACCAAGAACTCTAATCCATTATCAGAAACTAGGGTAACAACATCCTGGATTTCTTGTGAAGCTGTCGTGAATCCTCCACGAACCAGCTCATATCCTTCATTCACCTTATCATCTTGGTGAGGCGCCATTGTCGAGAGATGGAGGAGAAAAGAAGAGAAGGTCTTTGTCGACACAAGGTGTGGAGCCTAGATTTTGAAAGCGTAGTCGACCAAAATTTGGCTTGACCTATTTATAGTGTTAGCGTAAAGGGCAGGTCAAAAGACGGGCCTTAGTCGACAAAACTTTTACATGTGTCAACAAAGATGACCTAGGTCTCAGCAAAACTTTGGATAAGTCAACACGACTAGGTGTCGACATACTTATGTCAGAGTCGACACATAAAAAAAATCCTCTAGATATAAGGTCCCGACAAGGTTGTGTCGACACTTATTCTTCTGTCGACACAGATATTGTTTCTGTGTCGACACATCCTTATTCTTTGTCGACACAATATACTGAGTGTGTCGACATAATGTTGCTTGTGTCGACACAAACTTTGTACTTAGACAAATTTCCTGAGAAATTTTGTACTTACTAATTCATCTTAGAGAAGTTTGTGCTAACCTATTCTAGGTTCAACATACCTAATTCAATTTTAAAATAATTGAATTTAATTTCATCCAGAGGTTTTGTAAATATATCAGCTAATTGATTATTTGTGTTTACAAACTCTAGACTAATATTTTCCTTCTCAACATGTTCTCTGATGAAATGAAATTTAATTTTTATGTGCTTGGTTCTACTGTGTGATACAGGATTCTTAGCAATAGAAATTGCACTGGTAGAATCACAAAATAATGGAATTCTACATATATTGATGTCATAATCTTCTAGTTGGTGCTTTATCCACAACAGTTGTGCACAACAACTACCTGCAGCTACATGCTGAGACTCAGCTGTTGATATAACCACACTTGTTTGCTTCTTGCTGCACCATGACACCAGCCTTCCTCCTAGGAATTGACAGGTTCCTGTTATACTTTTCCTGTCTTCTTTGCATCCTGCAAAGTCTGCATCTGAGAAACTTGTTTTTAGGAAATCTCTATACTTTGGGTACCAAAGGACTAGATTAGGTGTGCCCTTAAGATATCTCAAAATTCTCTTAACTGCAGTATAATGAGATTCCTTTGGGCAAGCTTGGTACCTAGCACAGACACATGTTGCATACATGATGTCAGGTCTACTATCAGTCAAATAAAGTAGGGAGCCAATTATCCCTCTATACAAAGACTCATCAATAGGTTTCCCTGTCTCATCCTTGCCTATAGGCATACTTGTTCCCATAGGAGTTTTCATGGTGGAGGCTGAGTCCATACCATATTTCTTAATCAACTCCTTGGTGAACGTAGACTAAGATATAGATAATCCATCATCAGTCTGTCTAACTTGAAGTCCCAAAAAGAACTTCAGCTCACCCATACTGCTCATCTCAAACTTTCCTTCCATAAGTTTGGCAAACTTCCTACAAAGATTGTTCTCAGTAGAACCAAATATAATGTCATCAACATATATCTGGACTAGGATTATCTTTCCTTTAGATTCCCTAAAGAATAGAGTTTTGTCTATCTTTCCTCTAGAGAACTTATTCTTAATAATAAAAGCAGACAAGGTTTCATACCAAGCCCTTGGGGCTTGTTTTAAACCATATAGAGCTTTACTAAGCCTATACACATAATCAGGATAATGAGAGTCTACAAAACCTGAGGTTTTTCAACATAGACTTCCTTTTTTAAGTCACCATTCAGGAATGCTGACTTTACATCCATTTGATATACTTTAAACCCTTGATAGGCAGCATAGGCCAAGAACAATCTTATAGCCTCCAACCTTGCCACTGGGGCAAAGGTTTGATCAAAGTCAATCCCTTCCTCTTGCCTGTAGCCTTTTGCTATCAATCTAGCCTTGTTCTTGATTATAGTGCCATTTTCATTTAGTTTGTTTCTGTAGATCCACTTGGTTCCTATGATGTTGTGATCCTTTGGTTTAGGAACCAGTTCACATACATTACACCTTTTGAATTGAGTCAGCTCTTCTTGCATAGCATCAATCCAGTTTGTGTCTAGCATGACTTCTTCAAACTTTCTAGGTTCTATTTGAGACAAGAAACTAGAACATAGGACAGAGTTCATACTTTTGCTTCTTGTGATAACACCTTGACTTGCATCACCAATAATTTGGTGTGCTGGATGATCCTTCAAGTGTCTTCTTGCTGGAAGAAATCTGTCAACCTCATGGCCTTCTTCATTTTCCTCAACCTGATGCTCCTCATTATCTTCTTCATCCAGTGAGACTTGTTTTGCCCCTGGACAACAAGCATCTTTATCTTCATCCAGCCTAGCAGGTACTTCTTCATTGATGGTCAGCTTTTCCAGCATGTCTGTTAGACCTGTAGAACTAACTGAAGAACTAGACAATTCACTGTTAATCAACTTAGACTCATCAAATACAACATGAACAGATTCCTCTACAACTTGGGTAGTTAAGTTGTAGATTCTGTATGCCCTACTATTATTGTTGTACCCAACAAATATCCCTTTTAGGGACTTGGCAGCAAACTTTGTTTGGTAGTGCTTACCATTAACTAAAACATAATACTTGCTACCAAAGATTCTAAAGTAGGAAATGTTTGGTTTTCTGCCTTTCAAAATCTGATAGGGAGTTATCTTATGTTTCTTATTGATGGAGGCTCTATTGAGAACATGACATGCAGTATTTACTGCCTCAGCCCAGAAGTACTCTGGGAGAGTAGTGACACTAAGTAGTATTCTACTTGCCTCAATTAGAGTCCTATTCTTTCTTTCATCAACTCCATTTTGCTGAGGAGTTCTAGGTGAGGAGAATTTCTGATGAATCTCAAATTCATCACAGAACTTTGTCATACATTCAGACTGAAATTCAGTTCCATGATCACTTCTGATTTTGACCACAGAACTGTTATATTCATTCTGAATTTGTCTAACAAAAGTCTGGAAAACAGTTGGGGTTTCAGATTTCTGCCTCAAGAAGAAAACCCATGTGTATTTAGAATAGTCATCCACAATAACTAGTGTGTATATTTCCCTACCAAGACTATGAACTGGCATAGGACCAAACAAATCCATATGCAAGAGATATAAACATCTCATTGAATCTTCGATATCAAGTGCATGGAAAGAGGACTTAGTCTATTTGCCCTTTTGGCAAGCTGAACACACACGCTCTTTAATGCACTTGATGTGAGGACCATTCCTCACTAACCCCATGCTAAACAGCTGTCCTATAGACTTATAGTTTAGATGGGCAAGCCTCTTGTGCCATTTGACACATAGTGAAGCTTTTTCTCCTGCAACTAGATAAATGGGGGAGTTGTAACACTCACAATCTAGGTTAAGACAATAAACATTCCCTTTCCTAGTGCCAGTCAAAATAATCTCTTGATTACTTGACCTTCTTATTTGGCACTCCCCTTTAAGAAAGGAGATGTCATAACCTAGATCACTAAGTTGACTTATGCTGATCAGGTTATGTTTTAGACCCTTCACATAAGCCACTTTAGTGATAGTAATTGAATCACTAAAGATGTTACAAAATCCTTTGATGACTCCTTTTTCTGATCCACCAATGATTACTTTGGGTCCATTCTCTATGGTTACATAGTCCCTCAACATTCTCCTTGTTCCAGTCATGTGTCTGGAACATCCACTATCCAAGTACCATATAGGGGTATGGTCACTTGGATTCACCTGCATTAAATACAGAATCACTTACCCTTAGAACCCAAATTGTTATTGGGTCCTAGGTCATTGTTAGATTGAAATCCCGCAACTGTTCTGACAGGTAAACTACTCTTGGTTTTAACACTTGTGTTGAACCAACAATCCCTGGCAAAATAGCCCACTTTGTCATAGCACCAACACTCAAACCTATTATACCTTCTCTTAGGTACAGACTTTAGTACTTTGTTGCCAGTAGTTCTGTTGAGTGTAGGTGCTGGAGCAGCAAACCCCAAGACTTCCTCTTGAACCTGATGGGCTTGCCTATAGTGTGATCTATGGGCATTTGCACCCTTGCCCATGAGACCTTCATCCTCACAGTGACCATGAGTACTATCATGATCATACCTGTTTGTTGGTTGCATCACTTTCTTAAAGAAAATAGGGGGCTTAGAAGCTAGTGGCTGAGCTGGGGCCTTACCTTTTCTATGAAAATTGGTGGCCCTAGTTCTACCCTTGAAACCTAAACCAGTCTTCCCTTTATGAGAAATGAAATTATCTATTAAGGGCAAGAATGATTTTGGTTTAGAGAATTTAGCCACTAACTCTCTTTCTTGCTGAATATTTGCCTCCAGTTTCTTGATGTGATTCTCCTTGAAAGAGATTGTGCCCATCTGAATTATACTAATGTTTTTCTGTTTGGCGATCTCCTTCATTTTTGAATCTATAAACAAGGTTGTATCTGATGCAGCCTGCTTCAGAGACTCAATCTCTTTGGCCTGCTCCTTGATAAGAAACTTGCTCCTCTTCAGATCTTGCAGCAACCCACAATACTCATTAATGAGTTGATGCACATCCCCCTCTGATTCAGAACCATCCACATCTCTTGATGCAGGAGTTTCTGAATCTGATGCAGTGCAGTAATCTGAAGCTGAGGTAGAACTGTATACCTTACTAGGACCGGGCTGATCCTGACACTGATCATTTTCTGATAGAGCCATCAGCCCTCTATTGTAATAATATTCTACTCCATTTATGGAGTCCAGCATTTGTAGAAACTCTAGTTCCCTAGAGTCCTCTTCTGTTGAGATTAGCCCAACATATGCTTCTGCATTATCTTCATCTCCTGATCCTGAAGATGAAGAGTCTGTCCAAATCTTCTGCTTCTGAGCAATAAGGGATTTCTCCTTCTTGCCTTTCACTTGATGCTTCTTCTTATCTTTAGATTCAGTCCTCTTGTATGGACAGTCAGCTATGACATGTCCAGTCCTATTGCAATAATAACACATAATCTTAGTATTAATTTTTTTACTAGGTTTTGATGCATACCTATCCTCCTTGGGAGTCTTCTTTTTCTTGTAATACTCATCCTTAGAAAAAGATGTTGATGGCTTGGTTCTCCATTTCTTCTTTTTCATGAACCTTTGGAATTGCCTTGTAAAGACAGCAAAGTCCTCATCAGAGGTGTGGCTATCTGATGTGTGTTGTCAAGATTTTCTTCTTCAGCCTCAGCACTCCTTCTGGGTGGAGAAGAAGACCTTTTCCAACCCTTTCTTGTGCCTTCAGCCTTGAAGGCTACAGACCTTTCTTTGTATTCAGGCCTACTGCTTTTCACCTCCACTTTTCTGGCAGTGAGCTGCATTTCATATGATAGCAGCTTTCCAAATAGTGTGGGTGGAGGAGTATCAGCAAGCTTGGCCACTTCTCTGATGGCACATATCTTTGTGTCCCAGTCCTTTGTTAGTGACCTCAGAAACTTGTCATTCAGTTCATATATGCTGAAGACTCTGTCATAGTTCATCAGCTCATTGACAATCCTGAAGAACTTTTTGTAACATTCAGCTATGCTGTCAGTCTTGGCTTGTCTAAAGATCTCATACTCTTGATTCAGCATAGATTTCCTGTCCTCTCTGACTTCTTCTGTTCCCTCCATGTAGACAATTAGGGTGTCCCACATTTCCTTGGAGGTTCTATAGTGCACCAGATTCTGAAATGTGGCATCTTCTATAGCACTTAATATAATGTTGTGTGCTCTTTTGTCTAATATTGTCAGGATGATCTCATCCTTAGTCATTTCAGAATAGCTCTTAGAGGTTTTAACATTTGCTTCCAGAACTGATACCTTCATTGGAATGCAGGGACCCTCTTGTACTATAATGTAGATTCTTGGATCAGATGCTTCCATAAACAACTTGACCCTTTCCTTTCATATGCCAAAGCATTCTTTACTGCAGATAGGAAGTTTCATAGATCCAAATTCCTTCTGATTCTCTATTGACCCCATTCTTGAAATCTGTTATTTGCCTTGGAGATCTACTCAGACTATTAGGTCAAACTTTGAGTAACCTCCCTCTGATACCACTTGAAAGACTTGATTTCAAGAGCCTAGACACCTACAGGGGGGGGTGAATAGGTTCTAAATTTTTCATCAAAAACTTTAGGCAAATAACAAAATTTATCTCAGCACTACAGCAATTCAAATCACAAGAATAGTGAACACATCACAACATACACCAGATTTATAGTGGTTCCCCAAGGTCTGGGTACATCCACTTTCCCCCTTAGCCTATCCAGTAATGAACTGGATTCGGCCTAACTTCCTTCCACTTCTCAGATCTGCAGATCTTATAGCTCATAACCAAGAATGGTTCCTACAACTCAGAGTGAATCCACACTCCTACAGCTCGGGCACAAGCCCTACCTCAGCCTCTTTCACAGGCCTACAACTCAGAGTGACCCCCCACTCCTACAACTCAGGCAACAGCACTACCTCAGCCTCTTTCACATGCCTACAACTCAGAGTGACACCCCACTCCTACAGCTCAGGCAAAAGCCCTACCTCAGCCTTTATAATTACAGGCTTACAACTCAGATCTAACAACAGATCCTACCAGAAATAATTTGATAATGTGATACAGAAATTGCACCAGATGAATCTCTTCATTGGTGAGCTTCTTGATCAGTTCTTGAATGGACTGATCTTCAGATCCAACCTGACTTAGCCATTTCAAAGCTTCTTGATATAACAAAATAAGGTTGATCTTCACTTGATGTAGAAGTTGATCTTTAGATAGCTTCCTTCTTGAATTTAGAATGAAATCTGAATCTTCCTTGCGGACTGATCTGGATCTGCCTTCGTAAGGGTTTCCCCTTTTCTTGTTGTAGAAAACTTCTGAAGAATTAACTTCTTAATGTAGTGTTCCTTGCTTCTCTTCTCTATTTTTTCACTACATCACTTCTACACTTGATTCATTTTATGTTGTATCGAGCCAGTCCTTTATATAGAATTTCCTCCTGATTACCGACTGATCCGGTTTATAACAATCTTCTGACAGTTCTGACAAAAGTGTCAGACCGGTTGGTTAAGGTTTTCCAACTCAGCATGAACCACTCATCAAACTGCTTCACATGTGTCGACACAAATAAACTAAGTGTCGACACAAGTCTTGATGATGTAGACACAACACTCTATGTGTTGACATAATCATTCTTCTGGTACTCGACACAGCATCTGTTAAATGTGTCAACACAAGTCCTGTGTGTCGACAAAGCTTCTGCTTCCAATGTCGACATAACTTCTGGGTGTCGACACAGCTTCTGCTTTCGGTGTCGACATAACTTCTAGGTGTCGACACAGCTTCTTCTTTTACTGTCGACATAACTTCTGGGTGTCGACAGAATTCTGGTGTGTGTCGATACAAGTTCTATGTGTCGACACAGTCGTTGTCGACAGAATTCTGGAATGTGTCGACAGCTTCTATGTGTGTCGACACAAGTCCTGTTGATGTCGACACAATCTGGCCCTTGGTGTCGACACAGCGTTGTCGACAAATTTTCTGTGTGTCGACATAAATTCTGGGTGTCAACACAATTTAGCCCTTGGTATCGACACATCCATTCCCAAGTGTCGACACTTGTACTTAGAAAAATATTTCTTCCATTTACTTAACCTGCACATGATAACTCAATACAACATCCAATACAACTTGATGCATATCACTGAGTTAGGTGAGGCTTCTCTATATGTGGTACACATTTTCCAATGTACCCAACATGCATGTTTGAGTTGGACAGAGGTTCAATATGACCTCGCAGACAGGATTCGATAGGCCCTGGAGTTGGACGTAACCTTGAAATGTTGCTCGGCAGAGTCCGTGGATGGGTCAAATGACCAGTTTTATGTTGATGACGACCTTGTTTGGAAAGGTGGTCTGTTGTGCGTCCCTAATGTTGGGAAATTATGAGAAGAATTGTTGTACGAGGCGCATTTTACCAAGTACTCAATTCACCCAGGGAGCACAAAGATGTTCAAAGACATGAAGAGGCTGTCCTGGTGGCCAAGTATGAAGAAAGACATAGCGCTATACGTGGCGAAGTGTCAGACTTGTGCCTAGGTGAAGGCTGAGTGTCAGAAGCCAGGTGGATTTCTAAAGTCCTTCCCTATACTGGAGTGGAAGTTTGATGACATCTCTATGGATTTTGTGCACGGTTTGCTGAGATCGCACAATGGGAACGACGTCATTTGGGTGATTGTTGATCGTTTAACGAAGGTGTCACATTTTATTCTCAATAGGAAGGATGATTCTGTGGAGAAGCTGGCGAAGCTTTATGTGGATAATATAGTCTGTTTGCATGGTGTACTCTAGAGCATAATTAGTGAGCATGATGGTCGGTTCATATCCAGCGATTGGAGGCTCATTTATCAGTTGTTAGGTACCAAGCTAAACTTCAACATAGCTTTTCACCCGCAAACAGATGGGCAAACAAAAAGGGTGAACAGGACAATGGAAGACATGCTTCATATGTGTGCATTGGATTTTGGTAAAATGTGGGAGGACCATCTTTACATGATTGAGTTTGCATACAATAACAACCACTAAGCCAGTATTCAGATGGCGCCTTTTGAGGCTCTATACGGAAGGAGGTGTCGTACACCTTTGGCTTGGGTAGAAACAGGAGAATCAAAGCTTTATATGCGAAGAGATGTTGAAGATGCTACGTCAACTATTCGGTTGATTCAGGAACTACTACTGAAGAGTTCCGTTTATATAGGGTTTTGCGGACTCATCTGGGATGTATTTCCTGTCTTTGCACTTCACTTTTCAGTTATTTTCATTGATATTTCATTACTGCTGTGTTTCACGTTTAGTGCACCTTTCTAGCCCAAGGGTGCGCAATTGCGCGTTCGTTTGCTGGGGGTATGCACTTGGTGCTCCCCGGGGCACGTTCCAGTATTTTTATTGCTTTTTGTTAATTGCTGGAGGGTCCTCCGTTGCTAGTATTTTTGTGTGTAGGTGGTCAGTTTTTCCTTCTTCAGAATGCTGATTTGAGGAAACCGCACGACCGAGCATTTTATTGACGCACAGTTTGTTTCCGTCGTGCGTTTTCCTGCTGATTACTTGGGAAGATTGACCAGCTCGTGTGATTGCTTCACGCACGGTTTATTCGGAACCATGTGCGAAGGAAGCATACGTTTTTCCTGTAGCCTTTTGGTTTTTCTCTGTTCTGTGGTTGGTTGTGCGTCTTCTTCACGCACTAGCAGAAGCGCCCGTGCGCGCGTAAACGCACGATTTCTCCTGGTTGCCAGCATTTTATTCTTGTTGTCGTTACCCGTGCGAATTACTTCACGCACGGGCGGAATCGCCCGTGTGCGAGTAAAATCGCACGGGTCAATGCTTCTTCTTCCTCAGGCACGTCCTGGTTATTAATATCGCACGGTTCACGCACGGTCGTGCGCCAGACCATGCGTCACCAATTTTTCTGACTTTTACTATTTAAGCCACCGATTTCTCTTGGACCCGGACTCCACGTTTTTACTATCGTACGGTTCACGCACGGTCGTGCTAGAAGCGCGCGTTACGAAGAGCTGTTTACGATCCTCGTTAGTTCGTACGTCTCCGCTATTACTCCTTGGAGTAATTCACCCTGGAGACGCGGTGACAGCGACCCGCACTAGTTTGTTGTTGCTTAGTGTAGGAAAACCGAAATCAAAACTCTCGATTTTGTTTAGCACTTTCATTCATTTCTCTGAAAGCGAAATCTATGCTCCCTACTTGCACTCCATGTGAGCTCCATACTTGGGGAAGCTACTCCTCCATTTTATTACTTGGCCGTGAACGGTAATCTTACCGCCAGCGCATCAAGTTTTTGGCACCGTTGCCGGGGAGTGCAACTGTTGTGTTGATTTCGTTTCTTTTGGGAAAAGTTTGTGAGTGTTTGGTATTTTTAGTGTTTTCTTTCTGTGATTGTTTATGACAGATCTAAACCTTGGTGGAAGGCGCGAAGATTTGGGTGCTGATCTCGAGACTGCACGAGCAAGGAGAGCTCGCTTGCGTGCTACTGCAGCTGAGGGAAGGATGGATGACTTGGGCCATTTGGGAAATGGTCAAGGGGAACGAATTGTTGAGAACCAAGATGTGGCCCAGCCTCGCATTAGGACAATGCGGGATTTCACTACTCCTATTGTGGGGAGTGTTTATCCAAGGTTCGGGCCAGCCATAGCTAATAATCATTTTGAGATCAAGCCTGTGATTTTGAATATGATTAGGAACAATACTCAGTACTCGGGTCTGCCGAGCGAGGATCCTCATCTATATTTTGCTGAATTTTCTAAGATATGTGGTACTTTCTGTTATGCGGGCATTGCGGATGAAGTGGTGAAACTAAATTTGTTTCCTTTTTCATTGAGGGATAGGGCCAAGACGTGGCTGCATATGATTGCACCTGGCACCGCCACCACCTGGGAAGCTTTATCTTCCATGTTTTTAGCTAAGTTTCATCCTGTTGATAAAATTGTTAATGCTCGCAGGGAAATAGCCACGTTCAGACAGATGGATCAAGAAAGTCTTTCTGAGGCATGGGAGAGATTTGCTGACCTGCAGCGTCGTTGTCCTTAACACGGCTGTGAACCTTGGAATTTGGTGGAGATATTCTATTTCTCCATTGAGCCAAATTTCAGGGCAATGATCGATGCGGCGGCGGGTGGCACGATCATGAACTTATCCCCTGAGGAAGCATTGAGACTCCTTAAAGACACGACCTCCCACAGTACGTACTGGACAGCGGGCATGAATGCTCCTAGAGGGGCAAGAAATCTGTTTGATGCAAATGCGGTGGGGATGCACGCCTAATCGAGCTATCCAGCTTTGGACGGGAAGATGATGTTGACCCGATCTACCACACCGCCTGCTCCTGTGATGAGCATATCGTGCTAGGGTTGTGGTAACTCTGGCCACCACGCTTATGAGTGCCCCGGGGGTGAACTGTTTGCTGAACAGTCAGGTATGACTTATGAAGAAAATGTTAATTTTATAAATATTCAAAATCGTGATGTGCCTTACAATAATACTTATAACCGTAATGCGAGGAACCATCCTAATTTCTCGTGGAACCAAAACGTGCCTAGTCAAAGATGGCAGCGGGGCCAGCATCAATTCGATGCGTAGGCTTCTGGTAGCCAGCCGCGACTGTCTCAGCTGGGTTATAATCAGAATTTGCAAGGGTCGCGAAAGAGCGCGTTAGAGGAGATGATGAAAAAGTTTGTTGAAATGGCCCAGTCGAATATGGCTACTCAGACTGCTTCCATGAGGAATTTGGAAATGCAATTGGGACAATTGGGCCACATTTTTTCTGAGAGCACCCGAGGCATACTTCCTAGCGATACGGAGATGAATCCCCGTGAGCAGGGTAAGAGTGTTGAGGATGTGGGGGAATGTAATGGCCGAGAAATGACTATGAAGTGTGAGATAAATGCAGTAAAGACTCTAGCGCTTTGTGATTCCGGTTCATCATGCAACATTCTTGCTTTGCAAGATGTTGAAAAGATGAATTTGAATATCTATTCTGATGGAAGGAAATCTTTAATGCTTGCTAATGTGTTGGGTCCGGCGTTCCTTCACTTGACCCATGGCGCTTTGCTACTTATTTAAGAAATTAAGTAGGGCCCTCTCCAACAGTCCGGGCTTTTGGTGCAGTTGGGTATGCGCTTGATCCTTAAATTGGTATCAGAGGATGTCACGGGTTCAAGACCGGAGGGGGGGGGGCTCTACTAAATCCTGATTTTTCCCTTCTACCTGTGTGGGTCCGGCGGGTCAGGCAACCGTGGACATGTGGTAACCCCACCTTTGAGCCAGGTGGGCCATGTGGTAACTCCACCTCTGAGCCGGGCTTTTGGTGCAGTTGGGTATGCGCTTGATCCTTCAATTGGTATCAGAGGAGGTCATGGGTTCTGAAAGTGCAAGTTAGATCTGATATACTCTAGAGGGGGGTGAATAGAGTATGGTGCTTGCTAAAAACTTTTACAACAGTTGTTGTATTCTTATGTGAACAGGGAAGTAAATAATATAAAGTAAATCTAGCCACAGAATAATCACAAAGCAATCATAAACCACAGCCAGAAACAAAAAGAAACACAAGCAACTAGAAGACACAAGGAGCTATAGTGGTTCCCCAATCAATCTGGGTACATCCACTCTTCTACCACCCTAGGTAGGAATCCACTGCAGGATGAGTTGATCAGGTGTCCTGGGCACCAATGAGCTTTTGATAAGGTGCTCAAAAACCAAACCAGATTTTTGATCAGGTGTCTTGCCACCAATGAGCTTTTGATAAGGTGCTCAAAAACCAAACACAAACTTTTGAAGGGAGTTTGAAAAACCCTTTACAGCAGAGTGAGAGAGAGAGAGGGAAAGAGATGATCTTCTCTGTCAACAGTCAGAGAGAAGATAGTGGATGTTGTCAAAGCTCCACCTGAGATCTGTAGTTGTTTAGGAAGTGAAGCTTTGCAGTAGGGTGATAGGCCTTCAGAAAATTGATCTCCAGCAAATGATGATTTCAGCAACAGCTGAAATGTGAGGTGTCTGGAGTCTTGAATGATGATGGCCTTTGAACACTTGAATCAAAAGAGATCTGAAGATTTCAGTTTGTTGATATTCTTTGGTGATGGTGTTCTTGTATGAATCTTTGAGACTGAGAATATCTACAACTCTTTCTCTTTCTCTTATGTAATTATTGTTGTGAGAGCTGTTGTTGCAGAGAATATTTTTCTAACTTCTTGTTCTTCTTTTTCAGGGATGAAAAATCTTATCTTTTATTCCTTTTTTCTGAATAAAAATGATCCACTGTCCAAGATAGCCGTTAGCCTACCATTAATTACTTCCTTAATTGCTTTTGTCTTCTAGAGGAAAGTCCAATAAAACATTCCTTGATAATTCCTTGAAACTTGCTCCAGATTAAACTAAAAACGGCTACAAGATCTCTGAATTAAATGCTGACAATAATTCCTTAACTGTCTGAATTTGAATCTTGAAAATCGTCGAACTCTTCAGAAAAACGTCGAACTGAGCTCCACTATCGTTGAACTGAGCTCAGAGATAGAATTAAACTGGAGTTAAGATCGTCGATCTGAGCTCGAAGATCGTCGAATGGAGTTCGACGACTTGTTGAAGTTGAGCTCAGAGATCGTCGAATGGAGTTCGATGATTCGTCGAAGTGAGCTCAACGATCGTCGAATGGAGTTCGACGATTCGTCGTACTGAGCTCGACGAAATGACTTAGTCTTCTGAAACTGAAAATCTTGGTCTTGAGGGCAGCTTCCAAACATAAGTACTAACCCTTAGACTCAATTCTAATTGACCTTTAGATCTATACAATTATGTCAAAACAGGTTTCCTAAAAGACATAGTGATCCTGACCCAAATCTGTAATAGGGTGTTCCAACAATCTCCCCCTATTTGGGTTAGGATTACTATTTATAGATATTGGAAAATTAAATACATATACAAGGCAACAATATAACAAACAAGACATTGCAGAATCACACATATATTGTCATAGATAGATCAGAAATCAAAATAACTGTCACCTTACAGAATTACTCCTTTTCTTTGCTCTTTATAAGTACTATTTCTTTATTTAGATTGAGAGCTTCCTTTTTAGATCTCCTGTCATCAGCTGCACCTAAAGAGGTTTGTTGCTTAGGCCTGGGCACTACAGCTTCAGGGTGCAGCTTCATGTAGCTTTCAGAATCAAAGAACTTGCTGGAAGCATATCTTTCAAGTTCCTTTTTCCTTTGTTCTGATAAAGTAGTAATACTGGAAGTGTCTTTGCCTTGTTCTCTGGCTTTCTTAATTTGATCCAAAGCAGCTAATTCCTTCATCCTGGTTGTCCATGAAGTTCGATTGTTCTCTGGATCCTCAAAAGGAACTGGAGGCTCATATCTATTTGAGGGATTGTTTGGAGGAGCTCTGGATGAGACTAACTCTTTAAGCTTGTAGTGAAAGGGACCTGAAGTAGTATCATAGGAAGCTTGTCCTTCCCTTGAATAAGGGTGTTGTCTGGAATAGCCTTTGGAGTATACTTGAAATTCTCTTTGGTTTCCTCTATAGTTTCCTCTCCTTGATTGGTAGCCTCTGGATTGACTTCCCATGTACTGGGATCTACCTTGAGGTTGATAAGGGGTTTGGCTTCTGGCAGAGGGTTGAACAGCAGAGCTACCACCTGCTCCTGCATCAGGTGAAGGAGGAGGAGGAGGAGGATGATGGAACTGAGAGGAACCTTTCTCATACTTTCTCTTTTTCTTCATGGCCTTCAATTGATTCTTGGAGTACTGCATCCAGTGTTCTGTGATAGGACAGTTATGCAGTATGTAATAAGGAATATCATTGGTATCTTTGACTTTTTTTGGAGGAACCCTTTTCATAGCCTTGCTTTTGGCCTTCCTTTTCCTTGCACTAGTTGCAGAGGAGTCATCTGAATCAGTCCTGAACTGATCACTTTCTGAGCTTTGATCATCATATAGTGCATCAATACTTTTGAGATAGTCTTTCTATTGTTGTGATTGAGTAGGAGAAACAGTAGTGACAGCAACAGTAGCAGCAACAATATCAGGAAGAGGAGTAGAAGTAGAACTGGCAAAAGAAGTTGTAGCAGCAGCAGTAGATACAGCATTAGCTGGGGCAGCAGATTCAGATATAACAGTTTCAGTAACAGGAATGACATCTGCAGTAGTATCACTTGATGCTGGAAAATCATCACTAGAAGGGGCAACAGCAGCAATAACAGCAGGATCAAGAATAAGTGCCTCTGTCATATGTATATCCTCAGATATATCAAAATCAGAACTAACAGCAACATCAATGATATCAGTACTTTCAACAGAAACTGAAGGAGCAGCACCAGAAAGGGACTTTACAAAAGAAAGTATTATACTGGTGTCACAGCTTGAAATAGGCACAATGGCCTTAGATAGATCTTCTGATGGCTGGACTGCAATGTGCTCTGGAAGACAGATGAAATAAATAGAATCAAAATCTGATAATAGTGTCCTGAGGTCCATTGAGAAAACTGCAACAGGAGGTGTTGAGGCTTGAGCTTGGGCTGAAGATACAGCAGCAGCAGCAGCAGGCAATCTATCCACTTCATGAGGCATCTCCCCCTGCCTAGATGCAGAGAAAGCTGGATCAAGGCACCCAAAGGAAGGGATTGCCTGAGAGGGAAGAAGAGAGGAGAGCCTGGCAGACAGGTCTGCAAATGACTTGAGAAGTGGAGCCAAGGAGGTCTCCAACAAGAGTGATAGCCTGGGAGCTATCAGCTCACAGAGTCTGTCTGCTAAAGCTGGAAGATCTACATGCTCAAGAGGGACTTGAGAAAAGGTAGGGACTGAAGGTGGAGCAGCTGGAGATGTGGGTGGAGAGCTGGTGGATGGTGGAAATGAGGGTTGAGATATGGGGATTGTGGAAATGGAAGATAGTGGAATGGAAATAGATGGGGTGAAGGATGGTTGTGCAATGATGTCTTGAAGCAATTGTTGATAGGATGTGGATGAAGAGGGTAGATCAGGAGGGGATGAAGGGGAATCATCCATAAAGGAATCATCCAGAAGTGTGAAAGATGGAAGTTGAGATGAGGAATCAATTTCTTATTGTGGGTAGTGATGTAAAGGATGGAAGAGTTCTTCAGTTGGTGGAAGAGTTGGAGAATGGATAGAAGATGGAGATGGGGTTGAAATTATGATGGTGGAGGAAACTTGAATGGTGGATGTGACTGGTGGAGATGAAATAAAAGGTTGAGCAGGAGGAGAAGAAACAAGCAAGTCTTCTACAGGGGCAGAGACTTGAGGGGAAGAGACTGCAACAGTCCTTGTGCCTGAAGTGGAACTTGCAGAGAGCCTGCTGGGCTTCACTATTTGCCTATCCCACTTTTCAAACAGGTCACAGGAGAGCCTCTTGGAAGTATTGATGTGCACCCCACTGGAAACTAGCAGAGCAGGGCATCTATTCTGAAGAAATAGCCCTAATATCCTCCCATAATTCACTAAATTCTTGTTGATCTTCTTCTTAATCAGATCAAAGAATATTTCTCCACAATTCAGTTGTTTCTTATCTACAAGAGCACCCATCAAGCATAGCTGATACCTGGAGATGGTATCATGGGCTGAGTGTTTGGCCAATAACACCTTTCCTACAACATCAGCCAAAAATCTGTACTCCACAGATAAATTCTTCTTCAGCAGTTTGCTAGGGTTTGCATTTGAATGTCCCATTTTCTTAAGCATAGTAAAAAATTCTTCTCTAGAAATCTCAGCAGAATCCTCTCCAGAATGTAATTGAAAAACCTCTGTCAAGATAGTAGGTGTCAGAGGTACCTGGGTTCCTGATATTGGTCCAACAACTGTATTCTGGTCGTGGTTGTGGGCAGTATATACTCATTCCTTTATTTCATCAGCATCTAACTTGATCCTGGTAGTCATTATTGTAACTAGCTTTTGTTCCCTGAAAAGTTCGAGAATATCTTGGAAGATTTGATCACTGGTGCTGAAAGAATCCATGTCAATGTCAAAACCTGCATCAAATTTCATTCCGGCCAGGACTGCAACTGAGACGGCCATTGATCCCTGCAAAAATCAACAACCAAACGACCAAGTGTAGAGAAATTTGGAGGGAAGGAGAAAATTTGCAGGGAGAATGAAGGCGCAAAGAGAGAACGACAGCCGAAAAAATGAATTTTATATTAGGGTTCGACGCAAAAAAGGAAAGATCGTTGAACTCAGTTCGACGATCGGGGCTTCTAAAGGAAACTGAAAGGTCCTCAACATCATCGATCTCCGTTCGACGATATTGGAGAGCGCCGAGCTCCGTTTGACGATAGTTCAGAGAACAAAATCGTTGAGATTCGTTTGACGATCGCTGACCTGGAGAGATAGTTGAGCACTATATGAGAAGCGCTGAACTCTGGTCGACGATTTCGGAAAGCATCGATCTCCGTTCGACGATCTGGGGGAAAATCGTCGAGCGCAATTCAAAGACTAGAAACACTCTATACACTAGAAAAATCAAGATGTTTGCCTAGTCTTGGTCAATTTTTAGAGTTTTAAAATCTTAGATATTATTTTAGACTTCCTCCATCTAACATTCCTAACTGATTTAGGAAGAAGGTATGTTTCTTTTCATCCAAGGGTTTGGTGAAAATATCTCCCCTTTGCAAATCAGTTGGGATATATTGAAGTTCAATTTTATTTTTCTCAACATTATCCCTTAAGAAGTGATGCCTAATTTCTATATGTTTTGTCCTACTATGGTGGACTGGATTTTGAGCTATAGAAATAGCACTGGTATTATCACAAAAGATTTTAGACTTCTCTAAGTTGTAGCTAGAGTCTAAGAGTTGGTTTTGAATCCACACGATTTGTGAACAATAACTACCTGCAGCCATATATTCAGCTTCAGCAGTTGAAGTTGACATAAATGTTTGTTTCTTGCAAAACCAAGAGACAAGTCTGTCACCAAGAAACTGACAAGTTCCACTGGTGCTTTTCCTGTCAATTCTGCATCCAGCATAATCAGCATCAGAAAATCCAGTTAAGTCAAATTCTGAGTCTTTTGGATACCAGAGACCTGGATTTGGACAACTTTTAACATACCTGAGAATCCTTTTTACTAATGTTAGGTATGACTCTCTAGGGCTCACTTGGAATCTAGCACATATGCATGTAGCAAACATTATGTCAGGTCTACTAGGTGTAAGGTACAATAAAGAGCCAATCATTACTCTATATGTTGTCTGATCAACAGGTTTCTCATGTTCATCAGCATCTAATACAGCATTAGTAGGCATATGTGTTTTCATACAAGATGCTTCAGACATACCAAATTTTTTGACCAATTCCTTTGCATACTTAGTTTGAGAAATAAATATGCATTCAGCATGTTGTTTGATTTGCAATCCTAGAAAGAATGATAGCTTACCTATGTTACTCATTTCAAATTTGGAATGCATTAGATTCGAGAACCTTCTGCACAAATTTGAATCAGTAGAACCAAAAATAATATCATCTACATAGATTTGTACTAGTAGGGTATGGGACTTATGGGTTCTAATAAAAAGAGTTTGGTCTACTCTACCCCTTATAAATTCATTTTTCAGAAGGAAGCATGCTAGGGTCTCATACCATGCTCTAGGAGCTTGCTTGAGACCATATAATGCTTTGTGCAATTTAAAAACATAATCAGGATGAGATGAAGAGATAAAACCTGGAGGTTGTCTAACATAGACTTCTTCTTTGATGTCTCCATTGAGAAAAGCGCTCTTTACATCGATCTGGTATACTTTGAATCCTTTGTGTGCTGCATATGCTAAGAAGATTCTTATGTCCTCCAGCCTTGCAACTGGTGCAAAAGTCTGGTCATAATCTATGCCTTCTTCTTGAGAGTACCCTTGAGCAACTAGCCTTGCCTTGTTCCTTACAATTACTCCTTGATCATATAATTTATTTCTGAACACCCACTTTGTTCCAACAATGGAGTGATCCTTAGGCCTTGGTACTAGTTCCCAAACTTTGTTCCTTTCAAATTGATGCAACTCTTCTTGCATTGCAATGATCCAGTGAGGATCCTGCTCTGCATCTTGAATGGATTGAGGTTCAATTTGAGAAAGAAAGCAGGTGTGCATCAGGTTTTGGTTGACCTGATTTCTGGTTTGCATACCAGCTAAGATGTCTCCAATTACTTGGGAAATTGGATGGTCTCTTGATGTTACTAAATCAATAGGAGGTGTTGATTGTTCACCAACCTGTGTTGTTGTTTCCTCTTGTGGTACAACAACTGGCTCTTCAAGAGGTTTCTCTTCAGGATGTTGAATGTCTTCTTCATCTTCACTGCTTTCCTCTTTTTGAATGATTTGCAATCTGTCTAAGTCTCCAGCAAGAGAATGTACCTGCAAAGGTTCTATGGTAGAAGTGTTCTTCTCCTTGAAAGACATGTTAGATTCATCAAAAGATATATGCACAGATTCTTCAATTTTAAGAGTTGATTTATTATATACCATATAAGCCTTACTAATCATGGAGTATCCCAGAAACACTCCTTCATCAGCTTTAGCTTGAAATTTTGCTAAGTATTTCTTGTCATTATTATGAATATAACAAATACAACCAAAAATTCTAAAATAATCTACTTTAGGTTTCTTCCCTTTGAGTAATTCATAGGGAGTCTTGCCCTTCAGTTTATGTATTAAACTTCTATCGACCACATAGTTGGAGGTGTTCACTGCCTCTGCCCAAAAAGATAGAGGAAGGTGAGCATCTGACAACAATGTAATGGCAGATTCAATAAGGGTTCTATTTTTCCTTTCAGCTACCCCATTTTGTTGAGAAGTTCTAGGAGCTGAGAAAGTGTGTCTGATCCCTTCACTCTGACAGAACTCTTGCATAAGAAGAGAATCAAACTCTGTCCTATGATCACTTCTAATCAGGGCAATGTGAGTATTGAACTCAGTCTGTATGCATTTGAGAAACTCTATCAAATACTTAAAGTTATCAGACTTCTTCCTCAGAAAGAACACCCATGTGAATCTAGAGAAGTCATCTACAACCACTAAAGTGTAAGATTTCCCTCCTAAGCTTTGTACTGTAATGGGTCCAAAAATATCCATGTGTAACAGATACAAAATCCTAGGTGAATCACTCTTATTAAGTGACTTGAAACTATTTTTGGTTTGCTTGCCTAATTGACAAGCCCTGCAGAGTCCTTCCTTCTTGTAGGGGACAAAAGGTAGTCCTCTAACAAGGTTGTCCTTGGATAGCCTAGCAATGGTTGTAAGCTTTATATGCCCTAATCTCTTATGCCATAATACATTAGGTCTACTAACAGAGTTAAACAGGCAAATATTTACTTCAGTTGAGAGAAAGTCTACTAAATAGATGTTACCTTTCCTTTTACATGTCAACACAGTTGTGTTGTCCTCTGATTTGATCTTGCATAAGGATTTGTTGAAAGTCACCTGGTAGCCTTCATCACATAGCTGACTGATGCTGATCAAGTTGTGCTTCAGTCCTTCCACATAGGCTACCTTCTTGAATGTGACTGTCCCAATTTGGACTGCACCATATCCTTTTGTTAGTCCAAAGTTTGAATCACCAAATATGACTTTGGGTCCAAGCTTGGCTTTAAAGGATGTGAGATTGTCCTTGCTTCCTATCATGTGCTTTGAGCACCCACTATCCAGATACCATTGTTGGTTTGAAGTTGGTTAGGTCTTCACCTGCACATAAAATAATTTACTTATTTTTGACCCAGTTTACCTTGGGCCTAGGTTGATAACCTTTAAATTTATAAATAAATGACATCCCTGGTTGACTCTTATAACCTTCAGGATGAAATCTCCTTGGAGGTATTGTCCATTCAGTATAAAGCTTAAATCTGGATGAAGGACCCCTAGGATTGGAATTTGATTTACCCTTGAAGAAGTTTTCAAATCTCTGATCTCTGCTCGATGATCGTTGAGCTGCATTCGACAATCTTGGGTCAGATCGTCGAGCTCCGTTCGACGATCGACTGTGGCAAAGTTCAGGGTTTAGAGATCGTCGACCTGAGTTCGATGATTTTGCCTGAGATCGTCGATCTGCATTCAACGATCGTCTAGCTCCATTCGACGATTTCTGTTGAACACTTGATTTCTTGGGTAAGTCATAATTCTTCCTAGCTACCTCTACAACTCCCTTCCCTTTATCAGAAATAAACTTAATTGGGGTTGTTAGTACTATAGGTTGGCTGGATGAAGCACCCAAGCCCAGTGTACTGTTGAATCTAGAGTTCACTGTGCTTGTGATGTCCATTAGCTTGATGCTTCTCCCATTAAGGGATTCTTCAAGCTTTTTGGCCTCTGATAGCTCACTTTTCAGTGAAGCTATCTGCTCCCTACAGCACTCCAACTCCTCAGAGAGTTTGAGGTTTTCTGATTTTAAGGTACTATGTTCAGACAATTGTTTTCTGAGAGAAATGATTTCCTTCTCAAATTTTAATAAGTCTAAACATAGTGCTTTAAATTCATACTTAAAGTCCTCAGAATTAAAATCAAAAGAACTTATCACCTGGTCCTCTTCAAGTTGAGTCTCTGAGTCCAACTCTGAATCTTCTGCATCAGAATTGTGTTGTGAGGCATTGATAGCCATCATGCAGAATTCCTTTTCTTCAGCATCATCCTCATCATCACTTGAGCTGGATGAAGCTTCTAATTCCTCTTCAGCCTCACTCCAAGATTCAACAACAAATCCCTTCCTTGTGTGTTTGTTCTTGCTTGAGGAGGGTTTGTCATTGCTGTTCTTCTTGAAGTCCTTGTCTTTTCTTCTTTCTCTCTTGTCCTTTCTGTCCTTATTTTTGTTCTCTGAACAGTCAGGCACAATGTGGCCTGGTTTCCTGCAACCAAAGCAAACAATTTCTTTATTATTTGATTTATCATACCTTGGCTTGTCATGCTCTTTGTATGATCTCTTCCTGAAGTCCTTTATGGCCATTTTGTAAAATCTTTTGGCCAGTAGACTAAGCATGTAACGCCCCCACCCGTCACATGACATATAACGGTGGGTCCGGCCGGGCCCCACGCCATATAGCACAGACAAGCGAAGGAATTACATGTGGAAATCAAAATCTATACGTATCCTTAACGCATTCCATTCTAGCGCAGCATTTTTCTTGTTAGCATGAACTCAAACCAGAATGTCCACCCATATATAAATACCACATTTATATAACAACACCAGAAATGTATACAACTCACACACCCTGGACTTATGGCCTTACAGGTTCCTCTTTACACAACAACAATTTCGTACATTGGCACGCAGGCCGGCCACACATGAAATCCAAACACAGCTCTTCACATGGCCTTCAAGGGCCTATCTCAGCAAGCTAGCTATTCCACTTATTCCATTTAAGCCGCAACACCTGCAATTCCACATCCAAGCCAACACAGAAAACAAAGTAACGGTCAGCATTTGGCTGACCCATTATAACGACCCTACCCCCTACCCGGGGTAGTGGTTCCTTCCCTGTATACAGTGCTCATCAAGTATCATCAAATAGCATCAATCATCATCTATCATACTCTTTATTCCACTAGCAAACACATTCCATCACAAAAGCTGGAATCCACCAGACGTTCCGTGCACTCAGGGCACCTTCTTGGTGTACCGGAATCCACCAGTCGTACACCGCCGATCTGAGGTGTTAACTTGTTGGTTGACCGGACCTAGTCCACCAGTCTCGCAAGCTGGCGACATCCTGCCCAAACCACTCAGAGGTCCAACCTCACAGTATCCAATAACCAGAGTAGGTCGACCCACAACATGTGGTGTAGCACGCCGGGTTTATCTAAGCTCCCCAGGCAATGTCTACCCATCGACCCCCCTCCTAATCCGATCGACCCACACTATGTGGTGCAGCAACCCGGGTTTA
The DNA here is from genome assembly GCA_039583875.1 of Platanthera guangdongensis. Classification (NCBI taxonomy): domain Eukaryota; kingdom Viridiplantae; phylum Streptophyta; class Magnoliopsida; order Asparagales; family Orchidaceae; genus Platanthera; species Platanthera guangdongensis. Next base: position 118,824,172 of record CM077164.1, read on the forward strand.
ACTCGGCTCCCCAAGCATTGCCACCCATCGATCCCTTCCTAACTAGATCAACCCACCCTAGTGGTGTAACAGTCGGGTTTATCACGAGCTCCCCAGGCATGTTACCAATTGATCATATCACAACCAGGAGCTTTGCGAAAGCCTCCTCACATTCAGCATCACATCCATACATTCATCACAAGAGAAAACCATTTGCATCTTATCAAATCCACGGAGTCATCTCCGGTTTACCCATGAACATCACCAATCCAGACTACCGGTCCAGATGGGCTTCACACAGCATGCCTTTGCTGTACTCCATATTTCCGGCTCTAGATGCAGACGCAACAAAGGAATCACTTCACGAATATCCACCTCTTGGTGGAGGATTCTAAGCACATGAATATAGGAAGGACTTCGATGTCCAAGAAGGAGATCGTTACCCTTGAAGATCGCTTCGGCGCCATGAAGTAGCCGGATGGAAATCACCGCCTCGGCTCTGCCTTCACGAATCCGCTCTCGGATCTTCGCTCCGCACTCCGCAGCTCCTACAGCAGCTGGTAGACTCCTCCCTTCTCTCTCCCTTAGGCCTTTCTTCTCTCTCTCTCTCTCTTGGAATGAAGATGAAGAAGAAGAAGAAGAGAAAAGAGGGTTTAAATCCCATTTTTCTCGGCCTTCACAACACCTGGACAAAGCCCAGCCACTGGATCCAGGAAGAGGGAAACAAACGGCTCAGATCTGGCCAGAAAAGCTAAAACACGGCCTGACACGCCCTGTGACACGCCCGTGTCACAGGCCGTGTCTCTCTAAGCGGCAGACAACCGACTCAATCCAGCCAGTACACGGCCGTGTGACACGCACGTGTCGCGTGCCGTGTACCCGACACGCCCTCAGACACGCCCGTGTCTGAGGCCGTGTGCCTCAACGAAAATAATCCCAAACAAACCCGAGACTTCACACGGCCTGGCACACGGCCTGGCACACGCCCGTGTTCATGGCCGTGTGCACCAGGACACACCCGTGTCCCGCAAACACGCCCTAGCTCGAACCGTCGAGTTGAGCTCGACGACCACTGACATGCCCTGTGACACGCCCGTGTCACAGGCCGTGTCCTCTCGACACTCGACACTCGACGATCGTCGAGATAAATTCGTCGACATCACGGTCGATCGTCGACAGGGCCCCGACACGCCCTGCGACACGCCCGTGTCGCAGGCTGTGTCCGCTGTGTCGACTCCGAATTTCGTCGACTGCCCAACTCGACACTACCCAGGCCTGACACGCCCTGGGACACGCCCGTGTCCCAGGCCGTATCACCCAGGCCTGAACCCGATTTTGCTCAAACTGATCCACTTGACTTCGGGGTGTTACAATCCTCCCCCCCTTTAAATAATTTCGGCCTCGAAATTTGACTCCAATCAGCCACAACATCATCAAAGCTTACACCCCAAGCCTCCGCACAAACTAACAAACATACATTACAAACAAACATCCCTATCTTCCCCTTGTGCACATTCAACCACAGAAGACCTCAAAACAAAACAACATGATTTCGTATCGCCTTACCATCACACGTGCACCACATTTTAATCAAGATTGTCACCATCACGATTTTATTCATCATCTATCAATCTAGTTTACATACAACTATATATATAAACATCATGTACATACACCACTATGGATGATCCATCAAGTTTCGATTCAGTCAAAAATAATTCGCATCACACGTCACTTCCGCTCAGCCTCCCGATTTTGAAATTCATGATTAAGAGACAACTTAAACGCCCGAGGCTGAATTTCACCAACTGAGCTTTGCGGCTCTTGTACTTCCATCGCATGAAATTGAGATTACGTCCGGGGTGCAGATGATTCGGCCACTGCTTTTCCTTTTTCTTCATAGGACGCACCCATCTTTTTCTCACTCCCTGGAGGGGCATTCCGACAAAATCTTGCTATATGTCCTTGCTGCCCACATTTATAGCATATACGTGTATCCACACGTCCTGGCCCATACGTCGCCCCTGAAGAAACAGTCGACGGAGCTGATTCCGCCGGCCTAAATCTTTTCTTCTCTTGTCGTCGAAACTCCGATTGATCCACTTGCGACACATGAAACGTTGACTTTTCCCTTGCCAGTCTCTTAGTCTCTTGTACTCGTTTCATATCCTTCTCCAAGGCACGAGCTGTATCGACCAACGCTTGGAAGCCTTGGCTCACTGAACTCGAAAGTGCCAACCTCAATTCATCCCGCAATCCTTCATAAAACCGATTTATCTTTCGCGCTTCCTCCGCAAAGGTAGATCCCGCATATCTCCCCAATCTTGTAAACTCATGCAGGTAAGTATCAATATCTCGCTCACCCTGCACCAAGCGGAGAAACTCATTTTCCATCGCAATCCTCTGCGACACTGGCACATACTTGGCTAAAAATATTTGGGAGAATTCCTCCATTGAAACCTCCATTAAACCTCGACCTGCCAAGTGGTGCACTTCAATCTCGTCCCACCACAATCTCGCATCGCCCTCCAACAAAAAAGTGGCCAACATCACTTTCTGTTCCTCGACCGTCCGGATTGCCGTCAGGATCCTTTTTACCCTTGCCAACCAATCTTCTGCCTGCGTTGGTGAAAGCGCTCCACCAAACGTAGGTGGATGAAAGTGCATAAAACATGACAATGCGTCGTCACTTGCTTGCACTTCCACCACCTCAGCAGCATGCTCTTGCCTTCCACCAGGTCTTACCTGTCCAGTTGGTTGTGCTTGTAACACTGCAAGCACTGTCTCCGCCACCACCCGTATGGCCTCTGCCGAGGGAGGCATCGGCGCTTCCACGGGTGCTGCACTCTCATCCGACCGCTGGGGCTCAGATGGCCCAGCTCCATCCCTCGCCACCTATCAATGTACAGAAGACCATTAATCCTTCAAATCATAACGGTACTGCTACATTGAATACACACGCACGCACATCATGTGCATGACATACATTCCTAGTGGACATTCATGAGTTCATTTATGTTCTCTCCTCCCAAACAATCTCAACCTGGCTCTGATACCACTTTGTAACGCCCCCACCCGTCACATGACATATAACGGTGGGTCCGGCCGGGGCCCCACGCCATATAGCACAGACAAGCGAAGGAATTACGTGTGGAAATCAAAATCTATACGTATCCTTAACGCATTCCATTCTAGCGCAGCATTTTTCTTGTTAGCATGAACTCAAACCAGAATGTCCACTCATATATAAATACCACATTTATATAACAACACCAGGAATGTATACAACTCACACACCCTGGCCTTATGGCCTTACAGGTTCCTCTTTACACAACAACAATTTCATACATCGGCACGCAGGCCGGCCACACATGAAATCCAAACACAGCTCTTCACATGGCCTTCAAGGGCCTATCTCAGCAAGCTAGCTATTCCACTTATTCCATTTAAGCCGCAACACCTGCAATTCCACATCCAAGCCAACACAGAAAACAAAGTAACGGTCAGCATTTGGCTGACCCATTATAACGACCGTACCCCCTACCCGGGGTAGTGGTTCCCTCCCTGTATACAATGCTCATCAAGTATCATCAAATAGCATCAATCATCATCTATCATACTCTTTATTCCACTAGCAAACACATTCCATCACAAACGCTGGAATCCACCAGACGTTCCGTGCACTCAGGGCACCTTCTTGGTGTACCGGAATCCACCAGTCGTACACCGCCGATCCGAGGTGTTAACTTGTTGGTTGACCGGACCTAGTCCACCAGTCTCGCAAGCTGGCGACATCCCGCCCAAACCACTCAGAGGTCCAACCTCACAGCATCCAACAACCAGAGTAGGTCGACCCACAACATGTGGTGTAGCATGCCGGGTTTATCTAAGCTCCCCAGGCAATGTCTACCCATCGACCCCCCTCCTAATCCGATCGACCCACACTATGTGGTGCAGCAACCCGGGTTTAACTCGGCTCCCCAAGCATTGCCACCCATCGATCCCTTCCTAACTAGATCAACCCACCCTAGTGGTGTAACAGTCGGGTTTATCACGAGCTCCCCAGGCATATTACCAATTGATCATATCACAACCAGGAGCTTTGCCAAAGCCTCCTCACATTCAGCATCACATCCATACAGTCATCACAAGAGAAAACCATTTGCATCTTATCAAATCCACGGAGTCATCTCCGGTTTACCCATGAACATCACCAATCCAGACTACCGGTCCAGATGGGCTTCACACAGCATGCCTTTGCCGTACTCCATATTTTCGGCTCTAGATGCAGACGCAACAAAGGAATCACTTCACGAATATCCACCTCTTGGTGGAGGATTCCAAGCACATGAATAAAGGAAGGACTTCGATGTCCAAGAAGGAGATCGTTACCCTTGAAGATTGCTTCGGCGCCATGAAGTAGCCGGATGGAAATCACCGCCTCGGCTCTGCCTTCACGAATCCGCTCTCGGATCTTCGCTCCGCAATCCGCAGCTCCTATAGCAGCTGGTAGACTCCTCCCTTCTCTCTCCCTTAGGCCTTTCTTCTCTCTCTCTCTAGGAATGAAGATGAAGAAGAAGAAGAAGAGAAAAGAGGGTTTAAATCCCCTTTTTCTCGGCCTTCACAACACCTGGACAAAGCCCAGCCACTGGATCCAGGAAGAGGGAAACAAACGGCTCAGATCTGGCTAGAAAAGCTAAAACACGGCCTGACACGCCCTGTGACACGCCCGTGTCACAGGCCGTGTCTCTCTAAGCGGCAGACAACCGACTCAATCCAGCCAGTACATGGCCGTGTGACACGCCCGTGTCGCGTGCCGTGTACCCGACACGCCCTCAGACACGCCCGTGTCTGAGGCCGTGTGCCTCAAAGAAAATAATCCCAAACCAACCCGAGACTTCACACGGCCTGGCACACGGCCTGGCACACGCCCGTGTTCATGGCCGTGTGCACCAGGACACACCCGTGTCCCGCAAACACGCCCTAGCTCGAACCGTTGAGTTGAGCTCGACGACCACTGACACGCCCTGTGACACGCCCGTGTCACAGGCCGTGTCCTCTCGACACTCGACACTCGACGATCGTCGAGATAAATTCGTCGACATCACGGTCGATCGTCGACAGGGCCCCGACACGCCCTGCGACACGCTCGTGTCGCAGGCCGTGTCCGCTGTGTCGACTCCGAATTTCGTCGACTGCCCGACTCGACACTACCCAGGCCTGACACGCCCTGGGACACGCCCGTGTCCCAGGCCGTGTCACCCAAGCCTGAACCCGAATTTGCTCAAACTGATCCACTTGACTTCGGGGTGTTACAAAGCAGCTCATCATTACCTGTGACCTTGTCTTCAGGCTGATCTTCAGTGGCTTTGAAAGCTATTGAATTTTCCTTTCTTGTGGCTGGTGAGGCAGCCTTCTGCTCTTCTTCTCTATATTTGATGAGCAGCTCATAAGACTTGAGCTTGCCCAAGAGAGCTTCTGTTGTGATTTAATTGAGACTTCTGACATCCTTGATTGGCCAGATCCTTGAGTCCCAAGTGCTTGGGAAGCATATTAGGATTTTATCATTTAGCTCAGTCAATGAGATCTCTTTATCCAAAGTTTTCAGTTCATTGACTATCAGGCTGAGTCTATTATACATTTCTACTACTAACTCAGCTTCTCCTTTCTTGAAATTCTCATATTGGGTTATGAGGTGAGATCTTCTGTCTTTTCTTTCATCAGTAGATCCTGAGACTATTTCAGATAGCTTGTCCCAGATTTCCTTTGCTGAGTTGCATTTAGCTATCTTTTGGAAAATTTCATCGGACATAGTCTGAGCAAGAATGTTCATAGCTTTTGCATCTGCAACTTTCCATTTCTTGATGTCAGCATCTGTTCCTGATGGAGGTGGAACAGCACTTATGCTTGTATTCTCTGGAGGTCTTGGACACTCTGTCAAAACAGAATTGAAGATGTCCTCATTAATAGAATTCATGTAGAGTCTAATCCTTGCCTTCCAAAGTGCAAACTTGGATAGATTGCACACTGGAGGTCTGGTGCTAGCATAATCTTTATTTTGGGCCATGTTTTGTGAAGAAATAATCCTAATAATCAAATCAAGATAAGCAGATCTAACTATAGGAATCTTTGGGTTCAGGTGTTAGCCTGTGCAACCACTGAGATGTGGTATTTTTAACCAACCTCGCTTTGATACCAATTGAAAGTGCAAGTTAGATATGGTATACTCTATAGGGGGTGAATAGAGTATGGTGCTTGCTAAAAACTTTTACAATAGTTGTTGTATTCTTATGTGAACAGGGAAGCAAATAATATAAAGTAAATCTAGCTACAGAATAATCACAAAGCAATCACAAACCACAGCTAGAAACAAAAAGAAACACAAGAAACCAGAAGACACAAGGAGCTATAGTGGTTCCTCAATCAATCTGGGTACATCCACTCTTCTACCACCCTAGGTAGGAATCCACTGCAGGATGAGTTGATCAGGTGTCCTGGGCACCAATGAGCTTTTGATAACGTGCTCAAAAACCAAACCAGATTTTTGATCAGGTGTCTTGCCATCAATGAGCTTTTGATAAGGTGCTCAAAAACCAAACACAAACTTTTGAAGGGAGTTTGAAAAACCCTTTACAGCAGAGTGAGAGAGAGAGAGGGAAAGAGATGATCTTCTCTGTCAACAATCAGAGAGAAGATAGTGGATGTTGTCAAAGCTCCCCCTGAGATCTGTAGTTGTTCAGGAAGTGAAGCTTTGCAGTAGGGTGATAGGCCTTCAAAAAATTGATCTCCAGCAAATGATGATTTCAGCAACAGCTGAAATGTGAGGTGTCTGGAGTCTTGAATGATGATGACCTTTGAACACTTGAATCAAAAGAGATCTGAAGATTTCAGTTTGTTGATCTCCTTTGGTGATGGTGTTCTTGTATGAATCTTTGAGACTGAGAATGTCTGCAACTCTTTCTCTTTCTCTTGTGTAATTGTTGTTGTGAGATCTGTTGTTGTAGAGAATATTTTTCTAACTTCTTGTTCTTCTTTTTCAGGGATGAAAAATCTTATCTTTTATTCCTTTTCTCTGAATAGAAATGATCCACTACCCAAGATAGCCGTTAGCCTGTCATTAATTACTTCCTTAATTGCTTTTGTCTTCTGGAGGAAATTTCAATAAAACATTCCTTGATAATTCCTTGAAACTTGCTCCAGATTAAATGAAAAACGGCTACAAGATCTCTGAATTAAATGCTGACAATAATTCCTTAACTGTCTGAATTTGAATCTTGAAAATCGTTGAACTCTTCAGAAAAACATCGAATTGAGCTCCACTATCATTGAACTGAGCTCAGAGATAGAATTAAACTGGAGTCAAGATCGTCGATCTGAGCTCGAAGATCGTCGAATGGAGTTCGACGACTTGTTGAAGTTGAGCTCAGAGATCGTCGAATGGAGTTCGACGATTCGTCGAAGTGAGCTCAACGATCGTCGAATGGAGTTCGACGATTCGTCGTACTGAGCTCGACGAAATGACTTAGTCTTCTGAAACTGAAAATCTTGGTCTTGAGGGTAGCTTCCAAACCTAAGTACTAACCCTTAGACTCAATTCTAATTGACCTTTAGATCTATACAATTATGTCAAAATAGGTTTCCTAAAAGACATAGTGATCCTGACCCAAATCTGTAATAGGGTGTTCCAACAATCTCCCCCTATTTGGGTTAGGATTACTATTTATAGATATTGGAAAATTAAAAACATATACAAGGCAACAATATAACAAACAAGACATTGCAGAATCACACATATATTGTCATAGATAGATCAGAAATCAAAATAACTGTCACCTTACAGAATTACTCCTTTTCTTTGCTCTTTATAAGTACTATTTCTTTATTTAGATTGAGAGCTTCCTTTTTAGATCTCCTGTCATTAGCTGCACCTAAAGAGGTTTGTTGCTTAGGCCTGGGCACTACAGCTTCAGGGTGCAGCTTCATGTAGCTTTCAGAATCAATGAACTTGCTGGAAGCATATCTTTCAAGTTCCTTTTTCCTTTGTTCTGATAAAGTAGTAATACTGGAAGTGTCTTTGCCTTATTCTCTGGCTTTCTTAATTTGATCCAAAGCAGTTAATTCCTTCATCCAGGCTGTCCATGAAGTTGGATTGTTCTCTGCATCCTCAAAAGGAACTGGAGGCTCATATCTGTTTGAGGGATTGTATGGAGGAGCTCTGGATGAGACTAACTCTTTAAGCTTGTAGGGAAAGGGACCTGAAGTAGTATCAGAGGAAGCTTGTCCTTCCCTTGAATAAGGGTGTTGCCTGGAATAGCCTTTAGAGTATACTTGAAATTCTCTTTGGTTTCCTCTATAATTTCCTCTCCTTGATTGGTAGCCTCTGGATTGACTTCCCCTGTACTAGGATCTCCCTTGAGGTTAATAAGGGGTTTGGCTTCTGGCAGAGGGTTGAATAGCAGAGCTACCACCGGCACCTACATCAGGTGAAGGAGGAGGAGGAGGAGGATGATGGAACTGAGAGTAACCTTTCTCATACTTTCTCTTTTTCTTCATGGCCTTCAATTGATTCTTGGAGTATTGCATCCAGTGTTCTGTGATTGGACAGTTATGCAGTATGTAATAAGGAATATCATTGGTATCTTTGACTTTTGCTGGAGGAACCCTTTTCATAGCCTTGCTTCTGGCCTTCCTTTTCCTTGCAATAGTTGTAGAGGAGTCATCTGAATCAGTCCTGAACTGATCACTTTCTGAGCTTTGATCATCATATAGGGCATCAATCCTTTTGAGATAGTCTTTCTGTAGTTGTGATTGAGCAGGAGAAACAGTAGTGACAGTAACAGTAGCAGCAACAATATCAGGAAGAGGAGTAGAAGCAGAACTGGCAGAAGAAGTTGTAGTAGCAACAGTAGTTACAGCAGTAGCTGGGGCAGCAGATTCAGATATAACAGTTTCAGTAACAGGAATAACATCAGCAGTAGTATCAGTTGATGCTAGAAAATCATCACTAGAAGGGGCAACAGTAGCAATAACAGCAGGCTCAAGAATAAGTGCCTCTGTCATATGTATATCCTCAGATATATCAAAATCAGAACTAACAGCAACATCAATGATATCAGTACTTTCAACAGAAACTGGAGGAGGAGCAGCAGAAATGGACTTTACAAAAGAAAGTATTATATTGGTGTCACAGCTTGAAATAGGCACAATGACCTTAGAGAGATCTTTTGATGGCTGGACTGCAGTGTGCTCTGGAAGACAGCTGAAATAAATAGAATCAAAATCTGATAATAGTGTCCTGAGGTCCATTGAGAAAACTGCAACATGAGGTGTTGAGGCTTGAGCTTGGGCTGAAGATACAGCAGCAGCAGCAGCAGCAGGCAATCTACCCACTTCATGAGGCATCTCCCCCTTCCTAGATGCAGAGAAAGCTGGATCAAGGCACTCAAAGGAAGGGATTGCCTGAGAGGGAAGAAGAGAGGAGAGCCTGGCAGACAGGTCTGCAACTAACTTGAGAAGTGGAGCCAAGGAGGTCTCCAACAAGAGTGATAGCTTGGGAGTTATCTGCTCATAGAGTCTGTCTGCTAAAGCTGGAAGATCTACATGCTCAAGAGGGACTTGAGCAGAGGTAGGGACTGAAGGTGGAGTAGCTGGAGATGTGGGTGGAGAGCTGGTGGATGGTGGAAATGAGGGTTGAGATATGTGGATTGTGGAAATGGAAGATAGTGGAATGGAAATGGATGGGGTGAAGGATGGTTGTGCAATGATGTCTTGAAGCAATTGTTGATAGGATGTGGATGAAGAGGGTAGATCAGGAGGGGATGAAGGGGAATCATCCATAAAGGAATCATCCAGAAGTGTGAAAGATGGAAGTTGAGATGAGGAATCAATTTCTTGTTGTGGGTAGTGATGTAAAGGATGGAAGATTTCTTCAGTTGGTGGAAGAGTTGGAGAATGGATAGAAGTTGGAGATGGGGTTGAAATTATGATGGTGGAGGAAACTGTAATGGTGGATATGACTGGTGGAGATGAAATAAAAGGTGGAGGAGGAGGAGAAGAAACAGGCAAGTCTTCTGCAGGGGCAGAGACTTGAGGGGAAGAGACTGCAACAGTCCTTGTGCCTGTAGTGGCACTTGCAGAGAGCCAGTGAGGCGACGTTGCATTTTGATGCTAGTGGCGTCACTATCAAAGTTATTGCACCTTTACCACCTTCGCCTCCTCAATTGATTGTTATTGACCTCATAGAACCAGTGAACTTAACTATCTTGTCATCTAATGATGTTTCTAGTGGTGCTAAGGCAGATTTTCAATTGATGTGACGAGAATAGGTGGAGGAAGATGTTGAAATGCCAATTATAACTAAATGGAAAGACGTGACACAGGTCCTTGATGGGATGCATGATGCTGCTGTGAAGATGGATATGCTGTGCACGCCGGGTGTGCGCGTGCAGAATTTAGATTCAAAAACTGCAAGTTGTTTAGCTAAAGTCTGTAAAACTGTGAAACAGGTATCGTGGGCTGATCTTTCACCCTCAGTGGGTGAAGAAAGGATTCCCCCGAATTTGGATGTTAATCTAGCTGCTAAAGAGCCAGGAGTGACCATACCGCCATGACGCTCCTCTTCTGTGGAATTAAAACGAAAGGAGTTGCTTCTGCGCAAAGCACAGAGTTTTGCCCGCAGGCGCAGGATGGAGGAGGGTAGGGGCAGGGGAGACTTGTCTTCCTTGGGCCCTAAAGCTTTCCCCTCTTCCTCATCTCGCGTGTCTGGAGGGATCTATCACAAATCGGTGTTTAGCTGAATAGTGAGGGATCTCCGGGGCCGTTTTCCTTTTGTCTTGATTGTTGCTAGCGTTTTATTTACTTAATGCTTTGTGTGGCTTTGAAGTCTCTTTCTCTGCATATTAAACTTTTGAACCTGAACATTATATAAAACTGTTAATACAGGTATTTGGTCCACCTTAAGGATGGTAAAGAAAATGGCTTGTGGGAGACAACCCAATTTCGCTTCGTTTAATTTGTTTGCTTAGCTTTTTGAGAGTGCAGGCCTATTATTTGCTGGTTGGAGATGAGCTTCTTGCAGGTGATTTTGTCTGGGCTGCGGGCTTAGTGATCAAGATTAAGGCCAATCGTTTGGTGTGCTCATCTTCTGAGCATTGGGTAACTTCTCTCCTTTTCTCATTTTTAATTTTCACTTCCACTTATTTGCTGTGCTTTTTAGCTTAAGTCGGGGCGGAGAGCTTGTCGATGTTACCTTTGCACGTGCACTTCATTTCATACCAGTAGATGTTATTAATTTATTTGTTTAGTTCATTGCATTGCGCATCTTTGCACCCACATGACTGTGTACTTAGCTTTTTGCGTAAGGCGAGTCAAACTTGTTTCTTTCGTTAGATTTAGGAAAATTACCTTGCTAACATAGGATTGCGAGACGGGGTAAAATGCTGACCTTGCTGTGCTCCTAGTCGAATGCTCTCGTCTCGTGTAGAAATTAGAGTAGAATTATTTTTTCTGCAATCTTTTAGTTTTTTATTTTCTAATTGCGTAAATTCTTTTTATTCTACTCAAAAATTGTTGAATTTGGTGTGAATCCGACGGTAGCTTAGGGATGTGTGTAGACAACCGTTAGATTTGTATTGCTCGAGTCGGGAGGATGGACAGTGTTTCTCGTTGGCTAAGAACTTGCCTCAAGCTACTCTCGAAGCATTGGTGCAGGGTTAGTTAAGCATGAGCATGATGTAGGCCATCATTTTGGCCAGGTTGAGCTTTATACCCGTTCCTAACATTTTATCCGCGTTAGCCCCATTGAGCTTACCCCTCCTTTGATTCAGCCCCACTTTTATTTCACAAAAGCCTAGTAGCCGACCCTAGTCGCACACCCAAGTCTAGCTTTGTTGTTTTCTAATTTGATTGTTGGGGGTGTTGATGCGGTGTGGATCTTTGTGAAATGTGTGGTTGTGCTCCCATGAATTTATTTGCTGGAATTGTGCATAAGAAAAAGAAAAAACAATAAGATGAAAAGTTATAAAAAGAAAATTTGAAAAGTAAAGAAAAAGTGGAAAGAAAGCATAACTGAAAATCCATTTTGAGTTAGTATTTGTTGTGGCGTAGGCGGTGCACACACCCGTATTTCAAAAATTTAGTCTGGGGATGTGGTGTTCCCGCGTGTTTTGTGGATAGCAGATAGCTTCTTTTGGTGCTACCTCAGCTGGGTTTTGTGCGTAGCCTTCATTTTTATCCTTGATTTCCCCGCCATAACCCAAGCCCCATTACCACCCGAAGTCCTACGGACTTGCTCTTAAGGCAAACTAGTGTCGTGGAGAGAGTGCGAACGGGCAAGCATATGGTCACTGACATTGGTGGATTCTTTTGGAGGTTGTCCCGAATTCCGATCTTTGGCAATACTCGCCTTACCGGATAGTCTATTTTCTCCCTACGCATGACCGGAGGATTTACCGTGATTATGTTTTTAAGTAGCTATAGAATTTTTGTTACGCATGCTGAACACTATAAATTATTTTGTATGTTTAGAAATTTTCTCTACTTCTTTTTACGCCCACGAGCGTGCGACTTCACATGGTACCTCAGATCATAATTACTATGTTAGTCGGTTCTTTTTCTATTCTGCAAGGATCTTCTTTGCTCGGGACGCGCAAATAGGTAAGTCTGGGGGTGTGATGAGTCCCATTTATATAGGGTTTTGCGGACTCATCTGGGTTGTTTTTCCTGTCTTTGCACTTCACTTTTCAGTTATTTTCATTGATATTTCATTACTGTTGCGTTTCACATTTAGTGCACCTTTCTAGCCTGAGGGTGCGCAATTGCGCATTCGTTTGCTGGGGGTATGCACTTGGTGCTCCCCGGGGCTCGTTCCAATGTTTTTATTGCTTTTTGTTGATTGCTAGAGGGTCCTCCATTGCTAGTATTTTTGTGTGCAGGTGGTCAGTTTTCCCTTCTTCATAATGCTGATTTGAGGAAACTGCACGACCATGTGTTTTATTGACGCACAGTTTGTTTCCGTCATGCATTTTCCTGCTGATTACTTGGGAAGATTGACCAGCTCGTGCAATTGCTTCACGCACGGTTTCTTCACATGTGATTGCTTCACGTGCAGAAGCGCCCGTGCGCGTGTAAATGCACGATTTCTCCTGGTTGCCTGCATTTTCTGCTTGCTGTCGTTACCCGTGCGAATTACTTCACGCACGGGCGGAATCGCCCTTGCGCGATTAAAATCTCACGGGTCAACGCTTCTTCTGCCTCAGGCGCGACCTGGTTATTAATATCGCACGGTTCACGCACGGTCGTGCACCAGACTATGCGTGACCAATTTTTCTGACTTTTACTATTTAAGACGCAGATTTCTCCTGGACCCGGACTCCACATTTTTCCCCCGCCATTTCCGCCCATTGGAGAGGGAATTCGCCCCTCCATCCGCCATTTTCTCTCTCCTCCTTGGAGGGTTGATCCGGCCACCCTTTCTCCTCCAAAGAGCTTGCAAAAGCTTTGTCTCCGGCTACCACCGCCATTGCCGACCTCCAAGTTGCTGTTCGAGTTCTTTGTTGCTGAACTTGTGAACATTTTGCTCTGATCTGCATCAACAACTACAACACGAAGAAGCCGGTTGTGAAGAAGGAAGTGAAAGCCCTTCGGGATACCGAATTCCTTCCAAAGACTGAGCTGGGACGAGGCTCGACAACCCTCGCTTCCAGCCGCAAACCTTTGAGAGTCTTCGAGTGCTTGGTTGTATTTCTTTCCCCCTTTTCTTGGATTTATGTTAAAATGAACTTGCGTTAGTTAGCTTGAGATTTATTAACTATGTTTTGTTCAAGGTCTTGTTACGGTTTTGTACGTTGATTTATTGTTCATGATATATGTTGATGAGTTTCCTACTTATTAGAGAAAGTCATTTTTGAGTCGTTCTAGAGACTGCTAGAAGTGCGCGTTGCGAAGAGGTGTTTATGACCCTCGTTAGTTCGTACGTCTCCGCTATTACTCCTTGGAGTAATTCACACTGGCGACGCGATGACGGCGACCCGCACTAGTTTGTTGTTGCTTAGTGTAGGAAAACCGAAAACAAAACTCTCGATTTTGTTTTGCACTTTCATTCATTTCTCTGAAAGCGAAATCTATGCTCCCTACTTGCACTCTGTGTGAGATTGATACTTGGGGAAGCTACTCCTCCATTTTATTACTTGGCCATGAACTGTAATCTTACCGCCAGCGCATCAGCTACTGATTGCTCAAGATAGACATGCCAAATACTACAACGCCAATCATCAGAATGTGGAGTTTGCGGTGGGCGATTGGGTATACCTCAAGATAAAGCCGTTTAAAAGTGTATCAAGGATTCAACGCCTAAAGAAGCTTAGTCTGAGGTTTGTTGAGCCTTTTGAGATCTTGGAGTGAGTTGGTGAAGCCTACTATCGGTTGGCTCTTTCGGTAGAACTGAGTGGATTGCATGATGTATTTCACATTTCAGTCCTATGCAAAGCCGTGAAAGAACCAGCGCAGATGGTTGTTGCGGATCAAGTATCGGTCGATAGTGGGCTAACAACGAAATTTAGACCCATTCGGATCGAGTATACGGAGGTCAAACAATTGTGTAACAAAGCTATCAGGATGGTCAAGGTCTGATGGGACAATTGTGGTCGTGAGGAGCTTTCGTGGGAGCGAGAGCAGACCATGCTTGAGGAGTATCCCGAGCTTTTCTACTCATGTACCATTTAATTTTGTGTACTTTTCCATTCTGTAATTTCGGGACGAAATTATTTTAGGGGGGGAGTACTGTAACGCCCCAATTCTTGTATACGAATTGGTCAATAGGTTTATAATACTCTTAACGTAGCCTTATGACAGTTGGGGATAAATGGGTAGTGTTTTTAAGAGCTTTGGAGCCATTATGGTTTCACACGGCTTGTGACATGTGTGTGTCCAGAGCCGTGTCCTTTTCTGGAATTGGTTGAGTTTTGTCGAGTGTTGAACACGGCATGGGATACGGGCGTGTCCAAAACCATGTCAGGAACATGACCTGTGACACGGGCGTGTCCAGGGGCCGTATCCTATTCGGGCTCGACGGTTATTTTGTCGATTGAGGGACATGTCCTCTGGCACGGGCGTGTCCAAAGCCGTGTTAGGCACATGGCCTGTGACACAAGCGTGTTCAGAGCCGTGTCCTGTTCTGAGATTGACGTTTTCTTTTATGAATATGAGACACGGCCTGTGACACGGGCATGTCACACGCCATGTGCGGACCTAGGAAGATGATTTTAAGGGTAAATCAGGGCCTTTCATTTTATTTAAGAGTGATCCGGTGGCCCAGAATCCTTCCTGTTGGTATATAGCCTGGAAATGATGGTTTAGGCGTCATTCCATTTGACCATTTCTCTTTCTAAGAGTTAGAGAGATGTGAGAGCAAAGGGAGAAGAAGGAGGATTCTGGCCATTGTTGGAGCTTCGAATCGCGAGCAGAGTCCAGATCCGCATAGGGGAGTCCTTTTTGGTGCTTTTCATCCGGCTAGTTTTCCATGGAGTCGAAGCGAACCTCTAGGGTAACGATTCTATACTTGGACATGTGAAGTCCTCTTCCTTTTAGCATAGGAAACTCTCTCCTGCGAGTGGGTGGTGAGTGTGAGGTATTCCTTTGGGTAGATATGATTTATCCCCGTAGTTTTGCATATAGGGTCCGGAATCGAAGTACGGACATAGGAATGGTGTGTGACGCCAATCCGGACATATTGATCTGGTGCGGTGATGTTTTCATTATGCATGTATTGCTCGAGAAGACTCCGTGTCGTTTGTTTTTCGGGTTTTTTTACGTGGTAGATTGCAATAGGGAGCCTTGGGGACTAACTCCAAGGTGCACCCGGAAAACTGGGCAGATGCGTGGTTCTGCCATCTTGGTGGCCTGGGAGACAACTTACACATAACTGATTTTTGTAAAATTGTATGATCGATTTGGGACTCGGGGAAGCTTAACTCGCTCCTATGGCTTAAATTGACGTGGCGGTGTGAGCAACGAGTTGAGTAGAACCGTACCCGCTCTATGTGGTTCGGTTAAAGAGACATAAGGTACGTGGCACTTACCGTTGGCATAGAGGGCGAGTCTTAGGCTTCAGCCGAAAAGACTAAAATGCTCACGATGTTGTCGTCCTGGGGGCGGTGGTGGACCGGGTTCACTGAGAATGTGCCCTGAGAGCACGGGGTGTGTGGTCGTGCGTGCTTATGCCTATGGTGAAGTGTGCTTAAATTGTACTTTCTCTATCATGTTTGATTATACTAATGAAATGCAGGGAAGGAGCACCGCCTCCCCGATTAATGCGCGAGGTCATTATAATTTGGTTAGCTTTAGCTGACCGTTGCCTTGTTTGCCACCATGCGGTGGATTGTTCTTATGCAGGAACATGTGAGCCTAGTGTCAAATAGCGGGCTGAATCCCTTGGTGTTGTGCTGGCCTTTGAAGGCCAAAATGAAGTATTTTATATTTATACTGTCATGTATGGCCGGCCTGCGAGCCGAAGTATGTAAGACACTTTTATTGATCAAATTAATGTAAGGCCATATGGCCAAAGTATTGGTGTATGTTATTTCATTCGTATTGTGGTTGTAGTGGACATTCATGTGTATTGTTTGGGTTCTTATAACTTTTTAAAACCTTCCGCTAGAATGCTCTGAGTTAGGATGCGTATTCCTATGCTATTAATTTAGTATTCTTATGTAATTCCTCTAACTGTCTGTGGAATATGGCGTGGGGCCCCGGCCGGAGCTTCTCTTATATTCCATGTGACGGATGGCGGTGTTACACAGGTTCTGAGGGTCTATCTCCGGTAGCTTCTCGAATTCTCTAATGGCAACAACTTTAGTGTCCCAGTCCTTTGTCAAGGATCTAAGAAACTTGTCGTTTAGTTCACCATAAGTGAAGACGCGGCCATAGTTCCTGAGACCGTTCACTATCTTGAAGAACTTCTCAAAATTGTCAGCTATGGAGTCATCGGCACCTTGCTTGAAGGTTTTGTACTCCTGGTTCAACAACAATCTACTATCGTCTCTCACTTCTTCAGTACCTTCCATCAGGACAACAAGACAGTCCCACATCTCTTTGACAGATTTGCAGTGGAATAACTTCTAGAGCATTTAATCGTTCACTACACTTGCTATGATATTCTTTGCCTTCTTGTCAAGGGAGACTAAGGCAATCTCATCCTTGGTGAGATCCATCATCTTTTTGGGAATCTTGATCGCAGGATTTATCGTTGATGCCTGTGTAGGGATTTGAGGTCCTTCTTCCACTATCTGGAAAATCCTCGGATTAGCAGCTTCCATGTAGAACCGTACTCGTTCTTTCCACATGGGAAAGTTTTCCTTTATGCATACTGGTAGCTTCATGGATGACATGTCTTTGCTTCTTTCCATGGTGAATGTGCGAAATCTCTGAACGTTAGATCAGGGATCTTGATCAAGGTGTTAACCATATTGACCAACCTCCCTCTGATACAAATTGAAAGTATATAGCGTCTACCTAAATCACCTAGAGGGGGTGAATAGGTGATGTTCATGTCTTTTTGTGAAATAAGAAATATCTAAAAGACAAACACACAAACACAAAGATTTTTATAGTGATTCCCCGTATTGGGTACGTCCACTGTCCCGCCTTGCCTGTCTGCCACAAAGGGTACGATTCAGCTATTTCACCTTTCTCAGATTATCACAACTTTACACCTCGGGGCAACGCTCCTAAACATCAATCCACGACCAGATCTACACCTCGATCCACAAACCGGATCTACAAACTCGATCCACAAACCGGATCTACACCTCGATCCACAAACCAGATCTACAAACTCAATCCACAAATACGATCTACAAAGTTGATCCACTAACGGATCTACACTCGAAAGAACAAACTTCCTACAATCTCGCAGACAAAGCTCCTACAAAGGTTAATACAAGATTTACAAGTACAGTAAAAAGTATATACTTCCAGATCTGAAAACATCAAGGCTCCATTCGTTTCGCAAGAATTGAGATGCAGGAATTGGAATTGACTTCAATTCCAATTCTCATAGAAATTGGAATTGAAGTCAATTCCAATTCTGTCATTCAGATAAATACAGGAATTCTGTCATGAGAATTGAAATTAATAATTACACTGTTCGGCTCCATATTAGAATTTTGAAAATTTTTCGCCCGAGAGCACATTTTTTTGCCCGGGAGCATATTTTTTTGCCTAGGAGCGCAATTTTCGCCCGGGCGTGCATTTTTCTCCAAGACGTGCAGTTTTTGCCCGACCACACATTTTATCACTCGGATGCGCATTTTTCGTTCATGTGCGCATTTTTTATTCTGGGAGCGCAATTCTGCCATTCAACTAAAATGCGCGTCACTGCGAAAAATAAGCGCCCGCCGGTCGAAAAATGCGCACCCGGGAGAAAAATGTGTGCCCAGGCAAAAAATTCGGGACCGAGCGAAAAATTCGCGCCCGGACAAGAAAATCGAGCCCGACCAGAAACTATGCGGTCAGGCGAAAAATTCACGCCCATGGAAAAACTGCGCGCCCAGGTGAAAGTTTCGAGCCTGAGCGAGAATGCGCGCCCAGATGAAAATGCGTGCCCCGATGAAAAATGAGCGCCCAAATGAAAAATGGGTGCTCGGGAGGAAAAATGGACGCACGACCAAAAAATGCACTTGACCGAAAAATTTGTGCCTGGGCGAAAAATTCGTGCCCGGGCAAAAATGTGTGCCTGACAAAAAATGTGCGCCCGGGTGAAAAATGGGCATCTGGGCAAATACAATTGCATCTGGACGAAAAATGCGCGCCCGGGCCGAAAAATCCGCGCTCGGCCGAAAAATCTTCCCCAGGCCGAAAAATTCGTGCCCGGGCGAAAATTTTGCATCTGGGCGAAAATGCGCGCTCGAGCGAAAAATACGCGTCCGAGAGAAAAATGCGTATTCATGCGAAAAATACGTGCATTGGCCAAAAAATGTGCGCTCGGGCAAAACATATGCTCCGGGGGGATACGTGCCCGGGCGGAAAATTGGCATTCGGGCGAAAAATTCACGCATGGGAGAAAACTTCGCTCACAGGCGTATAATTCGGTCCCGAGCGAAAATAATTGTGCTCAAGCGTAAAATGCGCCCGGGCGAAAAATGCGTATCCGGGGAAAATATGCGCGTCCGGGCAAAAAATGCACGCTACGACGAAAAATGGTCGTTGTGGCGGAAAAATGCGCGCCCGGCCGAAAAATGCGGGCTCGGGCGAATTATGCACTCCCGAGCAAAAAATGCGATCCCAGGCAGAAAAATATATGCCCCATCAAAAAATTCGCTCTTCGTCAAAAAATTCGGTCATGTGCGAACAACAGAATTTGCGTTGATGTTTTTTTGAGATAGTCGGGGACGCGCTGGTAGCGGTGGGAATCATGAATGAAGATCTTGTGAGGTAATAATTG
Source organism: Platanthera guangdongensis (assembly GCA_039583875.1). Lineage (NCBI taxonomy): Eukaryota > Viridiplantae > Streptophyta > Magnoliopsida > Asparagales > Orchidaceae > Platanthera > Platanthera guangdongensis. The sequence goes on from CM077164.1 coordinate 118,843,589, forward strand.
AGGGAGCCGTGTTTCTTCTATAATCAATTCTCATGAGAATTGAAATGAATTCCAATTCCAATGTAATTTTATGACCGTCAAACATCCATAATTAGAATTGGCAATTGAATGTGAATTCCATAGCTCCAATTCCATCGAAACGAACGGAGCCCAAGGTTCTTACTTCTTGAAACCTGAAAAACTTGATGAAGGAGGTTGAGGAAGAAAATCGAGAGGGCTGATATGAAAATACGATCCGACCTGATCAAATAGATGTTGAAGACTCTTGAATCTTGGATCTGTCAAATCTTTTCTCTTGTTGAATCACTGGATCGAAAGATGAGCACATAGAAGAATGTCGAAGAAGACGGAGCGTGCGGCTTATCCCGATCTTGAAGAATTGCGGTGCAATTCTGATTTTAATTCTGATTTTAATTCTGATTAGGGTTAGCGAATCCTTGAAATGACTTTATATAGATCATCGTCCAACGGTCAAACATCATAAAGGAATGGTCCGCGTGGATCAATCATACTAAACTTGGATTAAAATTTGAAATCCCGTCTGATAATTTAAAATGAAAATTCTTCAACGACATTTCTCGAAAAGAAGTATATTTCTCGAGAATACAATTGCTTTCTCGAGAAAAGACTTTGTTTTCTCGAGAAAAGACTTGATGAAATTTCTGCGAAGAAAATTACTGTTTTCTCAAGAAGAATATTATTTATCGAGAAAGTGACTTGGCGCATTTTTAGAACTGGAGCCAGATTTCTCGAGAAGAATGTGATTTCTCGAAAAATGAATTGCTTTCTCGAGAAATGGTCTGACCTTCTCGAGAAATTCACTTAGTTAAAATTCTGTGAACTGAAGATTTGATTTCTCAAGAAAGAATTGATTTATCGAGAAGAGTACTTAGCTTCTCGAGAAATGGACTTGACTTCTCGAGAACTATTTTCCTTTCTCGAGACATGAACTAGGTTTCTCGAGAAATCTTCAGGACCTTTCTCGAGAAAAAGGACTTAGATAGATTTTGAGAATTTTTCGAGAAAACTTAATGTTTCTCAAGAACAGCTATGCTTTCTCGAGAAATAGACTTAGAATTCTCGAGAAACATGTTCCTTTTCTCGAGAAATGGACATGAAGAAATTTCTGAAAAGTTCTATTCTTCTACATTGGAAACAAGCAACCCTTCCCTTCTTTCATTTCTTTAGTACTTGAAAATGAAGTGCATCCCATTATAGAGTTTACACATGAGTCAACACCATTTATCACACAATGAGGGATTACATTGTATGGTCATGTATTTAGTGACTCATTGTAAACTGACATTGGTCTACACATAGCAATATTAACCCGCAAACACTCAACTAAAGGATGACATCAAATACAAACTTAATTCATCTTAGTTCAATGATGACTTCAGACAAATCTAGGTTATTGTGGATACAATACCAAAAAAGTTTCTTTTTTATTTCTTTTATACTCAGTTATTTTGTTTTCTCTTTATAAATATAGATTGCTTTTTATTGTTGGGTATAGTAGTTTGCACATAGGTCTTTATCATTTTTGAACCTGGCTCTTTTTGCACCATGTTTACAGGACTTAATATTCATTGTCGTTGGTGTGGAGATTCCGCCCACTCTAGTGATAAATGTTACAAAGAAGACAGTAGCTATAGTTCCCATGGCTCAGTGTACGGAGCACCGACATCTTACGGTACTTCATACACCATGCCCAAGTCATATGGCTACTCATCCTCGTCGCATGTACCATTTTGGAATTCATCTCCGACCCCTCAAGGACCTAGGAAGAATGTAAAACAGTGCTTGTTTTGTCGAAACACAGATCATGCACTAAAGGATTGTGTTGAGTATTTACCCCAACTAAAGGAGGAGGACGAACCAGATATCTGGATCATCCTGACTCCTGCTTCTGACAACACTCCGTCTACTATTGATGACGTATTTGCTCCACCTTCATATTTTGAAAAGAATGATGCAGATATGCCTATTAGAGTTGTGACGGATTTATGCTATGATATGGACGAGCCCATCCCCTTTGTAAATTTATCATTACATGTGGATTTGATTCATTGTGAGGAACCAATGCTAGATTTTCTGATTCTACTCCTATCATTATTCCTCACCCTCTGATTCTAAATTTATTTCTGACGACTTTGTTGCGGATGTTATGCATGATAATGCAGGTGATTGTAGTGTTGTGCCTATTCCTATGGAGGTTGATATTCTCAAAGGAGAGGAGTATACCTCAAGATGAGGAAATCCAAATCATGGAGGAGGCCACTAAAGTTCATGCCAAGCCCTGCAACATCGTCGACAATGCTGATAATAACCTTTGCTTCAACCTATCAGGAGTGATATCAGAATTGCTCCTGAAAACTCAAGTCTTTTATGTTATTCTTCTACTTTATTTCTTGACCCTATTCTCTTGTCTGATCCTCTATTGGATACTTCAGTGGATTTCGTTCAGGAAGTGGTCGGGCTAACTATGTTGTCCAACGATGGAATAGATCACCTGTACGTGAAGAATGGCACAGAGAATTCTTCATCATATATTCTACCCTTGCCTCGTGCACAGTGCATGCATTATTATACAGGTCTGGGGGTAACTGTTTTGTCTCCGTATTGATACCTATTACCAAAACGGATAATAGAACATTTGCCCGTTCACTTCAATTTTCATAGTTCTATTAGTTAGCGCATTTATATTACTGAATAAATCGTGCTGGGATGACAATAAACTCAGTACTTATCTAGGAGTAGGAATAGTTTTAATTGAATTTTATCAGTGACATTTAGTCATAGTATTTCTGCTTCCAGTTTGTTTAGTTTTTGTTGTGTAGAAATTTTGCGCGCATCGCGTGCCCTGATAGGAATTTAGTGGAGAAATTATTGTATATTTCCATTTTGTTGTCCCAAAATTTATTTATTGTATTCGCGTGTTGGCTTTTCCCTAAAAAATTTGAAGTTTGGGTTGAATTTGCAAATCACATGGGCGGAGACTGAGCGTTCGCGAAAATGCACGATCGTGTGATTTTTAAATTATATAACCCTCCATTTCTTGAATAGTCGCACGATGCCCAAGTTTTGTGTCCGCCTGCATGCCATCTGCAGTTCTGCCCGACGCTCCTTCATCGGCTCATCTCCTCCACTTTTCCTCCTCCATTCTCTCTTAATCTCTCTCATCCCACCACACAACCATCATCTTCCCCAACTTCCTTCTCCATTACAATAGTCCAATGGGTTTGAAGAAGTCAATCAAGCGTACATCATGCATCACATCTTCTTCCTCGCACGCAGAGCCATCTACTAATGTTATGCTTCACTTCCACAAATCAAAGAACAAAGAGAAGTATGAGATACTTTGTCATAAGAGTTTCTTGGATTACTAGTATGTTTTGAATTCAGCCCTTCATGACGTTGGTCTCACCGCGAAGGTGGCGGGTGTAATGACCCTAGCCGATCCAACGTGACAATGCCACAACTCTACTCTAGGCGACGTTACTAGGCTGCAGCCCAAGCACCTCAACCCCTCTCCAGTCCACTAGCGGGTTGTTGGTGGGCACAACCTCCCTTTGATGAGCGAACTCAATAGTTAAGTTGGGTCGCACCCCTCTCCAGCCCACTAGTTGGTTGTTGGTTGGCGCAACCTCTCTTTAATGAGCGAACTCGATTGTTAAGTTGGGCCGTACGGGGATTTCCCAGGAGGTCACACATCCCAGCACTACTCTCGCCTAAACACGCTTAATTATCAAGTTCCTTCACTTCTCATCACCAATTGAGCTAATTGGTGATGAGAGTAGTATTGTGATGGGTGACCTCCTAGGAAGTCCCTGTACAACCCAACTTAACTATAAAGTTCGCTCATTAAAAGGAGGTATTGCCCACCAGCAACCCTCCAGTGTGCTAGAGAGGGGGTTGTGGTTCTTGGGCCGTAGCCCGGTAACATCGTCTAGAGCGCAGCCGTGGCGTTGTCGTGTTGGATCGGCTAGGATCATTACGATAAAAAGTAGTACTGGGATGGGTGTCATCCTAGGATGTCCCCATACGACCCAACTTAACTATCGAGTTTGCTCTTCTAAGAGAGGTTGTGCCCACCAACAACCCGCCAGTGCGCTGGAGAGGGGTTGGAGTGCTTAAGGTGCAGCCCGATATTGTCGCCTAGAGTAGAGTTGTGGCATTGCTCACATACAAAACTACATCTCGCTTCATCCCAGACCACCAAAAGGATTTCTTCATATCCAAGTACATCTTCGTACTGCTCGGGTGAATGAAGTACTTCGTAAATTGAGCCTCAAACATCAACTCTTCACAAAGCTTTCCAAACTGTGGTACACAAACCCTTCCACCCTTCTTTAAGATCTCATAAATCATCTCCAAGGTACTGCCCTCGTTTTTCTGAGCTTCCCCCACTAATGACTGGAACTCTGCATCCACACTGGTCGCCTCCCGAATACGATCAGACAAGTCACATTGCAACTATCTCCAAATCAACTGTATCACGCTAGACTCTCATATAGCTATACAAACAATGCCAAGAGATTCAATGTCTCGCATCAAGCGCTCATCATGAGCATCAATCCACTTCCTTTGCCCATAATATTTCCTACTCAAGGCATCGACCACCACATTGGACTTGCCTGATGTGTACTGAATCGCTACGTAGTAGTCTGCAAGGAACTTGACCCACCCGCGCTGTCGTATGTTCAAGTCTTTTTGATCAAAAAATATATTTTAGGCTTTTGTAGTCTGTGAAGATCTCCAACTTCGCACCATACACATAGTGCCGCTATAACTTTAACGCAAAGATTATTGCTGCCAGCTCCAAGTCATGGATGGGGTAATTCCTCTCACGAGGGTTTAGCTATCTGGACCTATAAGTTATCATGTTGCCATGCTGCACAAGCACACAACCTAAACCACAGCCTTATAAATCATTAAAAATCTGAAATCTCTTAGCCCCACAAGGAAGACTTAGGATCGAAGCAGACATTAACCTTTCCTTCATGGTTTCGAATGCTCGGGCGCACTCTGACGTCCACACAAACTTCTGATACTTATGAGTAAGAGAAGTGAGGGGAAATGTTATCCGCGAAACGTTCTCCACAAACCTTTGATTGTACCCGACTAGTCCAAGGAAACTCTTGACTTCCATCATGGTTCTCAGAACTGGCCAATCCCTGATGGCCTCAACTTTCACCTGATCCGCCGCCACCCCATCAATACTAATCACATGTCCCAAGAATGTCACATTCTCTAACCAGAACTCACACTTCGAGAACTTAGCATAAAGCTGATTTTCTCTCAGGATCTGCAAGACCACTCTCAAGTAAGTCTCATGCTTCGCCTCCGACTTTGAGTACATTAGGATATCATCGATAAACAACACCACAAACGAATCCACGTACTCATGAAACACTCAGTTCATCAAATCCATGAACACCGATGGCGTGTTTGTCAAACCGAATGACATCACTGAGAACTCAAAGTGACCATACCTCGTCCCAAATGCTGTCTTGGAAATGTCCTCATCCCAAATACACAACTGGTAATACCCCGACTTCATGTCCAACTTGGAGTACATCACCGACCCTACCAATTGGTCAAACAAGTCATCTGTCCGTAGAATTAGATATTATTCTTGACGGTCAGCTTATTCAACTCACTGTAGTCTATATACAATTGCATACTACCATTTTTCTTCTTTACGAACAACATCGACGCACTCTATGGTGAAGAGCTGGGCCTAATGTACCCTTGCTCCAACAGCTTCTGCAGTTGCACTTTGAGCTCGGCTAGCTACTTTGGTGCCATTTTAAATGGAGGACGCGATATCGGCCTTGCGCCTGACATCAATTCAATCGTGAAATTGATCTCACGCTGAGGAGGCACTCCTGAAAGCTCTTCGGGGCACACATCCTCAAACTTTGCCACCACTGACACTTATTTAATTGACATCTTCGTGGAGTGGACCTCCAATAAAGATACGAAAGTTGCACCTCCCTAGTTTACTGCACGAACCATCTGTATGGACAAAATTAGGGAGCAGGCTATTCCACCAAGGCCCTTGAACTTGAGTTATTCTTTTCCCTCGCTCCTTAGGGTCACCACCTTCAATAGGCAGTCAATACTATCCCACTGCTCTATAAGCCAGTCCTTCCCCAAGATGATGTCAAAGTCGGCTAGCGGTAGGATTGCCACCACCAACACGAAGTCAACTTCGCCTAAACACCAACAAATGTGCCCTTTCTTTTCGGCAGTCATGAAAGTCACATTGGGCATGCGCACACTAAGCTCCATATCACACCAATTCTCTGGATAAAACTTTCCTCAAGAAAATAGTATGACGCTCCCAAGTCGAACAACACTCTAGCGGGGTAGCCGGAAACTAGCACGAAGCCTAGAATACATGCAATAAACAAAAAATGTCGCAAATGGTTTTGAACTTGTAAATGAACTCAAACCATTCGTACCTGTCACCACATCGGCTGGACAAATCACTTCATGTTCCCCAAGGATGTAAGCTTTGGGCTGCACTAGAGGGAATCATGAAGCACTGGACTCCGCCACCTTCCCTTTGTCTGCATAACTAGTACCAGAATGCACTGGCTGCTCCAGCCTCCGCTCTGGCTCCGCACCACCCTCAATAAAATTTCATTTTATGCGACCTAGCTTGCCACATTTGTAGCATATCGGTGGTCCCTTGAAACGAGGCTCTCCCAATGTAGCACTGTTCTTCTCTCCTAACCTTAAAGGATAGAGCTTCTTCCTCTACCTACTTCCTTCTAATTTCCACTGCGATTGAGACGCCTTTCCTTCTCCCTGCTTCACTGCATGACCCTTACGACATTGAGTTCGCTCCTTATCACTTTCCAACATCCTAGCAGGTTCAACCAACTCATTGAAGTCTACATTCTTTAAATCTATGAGTGGTTACCTCTATTGGGAATATTGCTCTCAATGTTCCCTAGATTTGAAGAGGCATCACCATCAATACTAAGAGCATAATTATATTTGATGTATGTTCAAGTTCAATATGTGCAGGATGTTCCTTAGAATACGTTGAGACAGGTTGTCTAAGTGTTTGTGACCGGTGGTCACAAGGTAGAATGTTGGAGAGACAGAAATTTATCTAAGTCCACAGGCATTGAGTGAAACTAGTTCACTCAATGCCAGATGTCAAGGAAGGATGCTGGAAGGACAAGAAGTTGTCTAAGTCCACAGGCGTTGAGTGAAGCTAGTTCACACAACGCTAGATGCCAAGAAGCGATGAGTAAAGCATAGACAGTCAAAGCTCAACAGTTTGCAAAGCAGATTTGCGGCTAAGTCCACAGACGTTGAGTGAAGGCAGTTCACTCAATGCCATATAACAAGAGGCATCGAGTAAAGCTCAGTCTGTCAAAGCTTCAGCATTGGCAAGGAAGAAATCCGACTAAGTCCAGAAGTGTTGAGTGAGGACAGCTCACTCAATGTCTGAATAAATAAGCGTTGAGTCAAGCTCACGTAGTCAAAGCATTTGAAGAATCTGTCAAAAATTCTAGCTAAGTTCAGAAGCGTTGAGTGAGGACGGCTTGCTCAACGATCAAAGAAAAAAGCGTCGACAGACTAGTGTTCAGTCAAAGCTTAAGAAGATATAGATAGAAAAATTTATCTAAGTACTGATGTATTGAGTGACGACAACTCACTCAATGTAAGCTTATCAAGAAGGTCGGCTAAGTACAGAAGCGTTGTGTGAAGGCAGTGTTGGGTCCATTGATCCCAATGTCCTAAATTTGTAAGAAGTCAAACAGGTCAATGGTATATAAATAGTTGTATTTAATGTATGTTTATGTTCATTCATACAGGTTGGTCTTTATCATAATGATTGGACATATAGTTCAAGAGACAATGACAGGTGGACTCAAAGTGATAGGCAGGAAATTCAGAAAAATGTCTAAGTCCAGAAGCGTTGAGTGAGGCAAGCTCACTCAACATCATACATCTAATAGCACTGAGAGAAGGCTGGTAGTCAAAGCTTATACTATTGAAAAGACAGAAATGTGGCTAAGTCCACTGGCGTTGAATGAGCTCAACTCACTTAACACCATATGGCCAGAATCATTGAGTCAAGGATATCATGTCAAAGCCTAAGCAGTGGAAGCCAGAAAATTGATTAAGTCCAGAAGAGTTGAGTGAAGCTTCATCACTCAATGTCATGCTGAGTGTGTCAATGTCAAACTTCAGCAAGAATGCAAGATTACAGAAAATCAGGCTAAGTATAAAAGCATTGAGTGAAGCTTATACACTCAATGCTCTTAACACCATCAGACAGAAAGCTAAAGAATATGGCTAAGGAAAAAAGCGTTGAGTGAGGCATATACACTCAACGCTTTTAAGAAGAAAGGGCAGAAGAATGTGGTTAAGGCAAAAAGCATTGAATGAGGCATATACACTCAACGCCTAGTAGAGCTAAAATATTTCTAAGTCCACATTCATTAAGTATGGCCTATTCACTAAACACCACTCAACGCCTAGCAGAGCTGAAGAAAATTCTAAGTCCAAAATTGTCGAGCTGAGCTTTGAGTTCGTTGAACTGAGTACAGAGTTCGTCGAACTCAGCTTTCACTTATTCGTCAACCTGAGGATTTCTAAAATGATGCTTGATTTCGTCGAGCCGAGCTCTGGGTTCATCGAACTGAGTCTTGAGTTCGTCGAACTAAGGATTTCTGAAATGATGCTTGATTTCGTCAAGCTGAGCTCTGGGTTCGTTGAACTGATTTTTGAGTACGTCGATCTGAGGATTTCTGAAATATTGTTTGATTTTACTAAGTCCAGAATGATGCTGATGTCAGCAAATTCAATAAGTCAACGATTTTTTGATTCGTTATTTAAATGCTGCAAATCGACATTAAGGTCGTCGTTAGTCTACAGTGAATCTCAATTTGATTAAGCTGAGGTTTTAACCACCGTTAAAATTGGGACACGTGTTAATCATGCCACAAATCTACGAGATTATAAATAACAATTGGGATCAAGATCAAATAAATTTTTCTGATTAATATTCTGAAAACGAGAAGCGGGAGTTCGTCTTCTTCATCCACCATTGTTACAGAACCAAGAGCTTCAATTGATAAATCTGAAGGGTTTCTGAGTTTGCTGGTGCAGTCGACATCTGCTGCAGCAAGAACAGAGGATCTCTCTGAGGAAGATGAATCAGTCTAGGCAAGACCTAGCTGAAGTTGATTCACGATCCAAGCCGAGCCAAATATGAAGATCTTTCTCTGGATTGTTGAAGAAGAAGAAGATATCTGTACAGAGTTTTCTTTGGACAGAAGAAGAGACAGAGCAATTCATTTCCTGCCAATAAAGGTAAGCTGATTGAAGACATTTATTCTTAATCTTCCTCCTTCATCAGCAAGAACATGATCAACGTCCTGAGGAACTTCCAACACAAGTCGCGGATAGTCGAAGATTGTCATTCTTGTTACTGGGAAGCAGATAGGACTAAGATTTACTTAGCCCTGGAAGAAATTGACTCAGAGAACAATTTCTTTTGAGTCAAATCAACAACTCTTTCAAAATCAGTGAATCTGTGAAAGATTTGTGTTGAGGCCTAAATTGATTAGGCTGTGTGAAGAGATCTGTGAGATCTTTTTGTAAAGCCTAAATTATAAAGGTTATGAGACAAATCTGTGCGATCTGTGTTAGGGTCGTGGGCCTGTGATTGGATTCCTGTGTGGATCAGTGTGGGGCTGTTTCTCCCAGCCCGTGTAAAGTGTATTTGTGTCTATGTGTGGTTGTTAGGAGATTACTATGTGGAGGGTTGTGAGCCAGTGTTGTAAGTCTCAGTGGAGACTGACTGATCCGGTGGAATCGTGTTGTAATCTCTTAGGAGCCATAGTTTTTGGAGAAGATCCTTGTCTAACATATTGTTAGAAAGGCGGAGCGGGACAGTGGATGTACCCTTACACTAGGGAACCACTATACAAATCTGGTGTGCAGTGTATTGTGTTTTGCTGTGCTAAGTATTGTGGTATTGAAAGCTGAATTAAGTATACACAGTAGGACTTAAGTCATAGAAGATTTTAAATAATCTTAAACAGACTGCAATAACCTATTCACCCCCCCCCCCCCCCCCCGCCGCCCTCTAGGTGATTAAGTACCCTTGTAATCAAAGACTTTCAGGTAGTTCACTCAACGCCTCATCAAGGAAGACAGACAACGACAGAGGCGTTGAGTGATGAAGGTTCACTCAACGCATAGTAGTGCAAAAGTAATTGACTAAGTCCAAATGTGTTAAGTGATGAAGGTTCACTCAATGCACTTAACGTTTGACAGTGCAGATTATCTGGCTATGTATTTTTTGCGTTGAGTGAAGGATATTCACTCAAAGCACTCAACGCCTGGGATGAAACTGTGAATTTGGCTAAGTCCACAGATGCTTACGATAGCAAATGTCAGCAAAGTTCAAACTCGTTGTGGGAAGTCTATAGTACATGACAAATGGCGCCGCAAGCCTACTATATGACGTTTTCTGTAAAAGAAAAGTTACAGCCAATAACTTCATGTGGGCCCACGGGTCAAAGAGCCATTGGACGGCAGAAGATAAAAGCATTGTGATCGGCAAAAGCAAATCAACTTTTAGGGTTTTATCTTTTCTCAAAGAGGCAGAACTTCGTCTTCTTCCTCTCGTCATTATTGCAGAGCTTGAAGTTAAAGTTCAAACCCACTGACCTAAAAGTTCCAGCAGTTAGCTGTAGCGATCTTCACCTGCTACAACAAGTTCAGAAGAGTTTTCTGAGAAAGAAGAAGAAGCAGAGCTATCTGGTTTCTGCAGTCAAGGTTAGCTGAGTGAAGAACAGAAAGAAATGTCAATTTATTTATCTTCATCAGCAAGGTCAGAAACTTGTGTTTCTGAGTGACTTCCAGTAGAAGCAGCAGTTTCCTGAAGATCATCTTTTTTGTAGTTGTGAAGAAGTTGAGGCTGAGTTCATCTCAGCTCTGGAAGAAGAATACTCGGAGAATATTTCTCTGAAGTCAAATAAACAACAACAAACCTTGTCTTTCTATAGGATCCTTCAGATCTGAGTGTAGGACTATTTTATAAAGTCTTTGTGTAGGATCATTTGTTGATCCGAGGTAGGATCCTGTGTGGATCTGTTGAAGTATTAGACCGGGCGACTTCGCGGTCTGTTCCAGCGGTTTGTTGACCGAGCGGTCTGGCGGTCTCTCTGGTGCCTGGAGACCGGGTGGTCTATCGGTCTACCTCTGCGGCCTGTTCTATCCTGCTGGAGTTGCCGAGCGGTTAGCCCATCTGTCTAACCGCGCGGCCTATGCGGTCTCCATTGTTCTAGCCGCTCAGTACTGTAAATGTTTAGTCCCACATTGTTTGTATACTCTCTTTCTTATCTCCTCCATTCTATATAAGGGAGGCCATACCTTTGTAAATGATATCTTTTTTGGATAATAAAATTTCAGTTATTCAAAAGTTTATTCGGCTTGTTCTCTACTTTTCGCTTCTTTTCTCTACTTTCTAACATGGTATCAGAGGGCACGGTCATTTCCTTCTGATTCTGTACGCTCTCTGTTGTTCGCGACTTGTTTTTCGCACTCTGCGACTTGCTTCGCGACTTGGCTCCTTTCTGTCCGCGCGGCTTGTTTCTATCCGCGCGGCCTGTTTCTGTTCGCTGCCCTGTTCGCGCGGCTTGCTTCTTCTTCTTCTCTTCTCCTACTGCTCTTTGTCGCAGCGACCTGTTTCCTTGTCGCCGCGCTCCTTGTTCTTTCCTCCCGCTCCGACTTCCTAGTCGTTGCGGTCTGTCCCTATCCGCGTGTGTTGTCTCTCTACTCGCGGCTTGCTGCTGTGATCTGCCTGACCGTGCGGGTTGTTCCTTTCTCACCCGCATCTTGGTCCCGGTCACCAGCTCTTCTCCTCCCTTCTGTTCGCTCGGCCTTTTTAGTCCGCGCGACCTCTTCCCCGCTGTGCCTTTGACCGTCTTCTCGCAGCTGCTGTGATCTGCCTGACCGTGCGGGTTATTCCTTTCTTACCCGCATCTTGGTCGCGGTCACCTGCTCTTCTCCTCTCTGCTGTTCGCTCGGCCTTTTCAGTCCGCGCGACCTCTTCCCCACTGAGCCTTTGCCTCTTTCAAGCCGCTACTGTTCGCGCGGCTTCGTCTGTTTTTCTAACCGCTTCTGTTCGCGCGGCTTCTTCTGCTTGCCGGGTTCTATGACTACCTCCGGTCTCACCACTACACCTGATGCTCCTTCGGCCTCCGCCTCTTCTAGGCCGTCTGCCTCTGTGGCCACGACGTCGGGTAGTGCCCACGTCGTTACCCAAGGTAAATGGCTGATTGACTCCGGTGCCACCAATCATATGACGGGCAACCCTCATTGCTTCTCCCGTCTTGAGACCCATGACCGCTTACCCCCGGTTCGTGTGGCGGATGGTTCCCCGTCTCCGGTTCATGGGACGGGCATGGTTCAACTCACTCCTTCGCTTTGCTTGGAGGACACCCTCTATGTCCCGAAGTTCCCGTGCAATTTGTTATCAGTTACTACTTTATGCCGGCAACTTCAGTGCTCCGTTTTATTCACTCCCACTACTTGTTCTTTTCAGGACCCGAGGACCCAGCGGACGATTGCTACTGGGACTGAGAGCGGCGGCCTCTACTTCCTCGACGATGTTTCAGCTCTTTCTGCCTACTCCTCCTCCACCGATCTCCTTCAGTGGCATCTTCGTCTTGGACATCCTCCTCCTCGGCTTATTCGTCAGCTTCTGCCCCACTTACCTCCCACCAGTTCTCCGCTCAACTGTGATGCGTGTCAGCTTAGCAAACATCATCGCTCCTCCTTCCCACCGAAGCACGGCCGTGGCTCCTCTCGCATTTTTGATCTAGTTCATTCTGATGTATGGGGTCCTGCTCCTACCCTCACAGTTGGTCGGGGCAGTTCCTATTTTGTCACTTTTATCGATGATTTTACTCGATGTACCTGGGTGTATCTATTAAAAAATCGCTCTGATCTATTTTCTGTTTGGCAATCTTTTTACTTTATGATTAAGACTCAATTTGCTATTTCTATTAAAATCTTACGTTCTGATAATGTCAAGGAATATCTATCTCATGAGTTCTCCGCGTTCTTTCACCAACACGGCCTCATTCATTAAACGACTTGTGTTTACACCTCCCAACAGAATGGGGTGGCGGAACGTAAAAACCGTCACCTGCTTGATGTTGCGCGTACTCTCATGACGCAGATGCACGTCCCTCGCTCCTACTGGGGCTACGCTGTGCTCCTCGCTTGCTATCTCATCAATCGCATTCCCTCCACGGTCCTCCACGGCCGGACTCCCTTCTCCCTTCTCTACCCCCACCAGGAACCTTTTCCTCTTCCTCTCCGTGTTTTTGGCTGTACGGCCTTTGTTCACGCTCCCTCCGCTACCCGCGACAAGCTTTCCCCCCGTTCCACCAAGTGTGTCTTTTTGGGGTACTCTACCACTCAAAAAGGCTATTGCTGCTTTGACCCCCTTCTCCGCAAGCAGTTTGTCTCCGCCGATGTGACTTTTTTCGAAAATGCTTCCTATTTCTCTCCTTCCTCTTCTCTTCCTTCTCTTCCTTCTCTTCCTTCTGATATCTCCGTTCCTTCCACACCTCTCCACGTTTTCCCACCTTCGTCTCCTCCTCCACCCACTCCTTCCCAGTCCGTCTCCCAATCCACCCCTCCACCCTCCTCTCCGCTGCCGTCTCTCTCTAGTCCCGGGCCAGCCTTCTCCGCCACGGACGCTCCGGTCACTGACGCTCCTGTCGCCGACGCTCCCGATGATCTGGATGTTCCCATTGCCCTTCGCAAAGGGGTGCGGGCGTGTACTCAACACCCGCTCATGGCTGTTGTTTCTTATGATCAGCTGTCTCCTTCTCGCAGGTCTTTTGCCTTGGCTATCTCTGCTACTTCTACTCCCCGTACCTATCAGGAGGCTCTCGCTCTCCCTCATTGGAAGTCTGCCATGGATGAGGAGATGGCTACTCTTACTGAACGGGGTACCTGGACTCTGGTTCCTCCTCCCGTGGGCACTGATGTGGTTGGCTGTCGCTGGGTCTTTGTTGTGAAGTTTCGCCCCGATGGCACTGTGGATCGCTACAAAGCCCGGCTGGTGGCCAAGGGCTTTACTCAGACTTATGGCGTTGATTACTTTGATACCTTCTCTCTGGTTGCTCGCCTCAGTACCATCCGGGTTCTCTTTTCTGTGGCTGTTAACCGGGCTTGGGCTATTTCCCAGCTTGATGTGAAGAATGCCTTTCTCTATGGCGATCTTCAGGAGGACGTCTATATGGAGCAACCTCCTGGGTATGTTGCTCAGGGGGAGACACGTGTCTGTCATTTGAAGAAGGCCATTTATGGCCTAAAGCAGATCCCTCGAGCATGGTTCGAAAAATTCAGTGGTATTGTGGCAACCATCGGCTTTCAAAGGAGTTCGGCCGATCACTCCTTGTTCATTCGCAAAACGGCCTCGGGACTGGTGGTTTTAGCCGTATATGTGGATGATATTCTCCTTACTGGTGATGACCGAGATGGGGTGGACTTGACGAAGAAGCACCTTCGTCAGCACTTGGTCACGAAGGATATGGGCTCCCCAAAATACTTTTTGGGGATAGAAATCTCTCGGAAACCTGACTCCTTGGTTCTCTCTCAACGGAAGTATGCCCTTGATCTTCTTCGCGAAGCAGGCTTGACAGGTGCCAAACCAGCTCATCTTCCCATGGCTGTTGGAGAAGACAAAACGTGGACGGATGAATCGCCTCCTCTATCTGATGTCACACGGTGCAGACGTTTGGTGGGCAAACTCATCTATCTCACGGTGACTAGACCCGACATCGCCTACGCTGTAGGAAAGGTCAGTCAGTTTATGCAAGCTCCCAGGGAGTGTCATCTTCAGTCCGCCCTGAAGATTTTAGAGTATATCAAAGCAGCACCGGGCAGAGGGTTACTCTTCCAGAAGAATGGACATCTGAGGGTTGAGGCCTACTCAGATTCAAGTTACGCAGATGACAAAGGCGATCGTAAATCCACGTCAGGTTTTTGTACCTTTGTTGGAGGTAATCTCGTGAGTTGGAAGAGCAAGAAACAGTCTGTTGTTTCCAGATCCAGTGCCGAAGCAGAATACCGGAGTATGGCGTCAACTACGTGTGAGTTAAAGTGGTTGCGGGCTCTCATGCTTGACCTGGGCGAGGTATATGATTGTCCTCTCCCTATGTTCTGTGACAACAAGGCCGCTATACACATATCCAGGAATCCGGTCTTCCATGAGAGAACGAAGCATATAGAGGTTGACTGTCACTTCATTCGGGAGGAGATTTTGAAGAAACAGATTTGTACTCCTTTTGTCACCTCTGACAAGGAGTTGGCAGATATCTTCACCAAGCCGGTTTCTACTTCCTTCTTCCGCATTTGTGACAAGCTGGGCATGATTGATATCTATGCTCCAGCTTGAGGGGGAGTGTTGAAGTATTAGACCGGGCGGCTTCGCGGTCTGTTCCAGCGGTTTGTTGACCGAGCGGTCTGGCGGTCTCTCTGGTGCCTGGAGACCGGGCGGTCTATCGGTCTACCTCTGCGGCCTGTTCTATCCTGCTGGAGTTGCCGAGCGGTTAGCCCATCTGTCTAACCGCGCGGCCTATGCGGTCTCCATTGTTCTAGCCGCTCAGTACTGTAAATGTTTAGTCCAACATTGTTTGTATACTCTCTTTCTTATCTCCTCCATTCTATATAAGGGAGGCCATACCTTTGTAAATGATATCTTTTTTTGGATAATAAAATTTCAGTTATTCAAAAGTTTATTCGACTTGTTCTCTACTTTTCGCTTCTTTTCTCTACTTTCTAACAGGATCTAAGGTAGGGCATGTGTGCCTGAGGTAGGGCAGTTTGCCTGAGGTAGGAGAGTCATTCTCTCTGAGTGATAGGGCATTTATGCCTGAGTTGTAGGATCCTTCTGTGGATCTGAGGTATGGCATTTATGCCTGAGTTGTAGGAGAATCATCCTCTCTGATTTGTAGGGCTAACCTCATAGCTTGAGTTGTAGGACTATTAATTTAGTCTGAGGTAGATGATCTTTGGATCACTGAGTTTTAGGAGCAAGCTTGCTCTGAGGTAGGGCTTTGTGCCTGAAGTAGGTCTTGGAGGAGACTGAGAGATCCTGAAGGATCTGTTTTGTAAGCTCTTAGGAGCCGAGTTCTGGAGAAGTGTCTTGTCTAACATACTATTAGAAAGGTGGGAGGGACAGCGGATATACCCATAATTTGTCGAGCTCTGATCGACGTTTCACCTGCACAATCAAAACGCACGATCAAGAAGAATCGTGTGCTAAGAAAACGCACAACCGTGCTTTTTCCTGAAATCAGAATTCCAGCCTTGGGGAAAATGCACTACCTACACAGCAATGAAACCAAGCTGGAGCACAAGCTCCCAACACCAAAATGCAATCAAAATCAAACAGAAAGAGCCGTGTGGAGCACCATGTGCATACCCCCAACAATAGAATGCACAATTGCACATCCTTGGGCCAGAATAGTGTACAAAATGGTCATAGATCGAACGATGCAAATTTAGCAGATAACCGGTTGAAATGCAGTGCACGAGTGAGAAAACAAGCCCAGATGAGTCCGAAAAACTCTATAAATAACGGACTCATCAAGCTGCTCTCCTATGAGATGCAGCTGTCTTCCAGGAAGGAGGAGGAGACTATCAAAAAATCACAGGCCAAGGAAAAGTCTTTGGCCTTCAAATCAGAGAACACCAAGAAACGCAAGGAGAGGATTGTCTCTCCTCCAAGGTCTATGTTGAAACACCCTATTACTAATTTGGGTCAGGATCATTATGTCTCTAGGAATCTTTGCTTGACCTTCTGTATAGCTTAATAGGTCAATTAGAATTGAGTCTAAGGGTTAGAAGTCTAGGTTTGGAAGCTGCTCTGAAGACCAAGATTCTCTGTCTGAAGACCAAGTCATATCGTCGAGCTCAGCACGACGATTCGTCGAACTCCGGTCGACGATCGTCTAGCTCAACTTCGACAGATCATCGAACTCCATTCGATGATCGCTGAGCTCAACTTCATTATATCGTCGAACTCCATTCGACGATCGGTGAGCTCAGGTCGACGATTTTGACTATGCTTTGGATGTTTATCTCTGAGCTCAGTTCGACGATCTTTGAGCTCAGATCGACGATATTTTGCTGCTTAAGATTTCCTGATCGCTGAGCTCAGCTCGACGATAGCAGAGCTCAGTTCGACGATTTCAGATAACTTCCAGAATTCAAATTCAAAATCAGTTAGGAGTTATTCTGCAATTAATTCAGAGATTTCCTAGCCGTTTTCATTCAATTCTGGACCAAGTTTCAAGGGATTTCTCAAGGAATGTTTCTATGGACTTTCCTCCAGAGGAGATTATGCAATTAAGGATGCAATTAATGCAGGCCAACGGCTATACTTGACAGAGAATGATATTCTATTCTGGACCAGAGAATAATAGACAGAATGTTTTTTGAATCTCAAAACAGAGCACACACAATACAGATTACAGAGACACATTCAAAAATCTTCTGTCTCAAAGAATTCTGAAGAACACACATCCAAGGAGATCAAGTTTTCAAATCTTCAGATCTCTTTAGTTTTCAAAGTGTTCAAGGCCAACATATTTTCCAGACTACAGACATTCAACCTTTCAGCTATTTACTGAAATCATCTATTGCTGGAGTTCAATCTTTGAAGGCCTATCACCCTCAGCAAAGCTTTTCTTCCTGAAGATTTCAAGGATTCAGGGGGAGCTTTGACATCAATCCACATAGTCTTCTCAGTTGTTTGAGAAAGAGAAGACTTCCATCACTCTCTCACCACCACTCTAGGGTTTTTCAAACTCCCTTCAAAAGTTTGAGCTTGGTTTTTGAGCACCTTGTCAAAAGCTCATTGGTGGCAAGACACGTGATCAAAAAATCTGGTTTGGTTTTTGAGCACCTTATTAAAAGCTCATCGGTGCCCAGGACACCTGATCAACTCATCCTACAGTGGATTCCTACCTAGGGTGGTAGAAGAGTGGATGTACCCAAGTTTGGGGAACCACTATATTTCCTTGTGTCTTCTGGTTTTGCTTGTTTTCATTTTTGTTTCTGGCCTTGATTTTTCTGTGCTTAGTTTTTGCTTTGCTTAGTGCTGTGATTAGATTTATTTTTGCTTACCTGCTCATACATATTACAACAATTGTTGTAAAAGTTTGTAAAAGTTTTAAAGCACCATATACTCTATTCACCCCCCTCTAGAGTATATCAGATCTAGTTGCACTTTCAATTGGTATCAGAGGCAGGTTGGTTAAACATACCATACCTGATTGGTTGTACAGGCTAACACCTGAACCCAAAGATCCCAAACTAGATCTGTTCTTCTTTTGTAGTGTATTATTAGATTTTGTTTGCACAAATCATGGCCCAAAACAAAGATTATGCTAGCACCAGACCTCCAGTGTGCAATCTTTCCAAGTTTGCACTTTGGAAGGCAAGGATCAAACTTTACATGAATTCTATTGACGAAGATATCTTTAATTCTGTTTTGACAGTGTGTCCAAGACCCCCAGAGAGCACAAGCACAAATGCTGTGCCACCTCCATCAGGAACAGATGCTGACATCAAGAGATGGAAGGTAGCTGATGCCAAGGCTATGAACATCCTAGCCCAGACAATGTCAGATGACATATTTCAAAAGGTAGCTGAATGCAATTCAGCTAAGGAAATTTGGGACAAGCTCTCAGAAATAGTCTCAGGCTCAGCTGATGAGAGAAAGGATAGAAGATCCCATCTCATCTCCCAATATGAGAATTTCAAGAAGGGAGAGACTGAGTAAGTGGGAGATATGTACAACAGACTAAGTCTAATTGTCAGTGAACTCAGGACATTGGACAAAGAGATCTCTCTAACAGAACTTAATGACAAGATCCTAATGTGCTTCCCCAGCACTTGGGATTCAAGAATCTGGCAAATTAAAGATGCCAGAAGTCTGAATGAGATCACCACTGAAGCTTTGTTGGGTAAGCTCAAATCTTATGAGCTACTCATCAAAAATAGAGAGGAAGAACAAAAGGCTGCCTCACCAGCCACAAGAAAAGAGAAGACCATAGCATTCAAGGCTACTGAGGATCTGCCTAAAGACAAAGCCACAGGCAATGATGAACTACTCAGTCTGTTGGCCAAAGGATTCTACAAAATGACCAGAAAGGACTTCAGAAGAAGATCATACAAGGAGCAGGATAAGCCAAGGTATGACAAGTCCATTAGCAATAAAAAAGACATTATTTGCTTTGGTTGCAGGAAACCAGGGCACATAGTTCCTGACTGTCCAGAGAACAAGAACAAGGATAGAAGGGACAGAAAAGAAATAAGAAAGGAGAAAGACTCCAAAAGGAATGGAAATGGCAAACCTTCTTCAAGCAAAAATAAGCATACAAGAAAAGGGTTTGTTGCTGAATCCTGGAGTGAGACAGAAGAGGAGTCTGAAGCCTCATCCAGCTCCAGTGATGATGAGGATGATGCAGAAGAAAAGGAGTTCTGCATGATGGCAATCAATGCCTCACAGCACAATTCAGAGGAAGAAGAGTCAGAGTCAGACTCAGAGACTCAACCTGAAGAAGATCAGGTAATTGGTTCCTTTGATTTTAGTTCAGAAGATTTCAAATCTGAATTTAAAGCACTGTGTTTAGACCTGCTAAAGTCTGAGAAAGAGATTATCTCTCTCAGAAATCAATTATCTGAACACAATACTTTAAAGTCAGAAAACCTCAAACTCTCTCAGGAGTTGGAGTGCTGTAGGGAACATATAGCTTCACTGAAAAGTGAGCTCTCTGAGGCCAAGAAGCTTGAAGAATCCCTTAATGGGAGAAGCATCAAGCTGATGGACATCACAAGCACAGTGAACTCCAGATTCAACAGTACACTGGGCTTGGGTGCTTCATCCAGCCAACCTATAGTCCTAACAACTCCCATCAAATTCATTTCTGACAAGGGAAAGGGAGTTGTAGAGGTTGCCAGGAAAAATTCTGATCTGCCTCAGAAAACTAAGTCCCAGCAGAAATCGTCGAACGTAGATCGACGATCGCCGAACGAAGATCGACGATCGCCGAACACAGCTCGACGATCTCAAGCAAAATCGTCGAACGCAGATCGACGATCTCAGCCAAAGTCATCGAACGCAGGTCGACGATCTCAAGTGCCTGACCTCACCCATAGTCGACCGTCGAACGGAGCTCGACGATCTGACCCAAGATCGTCGAACGCAGCTCCAAGATCGTCGAACAGAGGTCAGAGCTCTGGAAAATTTTTCAAAGGCAAATCAAAATTGAATCCTAAGGGTCCTTCATCCCAAATCTATAACCCTTATACTAAATGGATTTTACCTCCAAGGAGATATCATCCTGAAGGATATAAGAGTCAACCTGGGATGTCTTTCATTTCTGAATTTAAAGGTTATCAACCTAGGCCCAAGGTAAACTGGGTCAAAAACAAATAAATTGTCTTATGTGCAGGTGAAGACCTATCCAACATCTAACCAGCAATGGTACTTGGATAGTGGGTGCTCTAAGCACATGACAGGGAACAAGGACAACCTCACATCCTTCAGAGCCAAGCTTGGACCCAAAGTTATCTTTGGTGATTCAAACTTTGGACAGACTAAAGGATATGGTGCAGTCCAGATTGGTTCAGTAACCTTCAAGAAGGTAGCTTATGTAGAAGGACTGAAGCACAACCTAATTAGCATCAGTCAACTGTGTGATGAAGGCTACCAGGTGACCTTCAGCAAAGCCTTATGCAAAATCAAGTCAGAGGACAACACAACAGTGTTGACAGGTAAAAGGAAAGGTAACATTTATCTAGTAGATTTTCTTTCAACTGATATAGATATTTGCTTGTTTAACTCTGTCTGTAGACCAAATGTTTTATGGCATAAGAGATTAGGACACCTAAACCTTAGAACTATTGCTAGGCTATCCAAGGACAACCTTGTTAGAGGACTACCTTCTGGCCCCTACAAGAAGGAAGGACTCTGCAGGGCTTGTCAATTAGGCAAGCAAACTAAAAACAGTTTTAAGTCACTTAATAAGAGTGATTCACCTAGGATATTGTATCTGTTACACATGGATCTTTTTGGACCCATCACAGTACAAAGCCTAGGAGGGAAATCCTACACTTTAGTAGTTGTAGATGACTTCTCTAGATTCACTTGGGTGTTCTTTCTAAGGAAGAAGTCTGATAACTTTAAGTGTCTGACAGAGTTTCTCAAATGTATACAGATTGAGTTCAATACTCACATTGCCCTGATCAGAAGTGATCATGGGACAGAGTTTGATTCTCTTCTTATGCAAGAGTTCTGTCAGAGTGAAGGGATCAGGCATACTTTCTCAGCTCCTAGAACTCCTGAACAAAATGGGGTAGCTGAAAGGAAAAATAGAACCCTTATTGAATCTGCCACCACATTATTGTCAGATGCTCATCTACCTCTATCCTTTTGGGCAGAGGCAGTGAACACCTCCAACTATGTGCTGAACAGAAGTCTGATACATAAACTAAAGGGAAAGACTCCCTATGAATTACTCAAAGGGAAGAAACCTAAAGTTGACTATTTTAGAGTATTTGGTTGTATTTGCTACATTCACAATAATGACAAGATATATTTAGCAAAATTTCAAGCCAAAGCTGATGATGGAGTGTTTCTGGGATACTCCATGATCAGCAAGGCCTATAGGGTCTATAATAAATCATCTTTGAAAATTGAGGAATCTGTTCACATTTCATTTGATGAAACTAACATGTCTTTCAAGGAGAAGAATTCTTCTACCATAGAAACTTTGCAGGAACATTCTCTAGTTGAAGATATGAACAAGCTACAGGTTGCTCAAGAGGATGAAAGCAGTGAAGATGAAGAAAATGCTCAACACATTGAAGCACAACTTGAAGAGCCGGTTGTTGTACCACAAGAGGAAACAACAACACAGGTTGGTGAACAATCAACACCCCCTGTTGATTTAGTAACATCAAGAGACCATCCAATTTCCCAAATAATTGGAGAAATCTCAGCTGGTGTGCAAACAAGAAATCAGGTCAACCAAAACCTGTTGCACAACTGCTTCCTATCTCAAATTGAACCTCAGTCCATTCAAGATGCAGAGCAAGATCCACACTGGATCATTACAATGCAAGAGGAGTTGCATCAATTTGAGAGGAACAAAGTATGGGAACTAGTGCCAAAGCCTAAGGATCATTCTATTGTTGGAACAAAATGGGTATTCAGAAACAAACTGGATGATCAAGGAGTAATTATATGGAACAAGGCAAGGCTAGTTGCTCAGGGATATTCTCAAGAAGAAGGAATTGACTACGACCAGACCTTTGCACCTGTTGCAAGATTGGAAGCCATCAGAGTATTTCTAGCTTATGCAGCTCACAAAGTCTTCAAAGTATATCAGATGGATGTCAAAAGTGCTTTCTTGAATGGAGACATCAAAGAGGAAGTCTGTGTCAGACAACCTCCAGGTTTTATCTCTCCAACTTATCCTGATTATGTTTTTAGACTGAACAAAGCATTATATGGTCTCAAGCAAGCTCCTAGAGCATGGTATGAGACCATAGCATGCTTTCTCTTGGAAAATAGTTTTATAAGGGGTAGAGTAGACCAAACTCTTTTCATTAGAACCCATAAGTCCCATACCCTACTAGTACAAATTTATGTAGACGACATTATCTTTGGCTCTACTGACTCCAAATTGTGCAGAAGGTTTTCTAACCTGATGCATTCTAAATTTGAGATGAGTAGCATGGGTGAGCTATCCTTCTTCCTAGGATTGCAAGTCAAGCAACATGATGAAGGCATCTTTATTTCTCAAACCAAATATGCAAATGAATTGGTTAAGAAATTTGGTATGTCTGAGGCATCTTGTACGAAAACACCCATGCCTACTAATGCTGTATTGGATGCTGATGAACATGGGAAACCTGTTGATCAGACAACATATAGAGCAATGATTGGCTCTTTATTGTATCTTACAGCTAGTAGACCAGATATAATGTTTGCTACATGTATATGTGCTAGGTTCCAAGTAAGCCCTAGAGAGTCACACCTAACATTAGTAAAGAGGATTCTCAGGTATGTTAAAAGTTGTCCAAATCTAGGTCTCTGGTATCCAAAAGATTCAGCATTTGAGTTAACTGGATTCTCTGATGCTGATTATGCTGGATGCAAAATTGACAGGAAAAGCACCAGTGGAACTTGTCAGTTCCTTGGTGACAGACTTGTCTCTTGGTTTTGTAAGAAACAAACATCTGTGTCAACTTCAACTGCTGAAGCTGAATATATGTCTGCAGGCAGTTGATGTTCACAAATCTTGTGGATTCAAAACCAACTCCTAGACTGTGGTTACAACTTAGAGAAGTCTAAAATCTTTTGTGACAATACAAGTGCTATTTCCATAGCTCAAAATCCAGTCCTCCATAGTAGGATAAAATACATAGAGATTAGGCATCACTTCTTAAGGGATAATGTTGAAAAGAATAAAATTGAATTACATTATATCCCAACTGATTTACAAAGGGGAGATATTTTCACCAAGCCTTTGGATGAAAAGAAACACACCTTCTTCCTAAATCAGTTAGGAATGTTAGATGGAGGAAGCCTTAAATAATATCCAAGATTTTGAAAGCTTAAAAATTGACCAATACTAGGCAAACATTCTGATTCTTCTTAGTATCTAGAATTTTTCTGATCTCTGAACTGCGCTCGACGATTTGCCCCAAGATCGTCGAACGGAGATCGACGATTTCCAAAATCGTCGAACTGAGTTCAGCGCCTCTCAGATAGTATGAACTATCTCTTCCGGTCAACGATCGTCGAACGGCGCTCGACGATTTTGTTCTCTGAACGATCGTCGAACGGAGCTCGACGCTCTCCAATATCGTCGAACGGAGATCGACGATGTTGAAGTCTCTTCACATTCCTTTAGAAGCCTCGATCGTCGAACTGAGTTCAACGATCTTTCCAATTCTGCGTCGAACCCTAATATAAAACTCATTTTTCGCCGTCGTTCTCTTTTGCGCTTTCGATTTCTCTGCAAGAATTTTCTTTCCCTCCAAACAGTTCTACGCTTGGTCGTTTTGTTTGTTGAGTTTTTGCAGCTACAAATGGCTGTGTCAGTTGCTGTTCTTGCTGCAATGAAGTTTGATGCAGGTTTTGATATTGATATAGAATCTTTCAGCACCACTGATCAGATCTTTCAAGATATACTGGGTTTGTTCCATGGTCAGAATCTGACTGCCCTCATGACCACCAGGATCAAGTTGGCTTCTGATGAAATCAAGGAGTGGGTTTATACTGCTCATAATCAAGATAACAGCACTATAGTTGGGTCAATAGCTGGAAATCAGGTACCCTTGACCCCCACAATTTTAACAAAAGTTTTTGGATTGAGAAATGGAGAAGAATCTGCTGAGTTATCTGGAGAAGAGTATTCTGACCTGCTTGCCAGGATGGGTCATCCAGAGGGAAACCCTAGCAAGCTATTCAAAAGGAATCTGTCTGTTGAATATAGGTTCATGGCAGATGTGGTGGGAAAAGTGCTCCTGGCAAAGCACTCAGCACATGATACAATATCCAGACATCAGCTCTGTCTCATGGGAGCTCTTGTGGACAAGAAAAATCTGAACTGGGGAGAGGTTTTCTTTGACCTCATCAAAAAGAAAATAAACAAAAGTTTTGTTAATTTTGGAAGACTTATTGGAGTATTTCTGCAGCACAGGTGTCCTGCCTTGCTGGTCTCCTCTGGAGTTCATATCAATGCCTCCAAGAGACTAACTTGTGCCCTCTTTGGCAAGTGGGACAGGCAAATAAGCAAGCCTAGCAGGCCCTCCTCCAGTGCCCCTTCAGGCACAAGGACTCCAAGAGTCACTCCTCCACAGGTCTCTGCCCCTGCAGATGACCTGGCTGCTGCTGCTGCCTCTCCTCCTCCTCCTATTCCATCCCTGCCCCTACCATCCACCATTCCAGCTCCCTCCACCATCACCATATCTAGCCCATCTCCAACATCAACTCCATCTCCAGTCCCTGTTCTTTCTACACCAGAAGAACATTTCCACCCTCTGTTCTCCTACCCTCCACCAGTTATCTCCTCATCACCATCCATTCCATCCTTCACCCTACTGGATGATTCCTTTATGGATGATTCCCCATCCTCCCCTCCTGACTTACCTACCTCCTCCACTTCATTCCAAGATCTCCTCCACCACATCATAGACCAACCAACATTCACCCCATCCATATCCCTTCCCTATCCTCCATATCCACCCTACCAACACCTCAGCCATCCATACCAACATTCTCCAGCCCTTCCCTTCCAGCATCCCCAGCTGCTTCCATACCATCTACCTCTGCTCCAGCTGTTGAGCAAGTAGACCTCTCAGCCCTAGCTGACAGGTTGTATGAGTTACTTGCCCCCAGGCTAACTCTACTTTTAGAGACCTCCTTGGCTCCTCTACACCTGTCAGTGGCAGCTCTTTCTGCCAGGCTCTCTTCCCTCCTTCCTCAGGCAGCACCTATAGCAGTGTGCCTTGATCCAGATGTATCTGCATCTAAGCAGGGGGAGATGCCATATGAAGAGAATCTTCATGCTGTTGCTGCTGCTGTTTTTGTGACTGCTGCTCCTCCTCTGGCTGTTGCTGCTGCTGTGCCTCCTACTGCAGTTCTTGCAATAGACCTCAGGTCTTTGCTATCTGTTTTTGATTCTGCCTACTTTATGTTGAAATTTGTGAAGTGGAAGTGGGTGACGGGACAGGTCGGGCGGCCTGGGGTGGACAGCATTGGCGGACTAGGCGGACTGGGCGGACTGAGATTTGCAGCCTGGTGGAAGGTCTAGTGAGAAGCCAGTTGTTTTTCTGGGCAGTTTGCACGGGTTGAGTCCGCAGACTATGCGGCCTGGTTTCTGCGGATCGGGTGGTTGCTGATTGGCTTCAAGGAGCAGCCTGAGCGGATGAAGGCTTGCGGACTGGTGCATTGCTCAGTGGCCGCGGGTGCAAGCTTGTGCTGATAGGCGGTTTGGCTCGTGTTCGCGGGGAGCTTGCGGACTGGAGTGTCCGCGGTGTGGGCTGTTGCGGACTGGGCTTGGAGCTTGGCTGAGGCCTTGTCGAGCTCTGGTGGCACAGCAGGCGATTTGCTGTGGAGGTCATTTAGCGGACTTGGTTTGGAGTCCGGGGTTGGCTGCTGCGTTGGACAGAAGTGCGAGGAGCTCGCGGACTCTTGGCGGTCTGTGCTAGGGTGTTTGGCGGACGAGAGTTTGTGTCCGCCATGCTCGCATTGGCCCTTGATGGTTTTGGACTTGGTCACACTTTGTGCCAAGGCCATGGTGTCCGCGGTATCCACCAAGTCCGCTGTGACCGGGCGGACTGTTGCTGTCTTCCTTTGGTCGTGAACTTGTGGCGGATTGAGGTGTGAGTCTTGCGGACTGCCTCGGGTTGGTGCGGACTGCCATTGAAGGGGGTTGCTGTCATGCAGTGGTTGGAGCTTTGCGGGCTGGTGCCTTGTCTGCATCGCTTGGGCGGACTGGAGAGGGTTCGCAATGGTTGCCTTGCTCCTGGTGGTTTTCCTTGGTATCCGGCTAAGTCCATGCGGACTCGGCGGACGGTGTTTTTGCTATCGCGCGGGCTGGGGTGGTGACGCTATCTCTTGGGCGGTGACCACACTCCTCACCTTGCCTATAAATAGGACCCCCCCTGTCATAACCTAAATAACGAGAGTGAACAGTAAGTTGGGGTGTGCAAGGAGCTGCGGTCTGTGTTTGTCAGTCCGCGCGGATTGTTTCAGGCTGACGGTTTGCTGTGTGCAGGTCGCGCGGATAGCTTCAAGGAGCCAGGAGTTTGGCTGTGACTTCGGTCAAGTGCTTGGAAGTGTGCGGTCTCTGCGGACTCAGCAGGAGGTCGCTCTGCGGCTTGTCAGTTCTGGTTCAACTTTGCCAGTTTCAATAACCTGTCCGCCGGCTTCAGGCGGGTATGGGTGTTCCTCGGTTCAAGTTCAGCAGGAGGCGAATAACGGTGTGTCCGCGCGGCCTCGCGGCTTCGGCGGACTCCGTGTCTATTCGGCGGATTGCAGCATTGCTTGGGCGAGCTCAGCGGACTCGGCGACCTCGGCGACCTCGCGGTCTCGGCGGACTCGGGTGCTGTCCGCCCGGCTTGTTTTTTGGTGCTTCTGTTTTTAGCTGTTATACTAGCAAAATCATGTCTCGCAATGTATGCCTCGCATTGTAAAGAAGTGAATGAATAAAAGATCTGCTTGTGCTTCCATTGTTTGTTGGGATTTACCTTTGTACCTCTAGTCCTTGGTTTCCGCTGGTTCAACGTGCGAACTGGGTAGTTCCGAAGATATTAATTTGGCGTTTGGGCTATCTTGCTGACCACGTTGAGAAAATTTAACATGGTATCAGAGGGAGGTTTCTGAGGTCAGCTGCGTGAGCGGGAGTCAGCCAGTGTTGTTACTCAGTGATTGAGTGGTGATCAACCTGTGTTGTTGCTCGGAGCTGCTGAAAGGTTGCCAACAGGTGTTGCAATGGAAGGGAGTCTTGCAAGGGGGCTGGGCATTGAACTCTTAATGCCGACGAACTTTAAGAAGTGGAAGTCGTGCATGAAGAGTTATCTTCTTGGCGAGGAGCTGTGGGAAGTCGTTGGTGGAGACGACAGACAGGAAGTCACTGCTGCTTTCGGTACTGCTGAGCAGGTTAGGCTCTGGAGAAGAACAAATGCTAAGGCGGAGTTCATTCTGAAGAGAGCTGTGTCTCCGGAACTGTTTGATCACATCATTGGATGTGAGTCGGCTGCTGATATTTGGACAACCATTGATGAGTTGTTCAATAGGAAGAATGTGGCGCGGCTTCAGTTCCTGGAGAATGAGTTGGCCAGGGAAACTCAGGGAGACCTTTCCATCTCCAAGTACTTCTTAAAGATGAAGAGCTTGTGTGCTGAGCTGTCGGCACTGGATCCTGATGAGCCTATCTCTGAGGCAAAGATGAAAAGGCACATTATCCGCGGCTTGTGGAAGGAGTATGTGGCCTTTGTTACATCTGTTCAAGGGTGGGCTACTCAACCGTCGTTGCTGGAGCTGGAGAATCTGCTTGCCTCGCAGGAGAGCTTAGCAAGGCAGATGGCTGGAGTGAACCTGAATCAGGAAGGCAGTGAAGCTCTCTTCTCAGGCAAGAAGAAAGGATGGGAAGGGAAGAAGAAGAAGAAGGTGCAGGCCGCTGGTGAGAAGGAGACTTCAACTTCATATCCACCGGAGAGGAGCAATGCTCCTAAGGACTGAAGAAGAATCTGAAGTGCTACCGGTGTCATCAGCGAGGGCACTTCAAGTGGGACTGCAAGGTCAAACTGCAGCCTGGGCATGCTGCGGGAAAGGAGGAAGCTTGCTCGCGAAGTGAAGAAGCAGAATGGGGCGGAGCTTTCATGACGGGCACTTGTGTCCGGGCCTTGTCTGCTGAGGACTTCAACAGCGAGTGGATCGTGGACTCCGGGTGTGGTCATCACCTCACCGGAGACAAATCTAAGTTCACCTCCATGCAGGCTTACTCAGGTAGTGAAGCTATTATCACTGCTGATAATACTGTTTATGCAGTAGAGAAAGAGGGGGTCGTGTCTTTGGGTAGTGATCAGGGGCCACTCACGTTAAGGAGTGTGTATCACGTGCCGGGCATGAAGAAAAACCTCTTCTCGGTGACCAATGCGGTGGACGCTGGGTATCACGTTCTGTTTGGGCCAACAGACGTGAGGTTCCTTCGCAACGTATCAGCGGTAAAGGCTGATGTTGCTCATGTTGGGAGGAGGGTGAAGAACTTATTTGTTCTTTCCACCAATGCTTATGTTGATAAGATGAGGGCCAATGATAGTGCGGCTATCTGGCATGAGTGGCTGGGGCATGTTGGCATGGACAAGCTGAAGGCAATGGCGAGTAGAAGTTTGGTGAGGGGGTTGCCGAAGTTGTCCTCCTTTGGTGATGGGCATGTTTGTGCGGGCTGTCAATATGGTAAGGCACATCGCCTTCCGTTTGATAAATCACAAACAAGGAGCAAGAAACCACTGGAGTGTATTCATGGCGACCTGATGGGACCAACGGTTACTGCCAGCCTTGGTGGAAGTAGATACATGCTTGTCTTGGTTGATAACTACTCAAGGTATACTTGGGTGTACTTCTTAAAGGAGAAGTCGGAAGCCTTCCGTTTGTTCGTGGAGTTCAAGGAGTTGGTAGAAGGCCGGCTTGGCTTGCGGATTAAGAAGTTTAGAATTGATAACGGGGGGGAGTTTGTCTCCTCCGATTTTTCTAACTTCTGCAGGAAGCACGGGATCCAACGGGAGCTTACTTGTGCTCACACTCCACAACAAAATGGGGTAGCGGAGCGGAAGATCCGTCATTTGACGGAGACCTGCAAATGCTGGCTTCATGCGAAAGATATCCCAAGGTCCTTTTGGGCGGAGGGAATGTCTTGTGCTGCTTATGTTATCAACCGGATGCCACTCAGCCCTATCAACATGAAGACTCCTGTTGAGCTGTTGCTGAAGGAGAAGCCAAGTGTTGAACACCTTAGGGTGTTCGGTTCAACTTGCTACGTGCATGTCCCAGATGCTTCACGGACAAAGCTGGATGCGAAGGCAAGGAAACTTGTCTTTGTTGGCTATGACGAGCGGAAGAAGGGATGGAAATGCATGGACCCTGTGACGAAGAAGTTCGTGGTGTCAAGAGACGTTGTCTTTGACGAGCTGACGTCATATGGAGGTGGCTCGGTGGAGCTAACCGGAAGTAGCAAGGTTGATGATGCACTGGTGGAGGCTGCTGAAGGCTTGGAAGAGGAGCTTGCTGTTTCACCAGCAGCTCCTGTTGCTTCGAACTCCGAGGCTGAGCCTTCTGGCTCAGGAAGCAGGGGGAGCACTGCTCAATGCTTGCCCCAGGTAGGAGTGGAGCCTGAAGAAGCAACGGAAGCTATGAGCAAGGAGCCGGTTCTTCGGAGATCGAAGAGGGTGGTTAAGCCACCGGCTCGATACTGTGATGGGAATGCAGTGAGCTTTGTCTCCTGCTTCTTTGCAGGTCCTCTGGATGAGCGAGAGCCTGCAAACTTCAACGAGACCACTGGGGTAAAGGAGTGGGATGATGCCATGAAGGAAGAGATTGATGCTCTGAAGAAGAATGAAACCTGGGACCTTGTGCCCAAGGTTGATGGCGTTACTCCAGTTACTTGCAAGTGGGTGTATAAGTTGAAGAAGAAGGCTGATGGGAGCATTGATCGGTTCAAGGCTCGCTTGGTCGCTAGAGGATTCTCACAGCAGTATGGAGAAGACTATGAGGAGACATTCAGTCCAGTTGCGAAGATGACTTCTGTAAGAGTGGTGATCGCCTTGGCTGCTAGCAAGGGATGGAGGTTGTGGCAACTCGATGTGAAGAATGCCTTTCTTTACGGAGAGATTGACAAGGACATCTTCATGGATCAGCCGCTTGGTTTTGTCTCTGAAAAGCATCCGGACTATGTCTGCAAACTCAGGAAGGCTCTCTATGGGTTGAAGCAAGCTCCTAGAGCGTGGTATGGGAAGATTGCAGAGTACTTGCAATTCTGTGGATACCTGGCTTCCAACTCGGATTCAAGCTTGTTCGTCAAGAAGAAGGGGGAGCTACGAGTCTTGGTCCTACTGTATGTGGATGACATGATCATCACAGGGAACTCGGAGGGGGAAGTAGCAAGGCTCAGGGCTGAGCTTGCTATACGCTTTGAGATGAAAGACTTGGGAGAGTTGCATCACTTTCTCGGTCTGGAAGTGGAGAGGAAGGAGTGCGGGGTTCTCATTAGCCAGAAAGGATATGCTGATCGCATTGTGAAACGGTTTGGCATGGGCGAAGGGAAGAAGTGCTCTACTCCACTGGAATCTGGGCTGAAGCTTCGACGAGATGAGGGAAGGGTTATTCATGATCCCTTGGTGTTCAGGGCTCTTGTTGGGAGCTTGATTTATCTGACGATTACAAGGCCGGATATTGCTTATGCTGTTGGCCGAGTAAGTCGGTATATGGCTGAACCAAGGCAATCTCATCTAGTGGCGGCGAAGGGAATTCTGAAGTATGTCAAGGCTTCTTCTGACATGGGACTCCTCTATAGAAGGGACGCGGAGGTTGCGTTGCTCGGGTACACGGATGCTGACTATGGCAATGATTCGGATGATCGAAGGTCTACTTCAGGTTATGTGTTCACTTGCAGTTCAGCTAGAATCTCGTGGTGTAGCAAGAAGCAGGACTCGGTGTCGGTTTCAACCACGGAGGCGGAGTATAAGGCTTCGGCCTTGGCTGCTCGGGAAGCCGTTTGGTTGAGGAGGCTTATAGAGGATGTTCATGAAGAAGTGCAAGGGCCTACTTTACTCCGGGGTGATAATGAGAGTGCTCTCAAACTAGTTAACAATCCAGTGTGTCACGCCAGGACCAAGCATATAGAGATTGATCACCACTTCATCAGGGAGAAGGTGTTGGAGGGGTCTCTGTTGGTCGGGCATGTTCGGAGTGAAGATAATCTTGCTGACATTTTCACGAAGCCACTATCGAAGGGGCCTTTTGAACGCTTGCGCAGCTTGCTGGGCTTGGTCACCACTTCCCACTTCAAGGGGGAGTGTTGAAATTTGTGAAGTGGAAGTGGGTGACGGGACAGGCCGGGCGGCCTGGGGCGGACAGCATTGGCGGACTAGGCGGACTGGGCGGACTGAGATTTGCGGCCTGGTGGAAGGTCTAGTGAGAAGCCAGTTGTTCTTCTGGGCGGTTTGCACGGGTTGAGTCCGTGGACTATGCGATCTGGTTTCTGCGGATTGGGTGGTTGCTGATTGGCTTTGCCAAGGACCGGCCTGAGCGGATGAAGGCTTGCGGACTGGTGCATTGCTCAGTGGCCGCGGGTGCAAGCTTGTGCTGATAGGCGGTTTGGCTCGTGTTCGCGAGGAGCTTGCGGACTGGAGTGTCCGCGGTGTGGGCTATTGCGGACTGGGCTTGGAGCTTGGCTGAGGCCTTGTCAAGCTCTGGTGGCACAGCAGGCGATTTGTTGTGGAGGTCGTTTGGCGGACTGGGTTTGGAGTCCGGGGTTGGCTGCTGCGTTGGAAAGAAGTGCGAGGAGCTCGCGGACTCTTGGCGGTCTGTGCTAGGGTGTTTGGCGGACGAGAGTTTGTGTCCGCCATGCTCGCATTAGCCCTTGATGGTTTTGGACTTGGTCACACTTTGTGCCAAGGCCATGGTGTCCGCGGTATCCGCCAAGTCCGCTGTGACCGGGCGGACTGTTGATGTCTTCCTTTGGTCATGGACTTGTGGCAGATTGAGGTGTGAGTCTTGCGGACTGCCTCGGGTTGGTGCGGACTGCCATTGAAGGGGGTTGATGTCTTGCAGTGGTTGGAGCTTTGCGGGCTGGTGCCTTGTCCGCATCGCTTGGGCGGACTGGAGAGGGTTCGCCAATGGTTGCCTTGCTCCTGGCGGTTTTCCTTGGTATCCGGCTAAGTCCATGCGGACTCGGCGGACGGTGTTTTTGCTATCGCGCGGGCTGGGGTGGTGACGCTATCTCTTGGGCGGTGACCAC
This sequence comes from Platanthera guangdongensis, assembly GCA_039583875.1. NCBI lineage: Eukaryota > Viridiplantae > Streptophyta > Magnoliopsida > Asparagales > Orchidaceae > Platanthera > Platanthera guangdongensis. The sequence goes on from CM077164.1 coordinate 118,876,198, forward strand.
ACTCCTCACCTTGCCTATAAATAGGACCCCCCTGGCATAACCTAAATAACGAGAGTGAACAGTAAGTTGGGGTGTGCAAGGAGCTGCGGTCTGTGTTTGTCAGTCCGCGTGGATTGTTTCAGGCTGACGGTTTGCTGTGTGCAGGTCGCGCGGATAGCTTCAAGGAGCCAGGAGTTTGGCTGTGACTTCGGTCAAGTGCTTGGAAGTGTGCGGTCTCTGCAGACTCAGTAGGAGGTCGCTCTGCGGCTTGTCAGTTCTGGTTCAACTTTGCCAGCTTCAATAACCTGTCCGCCGGCTTCAGGCGGGTAGGGGTGTTCCTCGGTTCAAGTTCAGCAGGAGGCGAATAACGGTGTGTCCGCGCGGCCTCGCGGCTTCGGCGGACTCCGTATCTATTCGGCGGATTGCAGCATAGCTTGGGCGAGCTCAGTGGACTCGGCGACCTCGGCGACCTCGCGGTCTCGGCGGACTCGGGTGCTGTCCGCCCGGCTTGTTTTTTGGTTCTTCTGTTTTCAGCTGTTATACTAGCGAAATCATGTCTCGCTATGTATGCCTCGCATTGTAAAGAAGTGAATGAATAAAAGATCTGCTTGTGCTTCCATTGTTTGTTGGGATTTACCTTTGTACCTCTAGTCCTTGGTTTCCGCTGGTTCAACGTGCGAACTGGGTAGTTCCGAAGATATTAATTTGGCGTTTGGGCTATCTTGCTGACCACGTTGAGAAAATTTAACACTTTAGCTGTCTGCCAGAGGTCCATGCTGTCCAGCCTCCAGAAGACTTATCCAAGGCACTTGTGCCTTTTTCTGGCTGTGACCCCAGCATCCTCTCTTCTTTTGTAAAATCAGTCAGGGTTGCTGCTGCTCCTGAAAATGTTGTTACTGCTGATGCTGAAGTTTCTGCTGTTTCTGCTGAACCATCTTCCAAGGACTTTCTTATGACAGAGGCCACTGAAGTTGAGCCTTCTGCAGACTTTGATGATGCTTCTGTGGCTGTTAGTGAATCTATTGCTGTTAGTGGAGTTTCTGCTGTTGTCAGTGAAGTTTCTGCTGTTGTTAGTGAAGCTGTTGCTGCTGTTGTCACCTGTCCAGAGCCTGCTGATGTTGTTGTTGTACCTTCTCCATCTATTGTTGTCCCTGCTGTTACCATCTCAACCCCTACTGCTGCTGCTGTTTCAGCTTCTGCCTCATCTGCCTCTGTTCAGCTTAAGAAAGATTTAATGAAGAAAATAGATGCTCTATATGATGACCAGAGTTCTGAATCTGATGAATTCAAAACAGACTCTAATGACTCATCTGCTACCATTGCCAGGAAAAGGAAGGCAAGGAGCAAAGCAATGAAAAGGGTTCCTCCTGCTAAAGTTAAGGATAACAATGATATCCCTTATTATATCCTTCATAATTGCTCAATCACTGAACACTGGATGCAATATTCTAAAAACCAGCTGAAAGCCATGAAGAAAAAGAGAAAATATGAGAAGGGTTCATCCCCATTCCAGCACTCTCATCCTCCTCCACCACCTCCTCCTGATGCAGGTGCAGGTGGAAGCTCTGCAAGTCAACCCCCAGCCAGAAGCCAGGCTCCCTATCAACCTCATGCCAGATCCTATCAAAGGGAAAGCCAATCCAGGGGTTCATATTCTAGGAGAGGAGGATATAGAGGTAATCAGAGAGATATTCAAGTATATTCCAAAGGGTACTCCAGGCAGCACCCATATTCTAGGGGAGGACATATCTCATCTGATACATCATCAGGTCCTTTCCCTTATAAGCTAAAAGAGACTGTGTCTGCCAGGCCTCCTCAAGACAATCCTTCCAACAGGTATGAGCCACCTGTACCTTTTGAGGACCCTGAAAACAATCCAGCTGCTTGGACTGCCAGGATGAAGGAATTGGCTGCACTGGATCAGATTAAGAAGGCCAAAGAACAAGGATTAGATTCTTCCAACATCTCTACTATGTCTGAACAGAGACAAAAAGAACTAGAGAGATATGGGTCAAGTAGATTCTTTGATGCTGACAGATACATGGAATTACATCCTGCAGCTATGGTTCCCAGGCCTTCAAAGCAAACATATTTGGGTGCAGCAGATGACACCAGGTCCAACAAGGAAGCCCTAAATCCTAACAAAGAAATTAAAATGATTAAAGGCAAAGAGAAGAAGTGATTTTGTAAGGTGACAATTTCTGGAACTTCTGATTATCTGGATGCTATATATATATCTCTGTGATGTTTCTGCATGTCTAGCTGTTGTTTTTATGTTTTTCTGATTGTATGTTGTTATTTAAAGTTCTTCCAAAGTCTGTAAATAGTAATCCTAACCCAAATAGGGGGAGATTGTTGGAACACCCTATTACTAATTTGGGTCAGGATCACTATGTCTCTAGGAATCTTTGCTTGACCTTCTGTATAGCTTAATAGGTCAATTAGAATTGAGTCTAAGGGTTAGAAGTCTAGGTTTGGAAGCTGCTCTGAAGACCAAGATTCTCTGTCTGAAGACCAAGTCATATCGTCGAGCTCAGCACGACGATTCGTCGAACTCCGGTCGACGATCGTCTAGCTCAACTTCGACAGATCGTCGAACTCCATTCGACGATCGCTGAGCTCAACTTCATTATATCGTCGAACTCCATTCGACGATCGGTGAGCTCAGGTCGACGATTTTGACTATGCTTTGGATGTTTATCTCTGAGCTCAGTTCGACGATCTTTGAGCTCAGATCGACGATATTTTGCTGCTTAAGATTTCCTGATCGCTGAGCTCAACTCGACGATAGCAGAGCTTAGTTCGACGATTTCAGATAACTTCCAGAATTCAAATTCAAAATCAGTTAGGAGTTATTCTGCAATTAATTCAGAGATTTCCTAGCCGTTTCCATTCAATTGTGGACCAAGTTTCAAGGGATTTCTCAAGGAATGTTTCTGTGGACTTTCTTTCAGAGGAGATTATGCAATTAAGGATGCAATTAATGCAGGCCAACGGCTATACTTGACAGAGAATGATATTCTATTCTGGACCAGAGAATAAAAGACAGAATGTTTTTTGAATCTCAAAACAGAGCACACACAATACAGATTACAGAGACACATTCAAAAATCTTTTGTCTCAAAGAATTCTGAAGAACACACATCCAAGGAGATCAAGTTTTCAAATCTTCAGATCTCTTTAGTTTTCAAAGTGTTCAAGGCCAACATATTTTCCAGACTCCAGACATTCAACCTTTCAGCTATTTGCTCAAATCATCTATTGCTGGAGTTCAATCTTTGAAGGCCTATCACCCTCAGCAAAGCTTTTCTTCCTGAAGATTTCAAGGATTCAGGGGGAGCTTTGACATCAATCCACATAGTCTTCTCAGTTGTTTGAGAAAGAGAAGACTTCCATCACTCTCTCACCCCCACTCTGTAAAGGGTTTTTCAAACTCCCTTCAAAAGTTTGAGCTTGGTTTTTGAGGGCCTTGTTAAAAGCTCATTGGTGGCAAGACACCTGATCAAAAAATCTGGTTTGGTTTTTGAGCACCTTATCAAAAGCTCATCGGTGCCCAGGACACCTGATCAACTCATCCTGCAGTGGATTCCTACCTAGGGTGGTAGAAGAGTGGATGTACCCAAGTTTGGGGAACCACTATATTTCCTTGTGTCTTCTGGTTTTGCTTGTTTTCATTTTTGTTTCTGGCCTTGATTTTTCTGTGCTTAGTTTTTGCTTTGCTTAGTGCTGTGATTAGATTTATTTTTGCTTCCCTGCTCACACATATTACAACAATTGTTGTAAAAGTTTGTAAAAGTTTTAAAGCACCATATACTCTATTCCTATGAGATGCAGCTGTCTTCCAGGAAGGAGGAGGAGACTATCAAAAAATCACAGGCCAAGGAAAAGTCTTTGGCCTTCAAATCAGAGAACACCAAGAAACGCAAGGAGAGGATTGTCTCTCCTCCAAGGTCTAACACCCAAATCCCAAGTTGGGTTCAAGTTGGCTGACACGGCATGGGACACGAACGTGTCCTAGGGCGTGTCCTGCTCTGTATGGATGAGCACCCTGTCGAGTGCTCGACGAACTACACTTGACGAGTTCTCGAGAGGGAACACGCCCTGCGACATGGGCATGTCAGAGGGCGTGTCCCCCTTTGGTCGACGAACTTCGCTCGACGAAGCGCACGGTAGAGGCGTGTCTTCAGCCGTGTAAGGGCACATGGCTTGTGACACGGGTGTGTAACATGACCGTGTCTTTTTCTGGATTGGCCAGGGCAGTGAGGCCTGATGAACATGGGCAGGACACGGGTGTGTCTCTGGGCACACAACCTGTGACACGGGCGTGTCACATGGTCGTGTCCCACTCGGGTTGTTTTGGTTGTGTGCAGCCTGTGGTACACGCCCACAGACACGGGCGTGTCCAAAGCCGTGTCAAGTCACATGGCCTGTGACACGGGCGTGTCATATGGCCGTGTACTGTTCTGGAAGAGTCGGTTGTGTGCCTCTTAAGGTACACGGCTTGTGACACGAGCGTGCCACAGGCCGTGTCAGCCACAAATTAGCCTTTTGTGGCAAAATTGTGGCCATCCATTTTATTCAGCTGGGATCTGATGGCCCAGGCTTCTCCCCCCTACTTTAGGTCCGAGAATGAGAAGAGAATTCTAATTCTTCACTTAGCCATTCTCTTTCTAAGGAAGTTAGAGAAAAGAGAGAGCAAGGTGGAGGAGGAGAGAGGATCAGGCCACCGGTGGAGCTGGTGAGTTCTGATTTGCGATCCTAGGCCAGCGTTGTGGAGGCAAGGCCGCTACGGTGCTTTCCAGCTGGCTAGAATTCCATGGCTCCGAAGAGGTCGTCAAGGATAACCATCTTTCTTCTTGGACATGTGAAGTCCTTCCTTTTTGGCATGTGCATGGATTTCCCCCACCAGAGGGTGGATTGTGAAGGGAATTCCTTATGTTGATTCTTGGAATCCCCCTTAGTGTTGCATATATATCCGGAAATAGAGTACGGAATAGGCATGTTGTGTGAAGCCCATCTAGATATGTTGGTCTGGATTGGTGATGTTGTATTTATACAGCGGAGAAGACTCTGTGATTAAACGTGTAGTTTATGGAGTTGATGGGCTGGACCTGTGAAGGGCAGTAGCAGGAAGTACTGGAGTGGTAGTCCAGGAAAATACCCTGGTGATGCTTGTGATGCTTGCTGGGTTGTTCCTGTGAAGGGTAGTAGCAGGAAGTACTAGTGTGAAAGCCCAAGAAAATACCCGTAAATGCTTGTGTTGTATGCTATGTGCTAAGGTTGGGGCTAGGGACGGAAAATGAGTTCTGTCGCTAACGCAAGGCGTGGCTCCTAGCTAACCTATGAATGTGAAGCCAGTACCTCGGGGACAGTCTGGCTATGTATGAGCTTGATGAGCTCATAAAAGGCTTTATGACAAACAGGTAAGGTGAAACCGACTCGCGCCTTCTACTTAGCCGCGAGTACGTTGTTATTCGGTGATGGCAAGGCAACTTGAGCAACGGGGGGTGGTTGATCTGACCTGCGTTATGTCCGTCTGACTTGAAGACCTAAAAGTGCGGTCTGTTGGAGCGCATAGCGAGAGTCTTAGGCATGCGCGCTATGACAACATGGGGGGCTACGGGCCAATCCCGCGTCGTTATAAGACTAAAGTCTCCGGCTGCACACCATGGAGCAAAATGCTCAAGTTTGTCGTTGGGCTTCGGGCCTTGAATGGCGGTGGGCAACTGGTTTATCCGGTACACCAAGAATGTGCCCTGAGTGCACGGATCGTCGGGCCGCGTGGCTAACGGTTGTGATGGATTGTTTGTGCATGAAAGCACACTGTGTGATCTATATATATCTGCATATGAATGACTATGCCTGCAGAGAAGCAATACCACTACCCCGAGAAATGGGTAGGGTCGTTATAAATTGGTCAGCTGAATGTTGACCGTTACCTTGTTTGCCACCGTTGGGTGGGCTGTCCTTGTACAAGTGCTGGAGAGCCGAGCGGGGCATATAAAGGCTGAAGTCCTTGCTGCTGCTGCTGCTAGCCCTTGAAGAGTAAGCTGAAAAATGTTGTGTTATGTTCATGTGTGGCCGGCCTGCACAGATGTTTGGATCTACTCTTGTAAAGAGTAACTGTAAGGCCATAAGGTCAAACGATATTGTATTTGATGTACATTCCTATATAAATGATGGTTTTTATCCCAGTGGACATTCATGGGTGGAGTTCAGTATTTATGTTAAAAGCTTCCGCTAGAATGCTATGAGTTAGGATGCACAACTCTAATATCAACCAGTGACTTCACCGCCTGTTTTGTGGCATATAATGTGGGGCCCCGATCGGACCTTATATTATATTCTATATGAGCAGATGGATATGTTATATTTTTAGTATCAGCTGTCTCGGTCTTTCCCTTTCGAATTCGTGCTCGAATTCTTTTGTGTGGTGGCGAGCACGTGTTTATATGCTTTCTATGTAACTTGTGTGTGATGTGATTGCCACAGGCTTTGCTATGATTCAGAACACATTGGCGAGAGCACTATTTGAGACGGGTACTTCTCATTCATTTCTATCTGTGGACCTTGTGTCACGGATCGGTTTACCGATTCGGTTAATGGTAGATAGGGTGATGGTATTATGACAAATTGCTGTGATGTGGCGGTTCAAATTGGAAGTTGGGAGTTTTGTTTGAACGCATCTGTGCTGTCGATATAGGAATTGGATGTGAGCTTTGGTATCGACTGGCTTTCAGATGAGCTTGTAATTATATGCCAAAGAGATCACACTAGGCCAGAATACCGAGCATGAGATTAAGTTCGCTGGTATGCGAGGAGTGAGCGGGATCTTGATTTCTGCACTCCAAGTCATAAATGCTATTCGGAAGGGCGCAAAGTTATGCTTTATGTTGATTCAGGCTGTTGAGCCAAATGCCAATGTGAGTGATGCTCCAAGTGTATCGGAGTTTGCGGATGTGTTCTCTAAGGATCTTCCTGGGCTACCACCCCAGCGAGAGATCGACTTCACGATTGAGTTGGTTCCAGGTGCGAAATTTGTGGCCCGCTCGCCATATCGCGTAGTGAAAAAGGAAATGGTTGAATTGAAAGTCCAATTGCAAGAGTTGCTGGAGCAGGGATATATACGCCCAAGTATGTCACCTTGGAGTGCACATGTTCTGTTTGTGAAAAAGAAGGACGGTGGCTTACGGTTATGTATTGACTACCGTGAATTGAATAAGCTGATAGAGAAGAACAAGTATATGATTCTACGGATAGATGAATTGTTCGATCAGCTCATGAGATCAATCGTTTATTCTAAATGGGATTTGAAATCGGGATATTACCAGCTGAGGATTCCGGAAGGTGACATTCCCAAGACCGCATTTGGAACACGTTATGGTCATTATGAGTTCACGGTAATTTTGTTTGGGCTATGCAATGCGCCATCAGTGTTTATGGACCTGATGCACCAAACGTTCTGAGAGTACTTGGACTTGTTCGTGATTGTGTTCATCGATGATATTTTGGTCTACTCTCAATCTGAAGCTGATTATGCAAACCACTTGCGGTTGGTGTTGCATACCTTGCGAAGGAATAAGCTCTATGTCAAGTTCTCAAAGTGTGAGTTTTGGCTGTCGTCGGTGGCTTTTCTTGGCCATGTGGTAAGTGGAGAGGGCATAATAGTGGATCTGTCAAAGATAAGGGCCATTCAGGAGTGGCTGGTGTTGTCTTCGGTGGCCGAAGTCAGGAGTTTCCTTGGAATAGCAGGCTACTACAGATGTTTTGTTGAAAACTTCTCGCGGATCACTTTGCCTCTGACCACACTGACGAGGAAGAATCTGAAGTTCGTTTGGACGCCAGAGTGCGCGCGAGCTTTTGAAGAGCTAAAGAATCGGTTGACCATGGCGCCTGTGTTGACATCGCCATGTGGTACCGACAGATATGAGATCTATAATGATGCTTCAGGGAGCGGCTTAGGCTGCGTTCTTCTACAATTTTGGAAAGTGATTGCTTTTAGCTCACGCCAGTTGAAAGTGCATGAGCGAAATTATCTCATCCACGACCTGGAGTTGGCGGCGGTTAACTTTGCACTGAAGCTATGACTGCATTATCTTTATGGCATAAAAGTAGATATATTTACGGACCATAAGAGCCTAAAGTATTTGTTGGAGCAGAAGGATCTGAATATGCGACAACGAAGGTGGATGGAGTTCCTTGGGGACTACTCCTTTGAGATTCATTATATTCTTGAGAAGGGAAACGTGGTCGCTGATGCCTTGAGTGTGAGGACTCCGTCGAATGCAACATGGTTGCAGATGCATGATGAGCCTCTGATCCAGGAGTTGGAAGTGTTAGAGATTTCTTGTGTTGACAAGCATTCCACAGCCGATGCATGTTTGAACTGGACAGAGGTACAGTATGACCTTGCGGACAGGGTTCGACGAACAACAAGCTAGATGAAAGTCTCCAACGCTGCTATGTAAAGGATGGATTAGATGGCCAATTCTCCTAGGATGATGGCCTTTTGCGGAAAGAGGTCCGGTTGTGCTTCCCAAGTATGGGGAAGTTGCGAGAAGAGTTGATGTACGAAGTTCACTTTACAAAGTACTCAATTCACCATGGGAGCACAAAGATGTTCAGGGACATGAAGAAGCTGTTCTGGTGGCTAGGACTAAAGAAAGATATCGCTCATTATGTGGCTAAATGCCAAACGTGTGCTTTGGTCAAGGCGTAATGCCAAAAGACTGGCGGTTTCTTGAAGTCATTGCCAATTCTGGAATGAACGTTCGATGATATTTCAATGGATGTTGTGCACGGGTTGCCGACATCTCAACGCGGGAATGATTCAATCTGGGTGATTGTAGACCGGTTGACAAAAGTGGCTCACTTCCTTCTAAACAAGCGGGACGATTCAGTGGAAAGTTTGGCAAAGCTCTATATGGAGCAGGTCGTACGGCTACACGGTGTTCCTCGTAGCATCGTAAGTGATCGTGATAGGCGATTTACATCGAATAATTGGCGGCTAGTCCATCAGCTGTTGGGTACGAAATTGACGTTCAGTACGGCCTTTCATCCCCAAACATATTTCCAAACTGAGAGGACCAACAGAATAATAGAAGATATGCTCTGAATGTGCGCCCTGGACTTTGGTAAGAGACGGGAAGATCAACTCTATATGGTGGTGTTTTCCTACAACAACAACTGCCAAGAGAGCATCGGTATGACACCGTTTGAAGCACTGTATGGTCGGAAGTGTCGTACACCATTAGCTTGAGCAGAAGCAGGCAAATTCAAATTGTATAGGCATAAAGAAGTCGCTGAAGCTAACTCGACAATACGCGCTATTCGAGAGAGGCTACTGATAGCCCAGGATCTCCAAGCAAAGTACTACAACGCCAAACACCGGAACGTAGAGTTCACGGTGGGCGATTGGGTGTATTTGAAGATCAAACCCTTCAAAGGCGTGTCCAGGATTCGACATCTGAAAAAGTTGAGTCCGAGATATCTTGGTCTGTTTGAAGTGGTGGAGCGAATTGGGGACGTTGCATATCGGCTAGCTCTTTCGGCAGACTTGGGTGGATTACATGATGTATTTCACATCTCGGTGCTTCGGAAAGCCGTCAAAGATCCAGCTCAAGTGATCGAGAAAGATCGTGTACCGGTGGAGTATGGGCTAACGGCGAAAGTTAGGCCCATTCGGATCGAGGATCGCGCCGATAAACAGTTGTGGAGTAAGGCAATCATGATGGTCAAAGTCCGGTGGGATAATTGTGGCCATGAGGAGCTAACATGGGAGCGAGAGCAGACCATGCGAGCTGAATTTCCCGGGCTATTTGTGTAAACTATTATGCAGCGCGTCACAAGATGTATTAAACTTTGATAAAGTTATAACATCTTGTTTTTGATTTCCTTACTGTGTGCAAATTTCGGGATGAAATTTATTGTAAGGAGGGGAGGGTTGTGACACCCCAAATCCCAAGTTGGGTTCAAGTTGGGTGACACGGCCCGGGACACGGACGTGTCCAAGGGCGTGTCCTACTCTGTATGGTTGAGCAGCCTGTCGAGTGCTCAACGAACTACACTCAACGAGTTCTCGAGAGGGAACACGCCCTGTGACACGGGCGTGTTAGAGGGCGTGTCCCCCACTGGTCGACGAACTTCGCTCGACGAAGCGCACGCTGGAGGCGTGTCTGCAGCCGTGTAAGGACACACGGCCTGTGATACGGGCGTGTCATATGACCATGTCCTTTTCTGGATTTGGCCAGGGCAGTGAGGCCTGGTGAACACGGGCAGGACACGGGTGTGTCTCTGGGCACACAGCCTGTGATGAATTGTAAATATATCTAGTTTTATGTATATTATATCAATCGTTTTACTTTATTTTTGTCATTTTTACTTACTTTTGTTCAATAAAATGTTTCTTTTATTGTAAATATTTTGCTAATTTATTTTATTTTGTTTTTCAGGTAAAAATCAAAAAAATCTGCCCAAAATATACATGTAACGCCCGTGTACTATTGGTCACGCCCGTGACCAGGGCGTGACCGGTCAAATTCTAGCGAAATCGACGATTTTTGAAGAGAAAAGCTTGACACGCCTGGAGTCACGCCCGTTTCACCCGACACGGGGCATGACCCAAGCCCGTCTCCATTACGCTCGACGATCGTCGAACCCCCGACACACCCAGAGTCATGCCGTGACCTGGGGCGTGACTTCCGCCACCTGGCCTGACAAACCGCCGCTAACGACTTTCGACACAGACGGTGCCCATTTTAACCTCCCCGACACGCCCACTGGCACGCCTGTGACATGGGGCGTGACAGCCGCGTTTTCAGCCGCAATGTCACATCGCCGTCAGATCACCGAATTCTGCTGTTAAATAATGCTGACACGCCCCCCCCCCCCCCCCCCGACACGCCCGTGTCGGAGGGCGTGTACTTGGAAAGTTTTGCCTATAAAAGGGTAGCTGCTGTATGACTTAAGGGTTCCAAATTTTTGAACCATTTTGATGCTAAGTGCTGCCATTTGGAGCTAGTTTTGGGGCAATGTAAGGATCTTTCCCCCTCCTTTTCAAGTTTGTTTAAGAATTGTAATCAACTTTTTTGTTAATAAAATCTTTTCTTTTCATCCTTATAGTGCTTTGAAAAAACTCTGAAGGCCTCCTTTTCATCAATCCTAAGCACTTTCGTTTTCATTTTCATAACGCGTGTGTGTATGAGCTTAAAATTGCAAAAATTATGTTTTAGAACGAAAATCTTCTTATTTTCCTTTTAAGTTTATCAAACTTTCTAGCCGTTACTATAGACATTTTCCTTATCACATTCTTTAAAATCGGTTTGACTTAGGGTTTTACTTTCATTTTTTTGTTTCACAGCTTTTTAACCCGTTTTACAAAGCTTGAAAACTAGACTATGCGTTACTTTAAATTTTTCAACAACTCCCATTTTTTTAATTACATAAAAATAATTTTGCTCGAATAATTTGTATTTCCACTTTTTATTCATTTCTGTCAAATCTAACGGTAAAAATGCAAACGATTTAATTTTTCGGGCACTTGCTTTGTTCACTTTAACTTCAAAACGTTTTGCTCAAACATTTTTTATTTTGCCTTTTTATGCATTTCTACTACATTCCAGCGGTAGAAATGCAGTCATTTTAATTGTTCAATAACTTCGTTTTTCTTATTTTACGCCTGAGTGCGTGAGTGTATGAGATAATCTTTATCATCTTATTTAATTTATGCAAGTCCGTGTGTGTGTGTTTATTTATGTCGAGTGCGTGAGTAGTTACTTTCAAGTAGAGTGCGTGTGTTGTTTTTATTTTCCGCCTACTCATTTGAGTTAAATGGCTGGATTTTATTCGAGCAAGTGTGTGTGTTTTTATTTACCGCCTACTCACTTGAGTTAAATGGCTGGCCTTTCTTTATTTTTCCTCCTACTCACTTGAGTTAAATGGACGGACTTTATTTCCCGCATACTCGTTTGAGTAGGACTTGTACTCGCATTTATTTTCGCCTACTCGTTAAGAGTTAAATGTCGTGTCTTTATTTCCCTGTAAATATTTGAGAAAGCCCTCTAATCGCATTTATTTTCTCCTACTCGTTTGAGTAGGACTCGCTTTCATTTCAGTCCTACTCTTTTCAGTAGGACTTGTAATTTTCAGCTTTTATTTCCCGCCCCCACTCGTTTGAGTGGGACTTGCAATTTCAATTATGCAATTTTCTCTTTCTTGTAACTTAGGTTTATTTCTGTCTCTTTATTATGTGTTTATATGAATGCGGGTGTGTTTGTTTGTAGTATCTTTTCTAACATTAGGTTATCTTATTTTTCTTCTTATTTTCTTTATAACCCTTCAGCGAATAGTTTAGAACGCTCGAATAACCAAACTCATAAGCTATCCCCATTCCGATGAGTGGTTAATTGCTTTTATCCCTCGATATCGAAGAGCTTTGGGATATAAAATGTTTTAAATAACCAAATGTCTAATTTTTCTATTTAATTAAAAAACTTAAGGTTTACCCCGGGTTAACGACGCGTAGAACCACATATCGATGTGTGGGCTTTATTTCCGTTATCCATACGCTAGCTAGCCAAGAGGCCGTGCATATGGACAGATCACACCTGGGTAAATAGAGTTCCGCACTAACCCTCGAGAGAGGAGGCGCTAACTCTACTGGATTGGGTTCCCCACCTAATAGAGGGGTTCTTAGCGTACTGCGGGCATTAAGGGGAATCCTTCGTCGGACGAGAGCCCGGTCGAATAGCCTTAATGTACAGGTGAGCGATATTCCTAGAGATAGGTGAGCTCATTATTTTGAACCTCCACGGCCAAGTTTCCGCTTTAATTAAATTGAAACTTTAGATCTCTAGTTATTCAAATCTATTTTTAATCCTAACGTAATTCGATACCGGGAGTTATCACTTCATCGACTATATTCTTAAATCTATTTTTGTCCTATTTTAATTAAAACCCTCAACTACTATTTCGGTAAAATAATAGTGTTTTTGGAGCAGTAGGGGTAATCAACCCGTTCCCGGGAATAATACGACCTCGGTATTCTCCCGAATATCGAGTACTACTTGCAATAGGTGCACTTGCCTCCCTTTGCAAGCCCGCGGCGATCGACTCATCGAACCAACCACAATAAGAGTCTGTTCGCGGGCAAATCATGTTTTTGGCGTCGTTGCCAGGGACTTTATTTTGAGTTGTTATTCCGAATCCGAAGTCTATTACTTTTACCTTTATTTATAAAAAACAAAAAAACTTAAAAAAAAAATTTCAAAATCCAAAAAAAAAAAGTTAATTTTCTACTTTCTATTTTAGGGTGTATGACCCGTGGACAGCTTTTGGAGTCCGAAAATTTGGATTTCGATCCTGAGATCGAATGCTCGCTTGCGCGTATTCGGTCTCAACGCCGAAATCCCTCTTTGCATCCCGAAGAATCCATCGGAGAACCCTCTGTCGTTGCTATGGCCGACCCCAATCCGAACGTGGTCGTCGAGCGTACAATGTCATATTACGCCCGGCCGAATTTGGATGATACTGGGTCCAGTATTGTTCGCCCGATATTGGCTAACAATAATTTTGAGATCAAATCGAGCGTTATCCAAATGATCCAAAATACTGTGCAGTTCGATGGACTGCCGGATGAGGACCCGAACGTTCATTTGTCTAGTTTTTTGGAAATTTGCGATACTTTTAAGATCAATGGTGTTACTGATGGCGCCATTCGTTTGCGCCTTTTTCCATTCTCCCTCAGATCCAAAGCTAAGGCGTGGTTGAATTCCCTCCCCCGAGGATGTATCGCCACTTGGGCCGAGCTTGCGGAGCGGTTCTTAACGAAGTATTTTCCGCCCGCCAAAACTGCAAAGTTGCGGGCAGACATTTCTTCGTTCGTGCAGAATGATTCTGAGTCTCTATTTGAGACTTGGGAGTGCTTTAAAGACTTCCTCCGCAAGTGTCCGCACCACGCATTGCCTGCATGGTTGCAGGTCCAAATCTTCTACAATGGGCTTAATTATCAGACGCGTCAAATGATTGACGCGGCTGCCGGGGGTACCTTGAATAATAAGACCCCCGAGGCTGCGCAAGCTCTTATTGAAGAGATGGCTATGAGCGCCTACCAATGGAACGTCCTGCGGGGACGTCCCAAGCAGGCGGTCGGCCTCTTCGAAGTGGATTCCACTACCCACTTAGCCCTTCAAGTTGAAAGGCTGACGAAGCAGGTGGCAGAGATGTCTGCTACCTCCACCACTCCTCCTTGGGCGATTCCCCCTAATGCCGGCGTGGTCAATGAATTCGTAGACTACGTGGGAAATGCTGGGCGACCTTCCTTCACCCCCAACAACAACCCTTATAGCAATAACTATAATCCGGGTTGGAGGAACCACTCCAACTTCTCATGAAGCAATGTGAATAATGCGCAGCGCCCGCCCAACTCTTTCGCGCCCGGATTTCTTCCGCCTCCCCCTCTTCCAAAACCCTCCCCGATGGAGGAGAAATTTTCTAAATATATCACTTCCAACGAGTCAAATATCCGGAACATCACCGGATCGCTAAAAAACTTAGAACTCCAGGTTGGACAGCTTGCGCGAATGATGTCCGAGCGCGCGCTCGGGGCACTGCCGGGAAATACGGAGCCCAATCCGCGGGAGAATATCAACGCTATAACCCTCCGTAGCGGAAAGGAGGTGATCGATCCAAAACGGACCGATCCTCAGGTACATATTTCACCTCCGACCCCTCTTCCCCCTTCTTTGATTACGCCACCTTTACAAATTTTAAATGAAAAATTTATTAAAACGCCCTTGTCATATCCACACAAGCTCGATCGTGAGCGTAAGGATGCGTAATATGAAAAATTTCTTTTATTATTAAAACAAATTCATATTAATGTTCCCTTCTGCGAGGAAATCTCTCAGATGCCTAAATATGCGAAATACTTAAAACAACTTCTTTCCAATAAACAAAAATTAGAAAATATTTCGCATATTTCTCTAAATGTTGACTGCTCAGCCGCTCTTACTAATAAATTTCCCCTAAAAAGAAATGACCCGGGACGGTTCTCCATCCCGTGCCTTTTTAGCAATATATTAGTCAAATAAGCTCTTTTAGATTTAGGCGCGAGCATTAGCTTGATGTCGTTCTCTCTCTTTCAAAAATTAGGTTTGGGCACTCCGTCCCCTACTAAAATGCGAATCCAACTAGAGGATCGCTCGGTTAAGTTTCCCGTCGTGGTAGTGGAGGACATACTTGTCCGAGTTGATAAGTTTATCTTTCCGGTAGACTTCGTCATCTTGGACATCGAGGAGGACACTGATGTACCAATTATACTCGGTCTCCCTTTTCTCGCTACCTCCCGCGCATTAATTGATGTCAGTAATGGTCATCTCCTCCTTTGGGTAGGAGATGACAAAGTTACTTTCTCTATTAATCCCTCCATACGAGACTTGTCATCGAGCGAGGACTTTTGTTATAATTTAGACACATATCTCGAAGATTGTTCTTCCCCTATTTTTGAGTCTACTTTTTTACACGACGATATTTATGCACTTGAAAATTTTAAATGGGATGAGGATACCTCTATAGACTTCCCTTTCGAACCAATTGGTAAGAAATACATAGGAATTAAAACCTCGTTAGAAGAACCGCCCTGCCTTGAACTCAAACCCATACCCGATTCACTCAAATACGCGTTTTTGGGAAAAGATGATACCCTTCCCGTTATCATTTCTTCGCATTTGACCGAATCGGAGACTTCCGATTTATTGAGAGTTTTGTTTAAACATCGCCACGCAATTGCGTGGCAAATTTCTGATCTCAAAGGGATTAACCCGTCTTTCTGCACCCATAAGATTTTCCTTCTCGATAATTGCCGCAAAACTATTCAGCTGCACAGCGACGTCTTAATCCAAACATGAAAGACGTCGTTAAGGCCAAAATTATTAAATTATTAGATGCGGGGATTATTTATCCCATATCGGATAGTACGTGGGTTAGTCCCATTCACGTGGTGCCCAAAATGGGCGGTCTTACCGTAGTGAAGAATGAGCACAATGAACTCGTCCCAACTCGTACTGTTACATGTTGGCTGGTGTGCATCGATTATAGAAAACTAAATGACGCCACCCGTAAGGATCATTTCCCACTACAATTTTTATACCAAATTTTAGAGCGTTTGTCCGGTCATCCGTATTTTTGTTTTCTCGATAGACTATCGGGGTTTTTCCAAATCCCCATTTCCTCAGATGACCAAGAGAAAACAACTTTTACCTGTCTATTTGGTACCTTCTCATATCGAAGAATGCCATTTGGCCTCTACAACGCGCCCGCTACATTCCAAAGATGTATGCTGGTGATCTTTGCCGAGCTGGTAGGAGACATTATGGAAGTCTTTATGGATGACTTCTCTGTTTTCGGAAGCTCTTTCCCGTCCTGTCTTAGTAATTTAGATCGTGTCCTTCTGCGATGCGAGGACACGCATCTTGTTTTAAATTGGGAAAAATGTAACTTTATGGTTCGAGAAGGTTTGGTTCTCGGCCATATGATTTCGTCTAAGGGGATGTAGGTCGATAAGGCCAAAGTTGAAATTATCGAAAAACTTCCCCCGCCTTCCAACGTTAAATCTATTAGGAGTTTCTTAGGGCACGCGGGCTTTTATAGGCGTTTTATTCAAGATTTTTCAAAAATAACAAAGCCACTTACT
This sequence comes from Platanthera guangdongensis, assembly GCA_039583875.1. Lineage (NCBI taxonomy): Eukaryota > Viridiplantae > Streptophyta > Magnoliopsida > Asparagales > Orchidaceae > Platanthera > Platanthera guangdongensis. The sequence goes on from CM077164.1 coordinate 118,892,867, forward strand.
AGCCTCTTGGAAAAGGAATCAAATTTTGTCTTTGATAGCGAATGCGAGTCTGCTTTTAATTTTATAAAATAAAAACTTATCAATTCACCTATTTTAGCGGCGCCCGATTGGACCCTTCCGTTCGAGATTATGTGCGACGCTAGTGATATTGCCGTAGGTGCCGTTCTTGGCCAACGTATAAACAAATATTTTCATCCTATTTACTACGCTAGCAAGACACTCACTTCCACACAAGGAAATTACACGACAACGGAAAAGGAACTTTTAGCCGTCATTTTTTTGCTTTTGATAAGTTTCGCTCGTATATCACGCTATCCAAAGTTATCGTATTTACCTACCATTCTGCCTTAAAATATTTGTTAGCGAAAATGGACGCCAAACCCCGCCTTCTTCGATGGATCCTCCTCTTGCAGGAGTTCGATTTAGAGATCCGGGATAAGAGGGGCGCGGAAAATTTAGTCGCCGATCACCTCTCCCGCTTAGAAAATCCCGCTGCGGAAGCGCTCGTCGAATCTGACATAAATGACAGATTCCCCGAGGAACGCCTCCTTTCCATAACTACTTGTTCATCTTCCACGCCTTGGTTCGCAGATTTTGCGAACTATTTAGTTGCGAGGGTGCTTCCAAAAGACTTTTCGAGCCAGCAAAAGAAAAAATTCTTTTCTAACTTGAAATATTTCTTTTGGGAGGACCCGTTTCTTTTTTGTATCTGCGCGGACTAAGCGGTCCAAAGATGTGTCGCGGGTGTGGAGTGCACGCAAATCCTTAGGCACTGCCACGAGGGTCCAGCTGGTGGGCATTATCAAGCTAACCGGACCACGCGGAAGGCGCTGGAGGCGGGCTTCTTTTGGCCCACTCTATTCAAAGACACTCACAATTTTGTGCGCGCATGTGATAACTGTCAGCGGTCGGGTAACATCTCTCGTCGCGACGAGATGCCCCAAAATTTGTTTTTAGAATGCGAAGTCTTTGATTTATGGGGCATAGATTTCGTTGGCCCCCTACCTCCGTCTTTCAAAAATAATTATATTTTAGTAGCGGTCGACTACGTATCGAGGTGGGCGGAAGCGCAAGCTCTCCCCACCAACGATGCGCGAGTCATCATTACATTTCTTAAAAAACTATTTTCTCGCTTCGGCACTCCGCGCGCTATTGTAAGCGATAGGGGGATGCATTTCTACAACACCCAGATGGCTAAGACGTTAGCTAGATACAGCGTCACGCACAAACTTTCCACACCCTACCACCCGCAAACTAGTGGCCAAGTAGAGGTTGTAAATCGAGATATAAAGCGCATATTAGAGAAAACTGTTTCACTTAATAGGAAAGATTGGTCCATCAAACTCGACGATGCTTTATGGGCTTATCGTACCGCTTACAAAACCGTAATTGGTTGTATACCGTATCGATTAGTGTACGGCAAAGCGTGTCATCTCCCCATAGAATTAGAACATCGCGCACTTTGGGCTTTAAAACTCTTAAATCTCGATGCTAACTTAGCCGCCCAAAATAGAAAAATGCAACTAAACGAGCTCGATGAATGTCGTGCAAATGCTTACGAGAGCAATAAGTTCTATAAGGACCGTTCTAAGTTTTATCACGACCGAAAACTCAAGACCCAAAAAACTTTTTCTCCGGGCGATCTTGTTCTTCTTTATAATTCACGACTTAGACTTTTCTTCGAGAAACTTAGATCACGCTGGTCCGGCGCCTTCAAAGTTGAAGAGGTTTGGCCGTGTGGGACCGTACTCGTCTCCCACCCGGATAAAGGCTCGTTTAAGGTGAACGGTCATCGCTTAAAATTATACATAGCAGGTGATCCTGTGGGCGGTAATTTCAAATCCATAACCCTCCTAGATATATAAACTACCAAAATAGTCAAGCTACGCGACTATAAACAAAGCGCTCCTGGGAGGCACCCCATGTTTATCTTTTTCGCTATCTCTTTACCTTTTTCTTTGCTATTTTCTTCATAATGCAGGGTTCCTAAACTGCGCCTTCCCCACCTCCTGTCAGGGAAGCTTCTACCCCCCCCCCCCCCCCTCTCTTTCTTTTCTTTGTATATATTATCTTACCTGTTTTGTTCCGCATACTTATGTTACAATAATGGGGACAATGTTGGACTTACGTATGGGGGTGTTTTCTTGCTTTTTTTTTCGCACTTCTATTTTCTGCACTGTATTTCTATTTTCTACACTTCCAAAATAAAAATAATATATGAAAAAAACTATATAACAAAAAAAAACACAAAAAAATTGAAAATGAAAAAAAAATCCCAAAAACTTAAGGTCTTGTTTTTTTCTTTCTTTTTAAACAAAAAATTCCAAAAAAAATTGTAAAACAAAATTCCAAAAAAATTATAAAACAAACATTCCAAAAATATTTAGTTTCATTTTGTAAAAATCTTTGTAAATATTTTTGTAAATAATCTTCTCTCTCTCCCCCTTCTTTTTCTCTCTCATTCTTGTAAATAACGTCTCTTTTTCTCGCACTTTTCGCAAAAACTTAAAAATCGGAAAAAAAATCAAAAAAAGATAATAAGTTAAAAAAATTCAAAAAAAGAGGAAAACTAAACAAAAATTAAAAAAAAATTTTGCTTTGAAAAAATTGAAAAATAGCAAACATAGAAAAAAATGAAAAAAATGATACAACTCTAAAAAACCAAAAAAATATTTTGAAACAAATAAATCAAATATACCATCCTTAGTTTTCTTGCTATCCAAAAATTTTGCTTTGAGTTTATTTATATGTGAATTTTATTAATTCTCTGTTTGCTATTCGTTTGTGAATTATAGATTGAAAAATTTAAATAGTCGGGGTTAAGTTTTAAAGAATTTATTATGCTTTGTTAAAAATAGTGAACTTATTTTAGGCACTACTTCTAATTTTTCATTAATAGGAGCACGTGTATTATGTTAGAAAATAACGACTATAGTATTCAATTATGTTTACTTTTAGCTTTCTGAAAAATTGGAACTTACAATTTATTAAGGTTGCTCTCAAAATTGTTTTTAATTAAAAATTTAGTTTTCTTTTCTCACCTTTCTTATCATGACATACTTGGCATGATAAAATTGTTATCCTTAAAAGATCATATGTCAATGGGAATAAGATTTCATTCCGTAAACATAGGCACCCAATAGATTAAAAAAATTATATGTTATGGAGTAAGAGGATAAAATTCATTACTCCTACACATACACATTGGGTTAAATTTTATTATGAAGATGAAAAAAAATTTGATATTAGGAAAATAAGATTTCATTTTGCTAATAATCCAAAAAGAAAAAAAATGGAGGTTCGAGAAAAAATTACCTCACCTCGAATTTCAATTCCTTTTCATAAACCAACATCAACCCCCTTAGCCAATTTCACGATTCTAGATTTAATTCAAAAAACTTTTTTAGAGCATAATTTGTAAATTGCATTATTTCCAATAAAACTCCTATAAGCTAAAAGTTCATATAATTCCAAACTATTCTTGTTAATCTAACCATTATAATTATTGCTTTCTATTTGATTATATCAAGAAGTCTTTTGGCCAAAACTTTTGCGTTATTTAAATCATCTTCATAAATTTAGGACTTAACTCTTACACCCTGTTAATTTATTTAGATCTCTCTTATAATTGATTAAGCGGTAGCTAAATTTAAAGTTTTTTTCTATTCCTTATAAGTTCACCTCAAACTTTTGCTCTGGAATAGCAAAAGCTTAAGTATGGGGGTATTTGATGAATTGTAAATATACCTAGTTTTATGTACATTATATCAGTTGTTTTACTTTATTTTTGTCATTTTTACTTACTTTTATTCAATAAAATGTTTATTTTATTGTAAATATTTTGCTATTTTATTTTATTTTGTTTTTCAGGTAAAAATAAAAAAAATCTGCCCAAAATATACATGTCACGTCCGTGTACTTTTGGTCACGCCCGTGACCAGGCCGTGACCCGTCAAATTCCAGCGAAATCGACGATTTTTGAAGAGAAAAGCTTGGCACGCCTGGAGTCACGCCTGTGTCACCCGACACGGGGCGTGACCCAAGCCCGTGTCCATTTCGCTTGACGATTGTCGAACCCCCGACACGCCCGGAGTCATATCGTGACCTGGGGCGTGACTTCCGCCACCTGGCCCGACAAACTGCCGCCGACGACTTTCGACACAGACGGCGCCCATTTCAACCTCCCCGACACGCCCACCGGCACGCCCACCGGCACGCCCGTGACATGGGGCGTGACTGCCGCGTTTTCAGCCGCAATGTCACATCGCCGTCAGATCACCGAATTCTGCTATTAAATAATACTGACACGCACCCCCCCCCCCCACCCCCCCCCCCACCCCGACACGCCCGTGTCGGCGGGCGTGTACTTGGAATTTTTGCCTATAAAAGGGAAGCTGCTGTATGATTTAAGGGTTCCAAATTTTTGAACCTTTTTGATGCTAAGTGCTGCCGTTTGGAGCTAGTTTTGGGGCTATGTAAGGATCTTTCCCCCTCCTTTTCAAGTTTGTTTAAGCATTGTAATCAACTTTTTTGTTAATAAAATCTTTTCTTTTCATCCTTATAATGCTTTGAAAAAACTCTGAAGGCCTCCTTTTCATCAATCCTAAGTACTTTTTTTTCATTTTTCATAACCCGTGTGTGTGTGTGTATGAGCTTAAAATTGCAAAAATTATGTTTTAAAACGAAAATCTTCATGTTTTCCTTTCAAGTTTATCAAACTTTCTAGTCATTACTATAGCCGTTTTCCTTATCACATTCTTTAAAATCGGTTTGACTTAGGGTTTTACTTTCATTTTTTTTTGTTTCACAGCTTTTTAACCCGTTTTACAAAGCTTTAAAACTAGACTATGTGTTACTTTAAATTTTTCAACAACTCTCATTTTTTAATTACATAAAAAAAAATTTTGCTCGAACAATTTTTATTTCCACTTTTTATTCATTTCTGTCAAAATCTAACAGTAAAAATGCAAACGATTTAATTTTACGGGCACTTGCTTTGTTCACTTTAATTTCAAAACTTTTTGCTCAAACAATTTTTATTTTGCCTTTTTATGCATTTCTACTGCATTCCAGCGACAGAAATGTAGTCATTTTAATTGTTCAATAACTTTGTTTTTCTTATTTTACGCCCGAGTGCGTGAGTGTATGAGATAATCTTTATCATCTTATTTAATTTATGCAAGTGTGTGTGTGTATGTGTTTATTTATGTCGAGTGCATGAGTAGTTACTTTCAAGTAGAGTGCGTGTGTTGTTTTTATTTTCCGCCTACTCATTTGAGTTAAATGGCTGGATTTTATTCGAGCAAGTGTGTGTATTTTTATTTACCGCCTACTTACTTGAGTTAAATGGCTGGCCTTTCTTTATTTTTCCGCCTACTCACTTGAGTTAAATGGACGGACTTTATTTCCCGCCTACTTGCTTGAGTAGGACTTGTACTCGCATTTATTTTCGCCTACTCGTTAAGAGTTAAATGGCGTGTCTTTATTTCCCTGTAAATATTTGGGAAAGCCCTATAATCATATTTATTTTCTCCTACTCGTTTGAGTAGAACTCGCTTTCATTTCAGTCCTACTCGTTTGAGTAGGACTTGTAATTTTCAGCTTTTATTTCCCGCCCCCACTCGTTTGAGTGGGATTTGCAATTTCAATTATGCAATTTTCTCTTTCTTGTAACTTAGGTTTATTTCTGTCTCTTTATTATGTGTTTGGATGAATGCGGGTGTGTTTGTTTGGAGTATCTTTTCTAACATTAGGTTACCTTACTTTTCTTCTTATTTTCTTTATAACCCTTCAGCGAATAGTTTAGAACGCTCGCATAACCAAGCTCATAAGCTATCCCCATTCCGATGAGTGGCTAATTGCTTTTAGCCCTCGGTATCGAAGAGCTTTGGGATATAAAATGTTTTAAATAACCCAATGTCTAATTTTTCTATTTAATTAAAAAACTTAAGGTTTACCCCGGGTTAACGACGCGTAGAACCACATATCGATGTGTGGGCTCTATTTCCGTTATCCATACGCTAGCTAGCCGAGAGGCCGTGCATATGGACAAATCACCCCTGGTTAAATAGAGTTCCGCATTAACACTCGAGAGAGGAGGCGTGTTAACTCTATCGGATTGGGTTCCTCACCCAATAGCGGGGTTCTTAGCGTACTGCGGGCATTAAGGGGAATCCTTCTTCGGACGAGAGCCCGGTGGAATAGCCTTAATGTCCAGGTGAGCGATATTCCTAGAGATAGGTGAGCTCATTATTTTGAACCTCCACGACCAAGTTTCCGCTTTAATTAAATCAAAACTTTAGATCTCTAGTTATTCAAATCTATTTTTAATCCTAACGTAATTCGATACCGGGAGTTATCTCTTCATCAACTATATTCTTAAATCTATTTTCGTCCTATTTTAATTAAAACCCTCAACTAATATTTCGGTAAAATAATAGTGTTTTTGGAGCAGTAGGGGTAATCAACCTGTTCCCGGGAATAATACGAGCTCGGTATTCTCCCGAATATCGAGTACTACTTGTGATTGGTGCACTTGCCTCCCTTTGCAAGCCCGCGACGATCGACTCATCGAACAACCACAATAAGAGTCTGTTTGAGGGCCAATCAGCCTGTGACATGGGCGTGTCACATGGCCGTGTCCCGCTCGGGTTGTTTTGGTTGTGTGCAGCCCGTGGTACACGGCCACAGACACGGGCGTGTCCGAAGCCATGTTAAGTCACACAGCCCGTGACATGGGCGTGTCATATGGCCGTATACTATTCTGGATGAGTCAGTTGTGTGGAGCTTAAGGTACACGGCCTGTGACACGGGCGTGTCACATACCGTGTCAGCCAAAAATTAGCCTTTTGTGGCAAAATTGTGGCCATCCATTTTCTTCAACAGGGATCTGATGGCCCAAGCTTCTCCCCCCTACTTTAAGGCCGAGAATGAGAAAAGAATTCTCATACTTCACTTGTCATTATCTTTCTAAGGAAGTTAGCGAGAAGAGAGAGCAAGGAGGAGGAGAGAGGAGCCGGCTACCAGTGGAGCTGCTGAGTTCTGATTTATGATCCGAGGCCAGCGTTGTTGAGGCAAGGCCGCTACGGTGCTTTCCAGCTGGCTAGAATTCCTTGGCTCCGAAGAGGTCGTCAAGGGTAACGATCTTCCTTCTTGGACATGTGAAGTCCTTCCTTTTTGGCATGTGCATGGATTTCCCCCACCAGAGGGTGGATTATGAAGGGAATTCCTTTGGTTGATTCTTCGAATCCCCCGTAGTGTTGCATATAGATATGGAAATAAAGTACGGAATAAGCAAGTTGTGTGAAGCCCATCTGGACAGGTTGGTTTGGATTGCTGATGCTGCTTTTACACACCGGAGAAGACTCCGTGGTTAAATGTGTAGTTTATGGAGTCGATGGGTTGGACCTGTGAAGGGCAGTACCAGGAAGTACTGGAGTGGTAGTCTTGGAAAAGACCCTTGTGATGCTTGTGATGCTTGCTGGGTTGTACCTGTGAAGGGTAGTAGCAGGAAGTACTGGTGTGAAAGCCCAGGAAAATACCCGTAAATGCTTGTGTTGTATGTTATGTGCTAAGGTTGGTGCTAGGGACGGAAAATAAGTTTTGTCGCTAACGCGAGGCGTGGCTCCTAGTTAACCTATGAATGTGAAGCCAGTCCCTCGGGGACGGTCTGGCTATGTGTGAGCTTGATGAGCTCTTAAAATGCTTTATGTGAAACAGGTAAGGTGAAACCGGCCCACGCCTTCTACTTAGCCGCGAGTACGTTGGTATTTGGTGATGGCAAGGCAACTTGAGCAATGAGGGGTGGTTGATCCGACCTGCGTAATGTCCGTCCGACTTGAAGACCTAAAAGTGCGGTCTGTTGGAGCGCATAGCGAGAGTCTTAGGCCTGCGTGCTACGACACCATGGGGGGCTACGAGCCAATCCCAGGTCGTAATAAGACTAAAGTCTCCGGCTGCACGCCATGTAGCAAAATGCCCAAGTTTGTCGTTGGGCTTCGGGCCTTGAATGGCAATGGGCAACTGGTTTATCCGGTACACCAAGAATGTGCCCGTAGTGCACGGATCGTCGAGCTGTGTGGCTGACGGTTGTGATGGATTGTTTGTGCGTGAAAGCACAATGTGTGATATATATATGTCTGCATATGAATGACTATGCCTGTAGGGAAGGAATACCACTACCCCGGGAAAGGGGTATGGTCGTTATGAATTAGTCAGCTGAATGCTGACCGTTGCCTTGTTTGCCACCGTTGGGTGGGCTGTCCTTGTACAGGTGCTGGAGAGCCAAGCGTGACATATAAACGTTGAAGTCCTTGCTGCTACTGCTGCTAGCCCTTGAAGGCTAAGCTGAAAAATGTTATGTTATGTTCATGTATGGCCGGCCTGCTCGCCGATGTTTGGAAGCCACTTTTGTAAAGAGCAACTGTAAGGCCATAAGTCCAAACGATATTGTATTCGATGTACATTCCTATATAAATGAGGTTGTTTATCTCAGTGGACATTCATGGGTGGAGTTCAGTATTTCTGTTAAAAGCTTCCGCTAGAATGCTATGAGTTAGGATGCGCAACTCTGATATCAACCCGTGACTTCGCCGCCTGTTTTGTGGCATATGATGTGGGGCCCCGGCCGGACCGTCTATTATATGCTATATAAACGGATGGAGATTTTACACAAGGAGACCTGCTGATTAAGAAGCATAGGGCCAAGTTCATCAGACTACAGCAGCTCTGATGAAGAATTTGCTGCCTTCTCTAGGCAGTTCCAGAAGCTGATGAAGAGGAAGCAGTGGGGGCACAGACCTTCATCTTCCTCTCATCACAGGAAGAACCACTCCAAGGGAGACAGGTGTAACAGCCCAAAGTTCTCAAACAGGAAATTTTTGGGTGACACGGCCTAGGACACGGGCGTGTCTTAGGGCGTGTCAAGCTGGAGTCGACGATTTGGTCGCGAGGTCGATGAAATTTGGAGTCGACAGTCGTCGAACAACAGACACGGCCTGCGACACGGGCGTGTCGCAGGGCGTGTCGGGGCCGTGTCGACGATCGTCCTGGGTGTCGACAGTTTTGCGCTCGACGATGTGTCGAGAGGGGGGCACACGGCCCAGGACACGGGCGTGTCCCAGGCCGTGTCGTCGAGTGTCGAGATGTCGAGATCGTCGAGTGTCGAGATGTGGTCGTCGAGCGTCGAGAAGTTGAACACGGCCTGAGACACGGGCGTGTCACAGGGCGTGTCATATCAGGTCGACGAACTCAGCGCGACGAATTTTGAGCTAGGCCATGTCTGAGTGCCGTGTCTGGGCACACGGCCTGCGACACGGGCGTGTTATAGGCCGTGTGAAGTCTCGGGATGTTTTGGGATTATTTTCGCCAGTGCACACGGCCACAGACACGGGCATGTATGAAGGCGTGTTGGGTGACACGGCCCATGACACGGGCGTGTCACTGGTTTGGATCAGTCGGTTGACCACCGCTTGAGGCACATGGCCTGGGACACGGGCGTGTCACAGGCCGTGTCAGGTCAAATTTAGCTTTTCTGGCATTTTTGTGGCCGTCCATTCCTTCAGCCTGGATCCAAAGGCTGAGCTTCTTTCCTCTCTTCCAAAAGGACGAAATCTGAGAATTTATTCTCATTTTACTTAGCCTTTATCTTTCTTCAAGTTAAGAGAGAAAGGAGAGGAAGAAGAAGGAAGAAGGGGAAGGGCTGCTGCTGGTGGTGCTGCGGTTTACCGACAAGAGATCCGAAGCCGGCGCTGCGGAGGAAAAGTTCTTGTGAGCCATTCAAGCTAGCTTTGAAGTCATGGCACCGAAGCGGTCTTCAAGGGTAACGACTTTTCTTCCTTTTGGCATATAGTTGTGATTCCCCCGCCAAGAGGTGGCTGATTTTGGGAGTCTTTTGGGTGATTCATGAAATCCCCTTATTGGCATATAGATCCAGAATTGGAGTACGGAATAGGCATGTTGTGTGAAGCCCATCTGGATAGGTTGGTCTGGATTGGTGATGTTGCATACGAACCGGGGAAGTCTCCGTGATAAACGTGTAGTTTAAGGAGTCAACGGGTTATGCCTGCGAAAAGGAGTAGCAGGAAGTACTGGAGTGGTAGTCCATGAAAATATCTGTGTTATGTTTTGGGTCATACCTGTGGATGAGGCACAGGAAGTACTGGTGTGACTAGGAAAGGCCCTTTGTGATGCTTGATGTCGTAGGGTGTCCACCTGTGAAGCTAGTAACAGGAAGTACTGGCATGGTAGCTAGGAAAGACCCCTGACATTTGTGATTTTGTGGTGTCCACCTGTGAAGAGAGTAACAGGAAGTACTGGGATGCCCAGGAAAGACCCGTTGTTGTGATAAGAAAATGGGTATAGATAAATACCCAGGCTTGAATGTCAAGAACAGGATTGCTGAGACCGACCCGCGCCTTTGATATAGCCATGAGTACGCTATACTCGGAGAAGGCAAGGCGATTTGAGCAACGGGGGGTGGACGATTCGACCTGCGCTATGTCCGTCCGATGTGAGATCAAAAGGTGTGGTCTGTTGGAGCGCATAGCAAGAGTCTTCGGCCTGTGCGCCATGACACAATGGTGGGCTACGGTCCATCCCGGTGTAGGAAGACTAACTTCGGTTGCACGCCAAGGAGTAAATGCTCAAGAGATTTACCGTTGGGTGGTGACCCTGATACGGTGGTGGGCAAGGGCTTTGCCAGAACACCAAGAATGTGCCCTGAGTGCACGGACCGTTGGGCCGGGTGGCGAACGGTTGTGATGGCTTATGTGCGTGAAAGCACATTTTGATGAAATATATTGCCATACTGTGTTATACTATGCCTGCAGGGAAGATTACCGCTACCCCGAGAAAAGGGGTAGGGTCGTTATAATTTGGTCAGCTGAAAGCTGACCGTTGCTTTTGTTTGCCACCGTTGGGTGGATTGTCCCTGTACAGGTGCTGGAGAGCCGAGCGGGACGCATAGAGGTTGAAGTTCCTGTTGTTGTTGCTGCTACTGCTGCTAGCCCTCGAAGGCTATATGTCTCGGAAATGTTCTGTGTTTTCGTTTATTGTGGCCAGCCTGCGCGCCAATTTGTTTAGGCCACTGTTTGACAGCCATGTAAGGCCATAAGGCCAACTCTTTTACTTGTGGTAAGACATTCCTATATCGTATAAAATATGGAGTTTTATATTTGGGCATTCACGAGGAGTTCAAGTTGTAGTCTAGGCTTCCGCTAGAATGCTTTGTGATAGGTGCGATGCGCTACTCTGGTATCATCCTGTACCTTCACCGCCTATTTTGTGATATATCCTATGGGGCCCCGGCCAGACCTTCTAGAATATACCATATGAACGGATGGGGTTGTTACATTTTTGGTATCGGTTGTTTTGGTCTTTCCCTCTCGAAGTCGTGGTCGACTTCTTTTGTGGGGTTGCTAGCACGTGTTTGTGCAAACCAAAGTCTACGAATGAACTCCTGAATGTCCATGATAGGAATGCAATTGGTGTGTTTGAGGAACCTGTGTGTTCTTATTTTGTGTTGTTTGCTTGGGTACGGCCGCTAATGTGTGTGTCTTGTCCACCTTTAGGTGACACGAAGTGGAGCTGGGCCGTTTGAGCCCCAGCGTTCTGATGAAAGTACGGCGCCAGCCGCGGGGCCTACACCTCCACCGTCTGCGGAACATGTGCGTTTAGTTGCGGAGGCTTTATTTACCATGATCCAAGGCCAGCCACTTAGGCAGGAACAAGCGGCTGTGAGGCCAGAACAGGTGGCGGCAAGGCCTGAACCTGTAGTGGATGTGGCACCTCGAGCATCTGAGAAGCAGCTAACGCGGTTTATGAGTTTCCATCCGCCTACGTTCTCGGGAGCGGGGACTCCGACGCAGGCTGAGGATTGGCTATCGCGCGTTAAGCGAGTGATGACGGCGATTGGAACGGCGGAGCATCAGAAAGTTACCTTAGTTGCCTTCCTGCTTGAAGGAGTAGCTCGATTGTGGTGGGATGAGATGGAGTTGCATCATTTGGCGGGTCGTCCTTTAACCCAAGTATCAATGGAAGAATTCTCTCGGCTCTTCCTAGCGAAGCACCTTCCCGCGGCTCAGCGGATAGCCATGGAAAATGAATTCCAAAGGCTAACGCAAGGTGATGGCAGTGTTGACGCATACCTACATGAATTTACTCGCTTGGGGCGGTATGCGGGTTCTATATTTGCGGATGAGCAGAGGAAGACCAATCGGTTCTATGAAGGACTGAGGGACGAGTTGAGGTTCCTTGTGTCAAGTTCGGTGAACCAAGGTTTCCAGGCGTTGGTTGACACTGCGAGCGCTGGAGAAGGATATGAAAAGGGTGCAAGGGAAGAGAGCTTTGGTTGTATCACAACCGGAGTGGAAGTCGCCCCGATCGGGGAAACCAGTTTATAAAAATAGATGGGGCAAGAAGTCCAAGCCTAGTGGACAAGCTCCTTCATCAGTTACAACGGGAGCAACGGCAGGGGCTACCTCCAAGCCAGACACTCGTATCTGCTTCAATTGTGGCCGGATGGGGCATATTGCACGAGATTGTCGGATGCCGCCAAAGAGTGAAAATAAGGCGGGAGCATCTTACGCGGAAAAAAGGGAAGGCGGTGGTGGATTCCTTTGCCTCGCAGGCGCAACCCCGGGTTTACAATCTTGGCCTGCAAGAGGCCATCAAGCAGAGTGACGTTATCACAGGTATGAGTTTAGTTTTGCATATGATATTGTTTGTATGCTTTGCTTAGTACCCCTATGTTTGTGGTTTGTGTGTGACATGTTTGTCACAGGCTTTGTGATGATTCGGGACACGCTGGCGCGAGCATTGTTTGATACGGGTGCATCACATTCTTTTCTGTCTAGTGAGTTTATAGCGCGGCTTGGGATACCCAGTCGTGCAAAGACAGATAGCGTCAGAGTCGTGTTGCCGAATGGCTTTTGGATGCTTGCGGATCAAGCTTGCGATGTGGCGATTCAGTTTGGAAGTCGGGATTTCAGTTTAACTGCATTTGTTTTGCCAATATCGGAATTCGACGTGATTTTTGGGATGGATTGGCTTGCGGAGCAGCATGCTATGATTGATTGCCAGTCTAAAGAAATCACGTTGGGCCAAAATACCGAACAGGAGACAAAGTTCGCGGGTATGCGAGGAGTAGGCGGGACATTGATGTCTGCACTCCAGGTAGTCAAGGTTGTTCGGAAGGGTGCAGAGTGTTACTTTGCACTGATTCAGGCTGTTGAGCCTAAGGCCCATGTTAGTGAGGTTCCGATTGTGGCGGAATTTACAGATGTGTTTCCCACGGATCTCCCTGGGCTACCACCCCAGCGGGAGATTGACTTCACGATCGAGTTGGTGCCAGGTGTGAAACCTGTGGCTCGCTCGCCATATCGCGTCGCGCCAAAAGAGATGGCGGAGTTGAAGGTTCAACTACAAGAAATGCTAGAGCAAGGTTATATACGCCCAAGCATGTCACCTTGGAGCGCGCCTGTGCTTTTTCTAAAGAAGAAAGACGGTGGGTTGCGGTTGTGTATCGATTACCGTGAACTGAATAAGCTGACTGAGAAGAATAAGTATCTGATACCCCGGATTGATGAGTTGTTCGATCAGCTGGTGGGCTCGACCGTCTATTCGAAGTTTGATCTGAAGTCTGGTTATTACCAGTTGAGAATTCGGGAAGGTGACATTCTGAAAACCGCATTTGGAACGTGTTACGGGCACTATGAGTTCACAGTCATGCCATTTAGATTGTGCAATGTGCCCTCGGTGTTTATGGATTTGATGCACCGTATTTTTCGCGAGTACCTGGATCTGTTTGTGATTGTATTCATTGATGACATCCTGGTGTACTCGAAGTCAAAAGCTGAGTATGAGATTCACTTGTGGTTGGTGTTGAACACGTTGAGGCAAAATCAGCTCTATGTCAAGTTCTCGAAGTGCGAGTTTTGGCTATCGTTGGTGGCATTTCTAGGCCATGTGGTGAGTGGAGCGGGCATTGCAGTGGATCCAGCGAAGATAAGGGCCATACAGGAGTGGCCAATGTTGTCTTCCATGGTCAAGGTCAGGCGTTTCCTTGGACTTGCGGGTTACTATCGAAGATTTGTGGAAAACTTTTCGCGGATTGCTTTGGCGCTAACCACATTGACGCGAAAAGATCAGCAGTTCGTTTGGACGCCAAAGTGTGCACGAGCTTTTGAAGAGATGAAGATTCGGTTGACCACGGCGCCGGTGTTGTCTTCGCCACGTGGAACCGATGGATTTGTGATTTATAGTGATGCCTCAGGGAGTGGCCTAGGCTGCGTTCTTCTGCAGAATGGAAAGGTTATTGCTTATGGCTCACGCCAGCTGAAGGTGCACGAGCGAAATTATCCCGTCCATGATTTGGAACTAGCGGCGGTGATTTTTGCACTCAAGTTGTGGCGACACTACCTTTTTGGAGTGCAGGTGGAGATCTATACAGATCACAAGAGCCTAAAGTACCTATTGGATCAGAAAGACTTGAATATGTGACAACGAAGGTGGTTGGAGTTCCTTGGGGACTACACTTTCGAGATTCATTATACGCCTGGGAAGGGAAATGTTGTCGCAGATGCCTTGAGTCAGCGGGTTCCGGCTAGAGCAAATTGGTTACAAAGGCATGATGAACGTCTTATCCAGGAGCTGCAGGAGTTGGAGATTTATTGTGTTGACAAGAATTCCACTGCCACTGCATGTTTGAACTGGACTGAGTTGCAATGTGACCTTGCAGACCGAGTTCGACGGGCAACGGAGTTGGATGACGATCTCTTACGCTATGTTGTTGGAACACCCTATTACTAATTTGGGTCAGGATCACTATGTCTTTAGGAAACCTGTTTTTGACCTCTTTGTATAGATCTAAAGGTCAATTAGAATTGAGTCTAAGGGTTAGTAGTTAGGTTTGGAAGCTGCCCTCAAGACCAAGGATTTTTAGTTTGGAGACTAAGTCATTTCGTCGAGCTCAGTACGATGAATCGTCGAACTCCTATCGACAATCGTTTAGCTCAACTTCGACGGATCGTCGAACTCCATTCGACGATCTCTGAGCTCAACTTCAACAAATCGTAGAACTCCATTCAACGATCTTCGAGCTCAGTTCGACGATCTTGACTCCAGTATTGATTCTCTATCTCTGAGCTCAGTTCGACGATAGTTGAGCTCAGATCGACGATCTTTGTTGCTGTATAAGTCCAAATCGCTGAGCTCAGTTCGATGATAGTGGAGCTCAGTTCGACGTTTTTCTGAAGAGTTAAATGATTTTCAAGATTCAAAATTCAGACAGTTAAGGAGTTATTGTCAGCAATTAATTCAGAAGATCTTGTAGTCGTTTTCATTTATTCTGGAGCAAGTTTCAAGGGATTATCAAGGAATGTTTCACTAGACTTTTCCCCAGAAGACAATTGCAATTAAGGATGTAATTAATGACATGCTAACGGCTATTCTGGACAGAGGATCATTTCTATTCAGAACAAAGGAATAAAAGACAAGATTTTTGAATTCCTGACAAGAAGAAGAGAGTGCACAAGAAGAAGAAGAACAAAATATTCTCTGCAACAACTCTTCTCTGGAACAACATCTTTCTCAACAACAATCACTCAAGAGAAAAAGAAAGAGAGTTGTAGACATTCTCTGTCTCAAAGAATTCACACAAGAACACCATCACCAAAAGGAGATCAACAAATCTGAAATCTTCAGATCTCTTTTGATTCAAGTGTTCAAGGCCATCATCATTCAAGACTCCAGACACCTCACATTTTAGCTGTTGCTGAAATCATCATTTGCTGGAGATCAATTTCTGAAGGCCTATCACCCTACTGCAAAGCTTCATTTCCTGAACAACTACAGATCTCAGGGGGAGCTTTGACAACATCAATATCCACATAGTCTTCTCACTGTCATTGAGAAAAGAAGACTTCCATCACTCTCTCATCCCCACCTCTGTAAAGGGTTTTCAAACTCCCTTCAAAAGATTGTGTTTGGTTTTTGAGCACCTTATCAAAAGCTCATTGGTGGCAAGACACCTGATCAAAAAATCTGGTTTGGTTTTTGAGCACCTTATCAAAAGCTCATTGGTGCCCAGGACACCTGATCAACTCATCCTACAGTGGATTCCTACCTAGGGTGGTAGAAGAGTGGATGTACCCAAGTTTAGCGGAACCACTATAGCTCCTTGTGTCTTCTGGTTGCTTGTCTTTATTTTTGATTCTGGTTGTGATTGTTTTGTGACTAGGTTGCTCTGTGATTAGATAGTTTCTGTGATTAGATTTACTATTTGCTTCCCTATTCACATTTAGAATACAACAACTGTTGTAAAAGTTTTTAAGCACCATACTCTATTCACCCCCCCTCTAGAGTATATCAGATCTAACTCGCACTTTCAATTGGTATCAGAGGCAGGTTGGTTAAAAATACCACATCTCAGTGGTTGCACAGGCTAACACCTGAACCCAGAGATTCCTAGTTAGATCTGCTTGTTGTAGATTTTGTTAGTTCTTCACAAAACATGGCCCAAAACAAAGATTATACTAGCACCAGACATCCAGTGTGCAATCTGTCTAAGTTTGCACTTTGGAAAGCAAGGATTAGACTCTACATGAATTCTATTGACGAGGACATTTTTAATTCTATTTTGACAGTTTGTCCAAGACCTCCAGAGAACACAAGCACAAATGCTGTTCCACCTCCATCAGGAACAGATGCTGATATCAAGAAGTGGAAGGTAGCAGATGCAAAGGCTATGAATATCTTAGCCCAAACTATGCCTGATGACATATTCCAAAAGGTGGCTGAATGTAATTCAGCAAAGGAAATCTGGGATAAGCTCTCTGAAATATTCTCAGGATCAGCTGATGAAAGAAAGGATAGGAGATCCCACCACATATCCTAATATGAGAATTTCAAGAAAGGAGAAGCCGAGTCAGTAGCTGAAATGTATAACAGACTCAGCCTGATAGTCAATGAACTCAAGACTTTGGATAAAGAGATCTCATTGACTGAACTAAATGATAAAATCCTAATGTGCTTCCCAAGCACTTGGGACTCAAGTATCTGGCCAATCAAGGATTCCAGAAGTCTGAATGAGATCACCACAGAAGCTCTCTTGGGCAAGCTCAAATCTTATGAGCTGCTCATCAAGAACAGAGAAGAAGAGCAGAAGGCTGCCTCACCAGTGTAACGCCCCGAAACTCAAAGGAGCGACGGGGGACGTTTTGGGCCAGTTTTGGGTTCTGGCTGCAGGCACACCGCCTGGGACATGGGTGTGTCCCAGGGCATGTTAAGCTTGTGTCAACACTCAGCCGGGAAGTCGACATTTTGAGCTCGACATTGTGTCGAGACTGGGCACACGGCCTGCGACACGGGCGTGTCACAGGGCGTGTCGACCCGTGTCGACACTTAGCCCGCGAATTCGACACTCTGCGTTCGACGAAGTGTCGAGACATGGCACACGGCCTGCGACACGGGCGTGTCGCAGGGCGTGTCGACCCGTGTCGACACTCGTCCCGGGAAGTTGACACTCTTCTCGACGATGTGTCGAGACAAGGCACACGGCCAAGGACACGGGCATGTCCAAGGCCGTGTCATCAGGTCGACGATCTTCGCTCGACAAAGTGTCGAGTGTCGAGACCGTGTACACGGCCTGGAGCCCAAGCATGTTGAGGTGACACGGGCAAGGACACGGGCGTGTCCTAGAACCTGTGCAGTGCTCGGGTTGTTTTCGGGGAAAAATGATGGGGGTACACGGCCGGCCACACGGCCGTGTCAGGTGGAACACGAGTGTGTCAGGTCGAACACGGGCGTGTTCGATACCCGTGTGTGGTTCCAGGCGAGCCGATTTTGATGGCGAATGAGGCATACGGCCCTGGACACGGGCGTGTGCCAGGCCGTGTGCGGTCCAGATTGGGCATTTCAGTCCCGAATTAAAGCCGTTCATTTCTTTAATTGATGATCCAACGGCTGGAGGTTATTCCTGAAGGGATATACCCGGGATTGGACTTAGAAACCCTCACTTTTCATAAGTTATTATCTTTCTAAAATCTTAGAGAGAGAGGAGAGCCAAGGAAGGAAGAAGGAGCTAGATCCGGCCATTGGAGGAGCTATGAAGCTCCAAATCGCGAGCCGACTCCGGATCCACGGAGGCAAAGCTAGTGCGGTGCTTTTCATCCACTTACTTTTCCATGGCGCCAAAGAGGAACGCTGGGGTAACGATTCTCTTCTTGAGCATGAGTAGCTCTCCTTCCTTGCATAGGAAGCCCGCTCTCGCGAGTTTTTTGAGAGTTGGAGGCGTTCCTTCGGGTAGATATGTGAAGTCCCCGTTGTATAGAGTCCGTAAGCAAGAACGGACATAGGCATGATGTGTGAAGCCTACCCGGACATGTTGGTCTGGATCGGTGATGTTGCATTGCATAAATGCCGGAGAAGACTCCGTGCTATTGGTTGTTTTTCGGGTTTTCTACAAGGTAGATTGCAGCAGGGAGCCTTGGGGATTAACCCAAAGGTGCACCCGGAAAATTGGGCGGATGCGTGATCTTGCCAACTTGGTGGCCTGAGAGCCAACTTGAACATAACCGGGTTATGTGAATTGTGATGGAAATGGGACTCGGTGGAAGTTTGACCCGCGCAAATGGCTTAAATTGTCGTTGCGATGTGAGCACGGGTTAGATGGAACCGTACCCGTTCTATGTCGTTCGGTTAAAGAGACCTAAGGGTACGTGGCTCTTGTCGTTGGCATAGATTAGGGTCTTCGACGGTCAATGGCTTAAATTGTCGTTACCCAGGCCAGGAAGACAAAATGCTCATAGGTTCTGTCGTCAAAGTGGCGGTGGTGAGTCCGGAATGTCTATGGCTTTAATTGACGTGTCATCGACCGGTTCACCGAGAATGTGCCCTAAGAGCACGGGGCGTGTGTCCATGCGAGCCAACGTCTATGATGAAATGATTATGGTTATATATTGCTCGCTTATGCTAATGAAATGCAGGGAAGGAGCACCGCCGCCACGAGTTGGGGCGGGATCGTTATAATTTGGTCAGCATTGCTGACCGTTGCCTTGTTTTGCCACCGTGCGGTGGTTTGTTGCTTGCAGGTGCTGCTGGACTAAGCGGTCAATAGTAGGCTAAAGCGCAAGTGCGAAGTCGGCCCTTGAAGGCCTAATTGGAAGTGTTTACTATTTTATTCATGTATGACCGGCCTGCGTGCCGTGGTTTGTAAATCATGTAATATCAAGTGAAACATTTTGTAAGGCCTTAAGGCTCGTGTTGGTATTTGTATAACATTCCTATTTTGTATTAGTGGACATTCATGCTTTAGTGCTGAGTTCTTATTTGCAACTCTTGTTAATCTGCTTTCGCTAGAATGCTCTGTGTAGGACGTTGTGATTGGTTGGATGGTTTCCATGAGTAACCACCCGGTCTGTCTGTGGCATACGGCGTCGGGCCCCGGCCGGACCTACTGTTATATGGTATGCGACAGATAGGGGGTGTTACAATTTGGTATCAGACTACTTGTTTTGGTCGGGCTTAAAATGAAATCGTAGGCGAATTCTTTTTAAGGGGTGGTGAGCACATTGTGTGCGTCATCGTTATAACGGTAAAAGAACCCATGAATGTCCACTTAGGAATGAAAATACTCGTGTTTGAGGAACCTACGTGTTCCTATAATTGTTGTTTGCAATTTTATTTGGTCGCTTAACGGTGTTTTCTACCACTATAGGTGACCAGAAGTGGTGTTGGGCTGTCAGAACGTCGAGTTTCTGAGGCTAGTAGTGCACCGGATGTTGCTCCTGCAACACCTCTATCGACTGAGAACATATGATTGGTGGCTGAAGCGGTGTTGGCCGTGATAAATGCGCAGCCTGTAAGGCAAACGCAACAGCCCGCTCCTGTGATGGAGCAGGAACCTCTTCAAGAGGCTGAGCCGAGGAGAGTGGAGCAAGTGGTTGTGGAACCGGTGGTGCCAAGGAGGGCAACCGAGAGGCAGCTTAAGCATATAATGAGCTTTAACCCTCCGTTATTCTCGTGGTTGGGAACCCCATCTCAGGCTGAAGAATGGCTCTTCAGGGTGAAGAGAGCCATGACAGCAACGGAGACGGAGGAGTGGCAAATGACCACCATTGCTACGTTCCTTTTGGATGGTGAAGCGAGATTATGGTGGGAAGGTTTGGAGCTGCATCATTTGAGAGGTAGACAACTTACAAACGTCCCGATGGAAGAGTTCTCGGGATTGTTCTTAGCAAGATACCTCCCTTCTACTCAGAGGATTTCGGTGGAGAACGAATTTCTGAAGTTGGTTCAGGGTGAGAAGAGCGTGGATGAATATCTCCATGAGTTCACTCGTTTGAGTCGATATGCTAGCTCCACCATCGTGGATGAGGAGCGCAAGACTAATCGCTTCTATGAAGGCTTGAGAGATGAGTTGAGATTATTACTCTCGGGGCCGATGACGCAGGGTTTCTTAACCTTGGTCAATACTGCCAGGTCCTTGGAGAAGGACATGAAGAATGTACAAGCAAAGAAAATCTTGGGTGAGAAGAAATCTGAATTCAAAGTGCCGACTACTTCAAAGTCCGGCTATCAGAGGTCTTTCAAGAAGCATAGGACTTCGGGTCCAGCTCCTTCTGGTGCTTCTGGGGCGACTGCGAGTCGGACCCCGGGTGCGTGCTTTACTTGTGGAAAAACGGGGCATTTTGCCCGTGACTGTTGGAGCAGACGTCCTAAGTTTGAGAGAAGGCCGGGAGCGACTTATGAAGAGAAGGGCAAGGCGGTGGAGTCGACCGCATCCCACTATGCTCCGGCCCAACCAAGGGTCTATAATCTTGGCCAACAGGAGGCCATCAAACAGGCTGATGTGGTGACAGGTACGGTTTAATTTATAGCAAGTCAATTTCTTTAAATACTTGTTATGCACATGTTACCTTACCACTGCTTGTTTAGGATTTGTATTGATTTGTGAAAATCCGGCACGAGCACTCTTCAATACGAGTGCTTCACACTCCTTCTTGTCCGAAGGATTTATATCACGCATCGGAGTCCCTTCTTCGATAGTGAAGGATAAGTTTGATGTGTTGTTGCCCAATTGGTGTTCGATGCGAGCGGATAGGATCTGCGATGTTAAGATTCGTATTGGGAATCAGGATTTCGACCTGCAGGCGTCTTTACTTCCGTTGGTGGAGTTCGACGTTATATTTGGCATGGACTGGCTCTCGGAGCAGCAGGCCTATATTGACTGCGGTCGCAAGGAAGTCAAGCTGGGAGCAAGTCGTGAGACGACTTTTACGGGCTTAAAGGGGTCGAGCAAGACCTTGAAGTCTACTCTTCGGGTGGTGAAGGCGGTTCGTGCCGGTGCAGAACTGTTCTTTACACTAGTGGAGGTGGCAAAGTCGAAGCCCGCGTTGGATTGTATTACAGTGGTATCGCAATACCCTGATGTGTTCCCCGCAGATCTTCCTGGAGCCCCGCCTCAACGGGAGATAGATTTTACGATTGAGCTAGTGCCAGGTGCAAAGCCTGTGTCACGATCTCCTTATCGGCTAGTGCCTAAAGAAATGGTAGAGCTGAAAGTTCAACTGCAAGAATTGTTGGAGCAAGGGTATGTGCGCTCGAGTTCTTCGCCTTGGAGCGCACCGGTCCTCTTTGTTAAGAAGAAGGACGGAAGCTTGAGGCTATTTATTGATTATCGGGAGCTCAATAAGTTGACGGAGAAGAACAAGTACCCGATCCCCCGGATTGATGATCTTTTTGATCAGTTAGTCGGGTCGACGGTGTACTCGAAGTTGGATCTCAAGGATGGGTACTATCAGCTGCGAATAAGGGAGAGTGATATCCCGAAGACAGCGTTTAGTACGAGATACGGGCATTATGAGTTTATGGTCATGCCGTTTGGGCTGACTAATGCGCCGTCAGTGTTCATGGATTTGATGAACAGGACCTTCAGGGAGTACTTGGACCATTTTGTGATCGTCTTCATCGACGATATTTTGGTGTACTCGCAAAGTGAGGAAGATTATTTCAAGCATCTTCACTTGGTTCTGGAGACGCTAAGGAGAAATCAGTTGTATGCCAAGTTCTCGAAGTGCGAGTTTTGGCTATCCTCAGTGGCGTTCCTCGGGCATATAGTGAGTGGAGAGGGTATTGCTGTGGATCCGACGAAGATTATTGCGATACGGGAGTGGCCTGAGCTTGCTACGGTAGCGGAAGTCCGGAGCTTTTTGGGGCTTGCCGGCTATTATAGGCGCTTCGTAGAGAACTTCTCGTGGATAGCGTTACCTCTCACTACTTTGACGAGGAAGGAGAATAAGTTCGTTTGGACGCCGGAGTGCGCGCGAGCTTTCGAGGAGTTGAAGTGTCGGTTGACCACGACGCCTGTGCTGAGTTCGCCATGTGGGACCGAAGGATATGAGATTTATAGTGATGCTTCTGGCAGCGGTTTGGGTTGCGTGCTACTGCAACACGGGAGTGTAATAGCTTATGGCTCGAGACAGCTAAATGTGCATGAAAGGAACTATCTGGTCCATGACTTGGAGTTAGCGGCCGTGATTTTTGCCTTGAAGCTGTGGAGACACTATTTGTACGGTGTGAAGATTGATATCTACACCGATCACAAGAGCCTAAAGTATCTTATTGATCAGAAGGATCTGAATATGCGGCAGTGTAGATGGATGGAGTTCCTGGGGGACTATGCATTCAAGATCCACTATGTGCCTGGTAAAGGGAATGCGGTTGCGGACGCGTTGAGTCACCGAGCCCCAGCTAAACCCAATTGGCTATCGGTGCACGATGAGCGGTTGGTGCGGGAGTTGGAGGCGTTGGAGATTGTTTGTGTGGATAGACAATCTAGTGCTGAAGCAGTTCTGAATTGGACTGAAGTCCAATATGACCTGGCTGATCGTATTCGGCAGGCTTTGGATATGGATGCTCATATGAAGCAGTTCATGGTAGAGGCTCTGGATGTGTCAAATTCCCAATTCGTTGTGGAGGACGGATTACTTTGGAAGGACGGTCGTCTGTGCATCCCAAGTGTGGGTAATTTGCGGGTGGAGTTGTCGTACGAGGCACACCATACCAAGTACTCGATTCACCCGGGGAGCACGAAGATGTACCGTGATGTGAAGAAACTATTTTGGTGGCCGGGTTTGAAGAAAGATGTGGCGCTCTACGTAGCGAAGTGCCAAACTTGCGTCTTGGTGAAGGCGGAGTGCCAAAATCCGGGAGGATTTCTTAAGTCCTTGCCTATTCCGGAGTGGAAATTTGACGACATCTCTATGGACTTTGTGCACGGTTTGCCAAGGTCGCAAAAGTGGAACGACGCCATTTGGGTGGTTGTTGATCGGTTAACGAAGGTGTCGCATTTCATTCCGCATAGGAAGGATGATCCGGTGGAGAAGTTGGCAAAGCTTTATGTGGATAACATAGTACGGCTTCATGGTGTGCCCCGCAGCATCGTGAGTGACCAAGATGGGCGGTTCACGTCCAATGATTGGAGGCTTGTGCAGCAAATGTTGGGAACAAAGTTGAAATTCAGCACAGCCTTCCATCCGCAAACGGATGGGCAGACCGAGAGGGTCAATAGAACCATGGAAGACATGTTCTGTATGTGTGTCTTGGATTTTGGAAAGCAGTGGGAAGACCACCTATATTTGGTGGAGTTTTCATACAACAATAACTACCAAGCGAGTATTCAGATGGCGCCTTTCGAGGCCCTATATGGTAGAAAATGTCGCACGTCGTTGTCTTGGTTAGAAACGGGTGAGTCAAAGTTGTATAAGCGATCGGAAGTGGAGGATGCTACTTCTTGGGTGAGAACCATTTGGGAGAGGTTGCTTATCGCTCAGGACCGGCAAGCAAAGTACTATAATGCCAAGCACAGGAACGTGGAGTTCGCTGTGGGCGATTATGTGTACTTAAAGATCAAGCCGTTCAAGGGTGTCCGCGGGTGCGGCGATTGAAAAAGCTAAGCCCGAGGTACCTTGGACCGTTTGAGGTTCTGGAGCGAGTTGGTGAAGCGGCCTATCGGTTGAAGCTTTCAGTGGAGCTTAGTGGTTTACATGATGTATTCCATATTTCGGTGCTCCGGAAGGCGGTGCAAGAGCCTTAGCAAGTGATCGCGGTTGATCAAGTGCCAGTGGATAGTGGGTTGACGACAAAGGTCAAGCCCGTGCGGATTGAGGACTCGGAGGTCAAGTGGCTACGCAATAAAGAGATCAGGATGGTCAAGGTCCGGTGGGACAATTGCGGTCGTGAGGAGCTCTCTTGGGAGCGAGAGCAGACTATGCTTGACGAGTATCCGGAGTTGTTCCGCTCAGGTACAAATTTTGGTTTTGTACATGTCTTTCCTTTATATAATTTCGAGGATGAAATTCTTTTAAGAGGGGGAGAGTTGTAACGCCCCGAAACTCAAAGGAGCGACGGGGGACGTTTTGGGCCAGTTTTGGGTTCTGGCTGCAGGCACACGGCCTGGGACACGGGCGTGTCCCAGGGCGTGTCAAGCTTATGTCGACACTCAGCCGGGAAGTCGACATTTTGAGCTCGACATTGCGTCGAGACTGGGCACACGGCCTGCGACACGGGCGTGTCGCAGGGCATGTCGACCCGTGTCGACACTTAGCCCGAGAAGTCGACACTCTGCGTTCGACAAAGTGTCGAGACATGGCACACGGCCTGTGACACGGGCGTGTCGTAGGGCGTGTCGACCCGTGTCGACACTCGTCCCGGGAAGTCGACACTCTGCTCGACGATGTGTCGAGACTAGACACACGGCCAAGGACACGGGCATGTCCAAGGCCGTGTCATCAGGTCGACGATCTTCGCTCGATGAAGTGTCGAGTGTCGAGACCGTATACACGGCCTGGAGCCCAGGCGTGTTGAGGTGACACGGGCAAGGACACGGGCGTGTCCTAGAACCCGTGCAGTGCTCGGGTTGTTTTCGGGGAAAAATGATGGGGGTACACGGCCGGCCACACGGCCGTGTCAGGTGGAACACGGGCGTGTCAGGTCGAACACGGACATGTTCGATACCCGTGTGTGGTTCCTGGCGAGCCGATTTTGACGGCGAATGAGGCACACGGCCCTGGACACGGGCGTGTGTCAGGTCGTGTGCAGTCCAGATTGGGCATTTCAGTCCCGAATCAAAGTCGTTCATTTCTTTAATTGATGATCCAATGGCTGGGGGTTGTTCCTGAAGGGATATACCCGGGATTGGACTTAGAAACCCTCACTTTTCATAAGTTATTATCTTTCTAAAAGCTTAGAGAGAGAGGAGAGCCAAGGAAGGAAGAAGGAGCTAGATCCAGCCATTGGAGGAGCTTCGAAGCTCCAAATCGCGAGCCGACTCCGGATCTACGGAGGCAAAGCTAGTGCGTTGCTTTTCATCCGCTTACTTTTCCATGGCGCCAAAGAGGAATGCTAGGGTAACGATTCTCTTTTTGAGCATGAGTAGTTCTCCTTCTTTGCATAGGAAGCCCGCTCTCGCGAGTTTGCGGAGAGTTGGAGGCGTTCCTTCGGGTAGATATGTGAAGTCCCCGTTGTATAGAGACCGTAAGCGAGAACGGACATAGGCATGATGTGTGAAGCCTACCCGGACATGTTGGACTAGATCGGTGATGTTGCATTGCATAAATGACGGAGAAGACTCCGTGTTATTGGTTGTTTTTCGGGTTTTCTACACGGTAGATTGCAGCAGGAAGCCTTGGGGATTAACCCAAAGATGCACCCGGAAAACTGGGCGGATGTGTGACCTTGCCAACTTGGTGGCCTGAGAGCCAACTTGGACATAACCGGGTTATGTGAATTGTGATAGAAATGGGACTCGGTGGAAGTTTGACCCGCGCAAATGGCTTAAATTATCGTTGTGATGTGAGCACGGGTTAGATGGAACCGTACCCGTTCTATGTCGTTCAGTTAAAGAGATCTAAGGGTATGTGGCTCTTGCCATTGGCATAGATTAGGGTCTTCGGTGGTCAATGGCTTAAATTGTCGTACCCAGGCCAGGAAGACAAAATGCTCATAGGTTTGGCCGTCAAAGTGGCGGTGGTGAGTCTGGAATGTCTATGTCTTTAATTGACGTGACATCGACCGGTTCACCGAGAATGTGTCCTGAGAGCACGGGGCGTGTGGCCGTGCGAGCCAACGTCTATGATGAAATGATTATGGTTATATATTGCTCGCTTATGCTAATGAAATGCAGGGAAGGAGCACCGACGCCCCGAGTTGGGGCGGGATCGTTATAATTTGGTGAGCATTGTTGGCTGTTGCCTTGTTTTGCCATCGTGCGGTGATTTGTTGTTTGCAGGTGCTGCTGGACCAAGCGGTCAATAGCGGGCTAAAGCCCAAGTGCGAAGCCGGCCCTCGAAGGCCTAATTGGAAGTGTTTACTGTTTTATTCATGTATGACCGGCCTACGTGTCGTGGTTTGTAAATCATGTAATATCAAGTGAAACATTTTGTAAGGCCTTAAGACTCGTGTTGGTATTTGTATAACATTCCTATTTTGTATTAGTGGACATTCATGCTTTAGTGCTGGGTTCTTATTTTCAACTCTTGTTAATCTGCTTCTGCTAGAATGCTCTGTGTAGGACGTTGTGATTGGTTGGATGGTTTCCATGAGTAACCACCCGGTCTGTCTGTGGCATACGGCGTCGGGCCCCGGCCGGACCTACTGCTATATGCTATGCGACGGATAGGGGGTGTTACAGCCAGTCACAAGGAAGGAAAAGACAATAGCTTTCAAAGCCACTGAAGATTAGCCTGAAGACAAGGTCACAGGCAATGATGAGCTACTTAGTCTACTGGCTAAAAGATTTTACAAGATGACCAGGAAGGACTTCAGAAAGAGATCATACAAAGAGCATGATAAGCCAAGGTATGATAAGTCAAATAATAAAGAAATTGTTTGCTTTGGTTGCAGGAAACCAAGCCATATTGTGCCTGACTGTCCAGAAAACAAAAACAAGGACAAAAGGGACAAGAAAGAAAGAAGAAAGGACAAAGACTTCAAGAAGAATGGCAATGGCAAACCCTCCTCAAGCAAGAACAAACACACAAGGAAGGGATTTGTTGTTGAATCCTGGAGTGAAACTGAAGAAGAATCAGAAGCTTCATCCAGCTCAAGTGATGATGAAGATGATGCTGAAGAGAAGGAGTTCTGCATGATGGCATTCAATGCCTCTCAACACAATTCAGATGCAGAAGAGTCAGAGTCAGACTTAGAGACTCAACTTGAAGAAGACCAGGTAATTAGTTCTTTTGATTTCAATTCTGAGGACTTTAAGTCTGAGTTTAAAGCATTATGTTTAGACTTACTAAAATCTGAGAAGGAAATTATTTCTCTCAGAAATCAATTATCTTAACATAGTATCTTAAAGTCAGAAAACCTCAAACTCTCTGAGGAGTTGGAGTGCTGTATGGAGCAGATAGCTTCACTGAAAGGTGAGCTATCAGAGGCCAAAAAGCTTAAGAATCCCTTAATGGGAGAAGCATCAAGCTAATGGACATCACAAGCACAGTGAACTCTAGATTTAATAGTATACTAGGCTTGGGTGCTTCATCCAGCCAACCTATAGTTCTAGCAACCCCAATTAAGTTTATTTCTGATAAAGGGAAGGGTGTTGTAGAGGTAGCTAGGAAAAATTCTAATCTGCCTAAGAAAACCAAGTTCCAGCAGAAATCGTTGAATGGAGCTCGACGATCGCCGAACGCAGATCGACGATCTCAGGCAAAATCGTCGAACTCAGGTCAACGATCTCTAATCCCTGAAGTCTACCACAGTCGACCGTCGAATGGAGCTCGACGATTTGACCCAAGATCGTCGAACGCAGCTCAACGATCGTCGAACAGAGATCAGACCCTTTGAAATTCTTTCAAGGGCAAATCAAAATCCAATACTAGGGGTCCTTCATCCCAAAGCTTTAACCCTTATACTGAATGGATAATACCTCCAAGGAGATATCATCCTGAAGGTTATAAGAGTCAACCTGAGATGTCATTTATTTCTGAGTTTAAAGGTTATCAACCTAGGCCCGAGGTAAACTGGGTCAAAAACAAATGAATTATTTTATGTGCAGGTGAAGACCTATCCAACATCAAACCAACAATGGTATTTGGATAGTGGGTGCTCTAAGCACATGACAGGAAATAGGGACAACCTCACATCCTTTAAAGCCATGCTTGGACCCAAAGTCATATTTGGTGATTCAAACTTTGGACAAACTAAAGGATATGGTGCAGTCCAAATTGGCACAGTCACATTCAAGAAGGTAGCCTATGTGGAAGGACTGAAGCATAATTTGATAAGTATCAGTCAGCTATGTGATGAAGGCTACCAGGTGACTTTCAGCAAAGCCTTATGCAAGATCAAGTCAGAGGACAACACAACTGTGTTGACAGGTAAAAGGAGAGGTAACATCTATTTACTAGATTTTCTTTCAACAGAAGTAGATATTTGCCTGTTTAATTCTGTTTGTAGACCTAATGTCTTATGGCATAAGAGACTAGGACATTTAAACCTTAGAACCATTGCTAGGCTATCCAAGGACAACCTTGTTAGAGGACTACCTTCTAGCCCCTACAAGAAGGAAGGACTCTGCAGGGCTTGTCAATTAGGCAAGCAAACTAAAAATAGTTTCAAGTCACTTAATAAGAGTGATTCACCTAGGATTTTGTATCTGTTACAAATGGATCTTTTTGGATCCATTACAGTACAAAGCTTAGGAGGGAAATCTTACACTTTAGTAGTTGTAGATGACTTCTCTAGATTCACATGGGTGTTCTTTCTGAGGAAGAAGTCTGATAACTTTAAGTGTTTGACAGAGTTTCTCAAATGTATACAGATTGAGTTCAATACTCACATTGCCCTGATCAGAAGTAATCATGGGACAGAGTTTGATTCTCTTCTTATGCAAGAGTTTTGTCAGAGTGAAGGGATAAGGCATACTTTCTCAGCTCCTAGAACTCCTCAACAAAATGGGGTAGCTGAAAGGAAAAATAGAACCCTTATTGAATCTGCCACTACATTGTTGTCAGATGCTCACCTTCCTCTATCTTTTTGGGCAAAGGCAGTGAACACTTCCAACTATGTGCTGAACAGAAGTTTAATACATAAACTAAAGGGCAAGACTCCCTATGAATTACTCAAAATGAAGAAACCTAAAGTTGATTATTTTAGAATTTTTGGTTGTATTTGATATATCCATAATAATGACAAGAGATATTTAGCAAAATTTCAAGCTAAAGCTGATGAAGGAGTATTTCTGGGATGCTCCATGATCAGTAAGGCTTATAGGGTATATAATAAATCATCACTTAAAATTGAAGAATCTGTTCACATATCATTTGATGAATCTAACATGTCTTTCAAGGAGAAGAATATTCTACCATAGAACCTTTGCAGGTACATTCTCTTGCTGAAGATTTGAACAAGTTACAGATTACTAAAAAAGAGGAAAGCAGTGAAGATGAAGAAAGCATTCAACATATTGAAGAGAAACAACTTGAAGAGCCAGTTGTTGTACCACAAGAGGAAACAACAACACAGGTTGGTGAACAATCAACACCACCTATTGATTTAGTAACATCAAGAGACCATCCAATTTCTCAAGTAATTGGAGACATCTCAGCTGGTGTGCAAACCAGAAATCAGGTCAACCAAAACCTGTTGCACACTTGCTTTCTATCTCAAATTGAACCTCAATCCATTCAAGATGCAGAGCAAGATCCACACTGGATCATTGCAATGCAAGAAGAGTTGCATCAATTTGAAAGGAACAAAGTTTGGGAACTAGTGCCAAGGCTTAAGGATCACTCCATTGTTGGAACAAAGTGAGTGTTCAGAAAGAAATTGGATGATCAAGGAGTAATTGTAAGAAACAAGGCAAGGCTAGTTGCTCAAGGATACTCTCAAGAAGAATGCATAGATTATAACCAGACTTTTGCACCAGTTGCAAGATTGGAAGCCATCAGAATCTTCTTAGCTTATGCAGCACACAAAGGCTTCAAGGTATATCAGATGGATGTAAAGAGTAGCTTTCTAAATGGAGACATCAAAGAA
The DNA here is from genome assembly GCA_039583875.1 of Platanthera guangdongensis. Classification (NCBI taxonomy): domain Eukaryota; kingdom Viridiplantae; phylum Streptophyta; class Magnoliopsida; order Asparagales; family Orchidaceae; genus Platanthera; species Platanthera guangdongensis. Next base: position 118,922,906 of record CM077164.1, read on the forward strand.
GAAGTCTATGTCAGACAACCTCCAGGTTTTATCTCTCCAACCCATCCAGATTATGTTTTCAAGCTGAACAAAGCATTATATGGTCTCAAGCAAGCTCCTAGAGCATGGTATGAGACCCTAGCATGCTTCCTTCTAGAAAATGAATTTATAAGGGGTAGAGTAGACCAAACTCTTTTTATTAGAACCTATAAGTCCCATACCCTACTAGTACAGATCTATGTAGATGATATTATTTTTGGCACTACCGATTCAAATTTGTGCAGACGGTTCTCCAACCTAATGCATTCTAAATTTGAAATGAGTAGCATGGGTGAGCTATCCTTCTTTCTAGGATTGCAAGTCAAACAACATGCTGAAGGCATCTTTATTTCTCAAACCAAGTATGCAAAAGAATTGATTAAGAAATTTGGTATGTCTGAAGCATCTTGTATGAAAACACTCATGCCTACTAATGTTGTATTGGATGTTGATGAACATGGGAAACCTATTGATCAGACAACATATAGAGCAATGATTGGCTCTTTACTATACCTTACAGCTAGTAGACCTGATATAATATTTGCTACATGCATATGTGCTAGATTCCAAGTAAGCCCTAGAGAGTCACACCTAACATTAGTAAAAAGGATTCTCAGGTATGTAAAAAGTTGCCCAAATCTAGGTCTCTGGTATCCAAAAGATTCAGCATTTGAATTAACTGGATTTTCTGATGCTGATTATGCTGGATGCAGAATTGACATGAAAAGCACTAGTGGAACCTATCAGTTTCTTGGTGACAGGCTTGTCTCTTGGTTTTGCAAGAAACAAACATTTGTGTCAACTTCAACTGCTGAAGCTGAATATATGGCTGCAGGTAGTTGCTGTTCACAAATATTGTGGATTCAAAACCAACTCCTAGACTATGGCGACAACTTAGAGAAGTCTAAAATTTTTTGTGATAACACCAGTACTATTTCTATAGCTCAAAATCCAGTCCTCCATAGTAGGACAAAACACATAGAAATTAGGCATCACTTTTTAAGGGATAATGTTGAGAAGAATAAAATTGAACTTCAATATATCCCAACTGATTTGCAAAGGGGAGATATTTTCACCAAACCCTTGGATGAAAAGAAACACACCTTCTTCCTAAATCAGTTAGGAATGTTAGATGGAGGAAGTCTAAAATAATATCCAAGATTTTAAAACTCTAAAAATAACCAATACTAGGTAAACATCTTGATTTTTCTAGTGTCTAGAGTGTATCTCTGGTCTCTGAACCGCGCTCGACGATTTTCACCCAGATCGTTGAACGGAGATCGACGCTTTCCGAAATCGTCGACCAGAGTTCAGTGCTTCTCAAATAGTCTGAACTATCTCTTCAAGTCAACGATCATCGAACGGCGCTCGACGATTTTGTTCTCTGAACTATCGTTGAACTGAGATCGACGCTCTCCAATATCGTCGAACGGAGATCGACGATATTGAAGACCTTTCAGATTCCTTTAGAAGCCCCGATCGTTGAACTGAGTTCACCGATCTTTCCTTTTCTGCGTCGAACCCTAATATAAAATTCATTTTTTGGTCGTCGTTCTCCTTTTGCGCTTTCAATCTCTCTGCAAATTTTCTCTTTCCCTCCAAACATCTCTACACTTGGTCGTTTGTTTGTTGATTTTTGCAGGTAACAATGGCCGTCTCAGTTGCCGTTCTAGCCGCAATGAAGTTTGATGCAGGATTTGATATAGACATGGAGTCTTTCAACAAAAGTGATCAAATCTTCCAAGACATTCTGGAACTGTTCAATGAACAAAAGCTTGTTACTATCATGTCCACAAGAATCAAATTGGCTGCTGATGAGATCAAGGAGTGGGTCTATACTACCCACAACTAGGACCAAAATACAGTGGTTGGTTCAATTTCTGGAACCCAGGTCCCTCTGACTTCTACTATTCTGACAGAGATTTTTGGATTGAATTCTAGAGAGGATTCTGCTGAGTTGTCAGGAGAAGCATTTTCTGATTTACTTGCTAGAATGGGTCATTCTGATGCAAACCCTAGCAAGCTGCAGAAAAAGAACTTAGTTGTTGAATACAGATTTTTAGTTGATGTTGTGGGAAAAGTCTTGTTGGCCAAGCATTCAGCCCATGATACCATCTCCAGGTATCAGCTGTGCTTGATGGGAGCCTTAGTGGATAATAAACAGTTAAACTGGGGAGAGATCTTCTTTGATCTGATTAAGAAGAAGATCAATAAGAATTTTATGAATTATGGAAGGATTCTAGGGCTGTTTCTCCAAAACAGATGCCCGACCCTGCTTATATCAAATGAGATGCATATCAATGCCTCTAAGAGGCTCTCCTGTGCCCTCTTTGGCAAGTGGGGCAGATAGATAGTGAAGCCCAGCAGGCCCTCTTCAAGCACTACTTCAGGCACAGGGACTGTAACAGTCTCTTCCCCTCAAGTCTCTGCCCCTGCAAAAGACTTGCCTGCTGCTTCTCCTCCTCCTCCTCTTATTTCATCTCCACCAGTCACCTCCACCATTCAAATCTCATCCACCATCATTATTTCCAGCCCATATCCTACTTCAATTCCAGATCCAATCCCTACTCTCACAGAAGAAATCTTTCACCCTCTACATCACTACCCTCAACCAGATATTGACACATCTTCTCACCTTCCATCATTCAATCTTCTAGATGATTCCTTCATGGATGATTCACCTTCATCCCCTCCTGATCCACCCTATTCATCCACATCTTACCAACAACTTCTACAAGATATCATTGATCAACCCTCCTTCACACCTTCTATCTCCATACCACTGTCTTCCATTTCAACAATCCCCACACCTCAACCTTCCTTTCTCCCATACACCAGCTCTCCACCAACATCAACAGTTGCTCCACCTTCATTCTCTACCTCTGCTCAAATCCCTACTGAGCATGTAGATATTCCAGCCTTAGCTGACAAACTGTGTGAGCTTATAGCTCCCAGGCTCTCACTTCTGTTGGAGACCTCCTTGGCTCCACTCTTCAAGTCAGTTGCAGACTTATCTGCCAGGCTCTCCTCAATCTTTCCTCCTCAGGCAATCCCTTCCTTTGGGTGCCTTGATCCAGCTCTCTCTGAATCTAGGCAGGGGGAGATGCCTCATGAAGATGTTAGATTGCCTGCTGCTGCTGCTGATGTCTCTTCAACTCAAGCTCAAGCTTCAACACCACCTCAGGTTGCAGTTTTCTCAGTGGACCTCAGGTCCTTATTATCAGATTTTGACTCAATATATTTCATCTGTCTTCCAGTAAGCACTGCAATCCAGCCATCTAAAGACCTCTCCAAGGCCATTGTGCCCTTTTCAAGCTGTGACACCAGTGTTATACATTCCTTTGTAAATTCAGTTTATGCTGCTACAAATGTTGCTGTTTCTGTTTGTTCTGATGTTGCTGATGTTTCATTTTCTGAGGATATGCAGACATAGGCATTTGATTTTGAGCCTACTATTATTGCTGATGTTATTACTGCTGTTATTACTGATGCTGAAACTATTGTATCTGAAAGTAGTGTTTCTGAAACAGTTATCTCTGTATCTGTTGTTGCCCCAGTTACTGCTGTTACTAGTGCTGCTTCTATTTCTCCTTCTACTGCTGCTGCTACAACTGATGTCACTGTTGTTTCATCTGCTCCAACCCAACTTCAAAAAGACTATCTGAAAAGGATTGATGCTTTATATGATGAACAAAGCTCTGAAAGTGATCAGTTCAGAATTGATTCTGATGATTCTTCTGCTACTATAGCCAGGAAAAGAAAAGCAAGAAGCAAAGCTATAAAAAGAGTTCCACCAGCTAAAGTCAAAGATACCAATGATATTCCCTATTATATTCTCCATGACTGCCCTATAAGTGAACACTGGATGCAATATTCCAAGAATCCACAAAAGGCTATGAAGAAGAAGAGGAAATATGAGAAAGGCTCCTCTCAGTTCCATCATCCTCCTCCACCTCCTCCTCCTGATGCAGGTGTAGGAGGTAGCTCTGTTGTTCATCCTTCTGCCAGAAGTCAAACCCCCTATCAGCCTCAAGGAAGATCTCAATATAGGGTGAGCCAATCCAGAGGATATCAATCTAGGAGAGGAAATTATAGAGGAAACCAAGGGGAATTCCAAGTTTACTCCAAAGGCTATTCTAGACAGCATCCATACTCAAGGGAAGGACAAGCTTCATCTGATACAACTTCAGGCCCTTTTCCCTACAAGCTGAAAGAATTTGTCTCATCCATAGCTCCTCAAGATAATCCTTCCAACAGATATGAGCCTCCAGTGCCTTTTGAGGATCTAGAGAATAATCCTACTGCATGGACTGCTAGAATGAAGGAATTAGTTGCCTTGGATCAAATTAAGAAAGCCAGAGACCAAGGCAAGGACCCTCCAGCATTACTACCTTGTCAGAACAAAGAAAGAAGGAACTTGAAAGATATGCTTCCAGCAAGTTTTTTGATTCTGAAAGATACATGGAGCTGCACCCTGAAGCTGTGGTACCAAGGCCTAAACAACAAACTTCTTTAGGTGCAGCTGATGACAGAAGATCAAAGAAGGAAGCTCTTGATCCAAATAGAGAAATAAAACTTATAGAGAGAAAGGAGAAAGAGTAATTCTATAAGGTGACAATTATTCTGATTTATGATCTGTCTGAGATATATCTGTGCTTTTGCAATGTCTTGTTTATTGCATTTTTGCTTTGTATATTGTTGCTCTTATTTCAATTTCTATAAATAGTAATCCTAACTCAAATAGGGGGAGATTGTTGGAACACCCTATTACTAATTTGGGTCAGGATCACTATGTCTTTAGGAAACCTGTTTTTGACCTCTGTGTATAGATCTAAAGGTCAATTAGAATTGAGTCTAAGGGTTAGTAGTTAGGTTTGGAAGCTGCCCTCAAGACCAAGGTTTTTCAGTTTGGAGACTAAGTCATTTCGTCGAGCTCAGTACGATGAATCGTCGAACTCCTATCGACGCTCGTTTAGCTCAACTTCGACGGATCGTCGAACTCCATTCGACGATCGCTGAGCTCAACTTCAACAAATCGTCGAACTCTACTTGACGATCTTCGAGCTCTGTTCGACGATCTTGACTCCAGTATTGATTCTCTATCTCTGAGCTCAGTTCGACGATAGTTGAGCTCAGATAGACGATCTTTATTGCTGTATAAGTCCAAATCGCTGAGCTCAGTTCGACAATAGTGGAGCTCAGTTCGACGTTTTTCTGAAGAGTTAAATAATTTTCAAGATTCAAAATTCAGACAGTTAAGGAGTTATTGTCAGCAATTAATTCAGAAGATCTTGTGACCGTTTTCATTTATTCTGGAGCAAGTTTCAAGGGATTATCAAGGAATGTTTCATTGGACTTTCCCCTAGAAGACAATTGCAATTAAGGATGTAATTAATGACAGGCTAATGGCTATTCTGGACAGAGGATCATTTCTATTCAGAACAAAGGAATAAAAGACAATATTTTTGAATTCCTGACAAGAAGAAGAGAGTGCACAAGAAGAAGAAGAACAAAATATTCTCTGCAACAACTCTTCTCTGGAACAACATCTTTCTCAACAACAATCACTCAAGAGAAAAAGAAAGAGAGCTGTAGACATTCTCTGTCTCAAAGAATTCACACAAGAACACCATCACCAAAAGGAGATCAATAAATCTGAAATCTTCAGATCTCTTTTGATTCAAGTGTTCAAGGCCATCATCATTCAAGACTCCAGACACCTCACATTTCAGCTGTTGCTGAAATCATCATTTGCTGGAGATCAATTTCTGAAGGCCTATCACCCTACTGCAAAGCTTCATTTCCTGAACAACTACAGATCTCAGGGGGAGCTTTGACAACATCAATATCCACATAGTCTTCTCACTGTGATTGAGAAAAGAAGACTTTCATCACTCTCTCATCCCCACCTCTGTAAAGGGTTTTTCAAACTCCCTTCAAAAGTTTGTGTTTGGTTTTTGAGCACCTTATCAAAAGCTCATTGGTGGCAAGACACCTGATCAAAAAATCTGGTTTGGTTTTTGAGCACCTTATCAAAAGCTCATTGGTGCCCAGGACACCTGATCAACTCATCCTGTAGTGGATTCCTACCTAGGGTGGTAGAAGAGTGGATGTACCCAATTTTAGGGGAACCACTATAGCTCTTTGAGTCTTCTGGTTGCTTGTGTTTATTTTTTGTTTCTGGCTATAATTGTTTTGTGACTAGGTTGCTCTGTGATTAGATAGTTTCTGTGATTAGATTTACTATTTGCTTCCCTGTTCACATTTAGAATACAACAACTGTTGTAAAAGTTTTTAAGCACCATACTCTATTCACCCCCCCCCCCTCTAGAGTATATCAGATCTAACTCGCACTTTCATATGTGACTGAAGGGCCAGAAGGCAAAGTTTCCTGGAATGACGGCCTTTTGCGAAAAGAGGGTCGTTTGTGCGTCCCGAATGTGGGGAAATTGATGGAAGAACTGATGTATGAAGCGCATTATACAAAGTATTCCATTCACCCCGGGAGCACGAAGATGTTCAACGATATGAAGAAGCTATTCTGGTGGCCAGGGCTCAAGAAAGATGTTTCCCTTTATGTATCCAAATGTCAAACATGTGCGATGGTGAAGGCGGAATGCCAAAAGCCAGGCGGCTATTTGAAGTCATTGCCGATCCCAGAGTGGAAATTTGATGATATTTCCATGGATTTCGTGCACGGGTTGCCGAGATCGCAGCGAGGAAATGATTCCATTTGGGTGATTGTTGACCGGCTAACGAAAGTGGCATATTTTCTCCCGAACAGGTGGGATGATTCAGTTGAAAGTTTGGCAAAGTTATATGTTGACTAGATTGTGCGGCTTCACGGTGTTCCTCGGAGCATCGTAAGTGATCGAGATGGGCGATTCACGTCAAATGATTGGAGGCTAGTGCTCCGACTGTTGGGCACGAAGTTGACTTTCAGTACGGCCTTTCATCCCCAAACGGATGGACAAACTGAACGTACCAACAGAACAATGGAGGACATGCTCCGCATGTGCGCCCTTGACTTCGGAAAGAGATAGGAAGATCATCTTTATATGGTAGAGTTTGCATATAATAATAGCTACCATGAGAGTAGTGGGATGGCACCATTTGAAGCTCTATATGGAAGGAAGTGTCGGACTCCCTTGCCTTAGGTAGAAGCGGGTGAAGCTCGGGTTTTTAAACCAAATGAGGTTGATGAAGCAAACTCAACCATACGAACGATTTGAGAGAGATTGCTTATTGCTCAAGATCGACAAGCGAAGTACTACAATGCCAAGCACCGGAACGTAGAATTTGCGGTTGGCGATTGGGTCTACTTGAAGATCAAACCATTCAAAGGTGTCTCCCGGATTCGACGATTGAAAAAGTTGAGTCCAAGATATTTGGGTCCTTTTGAAGTGGTTGAGCGAGTTGGCGAAGCGGCTTATCGGCTAGCTCTGTTGGCAGACTTGGGTGGATTACATGATGTATTTCACATCTCGGTACTTCAGAAGGCCGTGAAAGATCCAGCTCAAGTGATCGCGGATGATCGTGTGCCGGTGGAGTATGGGCTAACAACGAGAGTTAGACCCATTCAGATCGAAGATCGAGCCGAGAAACAGTTGTTGAACAAGACGGTCGGCATGGTAAAAGTCTGATGGGATAACTGCGGCCGTGAAGAACTGACATGGGAGCGAGAGCAAACCATGCGAGAAGAGTTCCCTGAGCTGTTTTTGTAATCTGTAGAGAGGATGTTGTAACATAAAATTTTGCATGTTGTAACATTTTTCTTGCTGGTTACTGATTGCCTTCCTGTGTCTGAATTTCGAGGACGAAATTTCTTGTAGGAGGGGAGAATTGTAACAGCCCAAAGTTCTCAAACAGGAAATTTTTGGGTGGCATAGCCTGGGACACGGGCGTGTCCTAGGGCGTGTCAAGCTGGAGTCGACGATTTGGACGCGAGGTCGACGAAATTTGGAGTCGACGGTCGTCGAACAGCAGACACGGCCTGCGACACGGGCGTGTCACAGGGCGTGTCGGGGTCGTGTCGACGATCGGCCTGGGTGTCGACACTTTTGCGCTCGACGATGTGTCGAGAGGGGGGCACACGGGCCAGGACACGGGCGTGTCCCAGGCCGTGTCGTCGAGTGTCGAGATGTCGAGATCGTCGAGTGTAGAGATGTGGTCGTCGAGTGTCGAGAAGTTGAACACGGCCTGTGACACGGGCATGTCACAGGGCTTGTCATATCAGGTCGACGAACTCAGCGCGACGAATTTTGCACTAGGCCGTGTCTGAGTGCCGTGTATGGGCACATGGCCTGCGACACGGGCATGTCACAGGCCGTGTGAAGTCTCGGGATGTTTTGGGATTATTTTCGCCAGTGCACACGTCCATAGACACGGGCGTGTCTGAAGGCGTGTTAGGTGACACGGCCCATGACACGGGCGTGTCCCATGGGCGTGTCACTGGTTTGGATCAGTCGGTTGACCACCGCTTGAGGTACACGGCCTGGGACACGGGCGTGTCACAGGCCGTGTCAGGTCAAATTTAGCTTTTCTGGCATTTTTGTGGTCGTCCATTCCTTCAGCCTGGATCCAAAGGCTGAGCTTCTTTCCTCTTTTCCTAAAGGCCGAAATCTGAGAATTTATTCTCATTTTACTTAGCCTTTATCTTTCTTCAAGTTAAGAGAGAAAGGAGAGGAAGAAGAAGGAAGAAGGGGAAGGGCTGATGCTGGTGGTGCTGCAGTTTACCGATAAGAGATCCGAAGTCGGCGCTGCGGAGGAAAAGTTCTTGTGAGCCATTCAAGCTAGCTTTGAAGTCATGGCACCGAAGCGGTCGTCAAGGGTAACGACTTTTCTTCCTTTTGGCATATAGTTGTGATTCCCCCACCAAGAGGTGGCTGATTTTGGGAGTATTTTGGGTGATTCATGAAATCCCCTTATTGGCATATAGATCCGGAATTGGAGTACGGAATAGGCATGCTGTGTGAAGCCCATCTGGACAGGTTGGCCTGGATTGGTGATGTTGCATACGAACCGGGGAAGACTCCGTGATAAACGTGTAGTTTAAGGAGTCAACGGGTTATGCCTGCGAAAAGGAGTAGCAGGAAGTACTGGAGTGGTAGTCCAGGAAAATATCTGTGTTATGTTTTGGGTCATACCTGTGGATGAGGCACAGGAAGTACTAGTGTGATCAGGAAAGGCCCTTTGTGATGCTTGATGTCGTAGGGTGTCCACCTGTGAAGCGAGTAACAGGAAGTACTGGCATGATAGCCAGGAAAGACCCCTGACATTTGTGATTTTGCGGTGTCCACTTGTGAAGAGAGTAATAGGAAGTACTGGGATGCCCAGGAAAGACCCTCTGTTGTGATAAGAAAATGGGTATAGAGAAATACCCAGGCTTGAATGTCAAGAACAGGATTGGTGAGACCGACCCGCGCCTTTGATATAGCCATGAGTACGCTGTACTCGGAGAAGGCAAGGCGATTTGAGCAACGGGGGGTGGAGGATCCGACCTGCGCTATATCCGTCCGACGTGAGACCAAAAGGTGCGGTCTGTTGGAGCGCATAGCAAGAGTCTTCGGCCTACGCGCCATGACACAATGGGGGGCTACGGGCCATCCCGGTGTAGGAAGACTAACTCCGGCTGCACGCCATGGAGTAAATGCTCAAGAGATTTACCGTTGGGTGGTGACCCTGATACGGTGGTGGGCAAGGTCTTTGCTAGAACACCAAGAATGTGCCCTGAGTGCACAGACCGTTGGGCTGGGTGGCGAACGGTTGTGATGGCTTGTGTGCGTGAAAGCATATTTTGATGAAATATATTACCATACTATGTTATACTATGCCTGCAGGGAAGATTACCGCTACCCCGAGAAAAGGGCTAGGGTCGTTATAATTTGGTCAGCTGAAAGCTGACTGTTGCTTTTGTTTGCCACCGTTGGGTGGATTGTCCCTATACAGGTGCTGGAGAGCCGAGCGGGACGCATAGAGGTTGAAGTTCCTGTTGTTGTTGTTGCTACTGCTGCTAGCCCTCGAAGGCTATATGTGTTGGAAATATTGTGTGTTTTCGTTTATTGTGGTCGGCCTGCGCGCCAATTTGTTTAGGCCACTATTTGACAGCCATGTAAGGCCATAAGGCCAACTCTTTTACTTGTTGTAAGACATTCCTATATCGTATAAAATGTGGAGTTTTATATTTGGGCATTCATGAGGAGTTCAAGTTGTAGTCTATGCTTCCGCTAGAATGCTTTGTGATAGGTGCGATGCGCTACTCTGGTATCATCCTGTACCTTCACCGCCTGTTTTGTGATATATCCTGTGGGGCCCCGGCCGGACCTTCTAGAATATACCATATGAACGGATGGGATTGTTACAACAGGTATAACTCAAAACTTAGTAAACATGTTTCCTCTAAAGTTGTCTTCTATTGTTGCAGCAAGCCAGGGCATGTAATTACTGACTGCCCAATCAAGAGAAGAGAGTGTGGTGAGAAAACGTTCCACCAGCATAAGTGAAAGAAGGAAAAGTTCTTCATTACAAGAAGGAGAAGAACTGATGTCAGTCTGACTCAGCATCTTATGAGTCTGAAGAAGAAGCCCGCATAGGGCTAGTTGCTGCTGAAGAAGAAGCTGAAGACTATCTTGCTGGCAGGATAGGTATCAGGGCCCCTCTGTCACACTCAGATAGTGACTCAGAGGAGGATGATGATGAAGATTCCAATAGCTGTTATGGGCTGATGGCCAGGTCTGATGAAGAATCCAGTCAGGATCAGCCTGGTCCAAATAAGGTATTCTCTCTATCCAACTCATCATCTGACTCAGATTATGAGACTAGTCCAAATTCTGATGCATCATCATCCAGTGATGAAGATGTGTCAGAATTTGAGGAAGATGTCAATCAATTGACTGACAAGTATGGTGTCATTCTGGATGTCTTTAAAAGAAGTACGAAGTTGGCCAAGAAGCAATCTAAGGAGATTATCTCCCTTCAGCTAGCTGCTTCCCAGCAGGCTGAGACAGCAACCCTACTGGATCAAAAGGCAAGGGAAATCAGCTAACTGAAAAACATCTCTCTCATTTTGATTGGCACCATCAGGTTTAAGAATAGTCTCATTAGGGATCTTGAAGAAAAGCTCCAAAGGGAGAAAAGGATTGTGGTTAGTTTCTCTAGCCAAACTCAGTGTTACCCTTTATAGACTCCTTCTCCTCTCAATAGGGTAAGAAGGGGTTGAGATTCAAGGGAAACACTACAGTTTCCCATCCCGAAGGGAAAGGGAAAGTTCTTATTCAGCCCTTTATATCTATGCCTCCCATCCCTTTTAAGAAGGTGATGTTGCCTTCAAATAGGTATGACCAAGAAAGCATCTATGGTCACTGCATGAATGGTAGATCCACAAGTGTGGACAAAAGTGTTCACAGCTATGTTGGAAGATATAGCAAGGGGATGAGTGTTTTTAAGGCTCCCCATGAGAAAATTCAAATGGCTCATCATGGACCATTTGTATTTGGTGCACCAGACCCCTCACTGAAGAATAAGGCAGTGGCCAACTCTTAAGACCATCCAGCAAAGACTCGGACCAAGAGTAAGTCTATCAGTAAGCCTGATCTGGCTATCTCAGATGCTATCAATAGTCTATCCTCTGTAAAGAGGACTACTGTCAATGATATTTAGAGCAAGCCAAGAAAGCCTGTTGGAAGACTCACTTTCTGTCAGAACCTTGCTGAAAGGAACTTGAAGATGGATGCTGCTCCTCTTTCTGAATAGTTAGTTGCTACCAGACCTGCTCAGAAAAGAAGATATAATATTCATGAGTGCTGGTGCTGTGACAAAGTGGTCCATTTTACCTTAGATTTTTGGCACAATCCTAATGTGCCTAGAGCAAAAGTTAGTCTTCCTTCCAGAAATTTTTTAGGAAGACAGGTTCATTTTAAAGCTAATCAGAACCTAGGACCCAATGAATATTGGGGTCCTAAGGTAAATTAAATCATGTTTTGCAGGTTATTTCAAGTGCTCATACCCCTATTGGTACTTGGACAGTGTTTGTTCCAGACACACGACTGGAACAAGGAGCTACTTGAAGGAGTACACTCCAGTGAAGGATGGACTCAAAGTAATCTTTGGTGGTTCAGATAGAGGAGCGACAAGAGGTTATGGTAAGATTATCAATGACATAATCACCATCTCAAAAGTGGCTTATGTTGAAGGGTTGCAACACAAACTGATAAGCATAGACCAACTATCTGATCTTGACTATGTCATTGTATTCCACAAGGATGGGTGTCAAATTAAGAGGTCAAGTGACCAAGAGGTCATCTTAATAGACACTAGGAGTAGAAATGTATATTGCTTAAATTTTCTATTTTTGGATATAGACTCCCCTATATGTCTAGTTGCAAATAAGAAATTCTCATACTGTGTACAATGGCGCAAAAGGCTAGCTCATTTGAACTATAAGACCATTGGGAAGCTCTTTAGTGAAGAACTAGTTAGGAGTGGTCCCAAGATGAAATGCACCAAGGAAGGCATTTGCTCAGCATGCCAAAAGGGCAAGCAGACCAAAGCTTCCTTCAAGAGCATTGGGACCAAAGACTCTATGAGGTGTTTATACCTCCTACATATAGACTTGTTTGTTCCTATGCCAGTTCATATTCTAGGTAGGAAAGTCTACACCCTTGTGGTTATTGATGACTTCTTTAGGTTTGCTTGGGTTTTCTTTCTTAAGAAAAAGTCTGAAATCCTTGATATCTTCAAGACATTTGTCAAGCAAATGAAAATGGGCTAGATAGTATTGTGGTCAAAATCAGAAGTGACCATTGGACTGAATTTTAGTCTAAAAGCATGACATGTTTCTGTGAAAAGCAAAGGATTTTTTAAGAATTTTCTTCTCCAAGAACACCCCAGCAAAATGGGATTGCTGAGAGGAGAAATAGAACTCTCATAGAGGCTTGTAGGACCTTGCTAATTAACACATCTATCCCATAATATTTCTGCGCTGAGACAGTAAATATTGCATGTCATGTCCTTAATAGAGCTTCTATCACCAAACGTCACAAGAAGACTCCTTATGAGAATATGAAGGGCTGAAAACCAAACCTGTCCTATCTCAGGATCTTTGGTAGCAAGTGTTATGTAATGAATCATGGGAAGTCCTATATGACTAAGTTTGCTGCCAAGTCCTATGATGGGATTTTTGTTGGGTACAACAATCATAGTAAGGCTTATAGGATCTACAACTTGACAAGTCAAGTTGTAGAAGAGTTGGTTAATGTAGTTTTTGACGAGTTAATTATGATTAACAGTGAGCTTCCATGCTCCACTTCTAGACCTGCAGGTTTAGAGCTGGTGATGGACAAGCTAACCTTCAAGGAAGCTGCTCAAAATGCCCAAGATAAAGATGAATGAGTGTGCATTCCAGAAGAAGGGTAAAGCTCACATGACAAGGATGAAGATTAGCAAGCTCCAGCCACTGAAGCTCGGGATGCTGAAGGAAGATTGCCTCCAGCTGTCAGGAATCTAAGGGATCATCCAAGATACTAGATTATTGGTAAAGCCAACCAAGGAGTGGTGACAAGGAGCAGAAGTCTTAATACAACTTTTTATTCAAGTTTCCTATCACAGGTTTAGCCCAAAAGATTTGAAGATGCCAACATAGATCAGTTTTAGATTGTAGCAACGCAAGAGGAACTAAACCAGTTTAAGAGGTGTAAGGTCTGGAAGCAGGTTCCCAGACCATCAGGAGATAATGTCATTGGAACTAAGTAAATCTTCAGGAATAAGCTTGATGAAAATGACATTATAATCAAGAACAAGCCTAAGCTGGTAGCTAAGGTGTACAGACAAGATGAAGATATTGATTTTGATCAAACCTTTGCCCATGTAGTAAAATTGGAATCCATTAGACTCTTCCTTGCATATGTTGTATATCAAGGATTTAAAGTCTACCAGATGGATGTGAAGTCAGCCTTCCTGAATAGTGACTTAAGGGAAGAAGTCTATGCTGAATAGCCTTCGGGTTTTATTGATTCTAACTCTCCTGATTTTATTTATAGACTTAGTAATGCTCTATATGGGTTGAAGCAATGCACTAGAGCATGGTATGAGATATTTTCTAGCTTCCTCATTGAGAAGAAATTCTCAAGGGGGAAGATAGACAAGACCCTATTTTCCACACTTGAGCTAAGATGAATTAAGTTTGTATTTGATGCCATCTATTATTTGAGTGCTTGTAGGTTAATATTGGTAAGCGTAGACCAATGTTAATTTACAATAAGTCACCAAACACAGGACCATGTAATGTAGTCCCTCATTGTGTGATCCATGATGTTGACTCATGTGTAACCTCTCTATTAGGATGCACTTCATTTTCAAGTACTAAGGAAATGGAAGAAAGGAAGGGTTGTTGGTTTCAACCTAGAAGAAAAGAAAAAATTTCACTGAAACAATCCCAAGTCATTTTCTCGAGAAATGACATGTATTTTTCGAGAAGTCAAAGTATATTTCTCGAAAAAGCATTGCTGTTCTTGAGAAACTATAAGACTACTCGGAAAATTACCTGAAAAATAGGCCAAGTCATTTTCTTGAGAAATGCCTTGTATATTTCTCGAGAAGCCGGGTTGTTCTCGAGAAAAGCAAAAGTTCTCGAGAAAGCTAAGCCTTCTTCTCGAGAAATCTATCTTATGTTCCAGAATTTTTGCCAAGTATATTTCTCGAGAAGCCATATGATGTCACGATAAAGAAATTCTTTTCTCGAGAAAGCATGTTTTTCTCGAGAAACAAGCTCTTTACTTCACGAATTTTGCGCTAAGTCAATTTATCGAGAGGTTGTATTGTTTCTCGAGAAATCAAATTGTTCTCTCGAGAAATATTGTCCTTCTCGAGAAATCAATGGTTTTCTTCACAGAAAATTTTCTTCAAGTCTTTTCTCAAGAAGCCAAGTCCTTTTCTCGAGAAAACTATTCATTTCTCGAGAAATGTCATTCTTCTCGAGAAATAGACTTGCGTAATTTTCATTTCTAATTTTCTGACCGGAATTCAAATTAAACTAAGTTTAGTATGCTTGATCTTTCCTTAATTACGTGGATCCTTCCTTAATGACGATTGGTCGTTGGTCGATGACATATATATAGTCAATTCAAGAATTAGCCGACTAGAATTAATAAGAAGAATTATTCACAAGTAGAATCAATCAGAAGAGGAATAATTTTCACGGAATTGAATTGCTCAAGCACTTTCCATTTTCGGGAGAAAAGTTGATCATCGTCAATCCTTTCTGTCGCCTTCTCCAGATCCAGCGATTCAAAGCAAGACAAGATTCGTCTGATCCAAGATCATCAGTTTCTTCATTAAGTTGTTCATGTTTCAAGAAGGAAGATTCAAGAAGATCTCAGATCTGAAGTGTAAAACATTTTCTTTATTGTTGTAATTTGTTTTTACATTTGTAGGAGCTTTGTCTCCGAGTTTGTAGGAGTTTTATCTCTGAGGTTGTAGATCTGTTAGTGGATCGAGTTTGTAGATCCTGTTTGTGGATCGAGGTTGTAGATCCGGCTTGTGTATCGAGTTTGTAGATCTGTTGTGGATCGAGGTGTAGGAGCATTGCTCCTAGGTGTAAGATTCATATAATCTGAGAAAGGTGAAGTAGGCGAATCATACCCTTTGTGGTAGATAGGCGAGGCGGGACAGTGGACGTACCCAATACAGGGAACCACTATAAAAATATTTGTGTTTGTGTGCTTGTCTTTTAATATATTTTTATTCCACAAAAAGATGCAAACATCACTTATTCACCCCCCTCTAGGTGATTTAGGTCGACGCTAGATACTTTCAACTGGTATCAGAGGGAGGTTGGTCAAATAAGGTTAACACCTTAATCAAGATCCCTAATCTAGTGTTCAGAGACTCTGCAACCTACACCATGGATAGAAGCAAAGACATGTCATCCATGAAGTTGTCATTATGCACAAAGGAAAACTTTCCCATGTGGAAAGAACGAGTACGATTCTTCATGGAAGCTGTTGATCCAAGGATCTTTCAGATAGTGGAAGATGGACCTCACATTCCTACACAGCCTTCAACGATAAATCCTGCAATCATGATCCCAAAGAAGATGATGGATATTGCTAAGTATGAGATTGCCTTAGTCTCCCTTGATAAGAAGGTTAAGAATATCATAGCAAGTGTAGTGGACGATTCCATGCTCCAGAACTTATTCCACTGTAAGTTTGCTAAAGAGATGTAAGTTTGCTAAAGAGATGTGGGACTGCCTTGTTGTCCTGATGGAAGGTATTGAAGAAGTGAGAGATGATCGCAGATCATTGTTGAACCAGGAGTATGAAGCCTTCAAGCAAGGTGCAGATGACTCCATAGCTGACAGCTTTGAAAAGTTCTTCAAAATAGTGAACGGTCTCAGGAACTACGGCCGCGTCTTCACTCATGGTGAACTAAAAGACAAGTTCCTTAGATCCCTTACAAAGGATTGGGACACAAAGGTTGCCTCCATCAGAGAATTTAGAAAGTTGTCGGTGATCGACCCATAGAATATCTTCGGTAAATTGCTCTCCTACGGACTCCAAATGAACACCAGAAAGGAGGATCAAGCAAATCGATCTTCAAGCAAGGAGAAGTCTACAGCCCTAATGGCAGAAGGTTTAAGAAAGTCTAAAGCTCTGACACCAGTAAGGACACGAACTCCTGACACTCTTGTAGACCCTGAGCCTAGCACGTCTGGCTCTGAGATATCAGATGGAGAATTCTCCATCCTCTCCAAGCAGTTCAAGAAGTTGCTAAGCAAGAGGAGACAGATGAAAAATAAGCCCTTCTCTTCAAACTCCAGAAGATCACGACGTGACGTTGAACGAACCAAGAAAAGCTTTAACAAGAAAGACAGGTATAAGTCTAAACCAAACAAACAATCTTCTTCTGACATTGTTTGCTACTGTTGTAACAAATTAGGTCACATGATTGTGGAGTGTCCATATAAGAAGAAGGACAGCTCCCAGAAGGAAGAGAAAAGATCCTTCAAAGGGAAGAATAAAGAAGAAAAGAGCTTCATCACCAAAAAGACGAAGACTCTCAGTGATAGTGACTCAAGCGAGTCAAGCTCTGAAAGCGAAGAAGCCTACTTTGGGCTTATGGCTCAATCCGATGAGAAAGTGGGCGACTCAGAATACCATGATAAGGTAAACTCGCACACCATTCTTTCTAAATCTGAAACTTCATCGAATGGTCATGAAGACAACTCATCTTATGAGAACGAATCAGAGTTGATGGCTCAGCACTAGCATTTGTTAAAAGCTTTCGACAAATGTCGTAAGGTAGTCCGAAAGCAAGTTAAAGAGATTTCCTCTCTCAAGGCAGTGTAAGGAAATCTGAAGAAAGAAATTGTGCAATTACTTCCATTCAGTGATGAAGTCCACTCTTTGAAAGAGAAACTCAAGGACTCTGCTGAGACATTAAAGATGAAAGAAAAGGTATCTTGATGAGCTGGAAGAAAAGCTCGCGGTGGAGAGAAAACTCGTTGAGAGTTTCTCCAAGCCGAAGACTGTTCTCCCTCTCATCGATGATTTCTCCACTTAAAAGAAGGGTAGTGGTCTTAACCACATTGGTGGAAAAGGTAAGACTGCCAAGAGGGCTAGCGCCAAAGAAAAGGGAAAACCCCCATGTGTCAACCATCGTTCAGGAAGGTAATCTTCCCAACAAATAAGTTTGACCTGGAGTCATCCCATGGTCATCATGCAAGGCCTACTTATGTAGAGCCTAAGACCAGATACCAGGGATGGACCCGTCCCCATGAATTTGGTGCTAGCGTGTTCAAATCACCTTATAAAGAGATTCAAATGAAGAGTTATGGTCCATATGTACATGACCATAACAAGAAGACACTGAAAGCCAAATCTATTGTTCCTAAGGAAAAGGAGATGCAGGAACCTTGTGTATGCTGCAATAATGAGGCTTCCACCTCTAAGAATGCTACCCCTGCTAGACCTCCCATTCAAAGGGTAAAGCAGGAGTACAAGAGGAGATATAACAGTTTTGACTGTTGGTATTGCGGCAAAGTTGGTCACTTTAGCATCGATTGCTGGTACAACTCCGCTAACTTTGTAACCCCATGAGTTAGCCATGCAAGACGGACCACTCACAAGGCTAATGTTCCTAGGGGGTGTAAGCTGACCAGGAACCAAGGACCCAAATACGTTTGGGTTCCTAAGGTAAACTAATTTATTTCTGTAGGTATGTCCAAAGGCCAATAAAATGGCAATCTGGTACTTGGACAGCGTATGTTCTCGGCACATGACCGGGACAATAAGCCTTTTACGTGATTACACCACAGTCAAAGACGGACCAAAAGTTATTTTTGGAGGTTCGGACAGGGGAACAACAAAAGGTTTTTGTATTATATCCAGCAACGTTGTCTCTTTCATAGACATTGCTTATGTTGGGGGATTATACCATAATCTCATAAGCATAAGTCTACTATGTGACAAAGGCTCCATCATTGAGTTCTACAAGGACAAGTGTTTGATAAAATCGTCTGCAAATTTGGAGATGGTCTTAACAGGCACTCGGAGTAGAAATATTTTCTGTTTAAATTTTCTCTGTTTAGACACTTCTACCCCAGTGTGTTTTATGACAAAAAGTAGTGTGTCTCTCTATGACCAATTTCACAAGAGATTAACCCATATTAATTTTAAAAACCTTAAATATGTTATTTTCTCACAACTTAGTGTTTGATGCCCACACCATTAAGTGTCTTAATGAGTGTCCATGTCACTCCTGTCAAACGGGTAAGCAAACACGGGCTACCTTCAAGGGTATTACTGAGAAAGATTCTTCACGAAGCTTATACTTGCTTCATATGGACTTATTCGGTCCTATGCCTATTCACAGCTTAGCATGTAAGGTCCATATGTTAGTAATTGTTGATGACTACTCAAGTTTCACTTGGGTGTTCTTTCTAAAATATGAGTCAGACACCTTCGACTCTTTCTCTAACTTTGTCTGGTAAATTCAGAATGAATTGGACTGCTCAGTGGTCAAAATCAGAAGTGACCATGGAACAGTGTTGGAGTCTGGTGCCATGACAAAATTTTGTAAAAGTCGAGGTATCTTCATGAGTTTTCCTCCCCGTGCACTCCACAGCAAAATGGAGTTGCTGAGAGAAGGAATAGAACCCTGATTGAAGCATGTACAACCATGTTGAACGACGCTTCACTTCCGGAGTACTTTTGTGCAGAAGCAGTCAACATGGCTTGTCACGTGCAAAACAGAGCACTAATCAACAAAACTACTGTAAGACACCCTATGAGCTATTGAAGGGCAGAAAACCGACTATGTCCTACTTTAGAATCTTTGGAAGCAAATGCTTCGTACTTAATAATGGGAAGTATTACCGAACTAAGTTTAGTGAAAAATATTTTGAAGGTATTTTTGTAAGATATAGTAGCCATAGTAAGACATATGGGATTTTTAAAAAGAAAACTATGGTGGTAGAAGAATCGATGAATGTTATATTTGATAAGACCAGCTTGCTCCAAGGCAGCTCATATAGTGTTATTGGTGTAGATGCAGGTACCAGGTTCAAGGAACTTAGCTTGGATGAAGCTATTAAGGAATAAGCTCCAAGCTCAGTTAAGCTTGTCATCCATGCTTGGAGAATCAAGAACCCATAGAGGGAGAATTACTTCAACCTACAGAGGCAGCACCAGATGTTGTAGATCTTGTTGGGGGAAGAGCAAGGAACCTAGGGTTAAGACACCTAAGAGATCATCCAGCTGATCAAATAATTGGAGAGCCAGGCGACGGTGTTAGAACCATAAGAGGTACAGCTAACGAAGTTTTGCATCTCAGTTTTCTGTCTCAGGTTTAACCGAAGAAGTTCGAGGAAGTGAACAAGGATACCTCTTGGATCATAGCAATGCAAGAGGAGCACAACCAATTTGAACGATGCAAAGTCCATGAGCTGGTACCCAGACCAAAGGGAGAGAACATGATCGACACCAAGTGGATATTCAAAAACAAGCTGGATAAACACAGAGTAATTATCAAGAACAAATCCAGGCTTGTTGCACAAGGATACAGACAAGAAGAGGGGATCGAATTCGACCAGACATTTGCTCTCGTGGCTCAACTCAAGACGATCAGGTTGTTTCTTGTGTATGCTGCCCTCAAAGGCTTCACCGTCTACCAAATGAACGTGAAGTCAGCATTCCTCAATGGGAATCTGAAAGAGGATGTATACATAGCACAACCCTTAGGTTTTGTCAATTCTCAATTCCCTGACTACAATTATTTTCTTCATAAAGTATAATATGGTTTAAAGCAAGCTCTCCGAGATTGTTATGAGATGATGTCTACCTTTCTTATTGAGAACAAGTTCACAAGAGGAAAGATAGAGAAGACATTATTTTTAGGGAAGTTAAAGGCAAGATTTTGCTAGTGCAAATCTATGTCGACGACATTATATTTGGCTCTACGGAAGATAGCATTTGCCAAAAGTTTTTTTAACTTATGTAAGGGAAGTTTTAAATGAGCAATATGGGTGAGATGAAGTATTTCTTAGAACTTCAGGTGAAGCAATCTGAAGATGGGATTTTCATCTCTCAGACGAAATTTACCAAGGAGATTCTTAAGAAATTCGGAATGTAGAGCGAAACCTCTATGAGCTCTCCAATGGGTTCAACTATTTCTCTGGATAAGGATGAGAAAGGGAAATATTTTGATGAAACCAAGTACAGAAAAATAATTGGATCCTTGCTCTACCTAACTGCCAGTAGACCAGATATAATGTTCTCAACTTGTGTCTGCGCTAGATATCAGGTGAACACTAAGGATTCTCATTATGTCACTGCGAAGCGAATTTTAAGATACCTTAAGGGTACACCCAATCTTGGATTATGGTACCCAAGAAGTAATGACGTCGAGCTAATTGGATTTTCAGATGCTGATTTTGCAGGAAGCAGAGACGATAGGAAAAGCACTTCCGGGACATGTGAGTTCCTCAGAAGATGACTTATCTCTTGGAGCAGTAAGAAGCAAAATTTTGTGGCAACATCTACTGCTGAGTCAGAGTTTATCTCTACGGGTAGTTGTTGCGCACAGCTTCTATGGATCAGAAACTAACTCGAAGACACTATAATTTGAAGTTCAGTGAAATTCCAATGTATTACGACTCTTCCAGCGCAATAGCCATCGCCAACAATCCAGTTTTTCACAGCCGACCAAGTACATCGAAGTTTGCTACCATTTCATCCGGGAGCATGTGGAGAACAAGGATATTGCCCTCAGCTATGTCCCGACGGACAAACAGGTGGCAGATATTTTCACGAAGCCACTGGACGAGGCCATGTTCTCCTCTTTAAAGACAGAACTTGGCATGCTCAACATGAAATCCTGAAATGCTCATTTCTGAAGTCAAGGACAAATTCATTGAAGATCTTGTGTTTCTCAGAAACTTATGTTGATTTCTCAAAAACAAGTCATTTTCCTAAATTTCTCGAAAGGACTTATATTTCTCGAGAAATGCCTTATGGACTTCTCAGAATTCTCTCTTCCTCTCGAGAAATTGCGTCTGGAATTCTCTCTATTTCTCGAGAAATGCCTTATGGACTTCTCGGAATTCTCTCTTCCTCTTGAAAAATGGCGTCTGTAATTCTCTCTATTTCCCGAGAAATGCCTTATGGATTTCTCGAGAAGCCTACGTTTCTTGAGAAATGCCCTACTCCGCCAGAATTATTTTTCTTTTTGATGAAGAATCTGAACCGCCGCTCCGGGTACGCCTCTTTTATTCTTCAAATGTTTTAATTTTATATATAAATAAGAGATAAGTCCATAGAAATCCCAAACCCACAAATTCGAAAATTTTTCCCGAGAAAGATGGTTTCGTTCTGCGAAGGCCACCGCAATTCTTCTCACCAAATCCATTGCTTCTTCTCCTCCAAACCAGAAATTTCTCCTTCTCTGCATTAGATGGCTCCGTCCTCCAAGATTGGTGTGGGAAGTGAATTTGTTTGCCCCGACATAGAGGAGATTTCTGACAACTTCAAAAATGTTCTGATACTTCTCGATTCTGCCGGCCTCAACTTTATTCTGGAACATCCTTGTAAGGTCTTATTACATGATGTTGAAGAGTTCTTCCATCATGCCAAGATCAAGATAAGCGGGAAACTGTTGAAGACTACAGTCAGAGGTATGAAACTTAAAATCAAGCCATCCTCTATCACAGAGTTTCTGCGATTGTTGTCCATAGATGATGAAGATTATCTGGAAGCAGATGATTATTCCAGAGCCTACTCCTTTTGTGGTCTTCCAGATTCCCACTTCTATTAAAAGACAGAACATGACTGCTGAAAGTAAACTTCTGGTGACATTCTTGGCAAGGTTCTTCTATGCAAAATAGGGTCAATTGGATATATCTCTATAGAGTTCTTTGATATGATAACAGCAGTTGTATGTAGAAAGAAGTTCCAATGGGGATACATGCTGTTTGACAAGATCAAGGAGAGTCTAAAGGCACCAAATTTTGGAAGAATTATTTCTCTATACCTGAATCAAGCTCACCCAAAGATCTTCGACATAACCAAAGGTGTGGCAATTCACCACCTCAAGAAGGTCTCTATATCCTCCATCCATAGATGGGAGATCAGAATTCAAAAGTCAAGGGATGCTCCAGAAGTTCCAAGAATAATCTTTAATTATGAGGACAGGATCCCATCTCCTCCTCACACTGATACAGCTCGCACATCTAGTGCAGCTATTGAGGGGGAGCCTGCTCCTACAGTTCTTGTAGATGTACAGCAAGCTGAGATACCAGAGACAGATATTCAATCAGATGTTCTTGCTGCCCAGGTTCAAGAGAAAGTGGTTGATGATGATGTTGTAGATAAAGAGGAAAACATAGATCAGTCTAATGATGAGCAGAGCACATCTGCAAATGATGATGCCTCAGGTATGTATGTTGACTCCTCCACTACTCATGACACTTTACTGGAAATTACTATAGAGGCCATCAACAAAATGATAGAAGAACTAAATTCTATTGACCCCCTGTTCATCCCTCCTGAGAATCCAACTGAAAAGACTATTACAAAGTCCCCTGAAGCTATCCCCGAGGTGACCCCTGAAGAAATTCATCCAGAAGAGATACTAGAAGACTCACAACCATAGCCACATATTGAGGGGGAGACTGAAGTTATGCTAACTAATGAAGAAGAAATTATTCCAGAGCCTGCAGAACCTCCAATTTGAAATTTAGATTTATCTATCCCTTCCATTCTTGGACATGTGAGGGATGAGATTATACCTTTCCACAGAGGCAAGAGTTCAGTTGTCATTGAAGAAGTACCTATCTGGACAACTCCTGCTCTTCCTCCTCCACCTCCTCCTACTGTTATTATTCCAGATGATACCCTATTGGGTAAAATTGAATCAATGCTGACACAACGAGAGTACTTTGATAAGTCTCTTTAAGAAGTTACTGAAAAGTCACTGCTCTTGAAAAAGAGATGATCAGAGGCTTTGCTAAAATACAACACAATACAGATGAATTCAAACGACTGCTACAAATTGGTGGAAAGGTCATAAACCATACTATTAGTAGTATTGGTCAAGTTATGGATCAATCAGTCACATTGGCCAGCAATCAGATTCAAATGGAGAAGAAAGCTAAAGAACACAACTTCAAGACTTGTGAAGAAGTTGAGACATTCAAAGAAGATGCCATAGCAACCCTTACTGTAGAAGTCAGAAAAGGGGAGGATGATGTAAAAGAAGTTCTTGACAAGAAAATTCTTGAGATGAAAAACTAATGGGATGCACAATTGAAAGAGATAAGTACAGATGTACATAAACATATTCATGGTGTAAAGTTTCATACTTATGACATTGTTGTATGGATGCATAATCAGATACTTCTAGACTTTCCAGTCAATCCAAATGAGGCTCCACCTCCTCAACTTAATCCAATTGTCTACATGCCCACATTCTCTCCTAAACCAGAACATTATGAAGCTCCTCCTGAAGACTACTCTCATATATGGACTTTTGATCAACAAGTGCATCCTCAAGAGATTCCTCCTGAAGTGCAAGTACCAAAAAGAAGGAAGTATGGTGGGAGTGCCTCTGCCAGCCGATCCATTCCAAGTCATGATGCTGAGAAAAGAAAAGCACAAGAATTTGCTGAAGTGTGGATCCCAACATCCAAGTCACTTATTATTGAGACTCTAAAGTTGGTTGTAGATTACAATGAAGATAGAAATGATCATTACAGTCTCCAGGAGTGTGACATATATGAAAAATCTTTAACTAAGAGGAGGATCTATGATAGAGAATGTGGCAGAAATAATCCCAAAGTTCCTCCCAAACCTTCAAAGTACTTCCTCAATGTTGGAACACCCTATTACTAATTTGGGTCAGGATCACTATGTCTCTAGGAAACCAGTTTTTGACCTCCTGTATAGATCTAAAGGTCAATTAGAATTGAGTCTAAGGGTTAGAAGTCTAGGTTTGAAAGCTGCCCTCAAGACCAAGAATTTTTCAGTTTGAGACTAAGTCATATCGTCGAGCTCAGCACGACGATTCGTCGAACTCCAATCGACGATCTTCTAGCTCAACTTTGACAGATCGTCGAACTCCATTTGATGATCGCTGAGCTTAACTTCAGCAAATCATTGAACTCCATTCGACGATCTGCTAGCTCAGTTCGACGATCTTGACTCAACATTGGATCTCTATCTCTAAGCTCAGTTCGACGATCTTTGAGCTCAGATCGATGATTTTTATTGCTGTCTAAATCCATATCGCTGAGCTCAGTTCGACGATAGCAGAGCTCAGTTCGACGTTTTCTGATGAGTTAAAGGATTTTTCAAGATTCAAATTCAGAATAGTTAAGGAGTTATTCAGCAATTAATTCAGAAGATTTTCTAGCCGTTCTCATTTATTTCTGGACCAAGTTTCAAGGGATTATCAAGGAATGTTTCTTTGGACTTTCCTCTAGAAGACATTTTGCAATTAAGGATGCAATTAATGCAGGCCAACGGCTATTCTTGACAGAGGATGTTTTTCTATTCAGTACCAGAGAATAAAAGACAAGTTTTTTTTGAATCTCTCTCAGACATCACAACACTCAGAACACAGACAAGAAAAAAGAACAAGAATAAAATATTCTCTGTCTCAAAGAATTCTCTCAAGAACACACATCCAAGGAGATCAAACTTTCTGAAATCTTCTGATCTCTCTTGTCTCAAGTGTTCAAGGCCAACATCTTTCAAGACTCCAGACACCTAACATTTCAGTTGTTGCTGAAATCATCATTTGCTGGAGATCAACTTCTGAAGGCCTATCACCCTACAGCAAAGCTTCTTTTCCTGAACATCTCAAGGACTCAGGGGGAGCTTTGACACCATCAAATCCACATAGTCTTCTCAGCTGCTTTGAGAAAGAGAAGACTTCCATCACTCTCTCACCCCCATATCTGTAAAGGGTTTCTCAAACTCCCTTCAAAAGTTTGAGTTTGGTTTTTGAGCACCTTGTCAAAAGCTCATTGGTGGCAAGACACCTGATCAAAAAATCTGATTTGGTTTTTGAGCACCTTATCAAAAGCTCATTAGTGCCCAGGACACCTGATCAACTCATCCTGCAGTGGATTCCTACCTAGGGTGGTAGAAGAGTGGATGTACCCAAATTTAGGGGAACCACTATAGCTCCTTGTGTCATCTGGATTGCTTGTCTTTATACTTTGTTTCTGGCTGTGATTGTTCTGTGATTATTTTGTGATTAGTTTAGTTCTGTGATTAGATTTACAATTGCTTCCCTGCTCACTCAGATTAAAACAATTGTTGTAAAAAGTTTTCAAGCACCATATACTCTATTCACCCCCCTCTAGAGTATATCAGATCTAGCTGCACTTTCAATTGGTATCAGAGGGAGGTTGGTTAAACATACCACACCTTGGTGGTTGCACAGGCTAACACCTGAACCCAAAGATTCCTAGTTAGATCTGTTTTCTTTTGAGTTTAGTATTAGATTTTGTTTTCACAAATCATGGCCCAAAACAAAGATTATGTTAGCACCAGACCTCCAGTGTGCAATCTATCCAAGTTTGCACTTTGGAAAGCAAGGATCAGATTATACATGAATTCTATTGACGAGGATATTTTTAACTCTGTTTTGATAGTTTGTCCAAGACCTCCAAAGAACTCGAGTACAAATGCTGTTCCACCTCCATCAGGAACAGATGCTGATATCAAGAAATGGAAGGTAGCTGATGCCAAGGCTATGAACATCTTAGCCCAGACCATGTCTGATGACATCTTTCAAAAGGTAGCTGAATGCAATTCAGCAAAGGAAATCTGTGATAAACTCTCTGAAATAGTCTCAGGCTCAGCTGATGAGAGAAAGGATAGGAGATCCCACCTCATATCTCAATATGAGAATTTCAAGAAGGGAGAAGTTGAGTCAGTTGGAGATATGTACAATAGGCTCAGTATAATAGTCAGTGAACTCAGGACCTTGGATAAAGAGATCTCACTAACTGAACTTAATGACAAAATTCTAATGTGCTTCCCTAGCACTTGGGATTCAAGAATCTGGCCAATCAAGGATGCCAGAAGTTTGAATGAGATCACCACTGAAGCTCTATTGGGTAAGCTCAAATCTTATGAGCTACTCATTAAGAATAGAGAAGAAGAACAGAAGGCTGCCTCACCAGCCACAAGAAAAGAGAAGACAATAGCCTTCAAGGCAACTGAAGATCAGCCTAAAGACAAAGTCACAGGCAATGATGAACTGCTCAGTCTCTTGGCCAAAAGATTTTTCAAGATGGCCAGAAAGGACTTCAGAAGGAGATCATACAAGGAGCATGATAAGCCAAGGTATGATAAGTCAATTAATAATAAGGAAATTGTCTGCTTTGGTTGCAGGAAACCAGGGCACATTGTTCCTGACTGTCCAGAAAACAAAAACAAGGACAGAAGGGACAAGAAAGAAAGAAGAAAGGAGAAAGACTCCAAGAGCAATGGTAATGGCAAACCCTCCTCAAGCAAAAACAAACACACAAGAAAGGGGTTTGTTGCTGAATCCTGGAGTGAGACTGAAGAGGAGTCAGAAGCCTCATCCAGCTCCAGTGATGATGAAGATGATGCAGAAGAGAAAGAGTTCTGCATGATGGCAATCAATGCCTCTCAACATAATTCAGATGAAGAAGAGTCAGAGTCAAATTCAGAGACTCAACCTGAAGAAGATCAGGTAATTAGTTCATTTGATTTCAATTCAGAGGACTTTAAATCTGAGTTTAAAGCTTTATGTTTAGACCTGCTAAAATCTGAGAAAGAAATTATCTCTCTCAGAAATCATTTATCTGAACATAATACCTTAAAGTCAGAAAACCTCAAACTCTCTCAGGAGTTGGAGTGTTGTAGGGAGCAGATAGCCTCACTGAAAGGTGAGCTATCTGACGCCAAGAAGCTTGAAGAATCCCTTAATGGGAGAAGCATCAAGCTGATGGACATCACATGCACAGTGAACTCCAGACTTAATAGTACACTAGGCTTGGGTGCTTCATCCAGCCAACCCATAGTTCTAACAACTCCAATCAAGTTCATTTTTGATAAAGGAAAGGAAGTTGTAGAGGTAGCTAGGAAAAATTCTGATCTGCCCAAGAAAACTAAGTCCCAGCAAAAATCGTCGAACGGAGATCGACGATCGCCGAACGCAGATCGACGATCTCAGGCAAAATCGTCGAACTCAGGTTGACGATCTCAAGTTCCTGAACTCTGCCATAGTCGACCGTCGAACGGAGCTCGACGATCTGACCCAAGATCGTCGAACGCAGCTCCACGATCGTCGACCAGAGGTCAGAGCTCTGGAAATTCTTTCAAGGGCAAATCAAAATCCAATCCTAGGGGTCCTTCATCCCAAATCTTTAACCCTTATACTGAATGGATTATACCTCCAAGGAGATATCATCCTGAAGGTTATAAGAGTCAACCTGGGATGTCTTTTATTTCAGAATTTAAAGGTTATCAACCCAGGCCCAAGGTAAACTGGGTCAGAAAAAAATGAATTATCTTATGTGCAGGTGAAGACCTATCCAACATCTAACCAGCAATGGTACTTGGATAGTGGGTGCTCTAAGCACATGACAGGAAACAAGGACAACCTCATATCCTTTAGAGCCAAGCTTGGACCCAAAGTTATCTTTGGTGATTCAAACTTTGGACAAACTAAAGGATATGGTGCAGTCCAGATTGGATCAGTAACATTCAAGAAGGTAGCTTATGTGGAAGGACTGAAGCACAACTTAATAAGCATCAGTCAGCTGTGTGATGAAGGCTACCAGGTGACCTTCAGCAAAGCTTTATGTAAAATCAAGTCAGAGGACAACACAACTGTGTTGACAGGTAAAAGGAAAGGTAATATCTATCTAGTAGATTTTCTTTCAACAGATATAGATATTTGCCTGTTCAATTCTATTTGTAGACCAAATATTTTATGGCATAAGAGACTAGGACACCTAAACCTTAGAACTATTGCTAGGCTATCCAAGGACAACCTTGTTAGAGGACTACCTTCTGTCCCCTACAAGAAGGAAGGACTCTGCAGGGCTTGTCAATTAGGCAAGCAAACTAAAAATAGTTTTAAGTCACTTAATAAGAGTGATTCACCTAGGATATTGTATCTGTTACACATGGATCTTTTTGGACCCATCACAGTACAAAGCCTAGGAGGGAAATCTTACACTTTAGTAGTTGTAGATGACTTCTCTAGATTCACTTGGGTGTTCTTTCTAAGGAAGAAGTCTGATAACTTTAAGTGTCTGACAGAGTTTCTCAAATATATACAGATTGAGTTCAATACTCACATTGCCCTGATCAGAAGTGATCATGGGACAGAGTTTGATTCTCTTCTTATGCAAGAGTTCTGTCAGAGTGAAGGGATCAGGCATACTTTCTCAGCTCCTAGAACTCCTCAACAAAATGGGGTAGCTGAAAGGAAAAATAGAACCCTTATTGAATCTGCCACTACATTGTTGTCAGATGCTCACCTTCCTCTATCCTTTTGGGTAGAGGCAGTGAACACCTCCAACTATGTGCTGAATAGAAGTTTGATACATAAACTAAAGGGAAAGACTCCCTATGAATTACTCAAAGGGAAGAAACCTAAAGTTGATTATTTTAGAGTTTTTGGTTGTATTTGCTACATACATAATAATGATAAGAAATATTTAGCAAAATTTCAAGCTAAAGCTGATGAAGGAGTGTTTCTGGGATACTCCATGATCAGCAAGGCTTATAGGGTTTATAATAAATCATCTCTAAAAATTGAGGAATCTGTTCATATATCATTTGATGAATCTAACATGTCTTTCAAGGAGAAGATTTCTTCTACCATAGAACCTTTGCAGGAACACTCTCTTGTTGAAGACTTGAACAAGTTACAGGTTACTCAAAAGGATGAAAGCAGTGAAGATGAAGAGAGTATTCAACACACTGAAGAGAAACAACTTGAAGAGCCAGTTGTTGTACCATAAGAGGAAACAACAACACAGGTTGGTGAACAATCAACACCCCCTGTTGATTTAGTAACATCAAGAGATCATCCAATTTCCCAAATAATTGGAGATATCTCAGCTGGTGTACAAACCAGAAATCAGGTCAACCAAAACCTGTTGCACACCTACTTCCTATCTCAAATTGAACCTCAGTCCATTCAAGATGCAGAGCAAGATCCACACTGGATCATTGCAATGCAAGAAGAGTTGCACCAATTTGAAAGGAACAAAGTGTGGGAACTAGTGCCAAAGCCTAAGGATCACTCCATTGTTAGAACAAAGTGGGTGTTCAGAAACAAACTGGATGATCAAGGAGTAATTGTAAGGAACAAGGCAAGGCTAGTTGCTCAAGGATATTCTCAAGAAGAAGGAATAGACTATGACCAGACTTTTGCACCAGTTGCAAGATTGGAAGCCATCAGAATATTTTTGTCTTATGCAGCTCATAAAGGATTCAAGGTATATCAGATGGATGTTAAAAGTGCATTCCTAAATGGAGACATCAAAGAAGAAGTTTATGTCAGACAACCTCCAGGTTTTATCTCTCCAACTTATCTTTATTATGTTTTTAGGTTGAACAAAGCATTATATGATCTCAAGCAAGCTCCTAGAGCATGGTATGAGACCCTAGCATGCTTTCTTTTGGAAAATGGATTTATAAGGGGTAGAGTAGACCAAACTCTTTTCATTACAACCCATAAGTCCCATACCCTACTAGTACAGATTTATGTAGACGATATTATTTTTGGTTCTACTGACTCAAAATTGTGCAGAAGGTTTTCCAACCTAATGCATTCTAAATTTGAAATGAGTAGCATGGGTAAGCTATCCTTCTTCCTAGGATTGCAAGTCAAACAGCATGCTGAAGGCATCTTTATTTCTCAAACCAAGTATGCAAATGAATTGGTTAAGAAATTTGGCATGTCTGAAGCATCCTGTATGAAAACACCTATGCCTACTAATGCTGTATTGGATGCTGATGAACATGGGAAACCTATTGATCAGACAATATATAGAGCAATGATTGGCTCTCTACTGTACCTTACAGCCAGTAGACCAGATATAATGTTTGCTACATGTATATGTGCTAGGTTCCAAGTAAGCCCTAGAGAGTCACACCTAACATTAGTAAAGAGGATTCTCAGGTATGTTAAGAGTTGTCCAAATCTAGGTCTCTGGTATCCAAAAGATTCAGCATTTGATTTAACTGGATTTTCTGATGCTGATTATGCTGGATGCAGAATTGACAGGAAAAGCACCAGTGGAACTTGTCAGTTCCTTGGTGACAGACTTGTCTCTTGGTTTTGTAAGAAACAAACTTTTGTGTCAACTTCAACTGCTGAAGCTGAATATATGGCTGCAGGCAGTTGTTGTTCACAGATCTTTTGGATTCAAAACCAACTCCTAGACTATGGCTACAACTTAGAGAAGTCAAAAATCTTTTGTGATAACACCAGTGCTATTTCTATAGCTCAAAATCCAGTCCTCCATAGTAGGACAAAACACATAGAGATTAGGCATCACTTCTTAAGGGATAATGTTGAAAAGAATAAAATTGAACTGCAATATATCCCAACTGACTTACAAAGGGGAGATATTTTCACCAAGCCCTTGGATGAAAAGAAACACACATTCTTCCTAAATCAGTTAGGAATGTTAGATGGAGGAAGTCTTAAATAATATCCAAGATCTTACAAGTTTAAAAATTGACCAAGACTAGGCAAACATCTTGATTTTTCTTAGTGTCTAGAGTTTTTCTGGTCTATGAACTGCGCTCGACGTTTTTCCCCCAGATCGTCGAACGGAGATCGACGATTTCCGAAATCGTCGACCTGAGTTCAGCGTTTCTCAGATAGTATGAACTATCTCTTCCGGTCAGCGATCGTTGAACGGCGCTCGACGATGTTGTTCTCTGAACGATCGTCGAACATAGCTCGACGCTCTCCAATATCGTCGAACGGAGATTGACGATATTGAAGACTCTTCAGATTCCTTTAGAAGCCCCGATCGTCGAACGGAGTTCCACGATCTTTCCTTTTCTGCGTCGAACCCTAATATAAAATTCATTTTTCGCCGTCGTTCTCCTTTTGCGCTTTCGATTTCTCTGTAAAAACTTTCTTTCCCTCCAAACATTTCTGCACTTGTTCGTTTTGTTTGTTGAATCTTTGCAGGTAACTATGGCCGTTTCTGTTGCTGTTCTCGCTGCCATGAAATTTAATGCCGGCTTTGACATTGACATGGAGTCCTTCAGCACGACAGATCAGGTTTTCCAGGACATCTTATAGTTGTTCAAAGAGCAGAAACTTGCTACAATTATGACCACAAGGATTAAACTTGCAGCTGATGAAATTAAAGAATGGGTTTACACTGCCCACAATCAGGATCAAAACACAATTGTTGGGTCAATTTCTGGCACACAGGTACCCTTGACCCCAGCAATTCTGACAGAGGTTTTTGAGTTAAGTACTGGTGGAGATTCTGCTGACTTATCTGGAGAATAATATGCTGACTTGCTTGCAAGAATGGGTCATTCTGAGGCTAACCCTAGCAAGCTGTTGAAGAAGAATCTGTCTGTGGAATATAGATTCCTGGCTGATGTAGTTGGAAAGGTCCTATTGGCTAAGCACTCTGCCCATGATACAATTTCCAGGTATCAGCTCTGCTTAATGGGAGCCATAGTGGACAGGAAGAATCTGAACTGGGGAGAGGTCTTCTTTGACCTAATTAAGAAGAAAATTAACAAGAGTTTTGTAACTTTTGGAAGGATCTTAGGCCTTTTTCTGCAGAACAGATACCCTGCATTGCTAGTATCTTCTGGGATACACATAAATGCTTCCAAGAGACTGTCCTGTGCCTATTTGGTAAATGGGACAGGCAGAACACCAAGCCCAGCAGGCCCTCTTCCAGCATACCTTCAGGCATCAGGACTGCCATAGTCACTTCCCCTCAGGTCTCTGCCCCTGCAGATGACCTGCCTACTGCTGCCTCTCCTCCTCCTACTCCAATTTCATCTCTTCCAATTCCATCCACCAGTCAAACTCCATCCACTATCATCATCTCCAGCCCTTCTCCAACATCAACACCATCTCCAATTCCCACTGTCACAGAAGAACAATTTCATCCATTATACTCCTACCCTCAACCAGACTCTGCCACATCACCCTCCATTCCCTCATTCAATCTCATTGATGATTCCTTCATGGATGACTCACCATCCTCTCCTCCTGAGCTGCCCTCATCATCAACCTCTTACCAAGACCTTCTACAAGAAATCATTGATCAACCTACCTTCACAACATCTATCTCCATCCCACTGTCCTCCATCACCACTTTACCCACACCTCAACCATTTCTTCCCCAATACACCAGCTCTCCTCTACCATCACCCATAGCTCCACCTCCATCCTCTACCTCTGCTCCAGTCACCACTGAGCAAGTAGATCTTCCAGCCCTAGCTGACAGGATATATGAATTGCTAGCCCCCAGGCTATCTCTTCTTTTGGAGACCTCCTTGGCTCCATTCCTCCAGTCAGTGGCAGCTCTTTCTGCAAGGCTCTCCTCCTTATTCCCTCAGGCAGCCCCTTCAGCAGTGTGCCTTGATCCAGCCTTGTCTGAATCTAGGCAGGGGGAGATGCCCTATGAAGTGAGCTTGCCTGTTGTGTCTGCTGTTTCTTCAGCTTCAGTTGTTACTGCTGCTACTGTTGCTCTTCCTCAAGCTCCAGTTGCAGTCTTTTCAATAGACCTCAGGTCTCTGCTGTCAGCATTTGATTCAGCCTACCTCAGTTGTCTTCCAGAGATAGTTGCACTCCAGCCATCAGAGGATTTGTCCAAGGCCCTTGTGCCCTTCTCTTGTTGTGACCCCAGCATCATAACCTCCTTTGTTAATTCAGTATATGCTGCTGCTACTCCTGCTGAAAGCATGGTTGCTGTTTCTGATGCTGTTGTCCCTCCTGCTGAAGATAGTGTTGATGTATCTGTTGCTATTAGTGCTGTCAGTGCTGCTGCTACTGTTGTTCCATTTTCAGCTGATATCCTTATGACAGAGGCACATGATTTTGAGCCCTCTGTGTTTTCTGATGATATTCCTGCTACTGATATTGTTATTAATGAAAGAGAAACTGTTGCTGCCCCAACTACTGTTATTACAACTGCCACACCTTCAGTATCTGCTGCTGTTGCTGCTGCTTCAACTTCTGTTACCAGTTCTGTATCTACTTCTGCTTCAACCCAGCTCAAGAAAGATTTGATGAAAAAGATTGATGCTATTTATGATGATCAAAGCACTGAAAGTGATGAGTTCAAGACAGATTCTGATGATTCTTCTGCTACTATTGCCAGAAAGAGAAAGGCAAGGAGCAAAGCCATGAAGAGAGTACCTCCAGCCAAGGTCAAGGACAACAATGGCATACCATATTATATTCTTCAAGACTGCCCCATAAATGAGCACTGGATGTAGTACTCAAAGAATCAACTCAAAGCAATGAAGAAGAAAAGGAAATATGAAAAAGGATCTTCTCAATTTCAACATCCTCATCCTCCTCCACCACCTCGTCCTGATGCAGGTGCGGGTGGAAGTTCAGTTGCTCAACCCTCTTCTAGAAGCCAAACCCCCTATCAGCCGCATGCCAGATCCTATCATAGGGGAAGCCAGTCCAGGGGCTCTCAATCCAGAAGAGGAAACTATAGAGGAAATCAAAGAGAATTCCAGGTTTATTCTAAAGGATATTCAAGGCAACATCCCTACTCCAGGGAAGGACAAATCTCATCTAACACAACCTCTCGTCCTTTTCCCTATAAACTGAAGGAAGTAGTTTCTTCCAGGCCTCCTCAGGACAATCCATCAAATAGATATGAGCCACCAGTGCCATTTGAAGATCCTGAAAACAATCCAACTGCTTGGACTGCAAGGATGAAAGAGCTTGCTGTACTGGACCAGATTAAGAAAGCTAAAGAGCAAGGAAGAGACTCCTCCAACATCACTACATTATCTGAACAGAGAAAGAAAGAGTTAGAAAGATATGGCTCAAGTAAATTCTTTGATTCTGATAGATACATGGAGCTGCATCCTGAAGCTGTAGTTCCCAGGCCCAAACAGCAAACTACTTTAGGTGCAGCAGATGATACAAGATCAAAAAAGGAAGCTCTCAACCCCAACAGAGAAATCAAACTCATTAAGAGCAAGGAGAAGAAATGATTATGTAAGGTGACAATCATCTTGATTTCTGATTATTATCTGGGATGATATATATCTGTGGTTCTGCAATGTCCAGCTTTTTGCTTTTCTGTATTGTTGCTTGTATGTTGCTATTTAATTTTTCCAAATTCTGTAAATAGTAATCCTAACCCAAATAGGGGGAGATTGTTGGAACACCCTATTACTAATTTGGGTCAGGATCACTATGTCTCTAGGAAACCAGTTTTTGACCTCCTGTATAGATCTAAAGGTCAATTAGAATTGAGTCTAAGGGTTAGAAGTCTAGGTTTGAAAGCTGCCCTCAAGACCAAGAATTCTTCAGTTTGAGACTAAGTCATATCGTCGAGCTCAGCACGACGATTCGTCGAACTCCAATCGACGATCGTCTAGCTCAACTTCGACAGATCGTCGAACTCCATTTGACGATCGCTGAGCTCAACTTCAACAAATCGTCGAACTCCATTCAATGATCTGCGAGCTCAGTTCGACGATCTTGACTCAGCATTGGATCTCTATCTCTGAGCTCAGTTCGATGATATTTGAGCTCAGATTGACGATTTTTGTTGCTGTCTAAATCCATATCGCTGAGCTCAGTTCGACGATAGCAGAGCTCAGTTCGACGTTTTCTGATGAGTTAAAGGATTTTTCAAGATTCAAATTCAGAACAGTTAAGGAGTTATTCAACAATTAATTCAGAAGATTTTCTAGCCGTTCTCATTTATTTCTGGACCAAGTTTCAAGGGATTATCAAGGAATGTTTCTTTGGACTTTCCTCCAGAAGACATTTTGCAATTAAGGATGCAATTAATACAGGCCAACGGCTATTCTTGACAGAGGATGTTTTTCTATTCAGTACCAGAGAATAAAAGACAAGTTTTTTTGAATCTCTCTCAGGCATCACAACACTCAGAACACAGACAAGAAAAAAGAACAAGAACAAAATATTCTGTCTCAAAGAATTCTCTCAAGAACACACATCCAAGGAGATCAAACTTTCTGAAATCTTTTGATCTCTCTTGTCTCAAGTGTTCAAGGCCAACATCTTTCAAGACTCCAGACACCTAACATTTCAGCTGTTGCTGAAATCATCATTTGCTGGAGATCAACTTCTGAAGGCCTATCACCCTACAGTAAAGCTTCTTTTCCTGAACATCTCAAGGACTCAGGGGGAGCTTTGACACCATCAAATCCACATAGTCTTCTCAGCTGCTTTGAGAAAGACAAGACTTCCATCACTCTCTCACCCCCATCTCTGTAAAGGGTTTCTCAAACTCCCTTCAAAAGTTTGAGTTTGGTTTTTGAGCACCTTGTCAAAAGCTCATTGTTGGCAAGACACCTGATCAAAAAATCTGATTTGGTTTTTGATTACCTTATCAAAAGCTCAGTGGTGCCCAGGACACCTGATCAACTCATCCTGCAGTGGATTCCTACCTAGGGTGGTAGAAGAGTGGATGTACCCAAGTTTAGGGGAACCACTATAGCTCCTTGTGTCATCTGGATTGCTTGTCTTTATACTTTATTTCTGGCTGTGATTGTTCTGTGATTATTTTGTGATTAGTTTAGTTCTGTGATTAGATTTATAATTGCTTCCCTGCTCACTCAGATTACAACAATTGTTGTAAAAAGTTTTCAAGCACCATATACTCTATTCACCCCCCTCTAGAGTATATCAGATCTAGTTGCACTTTCACTCAAGCCTTACTGCTATCAAAAGAGACAGCAAGAAAAGAAGGAAAAATAGCAAAAACAGAAATTCAAATGATTCCATGTTCATCAGTCATATAAAATTTTGTGGGCTAAGACATTTCTGTGGACAAACCTTATATATATATAATTTTGAATTTTGTTGAACTAGTTATTTCTTATCTGTTTTTATATACATACCCTGCTTTACTTGTTATCTCTTTATTTATCTTGATGTAACTCACCTTAGTGTAGAGGGTTCTGACTTCTACAAATAGGAGAAGATTGTTGGGTATTATATCCACAATAATCCATATTTTTATGAAGTTACCCTTGAACTAAGATGAATTAAGTTTGTATTTGATGCCATATTTTAGTTGAGTGCTTGCAGGTTAATATTGCTAAGTGTAGAGCAATGTCAGTTCACAATGAGTCATCAAACACAGGACTATGCAATGTAATCCTTCATTGTGTGATCCATGGTGTTGACTCATGTGTAATCTCTCTATTGGGATGCACTTCATTTTCAAGTACTAAGGAAATGGAAGAAAGGAAGGGTTGTTGGTTTCAACCTAGAAGAAAAGAAAAAATTTCACTGAAAAATTCCTATGTCATTTTCTCGAGAAATGGCATGTATTTCTCGAGAAGTTGAAGTAAATTTCTCGAGAAAACATTGTTGTTCTTGAGAAACTACAAGACCGCTCGGGAAATTACCTGAAAAAATAGGCCAAGTCATTTTCTCGAGAAATGCCTTCTATATTTCTCGAGAAGTCGGGTTGTTCTCGAGAAAAGCAAACATTCTCGAGAAAGCCAAGTCTTCTTCGTGAGAAATTTATCTTCTGTTCCAGAATTTTCGTCAAATACATTTCTCGAGAAGCTATATGATTTCTCTAGAAAGAAATTCTTTTCTCAAGAAAGCATGTTTTTCTCGAGAAACGAGTTCTTCACTTCACGAATTTTGCGCTAAGTCAATTTCTCGAGAGGTCGTATTGTTTCTCGAAAAATCAAATTGTTTTCTCGAGAAATATTGTCCTTCTCAAGAAATCAGTGGTTTTCTTCACAAAATTTTTTTTTAAGTCTTTTCTCAAGAAGCCAAGTCCTTTTCTCGAGAAAGCAATTCATTTCTCGAGAAATATCATTTTTCTCGAGAAATGGACTTGCAGAGTTTTCATTTCTAATTTTCTAACCGGAATTCAAATTAACCTAAGTTTAGTATGTTTGATCTTTCCTTAAATACGTGGATCCTGCCTTAATGACGATTGACCGTTGGTCGATGTCATCTATAAAGTCAATTCAAGGATTCACCGACTAGAATTACGAAGAAGAATTATTCACAAGTAGAATCAATCAGAATAGGAATAATTTTCACGGAATTGAATCGCTCAAGCACTTTCCATTTTCGAGAGAAAAAACGATCATCTTCATCATCAATCCTTTCTGTCTCCTTCTCCAGATCCAGCGATTCAAAGCAAGACAAGATTCGTCCGATCCAAGATCATCAGTTTCTTCAACTTTTATTTGATCAGGTCGGATCTTAGCTTTCAGATCAGTCTTCTCAGTTTTCTTCCTCAACCTTCTTCATCCAGTTGTTCAAGTTTCAAGAAGAAAGATTCAAGAAGATCTCAGATCTGAAGTGTAAATCATTTTCTTTATTATTGTAATTTGTTTTTACATTTGTAGGAACTTTGTCTCCGAGTTTGTAGGAGTTTTATCTCTGAGGTTGTAGATCATTAGTGGATCGTGTTGTAGATCTGGTTTGTGGATCGAGGTTGTAGATCCGGCTTATGGATCTAGTTTGTAGATCCGTTGTTGATCGAGGTGCAGGAGCGTTGCTCCGAGGTGTAAGATTGGTATAATCTGAGAAAGGTAAAATAGCTGAATCGTACCCTTTGTGGTAGATAGGCGAGGCGGGATAGTGGACGTACCCAATACGGGGAACCACTATAAACATCTTTGTGTGTGTGTGTGCTTATCTTTTAATATATTTTTATTATGCAAAAAGATGCAAACATCACCTATTCACCCTCCTCTAGGTGATTTAGATAGACGCTGGATACTTTTAAAGACTCTATGGGTTCTCCCGTTCGTGTGGATCTACTGTAGAGGTGCGGACACTATTCTGCTCTAAGGACTCTAGCCGCTAAGTGATCGGCAGATCTTCTGGAACATCTCGGTTGAGTATCGACTCAATCCCGCAAAGGTAATTTTATTTTACATCACTTTCTTCTTGATCAATGTATATTGTTAGATCCGAACTATTTTGGGCTTTTCTTGTTCCTTTATTTTCGCTGCGTATAAGTGTTATGTTGTACAGAAAATCCCAACAATGGTATCAGAGGGAGGTTCAACGATATTCATTGTTTCAGAAGTTGCTAAATTCATGGCTTGTAGATCTGGAAATTTAGAAATGTTATAAAATGCCCAAATCTATTCTTCAATCCTAGCCAAGAATTCATGTGATTTATTCGTTTATTTCCTTGTTACTCCTTAATAATAATTGTCTCTCTTGTTGGTTTGTGAAAACTATTGTGTTAGATTTTGAATCTCACATAGAGAGACGAGCTTGTCTACTGTTTAAGTGAAGTCTGTGTTGCTCATGTCATGTGCATGTAGATCTTCTGATTTAAAAGGGTTCTGGATGTTCAGCTTTAGCCCAGTTCATCAAGTGTTGATGATTTTTTGTGTACATCTGGGATGCATTTGGATTCTGATTGTCGTTATTTTATTTTATGGATGTGCACACTGGTTAATAGTTAACCATGATTAAGTTTTAATCAATTGTTTAAAATCCCTTAAGCAATATTAAATATTCAGATGCCTTCTGATGGATGATACTCTTCTTGCCTCGATCGATGAAGAGTGGGCTTACCAAAGTAAGGTGCATTAATCTATCTTGGTAAGGGTGCGAGCGGATAATTGTGATATCCCACTGTCGACATCGGGTCAAACTTAACTGGATGACATCAAAGGTTGAGTGCCCAGAGGCATAGGGTTACAATGCACCATATGATGGATGCGAATAAAGAGTTATTCACTAACCATACAGGAATTGTATTGTGATGCAATTGGCAAACGTTGCCTACCTAAATAACTGCATTGTGAGAGAAAAGCCAAAGCTGACTCATAGTGTTAGTGAAATATGGATCTTGCCCACCAAGAGAGTACCTCGCATACACTCTCTGAATTGATATCGTGGGCTATTGTCTTGATAAAAATAGTGGGAGTTGTTTTAATTAAAGTTCTAATTGAAATGATAAAATATATTTTGAAATATAGTACTGATTTTTCTCTGTTGAATCCTTGTAGAATTTCCATTGCAAGTGGATCTCATTCCACCTTATCCCTCGGAGTCATCGTTGCGAAGGAGAAACTGAGTGAGATGAATTACTTAGACTAGTACAAGAGCTTGAGAATTGTTCTCAAGCAAGAGCGCAAGCCCTATGTTTTGGAAGAGTAATCCCATGAAGAGCCTGCCGGGAATGCATCCCGTTCTGATAAGGATGCTTATAAGAAGTATCTTGACGACTTCTTAGATGTCGAATGTCTCATACTGGCAACCATGAACTCTGAGCTCCAAAAGCAACATGAGAACATGGGTTGCAAGGAAATTGACGAACATCTCAAGAAATATTTCAAGGGCAAGCTCGTCAAGAGAGGTTTGACGTCACTAAGGCATTGTTCCAGTGTAAGATGGGAGATCGGGACCTAGTAGGGACTCACATACTCAAGATTATTGGGTATATAGAGAGCCTTGAGAGACTTGGCTTCCCTCTAAGCCAAGAGTTGGCCACAGACCTGATCCTGCAATCATTGTTGGATAGTTATGAGCAGTTCATCTTGAACTATAACATGAATGAAATAGACAAGATACTGCCCAAGCTCCTAGACATGTTGACAAGTAGAACACTCAGTTCAATATCA
This sequence comes from Platanthera guangdongensis, assembly GCA_039583875.1. Lineage (NCBI taxonomy): Eukaryota > Viridiplantae > Streptophyta > Magnoliopsida > Asparagales > Orchidaceae > Platanthera > Platanthera guangdongensis. Next base: position 118,963,249 of record CM077164.1, read on the forward strand.
TCAAAGCAACTAGAAGCCCTAGAGCAGAGAAGTGACATCTATCTGAAGAAGAAGAAGAACACCAAAACAATATCAAGAGTCTTCTTCTTCCTTATACTCTCCAGGATACTTCAAGTACAACAAACAATATATCAGACAAGAAGTTCCTGAATCTCTGCTAGTCAAGGCTGCAAGCTTGAAGGCCTATCACCCTGAAGCAAAGCTCCTCATTCCTTGAACCATTCAACATCTCAGGGGGAGCCCTTTGCTAACATCATATCCACTTAAGTCTTCTCTTAGACTGTTGACAGAAAAGACAACATCACTCTCATCCCCTCCTGTATAAAGGGTTCTTTAACTCCCTTTAAAAGTTATTCTTGGTTGCAAGTCTCCTGATCAAAAGACTTGGGTTAGTTTTTGAGCACCTGATCAAAAGCTCATTGGTGTCAGGCACCTGATCAAAAATCTGAGTGGATTCCTACCAGGGTGGTAGAAGAGTGGATGTACCCAGGTTGGGGAACCACTATATATCCTTGTGTCTTCTGGTTGCTTTCTTTTCTTTATTTACTTTTGTGTTGTGATTTTCTTTGCTTAGAATTTCGATATAACTCTTACTAGTGCAAGTTAAGATCTATCTCTATCTTTCAGGCGTGTTGCGGTGTCGACTAGCCTGTGTGTTAGTGCCACCATAAGACGGCGGTTCTGGTCATAAGACCGAGTTAACTCCTTGGTAAGGGGAGGGGTCTTACAGCGCCACTTAGCCTCCAGCACCCGCTTCCCAATAACGGGCGAATATGCCTCAGATCGCACCCTTGGCGCGTGCTTGCTCAACTCAGCAGCGGAGGACTCATTTCGTAGTCCGCCACTCATCCTCCAGCACCCGCTTCCCAGTAGTGGGCGTGGTCCCTTAGCCCGCACAGTCTTGGCGCGGGCTCGGTCAGCTCAGTTTGGGCGGACTCCTCTCAGTCCGCCAGCAGCAGGCACGAACTCTTCCCAGTCTGCCATCAGTAGAACCAGTTCCAAAAGTCATTCCTAGTATGTGCGACCTGTTGCGAACTCGGCGGACTCCATCATCTACTCGCACCAGTTACTGTCTCACCGGGGGTAACGTCACCTAAAGCCATTTCCTCCTCGGGCCAATAAATAGACCCCCATGCCTCTCATTTGACGACGGTCTGATCGCTCCCACGCTCGAAGGCAGCCAACGACAAGTTTTAGTCGTCAACCCGGGCGGACTCTATTCCTCAGTCCACATCCCCTCTTCTTGTAACCGCGCGGCCTGCCGACTTTGCTCTTCAGTCCACGCGGCCTCCTTTCTGGCACTTTCATTCCTTAGCCGCCAGCTTCTCCCTTTGTACCCCTTTATTTGCTTTCCATATAAAGGTGTAATACGAGCTGTAACTCTCAATATTAATCAAAGGAAAACCCGTCGCAAGAGTGGTATTTAAGCCGCAGCGGGCGAAGTCTGTTGTTGCCGATGCTAGCGGCCCCCTCTCTTCTTCTCAGCTTAACTCACTCGGCGTCAACCTTCAAGCACAACTGTCAAAGTAACTGTCTGCTCGACAACCCCTGATCAACCTCCTCCGCCGATCATCAACCTCCTCCGCTGATCATCAACCTCCTCCGCTGATCATCAGACTTCTCCGCTGCTCTCAATAAACCTCTCCGCGATCCCCGCAACCCTTGAACAAGCACTTGATCCACTCTCGAGTACTCAGAAGCTTCCTCCTCTCCATCCCTGCAACCATAAACCTCTTTAACCTTATCACCTAGCTTGTGAGATCGAACAACACGTTAACTAGGTGGTGTCGTTTTCGCGTATCAACAGCGTGATGGTAGATTGCTATCTCCCGGCGGTAGCCTTCTGGCATTGAGTGGATAGCATTGAGTGGAAGGCGTTGAGTGGTAGCGCATGATGGTAGGTCACCGTCCCCATTCCGATGAGTGACTAATCGCTCTTAGCCCTCAGTATCGAAGAGCATTGGGACAGATAAAATCTTTTTAAATAATTAAAGGTCCTCTTTTTCTCATTAATTTAATTACTTACGGTTTGCCCCGGGTCTACGACGCATAGAACCACATATCAATGTGTGGGCTCTATTTGCATAGTCCATACGCTAGCTAGCCGAGAGGTCGTGCGTATGGACCGATCACCCCTGGGTAAAGCGAGTTCCGCACTAACCCTCAAGAGAGGAGGCGCAAAATTCTACCGGATTGGGTTCCCCACCCAATAGTGGGGTTCTTAGCATAATGCGGGCATTAAGAGAAATCCTTCGTCGGATGAGAGCCCGGTCGATTATTCTTAATGTTCAGTTGAGCGATAGTCCTAAAGATAGGTGAGCTCATTTTTGTGGAACCTCCACGGCCAAGTCTCCGACTTAATTAATTTGAAATTTAGGATCTCTATTTATTAAAAGTTATTTTATTTCAAATTTAATTCGGTACCGTTGCGCTATTTCTTCATCGGCTCTTTTTGCTTTTATTTTCTATTTATATATATATATATAATAATAACCCGACAAGTTATCTGCGGTAAAATAATAGTTCCCTCTAGGGAAGAGTAGAAATAATAAACTCGTCCCCAAGAACAATACGACCCCGATATTCCTCACTGGAATAACATGTACTACACGTGAAAGGCGCACTTGCCTCCTTTCGTTAAAACTCAGTTTCAACTTTTCCATAGGTAATAAATATGCGTGCCACGTACTTCCAAAATAAAATCAACCGCTTTTCCAAAAATAAACCTGCGGGGCGCCATGAGTTTTAACCATCAGATATATATAAATGTTGTTGTTTATATATAGTGGACTTTCATGGTTAATGAGTTCAAGTTTAACCCTTAATGCTTCCGCTAGAATGATCTGCATTAGGATGCGTGTTTTAGTCTTTGATATTAACTTGTAACCCAACCGCCTGATTGTGGCTAATGGTGTGGGCCCTGGACAGACCCTCTATTATATGTCATGTAATAGATAGAGGTGTTACACACTGTTCCAACACCATGCACAAGAGCGGAAGTCACATCTGTAATAACAACATGAGACAGCATGTTCTATTAAAGCAAAGAGGAGAACAAACTAAAGTTGTCGGTCATGTGATAAGTGGCACCAGAGTCAATAAACCACTTATCAGAGGAGGCCACAAGAGCAAGAGTTGTAGAAGAGAGAAGAGAAGTCATCCTCAAGAAGAAACCAGAAAGCAGAATATCTATCTGTACGGTTAGAAACAAGCCGTCAAAAGAGGAGTGAAGTGACAAAAGAAAAGACCACAAGGTCAAGATGACAACACACCAGCGGCTAGAAAAAGAGGTCATGGCCAAAAAGCAGAACAACAAAGAAGCCGTGCGGACAAAAAACAAGCGCAGAGGAGGAGAAACCGCGCGGGTAGTGAAAATAACCCATACAAGAAGAAACAAGTCGCAGAAAGAAAGGAGAGAAGAAAGAGTCCGCCCGGTCAAGGATACAACACACCAGCGGCAAGGAAGAAGCCACAACTAAGAGGCAGAACTCGCAATCGAGAAAAGAAACCGCGCGAACACAACATGTCGCAAGCACATCAAGAAGAAAGGTAAGGAAGGGAAGGGAAAGAAACCAAACAAACCGGAAGAAGCCGGATGAAGCCGGAAGAAGAGGTCGTGTGGTTAAACAAATAAAATGCAATTTGATTGGGTCAAAGGATCTGCTCGCTCTGATACCATGTAAGAAATGGACAAAGAGATAAATAAACCGTAAACTTTATTGACCCAAAAAGATAATTATTAAATAAGTATACTCCCTTATTTATAGAAACTAGGAGAGAAGAGAGAATACAGCAAACAATGTCGGACTAAATATAATTCGCTCATCTTATGTTGTTTGACAATGTCAAACCGCACACTGTACAAAAGAATAACAAACCACCCAACAACACCAAGGTAAATCTCCAGGGAAGACCGTTGGGCAAGCCGCTAGACCGTAACTGCGGGTTGCCACCAGGCTGCAGTTATGGCTATCTGCCAGTCCACCAGGAAAGTCTGTTGTGTAAGCCGCCAAACTGCAACTGTGGGTTGCCACCAGGCAGCAGTTGTGGCTAATCATCAGACCGCTGCTGCGATATGCCACCTATCCGTAACTGCAGGTTGCCACCAGACCGCAGTTACGACTAACCATCAGATCGCTGCTACGGAAAGTCGCTAAACCACAATTGCGGGTTGCCACCAAGCCAAAGTTGCGGCTAATCAACAGATCGTCGGTAGAGGATCACTGCAAGACCGTTGTACCAACCTACCAGATAACTAGACTGCCTGGAAAAACCTCTAAGACTATCCGCTAGATTGCCCGACCTGCTAACCGCCCGATTAGGGTGTCAAAACGCCAATTTCTAACAAATATATAAGAAACATAGACCTGATTCATGAGATCTCCGATCACTTTGATTTACATCTGATCGTATCAAGATACTTTTGTTGGAGCATGCGTTCCATGCTTCTTGGTTTACTAATAACAAATCTTGGTTGTATTTGATCATAGGGTGTTTATGATGTGCAGATATCACATGTATAACACAAATAGCATTTGGGTTTTGATTCGGGTCAGAATAGAGGAGCTAAGGCATTGTCGCCCGGCGACATCCAGTATCGCCACCCGACGACAGTGGACCTAACAGTGTGGCGTTGAGTGAACTCAACGTACTCAACACCTATGTGTAGTTACTATCGTTGTCGCCCGGTGACATTGATATTGCCAGGTGATAATGCACGATTGTACATGATCGAGCTGGGATGAGAAAATGGTGAATATGTGTGCAGGTGTCAGTAGATAAGTTGTCGCCGATCGGCGATAGCCAATGTCTCCAGGCGATATCCCCTGAATATAAAAATTGCGTATATTTTGTGGAGGTCACAAATTTAATTATCTGGAGTATTCCTTCCTGTGCAATTGATCCAGAGAGATCCAGCATTCAGAATTACTCCATTCTCTCGAGAAGGTTCAAGTGCAAAAGATCAACGGCTCGTACATGACATTCGAAGCAACCTTGGCAAGGATTTGTCGGCATCTTCAGCGCTTCGTTTAGAGGGAATTTTTTAATTCTGAAGTTTATATTTTTTTTTCTTGTTCTTTATTTCCATTGTAATCGAGAGAGAAAATCGTCACCTTGTGTGTGGCGTCTAAGTCCTTGCATTTCTTAGGAGAGAATCGCCGCCTTGTGACTGGAATCCAAGTCCTTGTGCAGCATAGGGAGAAATTCATGTCTTGTGTGCAACGTCTAGATCGGGGTTAGAGCTAGGGAGAGGCTAGTAGCAAGCTCTAGGGAGAGATTCGTTTTAGCCGGCCGGTTTTTTTAGATGGACCGGCAAAATCAAAAGTTTGTTATATTTTTCATAAGCCTTAGCCTCTGGCTTCATAGAGATTTGTTGTATTCATCTTTATTGCTTTTGAAATAAAATATTGTCATTTTCATTCATATACATTCCTATGTGTTTAGTTTGATTTATGAAAAATTAGTTTGATTTCTCCACTTATTTTATCAAATAAACTCAGCTTTTAAAATAAAAATTTGTTAACCCTTATTCGCCCCCCCCCCCCCCACACTCTAAGGGCGCCTCACGATCCAATAATTGGTATCAGTGCTGGTTACTCTGAAATTGGTTTTACCACCAGGAGTAATGGCGCAAAACACTCACACATTTCCCGAGAGGCAAAGTATAAGTAGACCCCCCTTATTCACTGACACTGACTATAACTATTGGAAAGCTCGAATGTGATGTTTTCTAACAGCTCTCGATATCGAAGTATGGGGCATAATTGAAACATGCTACACTCCGCCTACAACGGTAGTTGGAAGTGTTAGCATGGAAAAACCCAAAGATAACTGGGATGACTCTAACAAGCTTCGATGCAAAAATAGTGCAAAAGCGATGAATGATTTATTCTGCGCATTAGATAGGACTGAATTTAATCGTGTTTGTGCATATGAAATTGCATATGATATATAGAACTTACTTGAAGTTACCCATGAAGGTACATCGCAGGTGAAAGACTCCAAGTTATTCCAGTTAGAATCTGAATTTGACAAATTCAATATGGAGGTCGATGAAGATGTAGACTCCATGTACACGAGATTCAGTAAAATAGTAAATAACTCGAAGATTCTAGGAAAGAGCTTTTCAAATGGAGATCTAATTAGGAAGATCCTTAGGTCAGTTCCCCCGAAGTTCAACCCAAAAGTAACTGCCATCTCAGAGTCACAAGATCTAAAGACTCTACAAATTGGGAATCTGATAGGAAACCTGAAAACTCATGAAGTGGGACTGATGATTTAACAATAAGAGTACACTATGGAGCTGAGAAAGAAGGCATTGGCATTGAAGTCCAAAAAGTTTGCTGAGAGTGAGTCTGACGAGGATTAAGATGAAGAAAGTCTATTCGCGAAGAAGTTTATGATGTTTATGAGAAATCCTGAAAGAAGAAATTCTTTGAGAAAATTTTTCAAGAAGCAAGAATCTAGGTATAGAAAAGGAAAAACCCAAGCTGATGGAGAGGATGACGAAAAGAGACCACCACCCAATTGTCACCACTACAGGGAAATTGGTCATATATAGAACAGGTGCCCAAAATATCTGAAAGAGCTGAAGGAGAAGCGGCACAAGAAGAAAGATAAGAAAAAGTTCTGAAGGCGAAAACTTGGCATGACGTCACATCTGAGGAATCAAGCAATTCGAGCTCAGAAACTGAAGAGGCCAACATGTGCCTAATGGTAAAGGACGTCTCATCATTTGATGATGAAAGCAGTGTCCAGAGCGACACTGAGGTAAATCCTAAAAGTCTTGTTTTTAAGGCTAGCTTTACACCTAGAGGGGGGTGAATAGGTTTTTGTCTCTGTTTAAGTTTTCTAAACTATTTATTAGATTACTAAATCTGTTGATTAGATTGGATCAGCTTTCAAGAACATTCACTGACAACACATCAAAATTATAGTGGTTCCCCAATCTTGGGTACATCCACTATCCCTCTGCGCATATCTAACAATGTGTTAGATTCGGCTCTCCCTCTAGAGCTCAGCTTTTTAATTGCTTACAACACCGATCCCGCAGGACCACATAGGTCACACAGACCAACACTTAGGCATTAAGCCAACCCAGGTCACAAAGACCTATCACCTGGCACAAAGCCAAACACACAGGTCACTAAGACCTCAGCCTTTATAGAACAGGCTTACAACTACTGATTCATTAAGAATCTTTACAGAAAATAGAAGTAAAGAATGAGATGTTAAGACACCAGAGCAAGCTCTGTGTCTCCTTCTTCTTAGACTGAGCAGATATCAGATCCAAGATATTGTTGTTGAAGACAATATGTAGGCAGTTGAATCTCTCTTCAAACAGCTTCCTTTTTTCTCTACAGAACTTGTAGGTCTGCAAACTTCAGATCCTACTGTTGCAGATGGGGATTGCTTCAGCTATCACTTTCCTAGCAAGGTTCTCTGTGCAGAACAACATCTTCAGGCTCGACGAAAATGGCGAGGAAGAATATGACGTTCAGCCGCACTTTTGTTTTCAGAAAACCTAGACAAGGAATTGTCTTCTTGATTCGATGATCTGATTCTTTATATCTCTGGTTGATTGAGCAGTGGGTCCCACCAACAAGATTGATGGCGAGATTTAGCCAATCAACCCACGCTTTTCCATTCATTCTCGATTCAACGGCTCTTTGCTGTGAGTGGGTCCCAACACTTAATGATGAAATAATCCTTGGTAATTGCAGAATATAGCAACAGCTGGCCCGCCAATGTCTCTGGCAGCATTTCTGCAAGATTTAATTTTGGCTGACTTTTGACTTTGCTGACGTCAACGTGACTCAGGATCTATGGACTTAGCTAAAATTCAATCATTAGTACCAAACGCATTGAGTGAGTAGGAATCACTCAACGCCGTAACACTTAGACAAAATTCTGTCTGTCTAGGTATTGAGCTCGACGAACTCTGAGCTCCGTTCGACGAACGACAAGCTTAGCTTGACAAGAGCATAAAAATCAGTTTGACTAACTGCGGGCTCAGTTCGACAAACATTAAGATCAGTTCAACGAAGCTGTGCTCGACGAAATCATAAAGTCAGTTTGATGAACTATAGAATTAGCTCGACGTTTTTTTAAACTCAGTTCGATGAACACCAGGCTCAGTTCGACGAACGTTGAGCTCTGATCGATGAATCTGAGTTAGACCAAAGGCAAGATAACCACGCATCTGGACTTAGCCAAAATTTTGCTTCAAGGCGTTGAGACCGTCGCGAGCGTTGAGAGAGCTTGCCTCACTCAATGCTTTTTGGCTTAGCAAAAATTTCTATGTCTTGGCGTTGAGAGAGTAAGCTCCACTAAATGTCAAACTACTTAACAGAATTTCTATTATCTGGCGTTGAGAGAGTAAGCTACACTCAATGCTTTTTGCCTTGCTGTTGAGAGAGTAAGATCCACTTAATGCCAAACTACTTAACAGAATTTTTGTTATCTTACGTTGAGAGAGTAAGCTACACTCAATTCCTTTTGCCTTGGCGTTGAGAGAGGAAGCTCCACTCAATGCCAAACTACTTAACAGAATTTGTCTGTGATCTGGCGTTGAGTGAGTAAGCTACACTCAACGTCTGTGGACTTAGTCAAATTTTTGCTTAACATTTCTGTGGAGTTGACTGACACAGCAACACTCAACACTTTGAGCTATATGTCATTGAGTGAGTAGACCACACTCAACGCTTGTGGACTTGGCCACATTTTATAGGCTTAGACCGACTCGGCCTGAATCACAGTCTTTTGCTGTATGGCATTGAGTGAGTAGACTACACTTAATGCTTTTGTACTTAGCAATCCTTTTTGGCTATCTTTCAGTTAGGCTAAGATAGTCTCATCATCTCAGTGGTATATGGCGTTGAGTGAGTAGACTATACTCAACGCTTTTGTACTTAGGCAAATTTCTACTAGAAAATTATTGAATCCATACCTCTGGCGTTGAGTGAGCTTGCTTCACTCAACGCTTGTGGACTTAGTCAATTTTTGTTTTATGTCCAGCAACCACTTCTTGTGTCCACATGACCAATCAATATGATATGGACTAACCTGCACTCAAGAACTCAAATGCACATCAAATATATTTGATGTGTGTGACATTGACCTGTTTAACTTCTCACAAATCAGGGACATTGGGAACAATGGACCCAACAATCTCCCCCTATTTGAAGAAGTCAAAACCTCATTTCTATCCTTGGCCAATGGCACACACAACCTATACAGCAAAAAAAGTATGGAAATTTTGACAGGTTATGAGTAAGTGTACCTCATTTACTTACTCCCCCTATTTTGTAGCAAATTGTGTGACCTTCCTTGAGTGCCACATTACCTTCTTTCCCATTGTCATCTCTCCCACTTGATATGACTCCCCCTTGCTAGTACCTTCTCTCTTCTCTTCTCTCACCCTTTTTGACTTCTGCAGAATAGGCAAATGGGGGTTGGCCTTCCCATTGGCTGACCTTCTTTCTTCTATCAAGAGTAGCTTACTCCCCCTTAGTAGAAGCATCAGTGATCTAATACTAGTGGGGAGTCTGTACGTCCAGCAAGAGGAATAATGCCTGCACAAAAAAAATAATACAAAAGGGAGTGTCTGAAGCTATGTCAAGTTCAACATACCCAACTCAAATTTGAGGGTATTGAACTTTGCTTCATCTAATGACTTAGTGAAGATATCATCCACTTACTTATCTGTGGGGACAAACTCAAGGTTGATGTCTTCCTTCTCCACATGTTGCGTGATAAAATGATATCTTATTTCTATATGCTTAGTCCTGCTATGTGAGATAGGATTCCCAGCAATAAAAATAACACTTGTAGAATCACAGTAAAGAGGATTTCTACTTACCTGCAGGTTGTAATCCTGTAGCTGAAGTTGGATCCACAGCAGCTGAGAATAGCAGCTACCTGCTGATATATATTCTGAGTCAGCAGTGGATATAGCCACACTAGTTTGCTTCTTGCTGCTCCAAGAAACTAGCCTTCTTCCTATGAACTGACATGTTATAGTAGTGCTTTTCCTGTCTTCTTTGCAACCTGCAAAATCTGCATTTGAAAATCCTGTTAGATCAAAATTCCTATTTCTAGGTACCATAGGCCAAGATCTAGTATGCCCTTAAGATATCTCAAGATTCTCTTTGCAGCAGAGTAATGAGACTCATTAGGGCAGGCCTGATAACTAGCACAAACACATGTGGCATACATGATGTCAGGCCTACTAGCATTCAGGTATAGAAGGGAGCCAATTATCCCTCTATACAAAGACTCATCAACAGGATTACCTACCTCATCTTTTCCTATAGACATACTTGATCCCATGGGAGTTTTCATGGTGGAGGCATTCACCATACCATACTTTTTGATTAGCTCATAGTTAACCATGTTGGATTCATCAAAAATAACATGCATCGACTCTTCTACAACTTGGGTAGTTAAGTTGTAGATTCTATATGCCTTGCTATGAGTGTTGTACCCAACAAATATCCCTTCATGGGACTTGGCAACAAACTTAGTTAAATGGACTTTTCCATTATTGTGCACATAGCACTTGCAACCAAAGATCCTGAAATAGCTCAAGTTTGGTTTTCTGCCCTTCAAGATCTCATAGGGAGTATTCTTGTGGCTCTTGGTGATAGAAACCCTATTAAGGACATAGCATGCAGTGTTAACGGCCTCAGCCAGAAGTATTCTAGGAGGTATGACTCACTTAATAAGGTTCTACCAGCCTCTATGAGAGTCCTATTTTTTCTCTCAGCAATTCCATTTTGCTGGGGTGTTCTAGGATAGGAAAATTCTTGATGAATCACTTGCTCTTCACAAAACCTTGTCATACACTCAGACTGAAACTCAGTCACATGGTCACTTCTGATTTTGACCACAGTGTTGTTGAATTCATTCTGAATTTTCCTAACAAATGTCTGAAAGACATCAGGTGTTTCAGATTTCTTCCTTAGAAAGAACACCTAGGCAAATCTGGAAAAGTCATCAACAACCACAAGGGTTTAGACTTTCCTACCTAGACTTTGAATTGGCATAGGACCAAACAGATCCATATGCAAGAGGTATAAGGATCTCACTGAATCTTTGGAGCCAATGCTCTTGAAGGAGGTCTTAGTCTAGTTGCCCTTTTGGCATGCAGAGCAGATACCCTCCTTAGTTCATATAGACATAGGCCCATTCCTAACCAACTCTTTACTGAATAGCTTTCCTATGGTCCTATAATTTAGATGGGCTAGCCTCTTATACCATTGGACACAGGAAGAGGCTTTCTCATCTGCAACTAGGCATACAAGTGAGTCTTTGCTAGAGCATAGAAAATCTAAACAGTACACATTTCCACTCATAGTGCCTTTTAAGATGACCTCTTGGTCACTTAACCTCCTAATTTGGCACTCATCCTTGTGGAATACTATGTCATAGCCAAGATCATAGAGTTGGCTAATGCTTATCAGGTTGTGTTGCAAGCCTTCCACATAGGCTACTCTAGTGATATTAACTATGCTATTAGAGATCTTATCATAACCTCTAGTCACCCCTTTTTCTGACACACCAAAGATGACCTTTGGTCCACTCTTTACAGGAACATAATCCTTCAGCATGCTCCTTGTTCCAATCATGTGTCTGGAACATTCACTGTCCAAGTACCATATAGGGGTATGGGCACTTGGACTACCCTGCAAAACACAAATCAGTTAACCTTAGGACCCCAATTTTTCATGGGTCCTTGGTGTATGTTAGGCTGAAAATAATTCTTCCTGCCTACAATTTTTCTGATAGGCAAGCTGACATTTGCTCTCTGCACACTATGATTGTGCCAGCAAACAACAACAAAGTGGCCTACCTTTCCACAGCACCAACACTCATGGATGTTGTACCTTCTTTTTGGAGCAGGTCTAGTGGTTGTGTTAACAGCAACTCTGGGTCTAGAAGGAGTAGCAATAGTCTTGTTCCATGGTTTCCCAGCCCAAGTCTTACAAGTGGTCGGTCTTGTAGTAGAAGTGCTTGGGATATCTTGAGCCCTTCTAGCAGCAGCTTTCCTTTCAGATAGCATGCTCTTGATGGCCTCAGAGATGCCTAGGTCTGGTCTACTGACAGCCTTGCCCTTTGTCAAAGAGTGGGCTAGAGGAATTTGAGAACAGGCTTCAGCTTTACCCATAACTGAAGGGGCTGAACACAAAACACAAATGGTCAAGGATGGGCCATTTGTATTTTCTCATGGGCACTAGCACCTTTGTTGTAAAAGCCGCCATTTTGTGGAACATCTTTGTTCACACAAGATGGTTTAGCATGATTCCAGTTACCATAAATACTCTCATGGTCATGGTTGTTTGAAGGAAACTAAAGTTTATTAAATTTGACAGGAGCCTTAAAGGCTAGTGGCTCCACTTGAGCTTTGCCCTTTCCCTAGGGATTAGCAGCTCTTGTCTTTCCCTTGAATCCCAACCCTTTCTTTCCCTTTTGGGAGAAGAATGAGTCTATCAAGGGCAACACTATGCTAGGTTTAGAGTAGCTAGCCACTAGTTCCCTCTCCTTTTGGAGCCTTCCCTCAAGATTCCTTGTATGGTTGTTCTTGAAGGTTATGGTGCCCATCTGAAGGATTGTAACATTCTTCAGTTTGTTGACTTCTTGAGTCTTTTGATCCAGCAATTTTGCTGAATCTAAAGCAGCAAGCTTTAAAGAGGCAATTTCCTAAGCCTGTTATTTGGCCAGGAGCTTGCTCTTCTTAAAAGCTTGTAGAAGTGCACCATAATTATCAATCAAATATTGATATCTCCCTCAGATCCTGAGCCATCTTCATCACTTGATGCAGAGGCACAAGAATCTGGAACAGATTCATAATCTGAACATGCAGAGCTAGTCACAAAATTTACCTTGCTTGGACCAGGATGATCCTGGCTGATTTCTTCATCTGACCTAGCCATCAGCCCAAGGCAATAGCTGTCTTCTTCAGAATGCACCTCTGAATCACCATCTGATTGTGATAGAGGGGCCCTGTCTTCAATCTTAATAACAGGATGCACCTCCTTAGCTTCTTCTTCTAAAGGAGCCAGCCTTTTGATGCAGTCTGCTTCAACATCTCCTTCTTCAGTAGAATACAGCCCAATGTAGGCTGCTTCTTCTTCTTCTGACTCTAATGAGGAGGAGTCAGTCCAGCTCTTTTGCTTTTTGGCAATGAGCGATTCTCCTTCTTGCCTTTTTACTGGTGATCCTTTTTCTCACCATATTCCTTCCTTTTGACTGGGCAGTCGGCTATCACATGCCCAGGTTTTCTGTAATGATAGCAAGTCATGTTATAGGAAACATGTTTATCAGATTTGGAACCATATCTATCCTCCTTAAAGTATTTTCTCCTGCCCTTGTAGTAGTCATCCTTAGGATGAGAAGTGGAGGATGGCCTACCTCTCCAGTGCTTCTTCTTCAGGAACTTCTGGAATTGCCTGGTGAAGGCAGCAAAGTATTCATCAGACCATTGGCAGTCTGATGTGCTTTCCTATGATTTTCCAGACTCAGATTCAGCATCTCTCCTTGGTGGAGAGGGAGACTTCCTTCTGCTTTTGCTGGAACCTTCAGCTTTGAATGCCATAGACTTGTCCCATGTCTGAGGCTTGTTGTTGTTCTCCTCATCTTTCCTGGCAGCCAGCTGCATCTCATATGAAAGCAGCTTTCCAAAAAGGGTGTGAGGTCATGTTTCACCCAGCTTTTGCACTTCTCTTATGGCACAGATTTTTGTGTCACACTCTCTAGAGAGAGAGATCTAAGGAACTTGTCATTTAGTTCTTAGTGACTGAAAACTCTTCCGCAGGTCTTCAGCTCTTTCACAATCCTGAAGAACTTCTCATAACATATGGTTATGTTGTCCCCCTTGGATTGCCTGAACGCCTCATACTCTTGGTTGAGCAAGGACTTCCTGTCATCTCTGACCTAATTTGTCCCCTCCATGTAGATCACAAGTGTTTCCCACATTTCCTTTGTTGTTTTGCAATGGATCAGATTATGGAGTGTAGAATCATCAACAACACTCATAATGATATTTTTCCCTCTTATCTATTGAGGCCAAGGCCAACTCATCCTTGGTCATCTCATCATATATTTTGGGGGTCTTGACATTGGCATCCAGTACTGAGAACTTCATAGTGATGAATGGTACTTCTTTAACTGTAATATGCATCCTAGGGTCAGCCGCTTCCATGAACCTTGGAGATCTAATAGATTGGAAGTCTCATAACACTCGGCTACCTATTGGTCATTCCTAAACCCATGGAGACAGAATTCTAGCTTACCTTGGAGATCTAATCAGACTGTTAAGCCTTTAAAGAGCAACCTCGCTTTGATGCCACTTGAAAGTCTTGTTTTCAAGGCTATCTTTACACCTAGAGGGAGGGGGTGAATATGTTTTTATCTCTGTTTAAGATTTCTAATCTGTTTATTAGATTACTATGTCTGTTGATTAGATTAGATCAACTTTCAAGAACTTTCAAAAATGAAACAGCAAATTTATAGTGGTTCCCCAATCTTGGCTACATCCACTGTCCCTCTGCACCTATCTAACAATGTGTTAGATTCGGCTCTCCCTCCAGAGCTCAGCTTCTAAACAGCTTATAGCTTCGATCCCGCAGTACCACACTAGTCACACAAAACAACAACTTAGTCACTAAGCCAACCCAGGTCACAAAGACCTATCACCTGTCCTAAAGCCAAACACACAGGTCACTAAGACCTCAACCTTTATTGAACAGGCTTACAACTCCTGATTTACTAAGAATCTTTACAGAAAACAGAAGTAAAGAATGAGATGTTAAGACACCAGAGCAAGCTCTGTGTCTCCTTCTTCTTGGACTGAGCAGATATCAGATCCTAGATATTATTGTTGAAGACAATATGTAGGCAGTTGAATCTCTATTCAAATAGATTCCTTTCTCCCTGCAGAACTTGTAGGTCTGCTAGCTTCAGATGCTACTATTGCAGATGGGGATTGCTTCAACTATCTCTTTCCAAGCAAGGTTCTATGTGCATAACAACTTCTTCAGTCTCGACAAAAATGGCGAGGAAGAAGATGACGTTCAGCCGCACTTTTGTTTTCAGAAAACCTAGACAAGGAATTGTCTTCTTGATTCGATGATCTAATTTTTTATATCTCTAGCAGATTGAGCAGTTGGTCCCACCACCAGGATTGATGGCCGAGATTTAGCCAATCAGCCCATGCTTTCCATTCATTCCTGATTCAATGGCTCTTTGATGTGAGTGGGCCCCAACACTTAATGATGAAATTATCCTTTTTAATTGCAGAAGATAGCAACAGTTGGCCCGCCAACATCTCTGGCAACATTTCCCCAAGATTTGAATTTTGGTTGACTTTTGACTTTGCTGACGTCTGCATGACTCAACATCTGTGGACTTAGCCAAAATTCAATCATTAGTACCAAAGGCATTGAGTGAGTAGGAATCACTCAACGCCACAACACTTTGACAAAATTCTGTCTGTCTAGGTATTGAGCTCGACGAACTCTGAGTTCTGTTTGACAAACGACAAGCTTAGCTCGACAAGAGCATAAAAATCAGTTCAACGAACTGCGGGCTTAGTTCGATGAACTGCGGGCTCAGTTCAACGAACGCTGAGTTTAGTTCTACGAAGTTGAGCTCGATGAAATCATAAAGTCAGTTTAATGAACTGTAAACTTAGCTAGACATTTTGTTAAACTCAGTTCGACGAACACCAGGCTCAGTTCGACAAACGTTGAGCTCAGGTCGACGAATCTGAGCTCGACCAAAGCCAGGCTAACCAGGCGTTTGGACTTAGCCAAAATTTTGCTTCAAGGCATTGAGACCGTCAAGAGCGTTGAGAGAGCTTGCCTCACTCAACGTTTTTTACCTTAGCAAATATTTTTGTTCCTTGGCATTGAGAGAGTAAGCTCCACTCAACGTCAAACTACTTAAAAGAATTTCTGTTATCTGGTGTTGAGAGAGTAAGCTACACTCAACGCCTTTTGCCTTGACATTGAGGGAGTAAGCTTCACTCAACACCAAACTACTTAACAGAATTTCTGTTATCTAGCATTGAGAGAGTAAGCTACACTCAATGCCTTTTGCCTTGGCATTGAGAGAGTAACATCTACTTAACGCCAAACTACTTAACAGAATTTATCTATTATCTGGCGTTGAGTGTGAAAGTTAATAGTTGCCAACCTAAATCACCTAGAGGGGGGTGAATATGTGAGTTGTGCATCTTTTTGCGGAATAAAAAATTTCAAACCAAAGCACAGAACAATCTACCAATCAAACACAGACGAGGCAAGATTTATAGTGGTTCCCCAAACTTGGGTACATCCACTTTCCCTCATTGATCTAGCAATACACTATACTCGGCTACTCCACTATCTCGGATTTGAAATCAATCCTACCCTCGGAACAACGTTCCTACAAACTCGATCCACAAAATGGATCTACACTCGGAAGGCAAAACTTCATACAATCTCGGAGTTGAAAACTCCTACACTCGGAGAAAACTTCTCATACAATAATGAAATAAAGTTGTACAGAAATACAAACAGTAATCTTCTTGTTCAGATCTGCAACAGTAAATCAGAAATTCCTTCTTCTAGGCGTGCGGCTTTATCAGAATATTGAAGAAGAATCTCGGCAAAATCAGATTTGGATCTGAACTTCCTTGGCTTCTCACGATCGATCTAATCAGAAAATACGGAGTTGAGCGAATCTCGATCTGGAAAGCCTTCTTGGTCTAAATCCTCAATAGATGAAAACCCTAGCCGGTCGGAAATCTGCGACGGCGGCGGCGGTGAGTTTCCGTTTCTTGGAGAGAGAAAGAGGATACAGAATTTCTTTTTGAGAGTAAGGCTGCAAAAACTTTCTTAAAATAATCTTTGAATAATTAGGGTTTATCGGTTTAGACAAGACATTTTATAGGATCAGAAAAGATTAGACTTAATTGAGTCATTTTGAGAAAGACACGTGGACCAATCACATCAGAGTTTATGAATATGACCGTTAAGTCTGGACTTGAAGAATTTTCGGAAAAGTCAAAATAAATTACTCGAGATGTAGAGGACTACTCGAGTATATGCAGCACTACTCGAGTAGGTAGAAGATGACTACTCGAGTACATGAGAAAAACTACTCGAGAGAAAGAGAGATGATTACTCGAGTACATAGAGTCAACTACTCGAGTAAATAAGAATGAAAAAGACTCAGCTACTCGAGTAACAAAAATGACTTACTCGAGTACTTGAGTACATACACGAGAGGTGGAGTAGATTACTCGAGTATACGAAATACTACTCGAGTATATAAGAATGAACTACTCGAGTATATAAGAAACTACTCGAGAGAAAGACTTAGAAAATTTCTAGAACTGTAAAACAATACTACTCGAGTATGTAAGATAAACTACTCGAGACATAAGGAACTACTCGAGTATATAAGATGAACTACTCCAGTCAATTAGAACTACTCGAGTATAAGGAAAAGACTACTCGAGTAATTCACTTAGAGAAATTCTCTGGAAAGGAATTCTGGATTACTCGAGTATAAAAACTGGACAACTCGAGTAGTAGATGAACTACTCGAGTATATGATTTAGACTACTCGAGTAAGTGAGAACTACACGAGATTCAGAGTCCAATTACTCGAGACAGAAGATAGAACTACTCGATTACTATATAGTACTACTCGAGTATTTAACTTAAAACATTTGAGAAGAGAATTCCTGTGAACTCGAGAGAAGACAGGGAACTACTCGAGTAGTTGATGTAACTAATCGAGATACATCTTATCTACTCGAGTAAGAGTATTATTACTCAAGTATGAATTCAGTAACTTACTCGAGTAAGTAAAGAACTACTCGAGTACTTAGGAAAATTTTCTTGACTGAATTTTCTTCTTCTAAGGGATGACCAGCATCAAGTCTTTTCGCATAGTCCTAGAGCTTGAATATGAAGTGTATCACAATAGAGAGGCTACACATGAGTCAACACTTTGGAACACACAATGAGGGATTACATTGTATGGTCCTATGTTTGGTGACCCATTGTAGACTGACATTGGTCTACACTTCCCATAAGAATTCCTGAAACACATAACTCAAACCAAGCATCAAATATAACTTAATTCATCTTAGTTCGAGGGTGACTTCATCAAATCTTGGTTAGTGTGGATACAATACCCAACAAGCTCCCCCTATTTGTAGAAGTCAGAACCCTTTACACTAAGGTGAATTATGGACATAAAAAGAATGCTAAGTAATCAAGCAGTATAAGCAAGCAAGAGAACTAGGAAAATATACTTTTACCAATTTCTCCCCCTTTCTGACGTCAATAGATAGCTTGGTAATAGCATCTTCTTTGAAGATTCCAACTTCTTTACAAATCTTTACCTTGGTTGCTTCAGCTCTTTGGTCCAATTCCATCTTTGAGCCTTAAGCCTTCTTGAAAATCCAATTTCTTCTATTCTTCTTTATTGAGCATCCCAAGTTTTGTTTTGAAGAATGAGAACTTGGTCTTGTCCAACGTCTTCATGAAAATGTCTGAAATTTGCCTGTCTATAGGGACATATTGAAGGTCTATGTCCCCATGCTCCACATGCTCCCGGATGAAGTGATACCTTAGCTCTATATGCTTTATCCGGATGTGCGAGACTAGGTTGTTGTCTATTGCAATTGTGCTGGAAGAGTCACAAAACAAAGGGATGTTTTGAAACTTCATGTTGTAGTCTTCAAACTGATTCTTTATCCAAAGTAATTGTGCACAACAACTGCCTGCAGAGATGTACTCAGACTCAGCAGTTGAAATTGCTACACAGTTCTGCTTCTTGCTACTCCAGGAGATAAGTCTTCTTCCAAAGAATTGGCATGTCCCTGAAGTGCTTTTTCTATCATCTTTGCTACCTACAAAATATGCATCTGAAAAACCGATCAGTTCGCTATCATTACTTCTTGGGTACCGTAAGCCAAGATTTGGTGTACCTTTAAGGTATCTCAAAATCCGCTTCGCAGCAGCGTAGTGAGATTCCTTAGAGTTCACCTGAAATCTAGCACAGACACATGTTGATAACATTATGTCAGGTCTACTTGCAGTAAGATAGAGCAAGGATCCAATAATGCTTCTATACTTGGTTTCATCAAAAGGTTTCCCTTTTTCATCCTTGTCCAGAGACATTGTTGAACCCATTGGAGTACTCATCGAGGTTGCGTTCTCCATTCCGAATTTCTTAATTAGCTCTTCGGTAAACTTTGTCTGTGAGATGAAAATTCCATCTTCAGATAGTTTCACCTGAAGCCCTAAGAAATACTTCAGCTCGCCCATACTGCTCATTTCAAACTTCCCTTGCATAAGTTTTGAAAACTTCTTGTAGATGTTGTCATCCGTAGAGCCAAAAATAATGTTGTCGACATAGATTTGCACTAGCAAGATCTTACCTTTAATTTCCCTAAGAAATAATGTCTTGTCTATCTTTCCCCTTGTGAACTTGTTCTCAAGTAAAAAGGTAGACAGCGTCTCATACCAAGTTCGAGGATCTTGTTTCAGACCATATAATTGCTTTATGCTGTAAGTAAACATAATCAGGAAAGTTAGAATCGACGAAACCTGGAGGTTGTTCTACTTATACTTCTTCCTTTATGTCTCCATTAAGGAATGCAGACTTCACGTCCATTTGATAGACAGTGAAGCCTTTGAGTGCAGCATATGCTAGGAATAACCTTATTGCCTCCAACCTTGCCACTGGAGCGTACGTCTGGTCGAAGTCGATTCCTTCTTATTGATGATAACCTTTTGCGACAAGTCTGGCCTTGTTCTTCACAATCGTTCCATTCTCGTTCATCTTGTTCCTGTAGACCCATTTTGTTCTAATGACATCCTTACCTTTGGGTCTTGGAACGAGTTTCCATACTTTGCAGCACTTGAACTGGTTTAGTTCTTCTTCCATCACCATTATCCACGATGCGTCTGAGTTTGCTTCCTCAAACTTCTTTGGTTCAACCCGCAAGAGAAAACTTAAATATAGATTCTCATTAGTTGTACCTCTACGAGTTCTGACACCATCCCGGGGATCTCCTATGATCTGGTCCATGGGGTGATCCTTCAGATGGCTGAGCTCTAGATTCCTTGCATCTGGATTATCTTCTATCACCGGAGTGACTTCTTCATATTGGATGACTTCTTCATCTTGATCATCAGCCTCTCCAATAGGGGTTGGAGTGGTGATCTTGATGAACTTTTCACCTTTATCTTCAGACGGTCCATCCAAGCTAATTTCTTTCAGCTTTGCACCTGCATCTTCAATAAGCACACTAGAGGAGTTGTTTTGCAGCAAACTCATCTCATCAAATTCAACATGTATCGATTCTTCTACCACTAGGGTTTTTCTATTAAAAATCCTATATGCCTTACTATGGTTATTATAACCTACAAAAATAGCTTCAAAACTCTTTTCGCTAAACTTAGTAGTATGATACTTGTCCTTGTTTAGCACGAAGCATTTACAGCCAAAAATTCTAAAGTATGAGATTGTTGGTTTCCTGCCCCTCAGAAGTGCGTAAGGTGTCTTATCGTGGTTTTTGTTTATGAGGTCTCGATTTTGCACGTGACATACAGTGTTGACGGCTTCAGCCCAAAAGTACTCCAGAAGTGAAGCATCACTCAACATGATCCTGCAGGCCTCTATGAGCATTCTATTCCTTCTCTCGGCCAATCAGTTCTGTTGTGGAGTACGAGGAGAGGAAAACTCATGAAATATACCCAGGCTTTCACAAAATTCTGTCATGGCCCCAAACTTAAACTCTGTTCCATTGTCACTTTTGATTTTGACTATGGAGTAGTGGGTACTCGTTCTGAACTTGCCTGACAAAATTAGTAAAGATGTCGAAGGTATCTGACTTGTGTTTCAGAAAGAACACCCACGCAAAGCGCGAGTAATCATCAATAATTACCAATATATAATCCTTACCTCCCAAACTTCTAATTTGTAGTGGACCAAACAAGTCCATATGCAGTAGATTAAGACATCTATTAGAATCCTTGCCAATAATGCTTTTAAAGATAGCCCTTGTTTGCTTGTCTTTTACACATGCATGACAAGGTCTATCTTTGACGTACTTGACATTTAGGGCATCACGTGCTAAGTTCATTGAAAATAATTTATTAATAGTTTTGTAATTAATATGTGTTAGTCTCTTGTGCCATTGGTCACCAAGAGACGCACTATCTTTTACTAAAAGGCACACTGGTGTCGAAGAATCTATACAAATGAAATTTAAACAGAAAATGTTTCTGCTTCGAGTGCCGGATAGAATCGTTACCATATTGTCAACAGATTTTATCAAGCACTTATCAGCGTGAAACTCAACTATGTATCCTTTATTGCAGAGTTGGCTTATGCTTATTAGGTTATGTTCTAAACCTTCAACGTAAGCCACATCTAAGAAGGATACATTACTGTTTGTAATCATACCGTAGCCTTTAGTGATTCTACGGTGTGAACCTCCAAAGATGACCTTAGGTCCATTCACGACTGGAGTAAAATTCTAAATTAGGCTTCTTGTCCCGGTCATATGCTGAGAGCATCCACTGTCCAAATACCAGATTGGCGTTTTGGTGTCCTTTGGACATACCTGCAATCACAATCAGTTTGCCTTAGGAACCCAAATGCGTTTGGGTCCTTGGTCTCGGGTTAGAATACTCCCCCTACGAATATTAGCATTAGGAGTGGTCTTCCTCATATTTCCAACATGTTGGGTTGCAGCATTTCTGGGATTAAACCAGCAATCAATGGAAAAGTGACCAATTCTGCCACAACACCAACAGTCAAATCTGATGTATCTTCTCTTTATGTTCTCCTACTTGGCCTTTTGGAAATGAGGTCTAGCAGGGGCAGCATTCCTGGAGGAAGAAGCTTCATGATGATGACAATTACATGTTTTCTTCTCCTTCACTAGCTTTTCTACAACAGGCTTTGCCTTTGGTGCCATCTTGAAGTTATGGCCATGATTGAAAGGGTCATAGCTCTGAAGAATGACTACTTCATAAGGTGCCTTAAAGACACTTTCGCCAAAGTTTCTGGGTCGAGTCCATCCTTGATAACAGGACTTTGGCTCTACATAAGTATGCCTAGCAAAGTGTCTGTAAGATGAATCAAGATCAAAATCATTTGAAGGAAATATAACCTTTTTGAACGTGGTCTGATCTTGAGGGGCTTTCCCCTTCTCTTTGGCTAAGGCCTTTTTGGAGGCCTTATTCTTTCGTTGAGCCTTATTTCTCCTAGAGGATTTACTAGGAGCTTCTTCATGGCCTAGTCCAGCTCCCTTGGCCTTAGCTGAGAATTCAGCAATGAATGGAAGAACTGTCTTCGGTTTCGAGAAACTTTCAACTAGTTTCTTTTCAACAGCAAGTTGGGTTTCCAGCTCTTTGATGATTTTCTCTTTAAGATCAAGGTGCTCAAGAGCTTTGTTATATTCTTCAATAGAATTATTGAAGTTCTCTTCTAGCGAGTCAATATTTGCGACTTTCTCTCTCAAGATGCTCTCTTCAGCTTTGAGAGACTTTATCTCTTTAGCCTGCGTTTTCATGACTCGGCGACATTTGTCGTAAGCCATGATTAATTTCTTATATTGGGCCATGAGTTCTGACTCATCGTCAGAAGAGCTATCCTCACAATCATGTTCAGAAACTTCAGAATCAGAGAGGAGTGTGAGATTTTACCTTCCCAGTAAACTGGGGCTCTTGTTCATCATCAGTTTGAGCCATGAGTCCAAAAATAGTCTTCTTCTTCTTCACTCGACTCAGATGAGTCAGAGTCACTCAGAGTCTTGCCCTTTTTGTCCATCAAGCTCTTCTCTGTCCTTTTCTTATTGTACGAGGACTTCTATTCCTCTCTTCTACCACCCTCCTTCTTCTTGTGAGGGCAGTCAGCGATGACGTATCCTGGCTTATTGCAATAATAACAAATAACATCAGTAGAAACATGTTTGTTCTGTTTAGAGTTGTACCTGTCATGGCTACTTGAGCCTTTTCTTTGTCGATCACCATCACGTCGTGATCTTCTATAGGAGGCATCCTTGTCTTTCCATTGCTTCTTGTTTAAGAATTTCTTGAACTGTCGTGAGAGTAGAGAGAACTCTCCTTATGATAGTTCAGAGCCTGAGGTGCTTGGCTCTGAGGTTTCTTCTTCACTAACTTCTTGTGCTGGAGTAGGAGGAACAACCTTTGTCTTCTTAGAGGTGTATGCCTTTAAAGCAACAGAATTCTCTTTGAATGCAGACCTGCTCTTCTCTTCTTTAGCCTTTCTGGTGTTGAGTTGAAGCTCATATGACATAAGCTTCCCGAAGAGATTCTGAGAATCTGTCTAGGCCAGTTTTCCAAACTCCCTTATGGCACAGACCTTGTTATCCCATTCCTTAGTTAGGGATCTCAAGAACGTATCGTTTAATTCTCTATTAGTGAAGACTCTGCCATAGACCCTTAGCCCATTCACAATCTTGAAAAAATTCTCAAAGGTGTCAGCAATGGTATCTTTGTTTCCCTGTCGGAAAGCTTCATACTTCTGATTAAGAAGGGATCTTCTATCATCCCTAACTTCTTCTGTACCTTCCATTAAAGTAACTAGTGACTGCCACATCTCCTTTGCAGACTGGCAGTGAATCAGGTTTTGCAGCATTGAATCATCGACTGCACTTGCTATAATATTTTTTGCCTTTTTGTCCAATAAAACAAGTGCAATCTCATCCTTATCTAGATCCATAAGTTTCTTTGGGACTTGCTTGGTTGGATCTATAGTGAAGATTGTCACGGGAATATAAGGACCTTCTTCAACTATCATGAAGATCCTTGGATCTACAGCTTCCATAAAGAACTTGATTCTATCTTTCCATATGGGAAAGTTATTTTTGGTGCACAAAGGAAGCTTGGCGAAATCTTTAACCTTGTCCATTTTTGGTAGATCTCAAATGACATCTATTGAAGGATCTGATCAAGGTGTTAAACTTTTAACGATCAACCTCCCTCTAATACCAATTGAAAGTTAATAGTTGCCAACCTAAATCACCTATAGGGGGTGAATAGGTGAGTTGTGAGCCTTTTTGCGGAATAAAAAATTTCAAACCAAAGCACAGAACAATCTACCAATCAAACACAGACGAGGCAAGATTTATAGTGGTTCCCCAACCTTGGGTACATCCACTTTCCCTCACCGATCTAGCAATACACTAGACTTGGCTACTCCACTATCTCGGATTGGAAATCAATCCTACCCTCGGGACAACGTTCCTACAAACTCAATCCACAAAACGGATCTACACTTGGAAGGCAAAACTTCCTACAATCTCGGAGTTGAAAACTCCTACACTCGGAGAAAATTTCTCCTAAAATAATGAAATAAAGTTGTACAAAAATACAAACAGTAATCTTCTTGTTCAGATCTGCAATAGTAAATCAGAAATTCCTTCTTCTAGGCATGCAGATTTATCAGAATATTGAAGAAGAATCTCGGCAAAATCAGATCTGGATCTGAACTTCCTTGGCTTCTCACGATCGATCTAATCAGAAAATACGGAGTTGAGTGGATCTCGATCTGGAAAGCCTTCTTGATCTGAATCCTCAAAAGATGAAAACCCTCGGTGAGAAATTTGCGACGGCGGCGACGGCAAGTTTCCGTTTCTTGGAGAGAGAAAGAGGAGACATAATTTCTTTTTGAGAGTACGGCTGCAAAAACTTTCTTAGAATAATCTTTGAATAATTAGGGTTCGTCGGTTTATACAAGACCTTTTATAAGATCAGAAAAGATTAGACTTTATTGAGTCATTTTGAGAAAGACACGTGGACCAATCACGTCAGAGTTTATGAATATGACCGTTAAGTCTGGACTTGACGAATTTTTGGAAAAGTCAAAGTAAATTACTCGAGATGTAGAGGACTACTCGAGTATATGCAGCACTACTCGAGTAGGTAGAAGATGACTACTCGAGTACATGAGAAAAACTACTCGAGAGAAAGAGAGATGATTACTCGAGTACATGGAGTCAACTACTCGAGTAAATAAGAATGAGAAAGACTCAGCTACTCGAGTAACAAAAATGACTTACTCGAGTACTTGAGTATATACACGAGAGGTGGAGTAGATTACTCGAGTATACGAAATACTACTCGAGTATATAAGAATGAACTACTCGAGTATATAATAAATTACTCGAGAGAAAGACTTAGAAAATTTCTGGAACTGGAAAACAATATTACTCGAGTATGTAACATAAACTACTCGATACATAAGGAACTACTCGAGTATAAGGAAAAGACTACTCGAGTAATTCACTTAGAGAAATTTTCTAGAAAGGAATTATGGATTACTCGAGTATAAACACTGTACTACTCGAGTAGTAGACGAACTACTCGAGTATATGATTTAGACTACTCGAGTAAGTGAGAACTACACAAGAGTCAGAGTCCAATTACTCGAGACAGAACATAGAACTACTCGAGTACTATATAGTACTACTCGAGTATTTAACTTAGAAAAATTTGAGAAGAGAATTCCTGTGAACTCGAGAGAAGAAAGAGAACTACTCGAGTAGTTGATGTAACTACTCGAGATACATCTTATCTACTCGAGTAAGAGTATTATTACTCGAGTATGAATTCAGTAACTTACTCAAGTAAGTAAAGAACTACTCGAGTACTTTACTTAGGAAAATTTTCTTGACTGAATTTTCTTCTTCTAAGGGATGACCAGTATCAAGTCTTTTCGCATAGTGCTAGAGCTTGAATATGAAGTGTATCCCAATAGAGAGGCTACACATGAGTCAACACTTTGGAACAAACAATGAGGGATTACATCGTATGGTCCTATGTTTGGTGACCCATTGTAGACTGACATTGGTCTACACTTCCCATAAGAATTTCTGCAAACACATAACTCAAACCAAGCATCAAATACAACTTAATACATCTTAGTTCAAGGGTGACTTCATCAAATCTGGGTTAGTGTGGATACAATACCCAACAGAGTGAGTAAGCTACACTCAACGCCTATGGACTTAGTCAAATTATTGCTCAACATTTCTATGGAGTTGACTGGCACAGCAACACTCAACGCTTTGAGCTTTATGACATTGAGTGAGTAGACCACACTTAACACTTGTGGACTTGGCCACATTTTTAGCCAATTTTTCTAGGCTTAGACTGACTTATAGTCTTTTGTTGTATGGTGTTGAGTGAAAAGAACCCGCGCAAGAAGAAACAAGCCGCAGGAAGAAAGGAGATAAGAAAGAGTATGCCCGGTCAAGGAGACAACATACCAGCTGCAAGGAAGAAGCCGCGACTAAGAGGCGGAACTCACAACCGAGAAAAGAAACCGCGCGAACGCAACAAGTCGCAAGCACATCAAGAAGCAATGGAAGGGAAGGCAAGGGAGACAACACTCACGCATTTCCTGAGAGGCAAAGTATAAGTAGAATTCCCTTATTCACTGGCACTGACTATAACTATTGGAAAGCTCGAATGTGATGTTTTCTAATAGCTCTCGATATCGAAGTATGGGGCATAATTGAAACATGCTACGCTCCACCTACAACGGTAGTTGAAAGTGTTAGCATGGAAAAAAACCCAAAGATAAGTGGGATGACTCTGACAAGCTTCGATGCAAAAATAATGCAAAAGCAATGAACGCTTTATTTTGCGAGTTAGATAGGACTGAATTTAATCATGTTTGTGCATATGAAACTGCATATGATATATAGAACTTACTTGAAGTTACCCATGAAGGTACATCACAGGTGGAAGACTCCAAGCTATTCTAGTTAGAATCTGAATTTGAGAAATTCAATATGGAGGTCGATGAAGATATAGACTCCATGTACATGAGGTTCAGGAAAATTATAAACGACTCGAAAATTTTAGGAAAGAGCTTTTCAAATGGAGATCTAATTAGAAAGATCCTTAGGTCACTTCCCCCGAAGTTCAACCCAAAAGTGACTGCCATCTCGGAGTCACAAGATCTAAAGACTCTACAAATTAGGAATCTGATAGGAAACCTGAAAACTCATGAAGTGGAACTGATGATTCAACAATAAGAGTACAATGTGGAGCCGATAAAGAAGGCATTGGCGTTGAAGTCCAAATGGTTTGTTGAGAGTGAGTCTGACGAGGATGAGGAATAAGATGAAGAAAGTCTGTTCGTGAAGAAGTTTAGGATGTTTATGAGAAATCCTGAAAGAAGAAATTTATTTAGAAAATGTTTCAAGAAGCAAGAATCTGGGTATAAAAAAGGAAAAATCCAAGCTGATGGAGAGGATGACGAAAAGAGACCACCACCCGATTGCTACCATTGTAGGAAAATTGGTCATATAAAGAGCAAGTGCCCAAAATATATGAAAGAGCTGAAGGAGAAGCGGCACAAGAACAAAGATAAGAAAAAAGTTCTGAAGGCGAAAACTTGGCATGACGTCACATCGGAGGAATCAAGCAATTCGAGCTCAGAAACTGAAGAGGAGGCCAACATGTGCCAGATGGGAAAGGACGTCTCATCATTTGATGAAGAAAGCAGTTGATGTAGATTTTATAAGTTTTGAAAAGTATCCAAACTATAATCTCAAATAGGCAAGCGTACCTATCGAAATATAGTATAGAAAATATCGTATTTAAACTCGGGGACCGTTGAGTATTTGTACTCACAAGGAAGAGCTATTATTTTATCGATCGGAAAATTGGTTTTGCGAAAAACGAAAACGAACGTTAAATTAAGAGGAGAAATTCGATGATTAAAAGGCTAGCACTTGATCTAGAATCCCTTTGGGCTAGAATAAAATCCACGAAATTAAAGAGCACAAGCATCTAAATTATTAACTTTGACCGCGGAGGTTCCAAAGCTACGAAGCGCCTCTCTCGAGAATACGCACTCGACTAACCTTAGGTAGATCGATTAAGACCTCTCGGCCAGTCGAAAGACCTAAGCTTGCTTTAGGCAGTGAACCTCACTAATGGAGTTGACTCCAAGGCGGAAGAATTTTGCGTTCCTCTCTCGAGGGGAGCAAGAAACTCTCTTTATCCTTGAGTGATCTACTTGTATCCACAACCTCTCGGTAAATCTAGGATACGAATCTAAGCTCGAATAAACATAATTTGCAACTTATGAATTCGAAGAAAATTTAAATCAAAGATAAATCAAAGTTTAGAAAATAGAATGCTTGCTAAATTGAGACAAAAATAAGAATTTTATTCCATTCCAAAGTTCATCATGATCAAGTGCTAATTGGGAAATTAGCTACTCATCATGATGGGAGTATTACATGAAAGCATAAAGAAAGACATGATTTAAGAAAAGACTTGAAAAATAAAGATTACACTAGGAATTGAAAATGCAGGAAAAACCGTAAATAGAACAGAACTAAGCTCCCAAAAATCTCCTCCTCGGCCATCTGAAGCTGTCTGGAATTTATAGAAAAAGTTGCTGGGTGGTCACGCCCCTAGGTCACGCCCGTGACCTAGGGCGTGTCGGTCTCGGAACCGTCGTCTTGAATTCTTCTGAACGTTGGCGCGAAACCGCCAAAAGTCGTTAATTTGCGGGTCACGCCCCTAGGTCACGCCCGTGACCTAGGGCGTGTCTTGACGGTTGTAGAAGAACGGCGGGAAGCAAAAACGGCGGGAATAACTCCGGCCGTTGTTGGAAGGGTCACGCCCCTGGTCACGCCCGTGACCATGGGCGTGTCTTGAGAAAACTCCCAGCGACTGAAACTGCAGCATTGAGTCGGCACGCCGGGCTGTCACGAGGTCTGTCACGCCCGTGCCAAATGTGTCATGCCCGTGACTTGTTGCAAATTGAAACTGCCGTTGACTGGAAGTCAGGGCAGGGCACTGGATGTCACGCCTGGAGTACACGCCCGTGTAATGATGGTCACGCCCGTGACCTTAAGGCGTGTAATTTTAATTGACGTGGCAGGTAGCTCCTTCCACGAGCCGGGTTCTCGCCAGGATGTCACGCCCGTGACCATGTCGGTCACGCCCGTGACTATGGCGTGTCTTTTGAAAAATTATTGCTTTTGCCCAGTTTTGTCTCCTGGTCAACCCTATAGACTCCAAATTGAAGTTTGCAGCCCAGATTGCCCTGAAATAAGAAATTAGAAAAATTCAATAATAAAATTACAAAATATAATTAAAAACTAATTAATTATTAAATAAAAATAACATAAAAACATGGACAAAATTAGAGTTATCAAATACCCCCATACTTACTCGTTTGCTCGTCCCGAGCAAACAACTTCACATGTAG
The DNA here is from genome assembly GCA_039583875.1 of Platanthera guangdongensis. Lineage (NCBI taxonomy): Eukaryota > Viridiplantae > Streptophyta > Magnoliopsida > Asparagales > Orchidaceae > Platanthera > Platanthera guangdongensis. The sequence goes on from CM077164.1 coordinate 118,992,526, forward strand.
AGTAGAAAAATTTTAACGCTAAAAACGAAAATTGAATATAAGGAGTAGAATGCGAAGTCTTATGCCTATGCTTGTAGTAATTATTGTAGAAGAACCTACTCAGCATACAAATTAGTTTTTTAATTTTCTAAAATGTGTTTCCACTTATTATTTTTACTTCAAAGATGGAAACACGATAAATCTTCGAATCATGTTTAGGGAGAAAGTAGCGTGTTTGCTAAGATAACATTGCACAAATCGAAGATCGGGATACCCTCCAAAGAAATCCATCAATGTCGATGGCCATAGGCTTGCCCTTTCACACTCTCGCCACGGCACTAGGTTAACTTATAAGCACAAATCAGTAGGACTTAAGTAGGTTGGAATGTAGGCTTAGGTTTTTGGTTTGGAAAAACAAAGATAAATGCGATGGGTAGACACACCAAAACCTAAAGAGAGCTTGCACAAAATAAATTGAAAAACTTCGCCAATTCCTTTTGTTTTTTTTTTCAATATGTTGAATATTTTTTCACCTTCCTCTTTTTTTCTTTTTTTTTGTTTTTTTTCTTTTTTTTTTTTGTTTTTTTTTTTGGTTTTTTTTTTAGAGGAGAAGTGAAAAATAGAACAACTCTTGTGTATTTTTTTTCAAAAGCCACCAAAATAAAATGACTCCTAATCACACATAAACTGGTTTTATCTATAATTTCAAGCTCGGTTTTAGGTGTGTAATTAGGATGCTTTTTAGGCTTTGGTAAAGTGTTGGTGGAGCTATAACAAAAGGAAGGGAATAGGCTCAAATTGGCTTAGCAAGGGTAAAACGTTAGGTACGGGTGCAAAGACTCAAACTTGCCAAAAGAAATGCCTAAATCCTTTTCATACTAATGAGTTTAACCTATGCAAAGTCTTGAGAATAGCTAGAGGGCAAGTTCTAGACATCGAGAAAGAATACCTCTTTCTTGATCCGCGAAATATCTCTCTAGTAAACTTCTACACACTCTCCTAAAATATTTTTAGATTTTGTCGGTTTCCAAGTAGAAGTAAAATAAACTATTTCTACGCATTCAGAAAAAGAAAAATCTAATTGTATGCTGAATATTTAATTCTACTCAAATTCTACTAACATGTGCACTTAACTAGAAACACAGCATGGCCAACAGTTCTACTACAAAATTCAAAATTCAATTTAAAGCATCAAAAATTTTCTAAACTTATGTAAAAGTTGAATACCTAGAATTTCGCATGTGAGTAAATAGAGAAATAAAGATCTCCCTAATTTTGAAAGTAATCCTATTTTTTGTATATTTTTTTTTAAAAAAAACTTTTTTTTTTTGTATTTTTGTAAAATAAGCAAAAACAAAATTGCACAAAAGAAATAAAATCCCTTTTTTTTTTTGAAAATTAGAATAATATTTGTATGTTTTGCTTTGAGAAATATCCCCCCATACTTAAACAAGACATTGTCCCCAATGAAAAAGAAATAAATAAAGAGAAAAGATAGGAGACTTCCCTGAAGCGGGTCATGCAGCACCACAAAGTACCTGGAAGATAAAGCTGAAGCAAAACAGATTTTTTTATTGTACGCAAAATAAAAGATACATGACAAAGGAAAAGAAAATGATAAAAGAAAAGATACAATAGGGTGGTCTACAACCCAAAGAAAGCCGGCTAATCCTCATCGCTATGCTGCCGCGGCTCCTGATAATGCGTCCGGAGGTCTGAAAACTCACGCTCAATACGTGCCATGGAGGAGGCTTGATTTGTCGCTAGCGTGGTGAATCGAGTGTCAAAACTCACAAATCGAGCATCAAAATCGGCCTGCATCGTATCTAAGCGTGTGTGAAGAGACGCAAACTGACGATCCCAATAGCTCTGAGGGCCGGGCTCGGAAGAAGGGTCCTGCGGTGGTGGAGGAATCTGGGGAGAGTGAATAGTGCCACTGGGACCGGCACCGTAATCAAGGCCAAGATCTCCACCAACGACTGCGGGGGGAATAGCCTCAAACTCTCCATCACGTCGCCGCGCTAGGCCGAGGGCCTGAAGGGTCTGGAACTGGATAACTTGCGGCGTCTGGACGCAGCTGAGACGTGGAAGAGCATCCCAAATGCCGAGCTGCTTCGCGAGGAAAGTGACGAAGTTCCCGCCGTGCACTGCTCCCAACCTCGCATTTTCGGCCTGGTGCCGAAAGAAAATTGCGAGCAGATAACCAAGGTTGAGGGGGACCCGGTAAAACATACTATATAAATATAGTAAGTCTGCCCGAGTCACCACCCCGTGGCTATCGCCGCGACCAGAAATAGTGAAGGTAAGGAGGTTGTGGAGAATACGTAAGGCGGGAGAAATGAGTTGGCTGCCTTTGGATTTCTTTGGGGTGTAGGGGGCGGTGTCACTACTGATTTCCGCCCAAAAGGCGAGAAGGTTGAAATCTGTCGGGAAATCAGTAAGTAAATCGAGATAGGCGGGAGATTGGGAAAAAGCCTCCGAGCAGAAGCCCATGACGACATTGAGCTGGCGGATGGTGAGCTGATGCACCATCCCACCTAGGCGAAAGATGATGAAGTCGTCATCGGCCGCCCAGCGGAACTCGAATGAAGCCAAGAACTCAACGGTGAGTTCAAGAAAGGCATGCTCGGAAATAGAGAAGAGAGAACTCCATCCAGGCGTGGACAGAAATCCCCGCACCAAATCCGCAGCTCCAAAAGTGGCGAGGATCGCCCAATCTAAAATGCGGAACACGCCAAGGGGTTTGGCGCGTAGGCGCTCGCTGCGCTCCTGCTGGGTTTGGTTTTGAAAAAGAAGCATGGCTTCCGCTGCGGCGGGATCCGCGGGGTGCTCGGAGGAGGAAGCGGTGGAGCGAGGGTGGTGGCGAGGCATTTTGGTAGAGGGAAGAAGAAGGAAGGAATGATTCGGGTTAGCAAAGGGAGAAGAGAAGGGTGGATGGTGTGGAGGAAGAAGAGGGGGAAAAGCCCTATTTATAGGGTTTTTCGGGTTGGTCACGCCCCCCTGTCACGCCCGTGACAGGGGGCGTGACAAGCACGGGACAAAAAAAAAGGAGAATCCGAGGCCTCCTGCCTCGGATTCCCTGGTCACGCCCCAGAGTCACGCCCGTGACTCTGGGCGTGTAAGGCGTGATCGGCGCAGGAATCCAATGCACTGGCATTGGATTCCAAGGTCACGCCCATGGTCACGCCCGTGACCATGGGCGTGTCTCATAAAAAAAACTAAAAGGAATCTGAGGCGTTGACCCGGGGTCACGCCTCGGATTCGACGACACGGCCCAGGGTCACGCCCGTGACCCTGGGGCGTGTATCTGAAACGAGAATTAATTTTTTTTAAAATTTTTTTTTCTTTCTTTTTTTTTCGGGCTAGTCACGACCGTGACTAGGTAGTGTCACGGGCGTGACACTAACTGTCACGGCCATGACTGGGCAGGAAGAGAAGTTTTCCAGCTTCTCTTCGTCGAACGAAATTTCGGGCTAGCCACGCCCGTGACCAATGATGGTCACGCCCGTGATAGGACCGAAAGACGAACGGAGCGCTGCGCTCGACGAAACCACTCTCGGGTTTCGCTCGACGAACTAAACACGTCTCGGTCACGCCCGTGACCCATAGGGCACGCCCGTGACAGAGGCGTGTCGGAGCAAAAAAAAATATTTCTTTGTTTTTGTTTTTTTTTTTTTTTTTTTTTCTTCTTTTGATTTTTTTTTTGTTTTTGTTTATAAAAAAAAATTTTTTTTAAGGGTCATCTAAACAATAATAAAACAAAAGTTACCGACTTGAAGAAACGCGTAGACTTGACGCTCAACTCCTTCGATTGTCACGCCGAAAAAGATGTCCTTCAAACCTGCGAAAATTTAATTTAAAAAAAAATAAGAAGAAAAGATAAGCATGGGGTGCCTCCCACAAGCGCTTTGTTTATGGTCGTTGAGCTCGACCCAATCGGGGCACTCGTTTAAGGGTTCGGGAGGTTAATTTCCTCCCGGTACTCATTAGTAGTAGCACCGGCGAGGAATATCTTCAACCGGTGCCCATTCACTTTAAATTCGCCTTGTTCCGGGTGCGAGATAAGCACTGTCCCATATGGCCATACCTCTTTTACAATAAAAGGGCCGGACCATCGGGACTTGAGTTTGCCCGGAAAAAGTCGGAGACGTGAATTATAAAGGAGAACTTGGTCTCCCGGTTTGAAATCTTTAGGGTGCTTAATTTTTTTATCATGATAAAATTTTGTGCGCTCCTTATAAAGTTTATTACTTTCATAGGCTAAGGAGCGCCACTCATCGAGCTCGTTAATTTGGAATTTCCGAAGCTCGGAGGACAAAGTTTCATCTAGATTTAAAAATTTAAGCGCCCAAAAGGCGCGGTGCTCAAGCTCAACCGGTAAGTGACATGCAGATTTTATAAGTTTTGAAAAGTATCCAAACTATAATCTCAAATAGGCAAGCGTACCTATCGAAATATAGTATAGAAAATATCGTATTTAAACTCGGGGACCGTTGAGTATTTGTACTCACAAGGAAGAGCTATTATTTTATCGATCGGAAAATTGGTTTTGCGAAAAACGAAAACGAACGTTAAATTAAGAGGAGAAATTCGATGATTAAAAGGCTCGCACTTGATCTAGAATCCCTTTGGGCTAGAATAAAATCCACGAAATTAAAGAGCACAAGCATCTAAATTATTAACTTTGACCGCGGAGGTTCCAAAGCTACGAAGCGCCTCTCTCGAGAATACGCACTCGACTAACCATAGGTAGATCGATTAAGACCTCTCGGCCAGTCGAAAGACCTAAGCTTGCTTTAGGCGGTGAACCTCACTAATGGAGTTGACTCCAAGGCGGAAGAATTTTGCGTTCCTCTCTCGAGGGGAGCAAGAAACTCTCTTTATCCTTGAGTGATCTACTTGTATCCACAACCTCTCGGTAAATCTAGGATACGAATCTAAGCTCGAATAAACATAATTTGCAACTTATGAATTCGAAGAAAATTTAAATCAAAGATAAATCAAAGTTTAGAAAATAGAATGCTTGCTAAATTGAGACAAAAATAAGAATTTTATTCCATTCCAAAGTTCATCATGATCAAGTGCTAATTGGGAAATTAGCTACTCATCATGATGGGAGTATTACATGAAAGCATAAAGAAAGACATGATTTAAGAAAAGACTTGAAAAATAAAGATTACACTAGGAATTGAAAATGCAGGAAAAACCGTAAATAGAACAGAACTAAGCTCCCAAAAATCTCCTCCTCGGCCATCTGAAGCTGTCTGGAATTTATAGAAAAAGTTGCTGGGTGGTCACGCCCCTAGGTCACGCCCGTGACCTAGGGCGTGTCGGTCTCGGAACCGTCGTCTTGAATTCTTCTGAACGTTGGCGCGAAACCGCCAAAAGTCGTTAATTTGCGGGTCACGCCCCTAGGTCACGCCCGTGACCTAGGGCGTGTCTTGACGGTTGTAGAAGAACGGCGGGAAGCAGAAACGGCGGGAATAACTCCGGCCGTTGTTGGAAGGGTCACGCCCCTGGTCACGCCCGTGACCATGGGCGTGTCTTGAGAAAACTCCCAGCGACTGAAACTGCAGCATTGAGTCGGCACGCCGGGCTGTCACGAGGTCTGTCACGCCCGTGCCAAATGTGTCACGCCCGTGACTTGTTGCAAATTGAAACTGCCGTTGACTGGAAGTCAGGGCAGGGCACTGGATGTCACGCCTGGAGTACACGCCCGTGTAATGATGGTCACGCCCGTGACCTTAAGGCGTGTAATTTTAATTGACGTGGCAGGTAGCTCCTTCCACGAGCCGGGTTCTCGCCAGGATGTCACACCCGTGACCATGTCGGTCACGCCCGTGACTATGGCGTGTCTTTTGAAAAATTATTGCTTTTGCCCAGTTTTGTCTCCTGGTCAACCCTATAGACTCCAAATTGAAGTTTGCAGCCCAGATTGCCCTGAAATAAGAAATTAGAAAAATTCAATAATAAAATTACAAAATATAATTAAAAACTAATTAATTATTAAATAAAAATAACATAAAAACATGGACAAAATTAGAGTTATCAGCAGTGTCCAGAGCGACACTGAGGTAAATCCTGAAAGTCTTGTTTTCAAGGCTAGCTTTACACCTAGAGGAGGGTGAATAGGTTTTTGTCTCTATTTAAGCTTTCTAAACTGTTTATTAGATTATTATGTCTGTTGATTAGATTGGATCAGCTTTCAAGAACATTCACAGACAACACATCAAATTTATAGTGGTTCCCCAATCTTGGGTACATCCACTGTCCCTCTACGCCTATCTAACAGTGCGTTAGATTCGGCTCTCCCTCCAGAGCTCAGCTTCTTAATAGCTTACAACACTGATCCTGCGAGACCACACAGGTCACACAGACCAACAACTTAGGCATTAATCCAACCCAGGTCACAAAGACCTATCACTTGGCACAAAGCCAAACACACAAGTCACTAAGACCTCAGCCTTTATAGAACAAGCTTACAACTCCTGATTCACTGAGAATCTTTACAGAAAATAGAAGTAAAGAATGAGATGTTAAGACACTAGAGTAAGCTCTGTGTCTCCTTCTTCTTGGACTGAGCAGATATTAGATCCAAGATATTGTTGTTGAAGACAATATATAGGCAGTTGAATCTCTCTTCAAACAGCTTCCTTTTTTCCCTACAGAACTTGTAGGTCTGCAAACTTCAAATCCTGTTGTTGCAGATGGGGATTGCTTCAGCTATCACTTCCCAGCAAGGTTCTCTGTGCAGAATAACTTCTTTAGGCTCGATTAAAATGGCAAGGAAGAAGATGACGTTCAGCCGCACTTTTGTTTTCAGAAAACCTAGACAAGGAATTGTCTTCTTAATTCGATGATCTGATTCTTTATATCTCTGGCCAATTGAGCAGTGGGACCCATGCTTCCCATTCATTCGTGATTCATTGGCTCTTTACTGTGAGTGGGTCCCATCACTTAATGATGAAATAATCCTTGGTAATTGCAGAAGATAGCAACAGCTGGCCCGCCAATATCTCTGGCAGCATTTCTGCAAGATTTAATTTTGGCTGACTTTTGACTTTGCTGACGTCAGCATGATTCAGCATCTGTGGACTTGGCCAAAATTCAATCATTAGTACCAAAGGCGTTGAGTGAGTAGGAATCACTCAACGCCACAATACTTGGACAAAATTCTGTAGGTCTAGGTATTGAGCTCGACGAACTCTGAGCTCCGTTCGACGAACGACAAGCTTAGCTCGATAAGAGCATAAAATTCAGTTCGACTAACTGCGGGCTCAGTTCGACGAACGTTGAGATCAATTCAACGAAGTTGTGCTCGACAAAATCATAAAGTCAGTTTGATGAACTATAGACTTAGCTCGACATTTTGTTAAACTCAGTTCGACGAACACCACGCTCAGTTCGACGAACGTTGTGCTCATGTCGACGAATCTGAGCACGACCAAAGGAAGCTAACCACGCGTCTGGAATTAGACAAAATTCTGCTTCAAGGCATTGAGACCGTCGAGAGTATTGACAGAGCTTGCCTCACTCAACGCTTTTTGCCTTGCAAAATTTTTGTGCCTTGGCGTTGAGAGATTAAGCTCCACTCAACGTCAAACTACTTAACAGAATTTCTGTTATCTGGCGTTGAGAGAGTAAGCTACACTCAACACCTTTTGCCTTTCCATTGAAAGAGAGTAAGCTCCACTCAATGCCAAGCTACTTAACAGAATTTTTGTTATCTTGCATTGAAAGAGTAAGCTACACTCAATGCCTTTTGCCTTGGCATTGAGCGAGTAAACTCCACTCAATGTCAAACTGCTTAACAGAATTTTTCTATTATCTAGTGTTTAGTGAGTAAGCTATACTCAATGCCTGTGGACTTAGTCAAATTTTTGCTTAACATTTCTGTGTAGTTGACTGGCACAGCAGCACTCAATGCTTTGAGCTGTATATCGTTGAGTGAGTAGACCACACTCAACGCTTGTGGAGTTGGCCACATTTTTAGCCAATTTTTCTAGTCTTAGACTGACTCGGCCTGACTCACAGTCTTTTGCTGTATGGCGTTGAGTGAGTAGACTACACTCAACACATTTATACTTATCAATCTTTTTTGGCTATCTTTCAGTTAGGCTGAGATAGTCTCATCATCTCAGCGGTATATGGCGTTGAGCGAGTAGACTATACTCAACGCTTTTGTACTTAGGCAAATTTCTACTAGAAAATTATTGAATCCATACCTCTGTCATTGAGTGAGTTTGCTTCACTCAACGCTTGTGGACTTAGTCAATTTTTGTTTTATGTCCAGCAACCACTTCTTGTGTCCACATGACCAATCAATATGATATGGACTAATCTGCACACAAGAACTCAAATGCACGTCAAATACATTTGATGTGTGTGACATTGACCTGTTTGACTTCTCACAAATCAAGGACATTATGAACAATGGACCCAACAATCTCCCCCTATTTGAAGAAGTCAAAACCTCATTTCTGTCCTTGGTCAATTGCACACACAACATATACAACAAAAAAGTATGGAAATTTTGATAAGCTATGAGTAAGTGTACCTCATTTACTTACTCCCCCTGTTTTGTTGCAAGGTGTTTGACCTTCTTTGAGTGCCACATTACTTTCTTTCCCATTGTCATCTCTCCCACTTGCTATGTCTCCCCTTGCTAGGACCTTCTCTCTTCTCTTCTCTCACCCTTTTTGACTTCTACAGAATAAGCAGATGGGGGCTAGCCTTCCCATTGGCTGACCTTCTTTCTTCTATCAAGAGTAGCTTACTCCCCCTTAGTAGAAGCATTAGTGAACTAATACTAGTGGGGAGTCTGTACGTCCAGTAAGAGGAACAATGCCTGGACACAAAAATAATACAAAAGGGAGTGTCTGAAGCTATGTCAAGTTCAACATACCCAACTCAAATTTGAGGGTGTTGAACTTTGCTTCATCTAATGGCTTAGTGAAGATATCAGCCACTTGCTTATCTGTGGGGAAAAACTCAAGGCTGATGTCTTCTTTCTCCACATGCTCCCTAATAAAATGATATCTTATTTCTATATGCTTAGTCCTACTATGTGAGACAGGATTCCCAGCAATAAAAATAACACTTGTAGAATCACAGTAAAGAGGAGTTCTACTTACCTGCAGGTTGTAATCCTGTAGCTGATGTTGGATCCATAGCAGTTGAGCATAGTAGCTGCCTATTAATATATATTCTGAGTCAGCAGTGGATATAGCCACACTAGTTTGCTTCTTGCTGCTCCAAGAAACTAGCCTTCTTCCTAAGAACTGACATGTTCCAGTAGTGGTTTTCCTGTCTTCTTTGCAACATGCATAATCTGCATCTGAAAATCCTGTTAGATCAAAATTCCTATTTCTAGGGACCATAGGCCAAGATCTGGTGTGCCCTTAAGATTCTCAAGATTTTATTTGCAGTAGAGAAATGAGATTCATTAGGGCAGGTCTGATACCTAGCACAAACACGTGTGACATATATGATGTCAGGCCTACTAGCAGTCAGGTATATAAGGGAGCCAATTATCTCTCTATACAAAGACTCATCAATAGATTTCCCTAACTCATCTTTGACTATAGACATACTTGATCCCATGGGAGTTTTCATGGTGGAGGCATTCACCATACCATACTTTTTGATTAGCTCCCGGGTGAACTTGGACTAGGGCATGGACAAGCCATCATCAGTCTTTCTTACTTGGACTCCCAAGAAGAACTTGAGCTCAACCATGCTACTCATTTCAAACTTTCCTGGCATAAGTTTAGCAAACTTCCTTCAAAGTTTGTCATCAGTAGATCCAAAGGTAATGTCATCGACATATATCTGGACTAGGATAGGTTTGTCCTTTGATTCCCTTAGAAATAGGGTCTTGTCTATCTTCCCCCTTGAGAATTTATTCTCAATGAGGAAGCTGGACAAGGTTTCATACCAAGACCTAGGTGCTTGCTTTAGCCCATATAGAGCTTTTTTAAGCTTATACACAAAATTAGGAGAGATAGGATCTACAAAACCCAGTGGCTGAGCCACATATGCTTCCTCTTTGAGGTCCCCATTCAGGAATGCTGATTTGACATCCATCTGTTAGACTCTAAATCCCTGATGGGTAGCAAATGCAAGGAAAATCCTTATGGCTTCCAGTCTGGCTACAGGGGAAAAGGTATGGTCAAAGTCTATGCCCTCTTCTTGTCTGTAGCCTTTAGCCACCAGTCTAGCCTTATTCTTGACAATAATGCCATCTTGATCCATCTTGTTCATGTAGATCCACTTAGTCCCTATGACATTTTGTGCTTGAGGTCTGGGGACCAACTTCCAGACCTTATATCTCTTGAATTGGTCCAGTTCTTCTTATATTGCTCCAATCCAGAATTGGTCCTTGATTGTTTCTTCAAACTTCTTTGGCTCTTCTTGATACAGGAAGCTTGAGTAGAGAGCTGTATTCATACTCTTGCTTCTAGTTTGGACCCCATGATGTGAATCATCAATGATTTAGTGTATTGGATGGTCCTTTAGATGCCTGGTAGCTAGAGGCAATCTAGTTGCAGCTTGCTGATCTTCAGGGTTTTCAGCTAGCTAGTCTTCATTTTCTTCAGGTATGTCTTCCCCTTCTCTTAGATTAGGTAGTCCATCATCATTTTTCTGGATTGTGGGGGTATCTTCCTTGATGGTCAGCTTGTCCATCATCTGCTATGTACCTGCAATACTAGAAGAGGAGGAACTTGGCAGCTCATAGTTAACCATGTTGGATTCATCAAAAATAACATGCATTGACTCTTCTACAACTTGGGTAGTTAAGTTGTAGACTCTATATGCCTTACTATGAGTGTTGTACCCAACAAATATCCCTTCATGGGACTTGGCAACAAACTTAGTTAAATGGACTTTTCCATTATTGTGCACATAGCACTTGCAACCAAAGATCCTGAAATAGCTCAGGTTTGGTTTTCTTCCCTTCAAGATCTCATAGGGAGTCTTCTTGTGGCTCTTTGTGATAGAAACCCTATTAAGGACATAGCATGCAGTGTTAATGGTCTCAGCACAGAAGTATTCTAGGAGGGATGACTCACTTAAAAAGATTCTACCAGCCTCTATGAGAGTCCTATTTTTTCTCTCAGCAATTCCATTTTGCTGGGGTGTTCTAGGAGAGGAAAATTCTTGATGAATCACTTGCTATTAACAAAACCTTATCATGCACTCAGACTGAAACTCAATCACATGGTCACTTCTGATTTTGACCACGGTGTTGTTGAATTCATTCTGAATTTGTCTAACAAATGTCTGAAAGACATCAGGTGTTTCAGATTTCTTCCTTAGAAAGAACACCTAGGCAAATCTGGAAAATTCATCAACAACCACAAGTGTTTAGAATTTCCTACCTAGACTTTGAATTGGCATAGGACCAAACAAATCCATATGCAAGAGGTATAAGGATCTCACTGAATCTTTGGAGCCAATGCTCTTGAAGGAGGTCTTAGTCTGTTTGCCCTTTTGGCATGCAGAGCAAATACCCTCCTTAGTGCATATAGACTTAGGCCCATTCCTAACAAACTCTTTGCTGAATAGCTTGCATATGGTCCTATAATTTAGATACAAGTGAGTCTTTGCTAGAGCATAGAAAATCTAAACAGTACACATTTTCACTCCTAGTGCCTGTTAAGATGACCTCTTGGTCGCTTGACCTCCTAATTTGGCACTCATCCTTGTGGAATACTATGTCATAGCCAAGATCACAGAGTTGGCTAATGCTTATCAGGTTGTGTTGCAACCCTTCCACATAGGCTACTCTAGTGATAGTGACTATGCCATTAGAGATCTTACCATAACCTCTAGTCACCCCTTTTTCTGACCCACCAAAGATGACCTTTGGTCCACTCTTTATAGGAACATTATCCTTCAGCATGCTCCATGTTTCAATCATGTTCCTGAAACATCCACTGTCTAAGTACCATATAGGGGTATGGGCACTTGGACTATCCTGCAAAACACAAATCAGATAACCTTAGGACCCCAATTTTTCTTGTGTCCTTGGTGTATGTTAGGCTGAAAATAATTCTGCCTGCCTGCAGCTTTCCTGACAGGCAAGCTGACATTTTCTCTCTGCACACTATGATTGTGCCAGCAATCAACAACAAAGTGGCCTACCTTGCCACAGCACCAACACTCATGGATGTTGTAACTTCTTTTTGGAGTAGGTATCGTGGTTGTGTTAGTAATAGCTCTGGGTCTAGAAGGAGTAGCAACAGTCTTATTCCATGGTTTCCCAGCCCCAGTCTTACAAGTGGTGGGTCTTGCAGTAGAAGTGCTTGGGATATCTTGAGCCCTCTTAGCAGTAGCTTTCTTTTCAGATAGCATACTCTTGATGGCCTCAGAGATGCCCAGGTCTGGTCTACTGACAGCCTTGCCCTTTGTCTTAGAGTGGGATGGAGGAATTTGAGAACAGGCTGTAGCTTTACCCTTAACTGAAGGGGCTGTAGCACCAAACACAAATTGTCCAGGATGGGCCATTTGTATTTTCTCATGGGCACTAGCACCTTTGTTGTAAAAGCCGCCATTTTGTAGAACATCTTTGTTCACACAAGATGGTTTAGCATGATTCCAGTTACCATAAATACTCTCATGGTCATGGCTGTTTGAAGGAAACTGAATTTATTAAACTTGACAGGAGCCTTAGAGGCTAGTGGCTCCACTTGAGCTCTGCCCTTTCCCTTAGGATTAGAAACTCTTGTCTTTCCCTTAAATCCCAACCCTTTCTTTCCCTTTTGGGAGAAGAATGAGTCTATCAAGGGCAACACTATGCTAGGCTTGGAGTAGCTAGCCACTAGTTCCCTCTCCATTTGGAGCCTTCCCTCAAGATTCCTGGTATGGTTGTTCTTAAAGTTTATGGTGCTCATCTGAAGGATTGTAACATTCTTCAGTTTGTTGACTTCTTGAGTCTTCAAATCCAATAATTTTGCTAAATCTAAAGCAGTAAGCTTTAAAGAGGCAATTTCCTAAGCCTGTTGTTTGGCTAGGAGCTTGCTCTTCTTAAAAGCCTATAGAAGTGCACCATAATTATCAATCAATTGATTAATGTCTCCCTCAGATCCTGAGCCATCTTCATCACTTGATGCAGAGGCACAAGAATCTGGAACAGATTTATATTCTGAACATGCAGAGCTAGTCACAGAATTTATCTTGCTTGGACTAGGATGATCCTGGCTGATTTCTTCATCTGACCTGGCCATCAGCCCAAGGCAGCAGTTGTCATCTTCAGAATCCACCTCTGAATCACCATCTGATTGTGAAAGAGGGGCCCTGTCTTCAATCCTGATAGGAGGATGCACCTCCTCGGCTTCTTCTTCTAAAGCAGCCAGCCTTTTGATGCAGTCTGCATCAACATCTCCTTCTTTAGTAAAGTACATCCCAATGTAGGATTCTTTTTCTTCTTCCGACTCTGATGAGGAGTCAGTCCAGCTCTTTTGTTTTTTGGCAATGAGAGATTCTCCTTCTCGCCTATTTGCTGGTGATCCTTTTTCTCACCATATTTGAAAGAATTATTTTCAAGATGTTCTAAACACCTAGAGGGGGTGCATAGGTTCAATTATTTTTCTAACTTAGGTAGATAATTCTATCTAGTTTAGCAATGTATTCAGCAGAAAATATAACACAGCATTCACATACACAGCATTCACAGATTGCACACCAGTTTTATAGTGGTTCCCCAAATGATGGGTACATCCACTTTCCCCCTTCGCCTCTCTAGCAGTGTACTAGATTTGGCCTAACTTCCTTTCTTATTCTCAGATCCGTAGATCTTACAGCTCAGAACCAAGACTGGTTCCTACAACTCAGAGTGAAACTACACTCCTACAACTCAGGCATAAGCCCTACCTCAGCCTCTTCCACAGGCCTACAACTCAGAGTGACACCCCACTCCTACAACTCAGGCAACAGCCCTACCTCAACCTCTTTCATAGGCCTACAACTCAGGGAACAGATTCCCCTACCTCAGGCACTCATCCCTACCTCAGCCTTTATAATTTAGGCTTACAACTCAGAGATGTAAATCTCCTACACTCAGATCTATTACAGATCCTACAAAAATTATTGATGAAAAGATGTTGATATCTTCAACCAGATGGAGAGAGAATTGGTTGAAGGCTTCTTGATCAGTTCTTGATAGAACTGATTTCTTAAGGATCAACCTGTCTTAGCTTTCTTCAAAGCTTCTTGAATCTGAACAAAGTAGGGTTGATCTTCTTGATATTGGAGTTGATCTTCAATCAGCTTCCTTTAGAAATTAATCTGAATTCTTCTTCAGACTTGATCTGAATTCTTCAAGCAGACTGTTCAAAATTTGCCTTCACTGGATGAGAACTTCTCTCCTTCTTGTTTTTCTCTCTCTACAATCTGTTGACTGTTTCTTCTTTATCTTCTTCTGGATTCTCAATCCTTCAGAGATTATAATTAATTGGCTTGATTAACTTTTCTCTATTTTGTATATGTTGTTCTTCTTGTTGTTTTGCCAATTGTTGAGAGAGCATATCTATATATATATATATGCTTCATCCATGGTAACGGCTATTTCGGTTTCAAACAGTCTTCTGACACCTCTGACAGATGTGACAACAATGTCAGTAATGACAGCTGTCAAGTCTTCAGTTGTATTACTTCAGCCTTCATTTGACTTTGACTCAGCAGCAGAGAATGTCGACTGAATACTTCATATATGTCAACACACATAGTCCATGTTTCAACACAAGTCTTGTTGTTGTCGACATAGCTTCACTTTTACTTCTCGACACAGCTTCTATGGAATGTGTCGACACAAGTCCTGTGTGTCGACACAAACACTACTTATCTTGACAAAGTTGGTGTCAACAGAATTCTGGTGTGTGTCGACACAAGTTCTGTGTGTCGACATAATCGTTGTCGACAGAATTCTGGAATGTGTCGACAGCTTTTCTGTGTGTCGACACAGCTCCTAATAATGTCGACACAATCTGGCCCTTAGTGTCGACACAGAGTTGTTGACAGATTTTCTGTGTGTCGACACAAATTCTGGGTGTCGACACAATCTTGCCCTTGTTGTCGACACAACCATTCCCATGTGTCGACACTTGTACTTAGAGGATTTTCCTTTCCATTTACTTAACCTGCACATGATAGCTCAACACAACATCAAATACAACTTGATGCATATCATTGAGCTAGGTGAGGCTTCTCCAAATCTGGTACACATTTTCCAATGTACCCAACAATCTCCCCCTATTTGGAGAAGTCATAACCATTAGTCAATGATATACATCACTTATAATAAAATTAACAATATGATGTATAAAAACATTCAATGACAGGGAAACATATAAACAAAACATGTTAATAATATCATCACAGAATATGATACAATAATAACAAGCATGAATCATTGTTTTGTTTAAACTTCACAAAAGTTTGTTGACAACAGATTACATGCAGTTTAAAACTGAAGATTACAATATTAAAAATCTAGTCAATTTATCCTAAGGCTGATCAGGCTCCTTGATCATAATGCCTTATCCAGACTAGACCCTTGCTTGTACTGGAGCTTCAGTATCTTCTGCTGGCTTCTTGCCTTTGAGATCCTTCTTCTTAAGTTCTTCAGCCTTAACTTGTTGCCTTTCAAAATAGTGATAAGGCTTGGGAAAGTATTTACTGGGCTCTATAGTTGTAGCAGGTATTTTCCCAGCCTTGTGCTCCCTTCTGAACTGATGTATCACATCTTGTCTTTGCAAATATTTGGTCCACTCAACTTCAGAATACCACTTGCCTCTATTATGCATTTTGTCTTTGACAGCTTGCCAGGCAGTGAGTATTATATTTCTGGAGGTTGGACTCCATCTTTCAAAATCAGGCTTTAGTTAAGCCTGCTCGCTAAACCTTTTCTTTGAGAGTTGAGCTTCTTTCTCTTTATTCAGTGCTGCCTCTGACATTTCAACTTTCTCAATTATAACATTCTTAGTAGCCTCTGGAGGGCTATACATCTGTTGAACAAGTTTTTGAATTCCTTCAAAATTAGAAGGGGGTATATGATTTGAGCTACATCCTGCTAACCCCCTTCATGTCCTGCAGCTTGAATACCTGACTCAGATGTACTATCATCATCACAAAGGGGTGGATATCCCAGAGTTGCTCTAACATCATTTTTTATCCATTTGGCATGATCTGAGCTAGCATTGACTATCACTGTCTCCCCTTTTATGACTTCTCTCTCAATATGATCTCTTAAATCATCTTTTTGGAACCTGATCTGATTAACTAGATAATTGGTTCCTTCTGTATAATAAGCTTTAAACTTTTGTAGCTGAGCAGATATGATCTTCTGAGAGGCTTGAATGGCTGATTGGAAAGTGGCTAAATCTTCTTGAAGTTTCATATCAAATTTTGACTTCTCTTTAGCACTTTCCTCAGTTAATGCAGTTGCAGTATTCTTTAACTCAGTAACAATCACATTATGTGATTTAGTAAGATTACCATTCATTCTAATCTAATTTTCCAGAACATATCCTTGCTTTACTACTATGTTATCAATTTGAGTTCTTGCCTCTTGTTGCTGTTTGGCCAGATATACTACAACATTACCTCCTTTATGGAAGCAATCTGTCATCTCTTTCTTGTTTTGGTTTACTTCAAATCTGATGGATTTTATATCTTGTGTCAAAGTGAATTGAAGGTCCTTATGGCTTTCATCCATATATTTCTCCATAGCTTCTATTTGCTCATCCATTTTAATTTGAAGAGCAACCAACAGTGAACTGAAATCAACTGTTAGGGCTGAGTGTTGTGAGGCTGTCTGTAAAGCTTTCTTATAAGTTGAGCTTTTCTTCTTGTAAACCATCAGTTTTCTCTTCTTTGCTCTTAGTGCTTCCCCATCATCAAATTCAGAAGAACTTTCTAGATTCACTGTATCCTTTGGACTTGAGGGCAGCTCCTTGTCAGTTCTTGGCAACTCCCCCTGAGTTCCTTGCTCCTCCCCCTCAGTTCTTGGCACTACTTCCTCTGTTCTTACATCTTGCAAATCAGGGAATAATTCCTCAAGAGTGAATTCTTGTTGAAGTTGAACTGGAGGAACATCTGTATCTTGTATATTTAATGGAGTATCATCTAATGCAGATGTATTATCCATTGATACATCCTGTACAGTAATGTTGTCAAGGTGTGTCTGTTCAACATTAGTTAGAAGCACAATTAGTGTATCTGGCTCAGTATCTATTATAGTTTGATTAATATCATTTATTACCTCAAGAATTGTTTGAGTGGTTGTTTCACTCTCTAAGGCAGCTTGCTCTTTCTCAGGAGCACTTTCTGGAGGTAAGACCTCTTGTTGAACTAGTGAAAGTTCATTGGCTCCCCTTAGAGGAGGCACATCCTGAACTTGATCCAGTAGGATGGTTCTTTCTGAAATATACTCCCCCTGCATCTGACTATCATCTACATTCTTAGGAGCAGATGATTTCCTTGTAGATTCTTGTTGGTCTTCATCTGAACTGAAGATTACTTGTTCTTCTGAATCACTAGAAGATTCAGGCTTCCTGGGGGTTGTCTTTTTCTTTTGCAGTGGTGGTTGTTTCTGTGGTGTAGAACCATCTTTTGTCAAAACTCTTTCCCACCTGGATAGTATTTTCATATCCATCCTTCTCATGTGATTTATTCTAGATCCAGTTGTGTGGTTTAGCACTTCAGTAATATTTGTTGCCAGATATAGACTCAGTATTCTACCTAGATTAGGTTTCTTCAGGCTTTCCTTGATCTTGTCAAAAATCACTGCAGACCAGTTAGTTTTTATTCTGAAAATGACTCTGGTCATCAAGCAGAATATATAGGCTGAGATCCTATCATGTCCACCTGGTTTGCAGAGAATTACTTTGCCCATTATCTCTGAGAGAAACTTTCCTTGGGAGTTCATCCCCTTTCTTTGCATTGATGATTCAATCTTAGTGGTGGGATGCAGGCCACACCATTGAAGAGCTTCTTTTGTTAGTGAAGATGTGACTTCATCATCTTATTGAGTCTTAGGCAATTGGAGTGTCTTTCTCAGATGCTTTTGGGTAAGTTTCACCTTGCTTCCTTGAATTGATGACCTAATCTTCAATCCAGTTGAATCCAAGGTTGATTTTGTATAGAATTCAAGAATTTCTGTCTTCCAGATCTTGGTAGGTTCGGAACCTAGATATTCTAAACCATTTTCTTGGATTAGGGTTATCATATTTCTAATCTCAGTCGCTGCGCTTTCAAAAGCATTGCGAACTATCTCATAGCCTTCGTTGATGTTGGTCTCCAACTTTAGTGCCATTGATGACGAGAAATTTGAGGAGAAGAGAGATGAAGGTTTGTTGACTCAAAGATTTGGTCTCAAAAATGTTGAGAGCTTAGTCGACAAAATTTTAATGTCTCGACAGAATCAGACAACACTATGTGTCGATACCATTTGCGATGTGTCGACACAAACTTCTTAATAGTCGACTCTAATATATGTGTGTCGACACAGACTTCGGTATGTGTCGACACAACTAGCTAAATGATAGAACTTCTATGTGTCGACACCAAACTCTGAGTGTCGACACCACTATCTCAGCACTATTTTGTTGTGTCGACACAACGTACCTTAAGTGTCGACACAAACTACTATATGTCGACACAGATTTCCTTTTGTGTCGACATACACTACTATATGTCAACATTGACTTACTTAGCCAGAATTACTAAGTTACTCTAGGTTTAACATGCCTAATTCAATTTTGAAATAATTGAATTTAGTTTCATCTAGTGGTTTAGTAAACATGTCAGCAATTTGATTATTAGTGGTGACAAATTCCAATCTAATATCTTCTTTTTCAACATGCTCTCTAATAAAGTGAAATCTAATTTCTATATGTTTTGTTCTGCTATGTGATACAGGGTTTTTAGCAATAGAAATTGCACTTGTAGAATCACAAAATAGTGGAGTACTACTTACCTTGAGACCATAGTCTTCAAGTTGATGTTGAATCCATAAAAGCTGAGCACAGCAGCTGCCTGCAGCAATATACTCAGACTCTACAGTGGAAATTGCCACACTAGTCTGCTTCTTACTGCTCCATGATACCAATCTACCACCTAGAAACTGACATGTACCAGTGGTGCTCTTTCTATCTTCTTTGCAACCTGCAAAGTCTGCATCTGAAAAACCACTCAGTAGAAAGTCTCTATTCTTAGGGTACCAAAGACCAAGATTAGGTGTGCCCTTAAGATATCTCAATATTCTTTTGACTGCAGTATAATGGGATTCTTTAGGGCTTGCTTGGTACCTAGCACAGACACATGTAGCATACATAATGTCTGGTCTACTGGCAGTTAAGTATAGAAGGGAGCCAATTATCCCTCTATACAAAGACTCATCTACAGGTTTTTCTGCATCATCTTTGCCTAAAGACATACTTGTCCCAATTGGAGTTCTCATGGTGGTGGATGATTCCATACCATATTTCTTAATTAACTCCTTGGTGAACTTAGACTGTGAAATGGACAAGCCATCATCAGTCTATCTTACTTGGAGTCCCAAGAAGAATTTGAGCTCACCCATACTGCTCATCTTAAACTTCCCTTGCATAAGTTTTGCAAACTTCCTACAAAGGTTGTTTTTTATAGATCCAAAGATTATGTCATCAACATAAATCTGTACTAGGATCATCTTGCCCTTTGACTCCCTAAGGAATAGAGTCTTGTCTATTTTCCCCCTTGAAAATTTATTTTCAATGAGAAAAATAGACAATGTTTCATACCAAGCCCTAGGGGCTTGTTTCAAACCATATAAGGCTTTCTTAAGTCTATAAACATAATCAGGATAAAGTGGATCAACAAAACCTAATATTTGATGAACATAGACTTCTTCTTTCAAATTACCATTTAGGAAAGCTGACTTGACATCCATTTGGTATACTTTGAAACCTTGGAAAGCAGCAAAGGCAAGGAATAGCCTTATTGCTTCCAACCTTTCCACTGGGGCAAAGGTCTGATCAAAGGCAATGCCCTTTTCCTGTCTATAACCTTTGGCAACCAGTCTTGCTTTGTTCTTCACTATTATGCCATTTTCATCTAATTTATTCCTGTAGATCCACTTTGTCTCAATAATATTATGATCCTTTGGTTTTGGAACCAGCTCCCATACTTTACACCTTCTGAATTGATTCAGCTCCTCCTGCATTGCATCAATCCAGTTGGAGTCTTGTATGGCTTCTTCAAATCTTTTTGGTTCCAACTGTGACAGGAAACTTGAGCAAAGCACGGTGTTCATGTGTTTGCTTTTGGTTTGCACACCATATCTGGGATCACCAATGATTTGGTGTGCTGGATGATCCTTTAGATTCCTTATTGCTGGAGGCATTCTATTAGCAATTTGAACTCCTTCAATTTCTCCACCATACTGAGCTTCATTATCTTCAATGTCAGCTTGTGGATCTTATACTCCCCCTGGACAGCAACCATCATTTTCCACATCTTGCCTTGCAGTTTGGTCTTCATTAATGGTCAGCATGTCCAACTTTTATTTTAAACCTATTGAGCTACAAGGATTGCTAGGCAACTCACAGTTAATTAGCTAAGATTCATCAAACACTACATGAACAGATTCTTCTACAACTTGTGTAGTCAAGTTGTAGACCTTATATACCTTACTATTGTTGATGTACCCAACAAATATCCCATCTTGGGATTTGGCAGCAAACTTAGTTAGCTGAGATTTGCCAGTGTTAAGCACATAACACCTGCTACCAAAGATCCTAAAGTAGGATATGTTTGGTTTTCTGCCCTTCATAATCTCATAGGGAGTCTTTTTGTGGTTCTTAGTTATAGATGCTCTATTGAGAACATGATAAGCAGTATTTACTGCCTCAGCCCAGAAATATTCTGGGAGTGAAGTGTCACTTAGTAGAGTTCTACCACCCTCAATGAGAGTTCTATTCTTTCTTTCAGCAATTCCATTTTTCTGAGGTGTTCTAGGTGAGGAGAATTCCTGATGAATCCCTAGTCCTTCACAAAACCTTATCATACACTCAGACTGAAATTCAGTTCCATGGTCACTTCTTATTTTGACCACTGAATTGTTAAATTCATTCTGAATTTGTTTAATAAAGTTATTAAAGATAGTAGGGGTTTCAGATTTCTGCCTTAAAAAGAAAACTCATGTAAATCTAGATTAGTCATCTACTACCACAAAAGTATAGACTTTCCTACCTAGACTATGAACTGGCATAAGACCAAATAGATCCATATGCAAGTGGTACAAACACCTCACAGAGTCTTTGGTATCAAGACTATGAAAAGAGGATTTGGTCTGCTTGCCTTTTTGACAAGCTAAACATATACCCTCTTTTATGCACTTAAATTGAGGACCATTCCTTACTAACTCTAAACTATAGATCTGGTCTATAGTCTTATAGTTCAGATGAGCTAGTATCTTGTGCAATTGGACACACTGAGATGCTTTCTCATCTGCGACTAAACATGCAGGAGAGTTCATGTTTTCGTAATCAAAATTTAAACAATAAACATTCTATTTTCTATAAGCAGACAAGATCACCTCCTGATCACTTGTCCTTTTGATCTGACACTCATTCTTAATAAATGAAATGTCATACCCAAGATCACTCAGCTGACTTATACTTATCAAGTTATGTTTCAAACCTTTTACATAAGCCACTTGAGTGATTGTTATAGAACTAGAAGAAATGTTACCAAACCCTTTTATGACCCCTTTTTTGATCCACCAAATATCACTTTGGGTCCATTCTCTATGGGAGTATAACCCTTTAACATTCTTCTTATTCCAGTCATGTGCCTGGAACATCCACTATCCAAGTACCATATAGGGGCATGGCAACTTGGACCCACCTGCAGCAAATAAAATTAATTTACCTTAGAACCCTAATTTTTATTGGGTTTTAGGTTCATGTTAGAATGAAACTTGATATCCTTACCAGCAGCCTTCCTCACAGGTAAGTTGGCATTCTTCCTGACACTAGTGTTGTGCCAGCAATCCATGGCATAATGCCCTATCTTATCACAGCACCAACACTCATATCTATTATACCTCTTTTTAGGTACAGTTTTAACAGCATTGCTGTCAGCTATTCTTAACACTGTTGGTACAGTAGTTCTTAGCTTGAGTGCTGGAGCTACACCATTATCATTCAGAATTTCAGGCTTACCATAACCATGTATAATATCATGATCATATCTATTAGTTGGCTACCATACATTTCTGAAGGAAATAGGGGGTTGGAAGGCTAGAGGTTGTACTGGGGCTTTGCCTTTTCTTTTGGAATTGGCAGCCCTTGCATTTCCCTCAAAGCCCAATCATGTCTTACCTTTTTTGGGAATAAAGTCATCAATTAAAGGTAAGACTGATTTTGGCTTAGAGAACTTAGCCACCAGATCCTTTTCCTTCTGAAGTTCGACGTCCAGACTTTTGATTTTGTTGAAGTTGGTGACCGGGCGGTCTGGCGGTTTGTCTTGGCGGGTTGAAGACCGCGCGGTCTGGCGGTTTGTCTCAGCCGGCTTGGAGACCGGGCGGTCTGGCGGTCTACCCAGTAGTCTCTCTTCCTCTCTGGTGGTAGCCGTGCGGTTAGCCCTGCTGTCTAACCGCGCGGCTTGTGCGGTTTGTTTTGTATAGTCCGCTTAGTCCTGTAAATTATAGTCCCACATCTCTTATTTGTATTCTCTCATCTCTCCTCCATTCTATATAAAGGAGGGCATACCTTTGTAATAGATATCTTTTTTGGATAATAAAATTTCAATTATTCAAAAGCTTGTCCGCTTGTTCTCTCTTTTTCGCTACTTTCTAACATGGTATCAGAGGACACGGTCATTTCCTCCTGATTCTGTGTGCTCTCTGCTTCTAGCGGCTCGTTTTCCGCTATCCGCGACCTCTCTCGCGGCTTTCCTTCTCTTCTGTCCAACCGACCTGTTCGAGCGGCTTGTTTCTGTCCGCTGCCCTGTTCGCGCGGCTTGCTTCTTGGTTCTCTTCTCCTACTACTATTCGTCGCAGCGACCTGTTTCCTTGTCGCCGCGCTCCTTGCTCTTTCTTGCCTCTCTGACTTCCTAGTCTTTGCGGCTTGTGTCTACCCGCTGCGGACTTCTTCTCCCTGCCCGCTTCGGCTTTCCCCATATCTGCTTGCCCCTATACTCGCGGTTTGCTGCTGTGATCTGCCTGACCGTGCGGGTTGTTCCTTTCTCACCCGTATCTTGGTCGCGGTCACCTGCTCTTCTCCTCTCTTCTGTTCGCTCGGCCTTTTCAGTCCGCGCGACCTCTTCCCCGCTGTGCCTTTGACCTCTTGCTAGCCGCTACTGTTCGCGCTCTACTTGTTGTTGCCTTCTACCCGCTCCTGCTTGCTAGTCGCGCCGGCCTCATCTTTTGCCGTGCGACCTGTTCTCCTCTGTTCGCCCGACTTTTTCAAGCCGTGCGACTTCTTTCCCTCTACTTTGCTCTGCTTCTTGGTAGCGGCCTTCCTAGCCGCCCGACCTGTTTCTGTTCGCCCGGCTTGGTGCTCTTTTCTCTTCTCGCGGCTTGTTCTTATCGTCGCGGCTTGCTCCTCTCTTGCTTCCATGGCTTTCCCTCCTCCAGCCTGTCCGCCTCTGTGGTCACCTCTTCTGGTAGTGCTCATGTTGTTACTCGCGGAAGATGGCTCATCGACTCTGGTGCAACCAATCATATGATAGGCAATCCTCAATGTTTCTCTCTTCTTGACACACATGCTCAGTTGCCCCCGGTCATTGTTGCTGATGGATCTCCCTCCCCGGTCCATGGGACGGGAATGGTTCAAGTCACTCCATCTCTTCTGCCTGGCTGATACCCTCTATGTGCCCAAGTTTCCGTGCAACTTATTATCGGTTACTTCTTTATGCAAGCAACTACGGTGTTCTGTCATATTCACCCCCAGCTCTTGTACTTTTCAGGATCCGGACTCCCAACGGACGATTGCTACCGGGACTGAGAGTGGTGGCCTCTACTTCCTCGACAACATTTCTGCTCTATCCGCCTTCTCCTCCTCCTCTACAGATCTTCTCCAATGGCATCTTCGCCTTGGACATGCTCCTCCCTGAATTCTCCGCCAGCTCCTGCCGCACCTCCCTCCTCATCATCCTCCTCTAAACTATGATGCATGTCAACTTGGCAAACATCACCGCTCATCCTTCCCCCCAACGCAAAGTCGGGGCTCTTCCGTCCGTTCGACCTCGTTCACTCTGACATCTGGGGTCCCGCTCCTAACCTCACCATCGGTCGGGGTAGTTCCTATTTTGTCACCTTCATTGATGATTTCTCTCGATGTACGTGGGTATATCTTCTCAAAGATCGCTCCGAGCTGTTCTCTGTTTGGACCTCCTTTTATTCTATGGTTAAGACTCAGTTTGATACGTCTATTAAACTCCTTCGTTCTGACAATGCTAAGGAGTATCTTAGCCACGACTTCTCCTCCTTTTGTATTCACCATGGTATTATTCGTCAAACAAGTTGTGTCTACATCTCCCAACAAAATGGGGTGGCGGAACGCAAAAACCGTCACCTCCTTGATGTCGCCCGCACTATGATGACTCAAATGCATGTTCCTCGCTCCTATTGGGGATATGCTGTCCTCCTCTCCTGCTATCTCATCAATCGCCTTCCCTCCACAGTTCTCCACGGTGCTACCCCCTTCTCCATTCTTTATCCAGACAAGGATCCCTTTCCTCTTCCTCTACACATCTTTGGGTGCACCGCTTTTGTGCACTCTCCGCTGCCACCCGTGACAAACTCTCACCACGTGCCACCAAATGTGTCTTTCTGGGCTACTCTCCCACTCAGAAAGGATATTGCTGCTTTGACCCTATTACCCGCAAGCAATTTGTCTCTGCGGATGTCACCTTCTTTGCCAATGCCTCTTACTTCTCTCCCGCTTCCTCTTCTCCTCCTCCTGATCCTACTTCTCATACCAACCCATCCATTCCCTCTGCTCCCACTACTGTTCCACCCTCTCCACCCACTCCACCGTCTTCCCCATCCTCATCATCTCCACCCTCTACTCCGCTTTCTCCCTCCACTCTGCTGCCATCTCTCTCTACTCCCGGGCCAGCTCTCTCCACCACGGATACTCCGGATACTGAGGCACCTGCTGACCTGGATCTCCCGATTGCTCTTCGCAAAGGGGTTCGGGCCTGTACCCAACACCCGCTTGCTGCAGTTGTTTCCTATGATCGTCTTACCCCTGCTCGCAGAGCTTTTGCACTGGCTATCTCGGCCACTGGCACCCCCCGTTCCTACCAGGAGGCCCTTACTATTCCTCATTGGAAAGTTGTCATGGATGAGGAGATTGCTACTCTCACTGAACGGGGTACCTGGACCCTTGTTCCTCCTCCTTTCGGCACAGATGTTGTTGGCTGTCGCTGGGTCTTCGTGATGAAGTTTCTCCCGGATGGCAGTGTGGATCGTTATAAGGCTCGCCTGGTTGCCAAGGGTTTTACCCAAACTTATGGGATTGATTACTTTGACACTTTCTCTCCCGTGGCTCGTCTCAGCACTATTCGGGTTCTTCTCTCTGTGGCTGTCAACCGGGATTGGCCCATCTCGCAGCTAGATGTTAGGAATGCCTTCCTCTATGGTGATCTGCAGGAGGATGTTTACATGGAGCAACCTCCTGGGTATGTTGCTCAGGGGGAGACACGGGTATGCCGGCTAAAGAAGGCTATCTATGGCCTCAAGCAGAGTCCTCGTGCCTGGTTTGTCAAGTTCAGTGGCATTGTTGCGGCCATTGGTTTTACAAGAAGCTCAGCAGATCACTCCTTGTTTGTTCGGAAAACCGCCTCTGGTCTTGTTGTTCTTGCGGTTTATGTTGATGACATTCTTCTTACTGGCGATGACTAGGATGGGGTATTGATGACCAAGAAACACCTTCGTCAACATCTGGTCACAAAGGATATGGGCTCCCCGAAATACTTTCTGGGGATTGAAATCTCTAGAAAGCCCAACTCCATGGTCCTTTCACAACGGAAGTATGCTCTTGATCTTTTAAAGGAGGCAGGACTGACTGGTGCTAAACCTGCACGTTGTCCTATGGCTGTTGGAGAAGACAAAACTTGGACAGATGACTCACCTCTTCTCTCCGATCCTACGAGATACCAGCATCTGGTGGGCAAGCTCATATATCTCACGGTAACCAGACCCGACATCTCTTATGTTGTTGGCAAGGTGAGCCAGTTCATGCAAGCTCCGAGGGAGTGTCATCTGCAATCTGCTTTGAGGATATTAGAGTATATTAAAGATGCTCCAGGGAAAGGACTCCTATTTCAGAAAATGGTCACCTTAGGGTTGAAGCGTACTCTGATTCAAGCTATGCGGATGACAAAGGGGACCGCAAATCGACTTCAGGTTTTGCACATTTGTTGGAGGCAATCTTGTGAGTTGGAAGAGCAAGAAACAGTCTGTCGTTTCCAGGTCTAGTGCAGAGGCGGAATATCGCAGCATGGCATTGACTACATGTGAGTTGAAGTGGTTGCGGGCTCTCATGCTCGACTTAGGAGAGGTTTACAACTATCCTCTTCCTATGTTCTGTGACAATAAGGCCGCGATACACATTTCCAAAAATCCGGTCTTTCATGAGAGAACAAAACACATAGAAGTCGACTGTCATTTTATTCGGGAAGAAATATTGAAAAACAGATTTGCACTCCATTTGTCACTTCCGACAACGAGTTGGCAGATGTCTTCACCAAGCCGGTGGCCGCTTCCTTTTTCCACATCTGCGACAAGCTGGGCATGATCGATATATATGCTCCAGCTTGAGGGGGAGTGTTGAAGTTGGTGACCGGGCGGTCTGGCGGTTTGTCTTGGCGGGTTGAAGACCGCGCGGTCTGGCAGTTTGTCTCAGCCGTCTTGGAGACCGGGCGGTCTGGCGGTCTACCCTGTAGTCTCTCTTCCTCTCTGGTGGTAGCCGTGCGGTTAGCCCTGCTGTCTAACCGCACGGCTTGTGCGGTTTGTTTTGTATAGTCCGCTTAGTCCTGTAAATTATAGTCCCACATCTCTTATTTGTATTCTCTCATCTCTCCTCCATTCTATATAAAGGAGGGCATACCTTTGTAATAGATATCTTTTTTGGATAATAAAATTTCAATTATTCAAAAGCTTGTCCGCTTGTTCTCTCTTTTTCGCTACTTTCTAACAGATTTGATCATTCTTGAATGTAATAGTACCCATCTGAATAACAGTTATGTTTTTCAGTTTGGCTACTTCATTCATCTTTAGATCTAGCAATTTTTCTGAATCTAATGCAGCCAACTTAAGATCAGCAATTTCCTTGGTATGTGCTTTATTAAGGATTCTGCTTTTCTTAAGTGCTTGCAGCAGGTCACCATATTCATCAATAAGTTGATGAACATCTCCTTCAAATTCAGATTCATCTACATCTCTTGATGCAGATACTTATGATTCTGAACCAGTATAGTAATCAGAATCTATTGAAGAATTGTTTACCTTACTAGGTCCAGGCTGATCCTGGCACTGATCTTCTTCTGTCAAGGCCATCAGCCCTTTACAACAAGGTTCTTCAATTCCATTTACTGAATCCAGCAACTTCAAGAACTCAGCCTCTTCTACATCCTCTTCAGTTGCCAACAGTCCTATATATGCTTCAGTTTCAGCTTCGGCCTAAGAATCTGATGATGAAGAATCTGACCAACTTTTTTGCTTCTTTGCTACAAAGGATTTCTCCTTCTTGCCCTTGTTTTTTAGTTTCTTCTTATCATTAGATTCTTTTCTTTTGTCAGGACAATCAGCTACCACATGTCCAGGCCTGTTGCAGCAATAGCAAACAATCTTAGTTGAAGATAATTTACTAGGTTTAGAGTTATACATGTCCTTCCTAGAGGATTTCTTTTTCTGATAGTAATCATCCTTGGATTGTGAAGAGGATGGCTTGGATCTCTACTGTTTCTTATTCAAAAATCTTTGAAACTATTTTGAGAAGGCAGCTAAGTCTTCATCTGAATTTGTACTGTTTGATGTGTGACTGTCAGAACTTTCTGAAACAACTTCTGCAGCTTTCCTATGAGGTGATGGAGACATCCTCCTATCCTTTCTTATGGCTTCAGTCTTGAAAGCCACTAACTTATCTCTGTAATAAACTTTATTACTTTTCTCCTCCTCCTTTCTGACCATCAGTTGCATTTCATATGAAAGCAGTTTGCCAAATAATGTTGGAGGTGAAATTTCTGCTAGTCTGGCCACTTCCCTAATGGCACATATCTTAGTGTCATAGTCCTTAGTTAATGATCTCAAGAACTTATCATTTAACTCATATGTACTGAATACTCTTCCATATGACATCAATTCATTAACTATTCTAAAGAATTTCTTGTAACATTCAGTTATGCTGTCTGTTTTAGATTGTCTAAAACTTTCATACTCCTGATTAAGTATACACTTTCTGTCTTCTCTCACCTCTTCTAAACCCTCCATGTAGACAATCAGGGTGTCCCACATTTCTTTAGAGGTCTTGCAGTGAATCAAATTTTGGAATGTTGAATCACCTATGGCACTAACTATTATATTCTGTGCTCTCTTATCCATAGTAGCCAAGATGATCTCATCCTTTGTCATTTCAGAATACTCCTTTGGTGTCCTGAGATTTGCATCAAGAGCTGAGACTTTCATTGGGATGAATGGCCCTTCTTTAACTGTCATGTAGATTCTTGGATCTGAAGCTTCCATAAACAATCTAACTCTTTCTTTCCATATGCCAAAATCTATTTCCTGCATATAGGTAACTTCATGGAACCAAACTCCTTATGATTCTAAATAGAACCCATTTTGCCTAATAGATTTTTGCCTTGGAGATCTACTCAGACTGTTAGGTCTATTTTTTGAGTAACCTCCCTCTGATACCACTTGAAAGAATTGGTTTCAAGATGTTCTAAATACCTAGAGGGGGTGAATAAGTTCAATTCTTTTTCTGACTTCGGCAGATAATTCTATCTAGTTTAGGAATGTATTCAGCAGAAAATACAACACAGCATTCACAGATTGCACACCAGTTTTATAGTGGTTCCCTAAATGATGGGTACATCCACTTTCCCCCTTCGCCTCTCTAGCAGTGTACTAGATTCGGCCTAACTTCCTTTCTTCTTCTCAGATCCGCAGATCTTACAGCTCAGAACCAAGACTAGTTCCTACAACTCAGAGTGAATCCACACTCCTACAACTCAGGCACAAGCCCTACCTCAGCCTCTTCCACAGGCCTACAACTCAGAGTGATACCCCACTCCTACAACTCAGGCAACAGCCCTACCTCAGCCTCTTTCACAGGCCTACAACTCAGGGAACAGATTCCCCTACCTCAGGCACTCAGCCCTACCTCAGCCTTTATAATTTAGGCTTACAACTCAGAGATGTAAATCTCCTACACTCAGATCTATTACAGATCCTACAAAAATTATTGATGAAAAGATGTTGATATCTGCAACCAGATGGAGAGAGAATTGGTTGAAGGCTTCTTGATCAGTTCTTGATAGAATTGATTTCTTAAGGATCAACCTGTCTTAGCTTTCTTCAAAGCTTCTTGAATCTGAACAAAGTAGGGTTGATCTTCTTGATGTTGGAGTTGATCTTCAATCAGCTTCCTTCAGAAATTAATATGACTTCTTCTTCAGACCTGATCTGAATTCTTCAGGCAGACTGTTCAGAATCTGCCTTCACTGGATGAGAACTTCTCTCCATCTTGTTTTTCTCTCTCTACAATTTGTTGATTGTTTCTTCTTTCTCTTCTTCTGGATTCTCAATCCTTCAGTGATTATAATTGATTGGCTTAATTAACTTTTCTATGTTCTGTATGTGTTGTTCTTCTTGTTGTTGTGCCAATTGTTGAGAGAGCATATCTATATATATAGGCTTCATCCATGGTAACCGGCTGTTCCGGTTTCAAACAGTCTTCTGACACATCTGACAGATGTGACAACAATGTCAGTAATGACAGCTGTCAAGTCTTCAGTTGTATTACTTCAGCCTTCATTGGACTTTGACTCAGCAGCAGAGAATGTCGACTGAATACTTCATATGTGTCGACACACATAGTCCATGTGTCGACACAAGTCTTGTTGTTGTCGACACAGCTTCACTTTTACTTCTCGACACAGCTTCTATGGAATGTGTCGACACAAGTCCTGTGTGTCGACACAAACACTGCTTGTCTTGACAAAGTTGGTGTCGAC
This sequence comes from Platanthera guangdongensis, assembly GCA_039583875.1. NCBI lineage: Eukaryota > Viridiplantae > Streptophyta > Magnoliopsida > Asparagales > Orchidaceae > Platanthera > Platanthera guangdongensis. Next base: position 119,022,739 of record CM077164.1, read on the forward strand.
AGAATTCTGGTGTGTGTCGACACAAGTTCTGTGTGTCGATACAGTTGTTGTCGACAGAATTCTGGAATGTGTCGACAGCTTTTCTGTGTGTCGACACAGCTCCTGATAATGTCGACATAATCTGTCCCTTAGTGTCGACACATAGTTGTCGACAGATTTTCTGTGTGTCGACATAAATTCTGGGTGTCGACACAGTCATTCCCAAGTGTCGACACTTGTACTTAGAGAATTTTCCTTTCCATTTACTTAACCTGCACATGATATCTCAACACAACATCAAATAAACTTGATGCATATCATTGAGCTAGGTGAGGTTTCTCCAAATCTGGTACACATTTTCCAATGTACCCAACAATTTCCTTCCTTTTGACTAGGCAGTAGGCTATCACATGCACAGGTTTTCTGCAATGATGGCAAGTCATGTTAGAGGAAACATGTTTACCAGATTTGGAAACATACCTATCCTCCTTAAAGGATTTTCTCCTGCCCTTGTAGTAGTCATCCTTGGGATGAGAGGTGGAGGAAGGCCTGCCTCTCCAGTGCTTCTTCTTTAGGAACTTCTGGAATTGCCTGGTGAAGGAAGCAAAGTATTCATCAGACCATTGGCAGTCTGATGTGCTTTCCTCTGATTTTCCAGACTCAGATTCAGCATCTCTCCTTGGTGGAGAGGAAGACTTCCTTCTGCTTCTGCTGGAGCCTTCAGCTTTGAATGTCATAGACTTGTCCCTTGCCTGAGGCTTATTGTTGTTCTCCTCATCTTTCCTGGCAGCCAGCTGCATCTCATATGAAAGCAGCTTTCCAAAAAGGGTGTGAGGACCTATTTCACCCAGCTTTTACACTTCTCTTATGGCATAGATTTTTGTGTCACACTATCTAGAGAGAGATCTAAGGAACTTGTCATTTATTTCATAGTGATTGAAAACTCTTCTGCAAGTCTTCAGCTTATTCATAATCCTGAAGAACTTCTCATAACTAATGCTTATGTTGTCCCCCTTGGATTACCTAAACGCCTCATACTCTTGGTTGAGCATGGACTTCCTATCATCTCTGACCTAATTTGTCCCCTCCATGTAGATCACAAGTGTTTCCCACATTTCCTTTGTTGTTTTGCAATGGATCAGATTCTGGAGTGTAGAATCATCAACAACACTCATAATGATATTTTTTGCCCTCTTGTCTATTGAGGCCAAGGCCAACTCATCTTTGGTCACCTCATCATATGTTTTGGGGGTCTTGACATTGGCATCCAGTACTGAGACCTTCATAGTGATGAATGGTCCTTCTTCAACTGTAATATACATCCTAGGGACAGCACCTTCCATGAACCTTGGAGATCTAATAGATTGGAAGTCTTACAGCACTCAGCTCCCTATTGGTCATTCCTAAACCCATGGAGACAGACTTATAGCTTACCTTGGAGATCTAATCAGGTTGTTAAGCCTTTAAAGTGCAACCTCGCTTTGATACTACTTGAAAGTCTTTTTTTCAATGTTAGCTTTACACCTAGAGGGAGGGGTGAATAGGTTTTTATCTCTGTTTAAGTTTTTTAATCTGTTTATTAGATTACTATGTCTGTTGATTAGATTAGATCAGCTTTCAAGAACTTTCGCAGACGACACAACAAATTTATATTGGTTTCCCAATCTTGGCTACATCTACTGTCCCTCTGCGTCTATGTAACAATGTGTTAGATTCAGCTCTCCCTCCAGAGCTCAGCTTCTTAACAGCTTATAGCACCGATCCCGCAGTACCACATAAGTCACACAAACTAACAACTTAGGCACTAAGCCAACCCATGTCACAATGACCTGTCACCTGGCACAAAGCCAAACATACAGGTCACTAAGACCTCAGCCTTTATAGAACAGGCTTACAACTCCTGATTCACTAAGAATCTTTACAGAAAATAGAAGTAAAGAATGAGATGTTAAGACACCAGAGCAAGCTCTGTATCTCCTTCTTCTTGGACTGAGCAGATATCAGATCCTAGATATTATTGTTGAAGACAATATATAGGCAGTTGAATATCTCTTCAAACAGATTCCTTTTTCCTTGCAGAACTTGTAGGTATGCTAGCTTCAAATCCTTATATTGCAGATGGGGATTGCTTCAACTATCTCTTTCCAAGCAAGGTTCTATGTGCATAATAATTTCTTCAGGCTCGACAAAAATGGCGAGGAAGAAGATGACGTTCAGCCGTACTTTTGTTTTCAGAAAACCTAGACAAGGAATTGTCTTCTTGATTCGATGATCTGATTTTTTATATCTCTGGCAGATTGAGAAGTTGGTCCCACCACCAGGATTGATGGCCGAGATTTAGCCAATCATCCCACGCTTTCCATTCATTCCCGATTCAACAGCTCTTTGCTGTGAGTGGGCCCCAACACTTAATGATGAAATAATCCTTGGTAATTGCAGAAGATAGAAACAGTTGGCCCGCCAACATCTCTGGCAGCATTTCCGCAAGATTTGAATTTTGGTTGACTTTTGACTTTGCTGACGTCAGCATGACTCAGCATATGTGAACTTAGCTAAAATTCAATCATTAATACAAAAGGCATTGAGTGAGTAGGAATCACTCAACGCCACAACACTTGGACAAAATTCTGTCTATCTAGGTATTGAGCTCGACGAACTCTGAGCTCCATTCGACGAACGGCAAGCTTAGCTCGACAAGAACATAAAAATCAGTTCGACGAACTGCGGGCTCAGTTCGACGAACTACGAACTCAGTTCGGCGAATGCTGAGTTCAGTTCTATGAAGCTGAGCTCGACGAAGTCATAAAGTCAGTTCGATGAACTGTAGAATTAGCTCGACGTTTTGTTAAACTCAGTTCGATGAACACCAGGCTCAATTCGATGAATGTTGAGCTCAGGTCGACGAATCTGAGCTCGACCAAATCCAAGCTAACCACGCGTTTGGACTTAGCCAAAATTCTGCTTTAAGGAGTTGAGAACGTCAAGAGCGTTGAGAGAGCTTGCCTCACTCAACGGTTTTTTCCTTAGCAAAAAATTTTGTGCCTTGGCGTTGAGAGAGTAAGCTCCACTCAACGCCAAACTACATAACAGAATTTTTGTTATCTAGCATTGAGAGATTAAGCTACACTCAACGCCTTTTGCCTTGACATTGAGAGAGTAAGCTCCACTCAATGCCAAACTACTTAACAGAATTTCTGCTATCTAGCATTAAGAGAGTAAGCTACACTCAATGCCTTTTTCCTTGGCGTTGAGAGAGTAACATCCACTCAACGCCAAACTACTTAACAAAATTTTTTCTATTATCTGGCGTTGAGTGAGTAAGCTACACTCAATGCCTGTGGACTTAGTCAAATTTTTGCTCAACATTTCTGTGGAGTTGACTGGCACAGCAACACTCAATGCTTTGAGTTGTATAGCGTTAAGTGAGTAGACCACATCAACGCTTGTTAACTTGGTCACATTTTTTGCCAATTTTTCTAAGATTAGACAGAATCAGCCTGACTCACAGTCTTTTGTTGTCTGGCGTTGAGTGAGTAGACTACACTCAACGCTTTTGTACTTATCCATCCTTTTTGGCTATCTTTCAGTTAGGCTGAGATAGTCTCATCGTCTCAGCGGTATATGGCGTTAAGTGAGTAGACTGCACTCAACGCTTTTGTACTTAGGCAAATTTCTACTAGACATTTATTAAATCCATACCTCTGCATTGAGTGAGCTTGCTTCACTCAACTCATGTGGACTTAGTCGATTTTTGTTTTATGTCCAGCAAATACTTCTTGTGTCCACATGACCAATCAATATGATATGGACTAACCTGCACTCAAGAACTCAAATGCACATCAAATACATTTGATGTGTGTGACATTGACCTGTTTGACTTCTCACAAATAAGGGACATTGGGAGCAGTGGACCCAACAAATCCTCCATCTTATGAAGATTTATATACTGAATTTTTAAGAAAATGCATACTTTGATAAAAGTTTAAATGAGATTAAATTACTAAAATCCGAAAATAAAAAATTAATAAATGAAGTAAAAATACTTGGGAAGGAGAAAGTAACTTGTTAAGTGGATTGCTTGTCTTCTACAAGGATACTAGAACTTGAGAAAAATCTTTATAAGTCTCGGTCTCGCATTGATTCTCATACAAGAGAAAGAGAGACATTAGAAAGTTCTCTAAAACTTTCTCAGTCACAAGTAGAAGGAAGTAAAAAGGACTTTGCAAATCGATGTGGTACCGTAGTTGTTGAAAACAACGCATTGAGAGGCCGAGTCCATGACTTGGAAATGGCCACTAAAAAGTTTGGAATGTGACAAAAGTCATTGAATATGATTTTGGCGAGTCAATGTTATGGTTTGACAAAATTTGGAATCGGATACGTTTCAGAACATTATCGCCCGATGATAGTCACTATCGTCGGTGATAAGAAAAATTTCAAACATTCGTCTTTTAAAAAGAAATATGATAAATCTACTAAAAATGCTTTCTCCAGCAAGAATTCAAAAACTAATTTTAAAAAGCCTTCAACTCCATTCATCACGTTTGCCAAATGTAATAAGTTTGGACACACCACTCATACCTGTAAAAAGACAGGACCCTGTTCTATTAAATAAGTCTGGGTACCTAAGGCTTCCACTTATACTACGGGGGGGACTACTTGGGTAACAAGATCTTTACTCTCATCCTCATTCTAGGTATGTTTGCAGGCTAAGGACAAAGATGATGTGTGGTACTTGGATTTAGGGTGTTCCAAGCACATGATGGGCAACAAATCAAAGTTCTTTAGCCTAGAGATAAAGAAAGAAGGATTAATTACGTTGGGTGATAATGGGAAAAGAAGAATTATCGGCATTGGAGTAGTAGGTGTTGGAACCCTAGTTCTGATTTGGGCAAGGATCACTATTAGGATAATTAGATTGACCCAAAATGTATAGTCATGGGTCATAGGTTTATTTCCAGGTTTGCCTCAGAAGGACTCTCCAGAATTGCTGAAATAATTCCAAGAAATGCAATTTTGATCAGTTAGAAATGCAGTTTTGATCAGTTAGAAATCAGTTTGACGAAAGTCGAAATCAGTTCGACGAAAGTCGAAATCAGTTCGACGAAAGTCGAACTCAGTTCGACGAAATTCGAACTCAGTTCGACGAAAGTCGAACTCAGTTCGACGAAAGTCGAACTCAGTTCGACGAAAGTCGAACTCACTTCGACGAAAGTCGAACTCACTTCGACGAAAGTCGAACTCACTTCGACGAAAGTCGAACTCATGTCAATGAACTCAGAGTTCCATCTCTGAGCTGAGCTCGACGAAATCCGAGCTCAGGTCGACGATCGCTGAACTCAAGCCATATTCTCAGCTCGACGAAATAAAAGCTAAGCTTGACGATCTGCGAGCTCCGGTCGACGAAATCTGTGCAGAATTCCATGCCTATTTATTTTACAGCTGTCAGATTGATTGAAGCCTTAATCACAGGAGTTTGTGATTCTCAGATTTAATGCCTAATGTTCTAAAGGAATATAGTTGTTGAATGGCAGCATTAATTATTGCTTAAATACTAATTGTCTCACAAGGCAATTACCTTTCTCGGGAATGATTATGCTATTATAGTTAAAGGAAATTCAAATGTTCTAAAAAAAATAATCAAGATCAGACAATGAATATATATTGTCTCTTACAGAGAATACAGCAGAGAGAGAACAAAGAAACAAATTTGTTTCTGAAGTTCTTCTTCAAAGTGAATCAGTGAATTAGTGAAGAACAAACAGCTCATATACAAAGTTCTTCATCATCTGCTCAAGGCTTCAAAGGGACAACTCATCAACATCAGTCCAAGAAGCTTCTGAAGATCTTCTTCAATCTGAAGGCCTACACTCTGTGCAAAGCTCTCATTCTCCTGAACTCTTCTACATCTTAGGGGGAGCTTTGACAACAACAGCACAATCCACTAGTCTTCACTCAGATTGTTGACAGAGAAGAGCATTATCTTTATTTTCTTTCACCACTGTAAAGCGTTTTTAACTCCCTTCAAAAGTTAACCCCTTTGGTTGTTAAGTGTCCTAATCAAAAGTCTTAGTTTGGTTTTTGGTCACCTGATCAAAAGATCAAAGGGTTGCGAGATCTCCCTTAGAAAAATTGATCTTGTGATGGCAGGGCACCTGATCAAAAACCTATAGTGGATTCCTACCAGGGTGGTAGAAGAGTGGATGTACCCAGGTTATTGCGGAACCACTATAATCCATGTGTCATCTGTGTTACTTGCTCTCTTTCTTTATTCTTGTGTTGTGCTCACTCTTTTATATAACATATATATTTAACTAGAGTAAAATAAGATTTATCCATTTTTTCTTTCAATTGATATTAGAGGAAGGTTATTTGGTTTCACAGGCTAACACCTGAACCAAAACGATCAGATAGATCTTATATTTCTTAAGAGTTTATCATGGCATAAAATGAAGAATTTTTAAGCACCAGACCACCTATGTGCAATCTAGATAAGCTTGCACTATGGAAGGCAATGATTATGCTTTTTATGAACTCTATTGATGAGGCCATTTACAATTTCATTTTGGCAGGTCCTTATCAACCAGTGGAAACAACTAGCATCATCTCTGTTTCATCACCTCAATGGACAGAAGCCCAGAAAAGGCTAACGATTGCTGATGCAAAAGCAATGAACATTCTTATACAATCAATGTCTGATGACATTTTTCAGGAAGTTGTTGAATGTTCATCAGCAAAGGATATTTGGGACTCCCTTACAGTAATAGTTGCTGGATCAGCTAAAAAGAGAATATTTGATGCTGACACTTGGAGTGACTTATAGCTTCATCCTGTGCAACTTAAGATGAAGAAGAGTCAAGAGCAAGAGAATTTTCCCTAATGGTAAAAAATGCCTCTTGTAGCAACTCTGATGAACAATCAGACTATGAAGCAGAAACTTAATTAGAAGAGGATCAGGTAATCTATTCCTCTTATTTTTCTTCAGATCATTTTAAATAAGATTTTAAAATTCTTTGTAAGAACTTGATTCAATCTGAGAAGGAAATAAAACTTCTCAGAGAAAAATTAAATAATTCTTCTTCAGAAAACACAAAGCTTAAAGAAAATTTGAAAACTACTCTTGAACAGATTACTCATTTTGAATCAACTAAAGGAAAAGAACAGTTAGAAAATTTAGTTAAAATGACTAAAGTTTTACTTAATAATAAACCTAAACGAGTTAAGAATTTTCAGAAAAATCATGTTCCAAATATTTCGTCGAATCGAGCTCGACGAAAGCAGTATTATACGTCGAACGGCGATCGACGATCTCTGAACCCAGAGTTTGGGTATATTTTCTCTACAAAAGGTGCTCGACAAAATCAACATGTTTCGTCGAACAGAGATCGACGATCGTGGAACTCAGAAAATGATCACTATCATTCTGTGAACCGAGATCGACGAAATCAATACTTTTCGTCGAACTCAGATCGACGAACTCAACAAAAATCGTCGAACTCAATCTATCAAAATAGAAATTTTAATTTCCATCAGAACAATAATCAAAGACACAAATTTGTTAACCCTTTTCTCAATGGATAATTCCACCCAGAAAATTTCATCCTCTAGGTTATAAAAGTCAACATAAATGTTCTTTTGTTTCTAATTATTATAAAAGAGAACTAGGACCCAAGATAATCTGGGTCCAGAATGCCTAACATCTCTTTTCAGGAAAATACCTATCTTAACACAGAGGAACAGTGGTATTTGATAGAAACCAAAATCCTTAGTCTTAGTCAGTGCAATGGTTACATCAGTCAGTAGTTTCAATCATTCGGAGAATCAGAAATGGATTCAGACATGCTGAAATAGATTCAGTTAAAGATAAGCAAAACACCTTTGTACATCTGCTGAAAGATTTATAATTCAGGCAGATTATTTTGCTTTGTATTTTATTTATTTTGTGTAAATAGTGTCCTAACCCAAGTAGGGGGAGATTGTTGGAACTCTAGTACTGATTTGCGCAAGGATCACTATTAGGATGATTAGATTGACCCAAAATATATAGTCATGGGTCATAGGTTTATTTCCAGGTTTACCTTAGAAGGACACTCCAGAATTGCTGAAAGAATTCCAAGAAATGCAGTTTTGATCTGTCAGAAATTCAGTTCGACGAAAGTCGAACTCAGTTCGACGAAAATCGAACTCAGTTCGACGAAAATCGAACTCAGGTCAACGAAGTCAGAGTTTCATCTCTGAGTTGAGCTCGGCGAAATCCAAGCTCAGGTCGACGATTGCTGAACTCAAGCCAGATTCTCAGCTCGACGAAATAGAAGCTAAGCTTGACGATATGCGAGTTCCGGATGACGAAATCTGTGCAGAATTCCTGGCCTATTTATTTTATAGCTGGCATATTGATTGAAGCCTTAATCACAGGAGTTTGTGATTCTCAGATTTAATGCCTAATGTTCTAAAGGAATATAGCCGTTGAATGGCAGCATTAATTATGTCTTAAATGCTAATTGTCTCCCAAGGCAATTACCTTTCTCGGGAATGATTATGCTATTACAGTTAAAAGAAATTCAAATGTTCTAAAAAAAGAATCAAGATCTAACAATGAATATAGATTGGCTCTTACAGAGAATATAACAGAGAGAGAATAGAGAAACAAATTTGTTTTTGAAGTTCTTCTTCAAAGGGAATCAGTGAATCAGTGAAGAACAAACAGCTCATATACAAAGTTCTTCGTCATCTGCTCTAGGCTTCAAAGGGATAACTTATCAACATCAGTCCAAGAAGCTTCTGAAGATCTTCTTCAATCTGAAGGCCTACACTTTGTGCAAAACTCTCGTTCTCCTGAACTCTTCTACATCTCAGGGGGATCTTTGACAACAACAACACATTCCACTAGTCTTCTCTCAGATTGTTGACAGAGAAGAACATCATCTTTATTTTCCTTCACCACTGTAAAAGGGTTTTTAACTCCCTTCAAAAGTTAACCCCTTTGGTTGTTAAGTCTCCTAATCAAAAGACTTAGTTTGATTTTTAGGCACATGATCAAAAGCTCAAAGAGTTGCGAGATCTCCCTTACAAAAATTGATCTTGTGGTGGCAGGGCACCTGATCAAAAACCTGTAGTGGATTCCTACCAGGGTGGTAGAATAGTGGATGTACCCAGGTTATTGGGGGAACCACTATAATCCTTGTGTCATTTGTGTTGCTTGCTCTCTTTCTTTATTCTTGTGTTGTGCTCACTCTTTTATATAACATATATATTTAACTAGAGTAAAATAAGATCTATCTTTTTTTTCCTTTCAGTAGGTAATAAGTCTTTTACTATTTCAAATGTTTTGTATGTTAAAGGTTTGAAGTATAACTTAATTTCTATAAGTCAATTATGTGATATTGGTTTAAATTTTTTATTTGACTCATCTTCAAACCTGTGCAAAATTTTTGATTTCAAAACAAACAATATTGTTCTTACTGCTCCATGGTGTCAAAATGTTTACATTATTAAATTTAATGATTTATCACATTCTTCATTAAAATGTTTTATGTCGAAAAATGATAAATGAGATTTGTGGCATAGGCGCCTTGTACATTCTAGTTCCAAGCTAATTGTAAAATTGTCTCAAAATAAATTAATTAAAGATTTACCTTTTTGCATGGAAATTGATCTTCTTTATGTTCACCATGTCAAAAAAAATTTCAAAGTCATCTTTTAAAAGCAAAAATGTTATTTCCACTACTAGACCTTTACAGTTGATTCATATGGATTTGTTCGGTACATTTACTACACAAAGTCTAGGAGGTATAAAATACACTTTTGTTTTGATTAATGATTATTCTCGTTATTGTTAGACAATTTTCTTATCGTCAAAATCGGATGCATTTTTAGAATTTTCTAAATTGTGTATACGCATTCAAAATGAACTTGATTTAAAAAAAATGCATTTGTTCAGATCATGGAGGCGAATTTGATAATGATAAATTTGTATCTTTTGTACTGAGTTGGGTATTAAGCATGAATTTTCCGCTCCTCGCACAGCGCAACAAAATGGTGTGGTCGAGAGGAAAAATAGAACACTTCAAGAACTAGCTTGTACTATGTTATTAGAATACAAATTACCTAGATCATTTTGGGCTGAAGCTATTAGTACTGTATGTTATATTATCAATTGTGTTATACTTCCACCTTTCTTGAAATTAACTCCTTATGAATTATACTTTCAAAAGAAACCGAATGTATCTTATTTCAAAGTTTTTGGATGTAAATGCTTCATTTTGAACACTAAAGATAATTTAGGAAAGTTTGATAAAAAATATGATTAAGGCATATTTATTGTTACTCTTCAACTAGTAAAGCTTATAGAGTTTATAATAAAAGGACAAAAATAGTTGAAGAATCAATTCATGTTAAATTTGATGAATGTTTCCATGTGTAGAAACTAACAATACAGGTCAAGATGAAGAGCCCTTCCCTCTACAAAGTTCGGATGATGATGATGTACTTGGAGAAAAAGAAGAAGATAAAGAAGAACTAGAAAAAGAAGAAGTGCGGAAACGCATTGGAGTTTTACGAATAATCTGCGTTTGGCGCGGCTTATGTTGAAAACTCAGTTTTTCGAATTCCGTCGTTTCCTAAATATCCTGATCCGTTGTTCATTTCCCCGTTCAATCGCAGAAGCAGGCTTGCCCCTGTAACCCTACCCATCATGCGTCTTGTCTTTTCCCTTTCTTCTAGCATTGTGACTACTCGCGTCATCCTGCTCGCAGCGATCCTGCTGGCGACATCCTTTTCCAGCGACAATCCTCATCATTTCCAGCGACTGATGGTGCTCGCGGAACGGCATCTTCCTTCTCATTTTCCGGCAACTGATTGTGCTCGCATCTTCTGTTTGATTTCTAATGACTGTTTCGGCTCACGGCTCTCATTCGATTACTGGCTTTGCTCGTCATTTTCTCCCAGATTCAGGTTCGATTTTTCAACTCGTTTTCTCCAAGATTTTACAAGCCTTACCCTTTTTTTGTGCTTCCTTTGTTCTGTTATTTTCTGCAACTCTTGTACAGCTATTTTATATTTGTGTATGTGTTGTTGTTGTTGTTGTTGTTGTGTGTGTGTGTGTTATATGTGTGTGTTGTTATATATGTGTGTGTGTTATATGTGTGTATTGTGTTTATATATATATATATATATATATATATATATATATATATATATATATATATATATATATATATATATATATATATATATATTTGTGTGTGTGTGTGTGTTCATATATATGTGTGTGTATTCATATATGTGTGTGTTATATATGTGTGTATATGTGTTGTTATGTGTGTGTGTTCTTATATGTGTGTGTATTGTTATATGTGTGTGTTATAAGTTTGTGTGTGTGTGTTGTTATGTGTGTGTGGGGGGGTGTTGTTATTTGAGTGTGTTATATATGTGTGTAAGTGTGTGTTTATTGTTATATGTGTGTGTTATATGTGTGTGTGTGTTGTTTTATATGTGTGTGTGTGTGTGTGTGTTTTCATAAAAATTTAACTTATTTTTTAAATATGGGCAAATCAAAAGATGGTGGAGTGGCTGCGTTTTGGGACAATGCAGCTACCATGCCTTTCTGTGACATATGTATTAAAGAGATAGAACTTGGGAATCGACCAACCACACATTTTAATAAAGTGGGTTGGAGTAACGTTATGAAGAATTTTGAAGAGCTTACTAGAAAACAGTATGATAAAGTCCAATTGAAAAATAAATGGGATCATTTGAAGGAGTGAAAATTTTGGACGGAGTTAAAACGTGGTGAGACCGGATTGGGTTGGAATGCTTCAAGGAAGACTATATACGCTTCATATTCTATTTTATTTTTTTTGTTGCTGTGTAGACTATTATGTGGTGGACATTATTATATATGTGATGTTGTTACGTTGTACCCAAATATTATGCTTGTGATGTTGTTATGTTGTGGACACTATTATGTCTGTGATGTTGTTCTATTGTTGTTCTTTTACTGAAATAATTATTGTTAGTTTATTTTCATACATAATATGTCTTGCAATGAATCTGAAAATTTGACGGAGTTGCGGGAGATTACTAGAAGAAATTATATGCTTGCCCATCATCTGAATGTGGTAGCAGTAATTTCCTTGGTAACCGAATTTACCTCCATGATGCACTATCCAGTACCACGCATGACTTCAAAGTACACAGGTGATAAATAGGTGGGAGAGCTACTATGCGGGTCACGGGTGAGGTTTCATAACTCTTTCATGATGAGTCAAGAAATATTTATGGACTTGTTGCATTCTCTGGAAGACAAGTGTGGATTTTGGGGAACAAGAAGGACTGCATCAAGAGAAATCCTAGCATTGACAATATATATATATATCGCATAATAAATCAATGAGAAAAACAATTGAGCACTTTCAGCAACTCAAGGTCTTCGTGTTTTGCTGCAGTTAGCGAAAGAAGTGATTCAGCCATCAGATAGATCTTTCAGCAGTACTCTGCCAGAGATTATGTATGACAGACGTTACATTTATTTTTTAAAGATTGCATAGGAGCAATTGATGGGACACATGTTCACGTGTGTATACCAATTGGAAGTCAGGTACCTTATATTGGGAGACGTGGCAGTCCAATTCAAAATATCATGGCTACTTGTGATTTCAATATGTTCTTCACTTTCGTTATGTTGGGTTGGGAGGGATCAGTGCACGATAATCGCATTTCCAATTTTGCGATAAGTAATCCACGTTATACCTTCCCGCATCCACCTCTAGGTAATTATGTAAAAATTTGTTTAATTATTTATTACTATACAAAATAACTGTTGATAAATATTATTTAATTATTTTCAGGAAAATATTACTTGGTAGATTCTGGTTATCCTCTACAAAAAGGATACTTGAAACCGTATCAAGATAAGCGGTATCATCTACCAGATTTTTCTCATGGTGGACGTAGAGCCGAACGACGTTGAGAGATTTTCAATCACGCACACTCATCACTAAGAAGTGTGATAGAATGATCATTTGGGGTTTGGAAGAAGAAATGGGTCATACTGAGGGACATGCCAAGCTATCGTTTTGACAAACAAGTAGCTATTATGTTCGCCAAAATGTGTTTACATAATTTCATTCGTCGGCACCCTTTGTAACACCCCCATCCGTCACATGGGATATAACAGAAGGTTCGGTCGGGGCCTCTCACCATATACCACAGACAGTTAGTGGAGTTACGTATTAATACCAAATTACTGCCAAAGGAACACGCGTCCTCACTCAGAGCATTCTAGCGGAAGCTTTTTAAAACATTTTTAAGAACCCAAACCACAACATGAATGTCCACTAAAAACCCCAAAGCAGGAATGAACGTACAAATACGCAAAGTACTTGTCCTTATGGTCTTACTCAGCACGCAGGTCGGCCATACATGAGCTTAAAAGTAAATATTTTCTTTGGCCTTCGAGGGCCTGCACAGCAACCAGGTCTTCAGCTCGCTACTTGCCACTAGGCTCCGCAGCACCTGCAATCAACATTCCACCGCAGCGGTGGCAAACAAAAGCAACAGTCAGCTAAGCTGACCAAATTATAACAATCCCGCCCCTTTACTCGGGGCGGCGATGCTCCTTCCCTACACTTTATTAGCATATCCAAATATTAAAGTGAAAGTACAACAAAAGCACACTTCACCAAAGGTGCAGGCCCGCACGGCCACACACCCCATACTCTCAGGGCACTTACACGGTGAAGCAGGTCCGAACCCGGTCCGTTCCGCAACTCCACCACCGCCCCTAGGACGGAAAACCTCGTGAGCAATTACTCCTTTCAGCCGCAGCCTAGACTCGCTCTCCAAGTTATCGATAAGTCCCATGTACCTTAGGTCGCTTTAACGAAAGCAAATGGAGTGGGTAGGGTTCCACCTGCCCTTTGCTCACTTCACCACGGCAATTTAGCCATCGACGGGGGCCAAGTTTCCCCCAGTCCCAAAGTATCGATCAAACAATCGTACATAACTCGATTATGTACACGGCTGGCTCCCAGGCCACTGATATGGCAGAAATTCGCTTATGCCCCGATTTTCGAGTGCACCTTGGAGTTAATCCCCAAGGATCCCTGTTGCAATCTACCATGTAGAAACACCCGATAACAAACATCGGTACAGAGACTTCTCTGGTTATTCATGCATAATGAAACATTACCGATCCAGACCAACTTGTCCGGGTAGGCTTCACAAACCATGCCTATATCTGTACTTCGATTTCGCACTCTACATGAAAAACTAGGGGGACTTTTCATATCCTCCCGACGGAACACATCACACTCACCACATACTCGCGAGAGCGGGTTTCCTATGCAGAAAGAAAGAGGACTTCACATGTCCAAGAAGAGAATCTAAGAAGTTCGTTTAGGCGTCATGGAAAACTAGCCAGATGGAAAGCACCGCAACGGCCTCACCTCTATGGATCTGGACTTGGCACGTGATTTGGGGCTCCGAAGCTCCACCGGCGGCCGGATCTCTCCTTCTCCTTATTCCTTGCTCTCCCCTCTCTCTAACATCTTAGAAAGAGAAAACCTAAGAGAAAAATGAGGGTTTAACCCTCAACTCCCGGCCTTATAATAGCAGGGAGATCTCTGGGCCGTTGGATCCCTTTTGAAGGAAATGAGCGGCCATGATTCGCACGTAAAAACACTTTCCTGGGTCGAACACGGCTTGTGATATGTCCGTGTCACTAGCGTGTCTCACGATCTGAGAACGATCGTCGAACACAGAACAGGACACGGGCTCAGACATGCCTGTGTACTATTTGACACGCCCGTGTCAGCTTATGACACGCCCGTGTCAAGGGGCATGTCCCTCAAGAGATACAGAAAACCGTCACGTCCCGACCAGGATACGGGCTTAGACACGCCCATGTCAACATTTGACATACCCGTGGCAACGAGTACACGCACGTGTTCCAGGTCGTGTCCCTCACCTAAAATAGCCCATTTGACACAGAGAAGTACATGGCCCTGGACACGCCCGTGTCTGACCTGGACACGCCCGTGTCCAACCGGGACACGCTCGTGTCCCAGGCCATGTGCCTCACTCAACACCACCCTGCCAACACAGAGCAGGACATGGCCTTGGACACGCCCGTCTCAGGCCATCTACCTAACCTACAGGGATCGTCGAATGCATTTCGTCGACCACATGGAAAATCGTCGAACGCGTAGCAGGACACGGCCAGGGACACGCCTGTGTCCAAGGCCGTGTGACCCTTGCTAGGCCCCAGATTGGCCTCAAGACGCTACCGAATCTTTTCTGAGTTTTGGGGCTTTACAATTCTCCCCCCTTTAAAAGAATTTCGTCCCGAAATTATGAAATAGAAAGTACTCAAACTTAAACGGTACTTGAGCAGAAGAGCTCGAGATACTACTCAAGCATGGTCTGCTCTCGCTCCCACGAAAGCTCCTCACGACCGTAGTTGTCCCATTAGACTTTGACCATCCTGATGTCCTTGTTACGAAGTCGCTTAACTTCAGAGTCCTCAATGCGAATGGGCTTGACCTTCGTCGTCAACCCACTATCAACAGGTACATGATCAACCGCAATCACTTGCTAAGGCTCTTGCACCGCCTTCCGCAACACCGATATGTAGAATACGTCGTGTAGACCACTCAATTCCACTAATAACTTCAGTCGGTAAGCCGCTTCACCAATTCGCTCTAGAATCTCAAACGGTCCAAGGTATATCGGACTCAGCTTCTTCAAGCGTCGTACCCGAGAGACACCCTTTAATGGCTTAATTTTCAAATATACCCAGTCGCCAACAACGAACTCAATGTTCCTGTGCTTTTCATTATAGTATTTAGCCTGCCTGTCCTGAGCGATCAGCAATCGTTCTCGTATTATTTGTACCAACGAAGTGGCGCCTTCCACTTCTCATCGTTTGTACAGCTTCGACTCACCCGTCTCCAACCAAGACAACGACATGCGACATTTTCTATCATAAAGGCCTCGAAGGGCGCCACTTGAATACTCGCTTGATAGCTGTTATTATAAGCAAACTCCACCATATACAGGTGATCTTCCCACCGCTTTCCGAAATCCAAAATGCACATGCAAAGCATGTCCTCCATCATCATGTTGGCCCTCTTGGTCTGACCATCCGTCTACGGATGAAAGCCCATGCTGAAACTCAGCTTGTTTCCCAAAATTTGTTGCACCAACCTCCAGTCATTGGACGTGAAGCGCCCATCTTGATTACTCACGATGTTGCGGGGCACACCGTGCAATCGAACAATGTTATTTACGTAAAGTTTTGCCAGTTTTTCCACCAAATCATCCTTCCTGTTCGGAATGAAGTGCGACACTTTTGTCAATCGATCTATGATCACCCAGATGGCTTCGTTTCCCTTTTGCGACTTTGGCAACCCATGCACAAAATCCATTGAAATATCATCGAACTTCCACTCCGGGATAGGTAAGGACTTCAAGAAACCTCCGGGCTTCTGGCACTCCGCCTTCACCATGGCATACGTTTGACACTTCGCCATAAAAAAGTGTCACGTCCTTCTTAAGTCATGGCCACCAGAACAACTTTTTCATATCACAATACATTTTCGTGCTCCCTGGGTAAATCGAGTACTTTGTATGATGATCCTCGTACATCAATTCCTCCCACAGTTTACCCATGTTTGGTACCCATAGATGACTGTCCTTCCATAACAGTCCATCATTAACAATAAATTGGGAATTTGACCCATCCAAAGCCTCATCCATGATCTGCTTCATGTTGTTATCCAAATCCAAGGCCTGCCAAATCCTATCAGCAAGATCATACTGCACCTCTGTCCAGTTCACTTGTGCTTCGGCACTCATTAGCTTGTCAACATAAGAGATCTTTAATGCCTCCAGATCCCGAATCAAACGCTCGTCATGAACCGACAACCAGTTGGCCTGTGCGGGGGCCCTACGACTCAACGCATCCTCCACCGCATTGCCTTTCCCAGGAAAATATGTATCTTGAATGTGTAGTCACCCAGGAACTCAATCCACCTCCGTTGGTGCATGTTTAGGTCCTTTTGATCCACCAAGTACTTCAGACTCTTATGATCGGTATAGATGTCGACCTTCACACCGTAAAGGTAATGCCTCCACAGCTTCAGAGCAAATATCAAGGCCGCTAACTCCAAGTAATGAACCAGATAATTCCTCTCATGCACCTTCAGCTAACGCGAGCCATAAGCTATTACACTCCCATGCTGTTGTAGAACACAACCTAAGCCACTGCCCGAAGCATCACTGTAAATCTCAAATTCTTCGGTCCCACTCAGCGAACATAGAATAGGCGTCGTGGTCAACCGACTTTTCAGTTCTTCAAAAGCTAGCGCGCACTCCAGCGACCACACAAACTTTTGATCTTTCCTCGTCAATGTCATGAGGTGTAATGCTATCTGCGAGAAGTTCTCTACAAAGCGCCTGTAGTAGCTGGTAAGTTCAAGGAAACTCCGCACTTCTGCCACTAAAGATAACACAGGCCACTCCTATATCGCAACTATCTTCGCTGGATCTACAGCAGTCCCTTCTCCACTAACTATATGACTAAGGAATGCTACCGATGATAACCAGAATTTGCATTTGGAGAATTTGGCATAAAGTTGATTCCTCCTCAATGTCTCCAACACCCTATGCAGATGCTTGAAATAATCCTCCTCGCACTGCGAGTACACCAATATATTGTCGATAAAGACTATCACGAAGTGGTTCAGTTACTCTTTGAACGTTCTGTTCATCAAATCCATAAACACAGATGGCGCATTAGTCAGCCCAAACGGCATGACGGTGAACTCATAATGCTCATACCGTGTGTTGAAAGATGTCTTGGAGATGCCACTTTCCCTTATCCGTAGCTGATAGTATCCGGATTTTAGATCCATCTTCGAGTACACAGTCGACCCCACCAGCTGGTCGAATAGGTCATCAATCCTTTTGATCGGGTACTTATTCTTCTCTATTAGCTTGTTCAACTCCCGGTAGTCGATACAAAGCCATAAACTTTTGTCCTTCTTCTTAACAAAGAGGACCGGCGCGCTCCAAGGCGACGAACTTGGACGCACATAACCTTGCTCCAATAGCTCTTGAAGTTACACTTTCAATTCTGCCATCTCCTTAGGCGCTAACCGATACGGAGAGCGTGACACAGGTTTGGCACCTGGCACCAGCTCAATGGTGAAGTCAATCTCTCGCTGAGGCGGGGCTCCAGGGAGATCATCAGGGAACATGTCAGGATACTCAGACACAACTGGGATACTGTTCTTACTAGGCTTGGGCTTCGAAGGCTCCACTATAGTGAAAAATAGCTCTGCACTAGCACGAACTTCCTTAACCACCTAGAGAGCAGACATCAAAGTCTGGCTCGACCCTTTTATGCCCGCAAATGTCGTCTCATGATCACTTCCCAATTTGACCTCCTTATTGTTGCAATCAATGTATGCCCGCTGCTCCGAGAGCCATTCCATCCCAAAGATCACGTTGAACTCCACTAACGGCAGTAGCGACGCTTGCAAGTCAAACTCTTGACTCCCGATCTGTATCTTTACGCAACAAACTCTATCCACGCGCATTGAACACCCATTAGGCAACAACACATCCAATTTGTCCCTTGACTTCAAAGAAGGTACTCCAATGAGCGATATAAATCCTTCGGACAAAAAGGAATGCGAAGCTCCCGTATCGAACATTGCTCTCGTTGAATAATCGAAAATCAAAACAAAGCCTAGCATAAGCGGTCATAAGCTAACGCGCAAAAGGGTAACAAATATATATAAAGATAATCTACTTTTAATTAACTCATACCTGTCACCACATCGGTTTGCTTTATGGCCTCCTGAAGGCCAAGATTGTACACTCTAGGCTGGGTTGGAGCATAGTGGGATGCTGTTGACTCCACCGCCTTCCCCTTTTCCTCATATGTCACCCCAGGCTTCCTCTCGGACTTTGGGCGTCCGCTCCAACACTCTCGAGCAAAATGCCCTGGCTTTCCACAGTTGTAGTAAGCACCTTTAGCTCGGCCTGTGGTTGCCCCAGACCCGCCAGAAGAAGGGGCTGGACTCGAAGTCCTAGCCTTCTTGTTCCACTTATAGAACTTATATTTCGAGGAGTTCGGCAGCTTGAACTCCATCTTCTGCACACCCAAGTCTTTGCTCCCTTGGATTCTCTTCATATTTCTTTCCATTGATCAGGCCGAACTGACCAAAGTTAGTAAACCTTGCGTCACAGGCCCAACAAGTAGTACCCTCAGGTCATCGCGCAGACCCTCAAAGAACCGGTTGGTCTTACGTTCCTCATCGCCAAATGTAGGGGCAGCGTAACGACCCAACCGTGTGAATTTGTGGATGTACTCATCCACGCTACTGGATCCTTGCTTCAACCTCAGAAACTGATTCTCCATCTCAATTCTCTCAGCAGAGGGTAGGTATCTAGCCAAGAACAGCCTTGAGAATTCCTCAATTGAGACGTCGGAGAGTTGTCTCCCAGTTAAGTGATGTTGTTCCAGATCTTCCCACCATAACCTTGCCTCGCCATCTAGCAGGAAAGTGGCGATGGCGGCCTTCTTTCATTCCTCCATTTCTGTTATCGACAAGATTCTCTTAACTCTAGCGAGTCAATCCTCGGCTTGAGTTGGGGTTCCAGCTCCCGTAAATATTGGAGGACTGAAACTCATCACATGTTTAAGTTGTCTTTTCGTCACTCTTCTTGGCGGCAAAGGCTCTTCCGCCACGCATTCCACAACTTCTAGGCTCTGCTGCTCGAAGCGGTTCTTAATCCATTGTAGGGGCTCGGTGTTGTACCTGCTTTGTTGGCTGGGCGTTTATCATTGCACGTCATTAGGTGCACTGCTTGCCTCCGAAAGCGGGTGCTCTGACTGTCTTGCGCCACTCCTAGTCACCTATAGTAGCAAAAACCCTCGATTTGGCGGCACACAAATTGCTAAAAGCGATCATTGGAACACTCAGGTTCCTAAAAATAAGAGTATTTTCATTCCTAAGTGGACATTAATGGGTTATTTTCATGTTATAATGATGACGCACACACGTGCTCACCACCCCTTAAAAGAATTCGCCCACAAATTCAAATAAGCAAGACCGAAGCCATAATCTGATACCAAATTGTAACACCCCTATCCGTCACATGAGATATAACAGAAGGTCTGGCCGGGGCCCCAAGCCATATACCACGGATAGTTAGTGGAGTTACGTATTAATACTAAATTATTGCCAAAGGAAAACGCGTCCTAACTCAGAGCATTCTAGCGGAAGCTTTTTAAAACAGTTTTAAGAACCCAAACCACAATATGAATGTCCACTAAAAACCCAAAAGCAGAAATGAACGTAAAAATACACAAAGTACTTGGCCTTATGGCCTTACAAGAGTTTGCTTAAATAATAAGTGTCTTCCAAACATCGTCACGCAGGCTGGCCACACATGAGCTTAAAAGTAAACATTTTTTTTGGCCTTTGAGGGCCTGCACAACAACAAGTCTTCAGCCCGCTACTTGTCACTAGGCTCTGCAGCACCTGCAATCAACATTCCACCGCAGCGGCGGCAAACAAAAGCAACGGTCGGCTAAGCTGGCCAAATTATAACGATGCCGCCCCTTTACTCGGGGAAGCGATGCTCCTTCCCTGCACTTTATTAGCATAGCCAAACATTAAAGTGAAAGTACAACAAAAGCACACTTCACCATAGGTATAGGCCCGCACGGCCACACACCCCGTGCTCTCAGGGCACTTACACAGTGAAGTCAGTCCGAACCCGATCCGTTCCGCAACTCCACCACCGCCCCCAGGATGTCAAACCTCGTGTGTAATTAGTTCTTTCAGCCGCATCCTAGACTCGCTTTACAAGTTATCGGTAAGTCCCATGTACCTTAGGTCGCTTTAACCAAAGCAAATGGAGTGGGTAGGGTTCCACCTGCGCGTTGCTCACTTCGCCACGGTAATTTAGCCATCGGCGCGGACCAAGTTTCCCCCAGTCCCAAAATATCGATCAAAAAATCGTACATAACCCGATTATGTACACGTCTGGCTCCAGGTCGCCGATACGGCAGAAATTCGCTTCTGCCCGGATTTCAGGGTGCACCTTGGAGTTAATCCCCAAGGATCCCTGTTGCAATCTACCACGTAGAAACACCCGACAACAAATATCGGCACGGAGTCTTCTCCGGCTATTCATGCATAATGAAACATCGCCGATCCAGACCAACTTATCCGGGTAGGCTTCACACACCATGCCTATGTTCGTACTTCGATTCCGGACTCTACATACAAAATTATGGGGACTATTCATATCCTCCCGAAGGAACACCTCACACTCACCGCATACTCGCGAGAGCTGGTTTCCTATGTGGAAAGAAAGAGGACTTCACATATCCAAGAAGAGAATCGTTACCCTAGAAATTCGTTTTGGCACCATGGAAAACTAGCCGGATGGAAAGCACTGCAACGGATCTCGATACGGCACGCGATTTGGGGCTCCGAAGCTCGACCGGCGGTCGGATCTCTCCTTCTCCTTCTTCCTTGCTCTCCCCTCTCTCTAACACCTTAGAAAGAGAAAACCTAAGAGAAAATGAGGGTTTAACACTCAACTCCCGGCCGTTGGATCCCTTTTGAAGGAAATGAACTGCCATGATTCGCACTTAAAAACACTTTCCTACGCCGAACACGGCTTGCGTCACGCCCGTGTCATAGGCGTGTCTCACGATATGAGAATGATCGTCGAACACAGAATAATACACGGGCTTAGACACGTATGTGTACTGTTTGACACACCCGTATACTATTTGACATGCCTATGTCAGCTTATGACATGCCCGTATCATGGGGCATGTCCCTCAAGCGACACAGGAAACCGTCACATCCCGACCAGGACACGGGCTTAGACACGCCCGTGTCAACATTTTACACACCCGTGGCGACAAGTACATGTGCGTGTTCCAAGTCGTGTCCCTCACCCGACATAGCCCGTTTGACACAGAGAAGGACACGACCCTGGACACACCCGTATCCGACCTGGACACGCCCGTGTCCGATCAGGACACACCCGTGTCCCAGGTCGTGTGCCTCACTCAACACCACCCTGCCGACACAGAGCAGGACACGGCCCTGGATACGCCCTTGTCTCAGGCCGTGTACCCGACCTCCAAGGATCGTCGAATGCATTTCATCGACCAAACAGAAAATCATCAAACTCATAGCAGGACACGGCCAGGTACACGCCTGTGTCCAAGGCCGTGTTACCCTTGCTAGGCCATAGAATGGCCTTAAGATGCTACCGAATCATTTCTGAGTTTTGGGGCGTTACACCCTTCACGCGTGGACATTGATTTTAGTGAATTCGAGAAAAGAGATCGAGACCCTGTGATGACCTCACAGGGACGCCAAGAAACATGCATTGACACAACAGGTGGTGTAGAGGAGATGATCGCGCTACGTAATATTGTTGCGGATTAACTGTATGAAGCTAGAGCGTAGAACATAAAAAATGTATGAAAGAACCTTTATTTGGTGTTATTTCAATGAAAAATTTTAATTTTTCACAATTTAAATGGTTGGTAATTAAAAATATGAAATTTATTTTTACTAAAAACTTTGTTTTATATCCAAACAACTTTTCGAAAACTCCGTTTTGTAAACTCTATTTCACCTAAACAGTTTTTTAACAAAGCTGTGTTTTCCAGAATCAGCACTTTTTCAATCAGCAACAGTTCAACAGCAGCTTTCCATCAGCAACAGCCCAACCAAACAGTGCCTTAGTCAATTTGAACGTAATAAGGTTTGGAAACTAGTAGAAAGACTCTCAAATCATCTTGTTGTAGGCATTAAGTGGATCTTTAAAAATAAAATGGATAGTAAATCAATGGTCACTAGAAACAAAGCTAGACTTGTAGCAAAAGTTTATTTACAAATTGAAGGAATAGATTTTGATGAAACCTTTGCACCTATAGCACGTTTAGAAGCAGATAGAATTCTTTTTGCATTTGCTAGTTTTAAAAGATTTAAATCATTTCAAATGGATGTCAAAACGGTTTTTCTTAATGGGAATCTTAGACATATCAAGATAATGAATTGATATAATAATGAAACAAAAAATTAAATTAACTTTAATTAAGAGAAAATAATAATTATAATTAATAACACCAAAATAATACGAGTCAAAAACAGAACTACAACATCACTTAAATCACAGAATAGTTCAACTAATATTACAACACAGAATTCCAAACTTTACACTAACTCTTCATGGAATCTTCCCTCAACGCTTTTCATCAAAAATCATGAAGAAAGAAGATAAAAATTCAAGATCTTACCTTGATTTGGGGATTTCGCCGACTTCGGAACGCCTGACGCAGAAAACCCTTCTGAGAAAATAGAGAACACAGTGGACTAGATACAGATCGGCGGGTTTTTATATTTAAGCACTGTCGCCGATCGGCGATATCCGATATCGCCGGGCATCAGCAAAAATTTACCTTTATGCCACTATGTCTTGACTTTTCAAGTTAGGCATGGTAAATTGTATATTCTATAATTTTAAGTATCTATAACATTGTTCACTTATTCAAACTTCAAATATCATATTTTATATACATCTCTCCTAGTGTATTATACTTATGAAATTGTTTACGCATGCCACTAAGTATGGGAAATATTTTAGTTATGATAATATTCTCATAGCCATAATTGTGAAAATATACATATGACTTTACCTTACTACATATATGAATTGTGAATGTTATATTATAACCACTAGATTTCATGCTGACACTATTACTTTTTCCTTATTTTCTTTGCACAATTCATATTTGCTTATCCTATATGGTCGCACAAGTGAATTTGGAATCCTTTATCAAGCCAAATAAAAAATTTCTCATTTAACAATAAGAATTCCATATCTTTGTTGATGTGTTGCAAAATAAAAAAAACAAAAGCTGACAAGGAACCTCCACCAAACACTATTTACCCTCCTGATAAGTCTTAATAAGCATCGTGAGGTTGAGCACCTTGGAAAGAATTGTAAACTGTCTTGTGAAACCTTTATTTGGATGTTACTTTAATCGTTGTGCTCTCAATTCTTAGGTGCATGTATAGATAGTTATGTATATTTCTATGTTATGTTTTTTTTCACATTTCACGTACTCACATATATGTAAGGATTCTAATTATATGTTTTCATCAATCTCTCACTTGTACACAACATTATCTTCTATAAAATTTCTTCTCATGAGAATTGGACCGCAAATGATTCTATATTATCTTCACTAGAGTATGTGTCTATGATATAATTGGATGAAAGTTGAAAATGTTAGTGTTAACTCAAACTCTTCATTACTATACATTGTTTCACATGTTCTATACTTGGTTCTTCATTTCTCATTTTTCCTATCTTTGCTTATGTATCACTCAGCTATTTCTTTTGACAATACCAAAAAGGGGAGAATTTATTGAGAAACAATTCATAATCAGGAGGATTGAGTTTAAACATGTAGGGGGAGTACACATGTCGGGGGAGTGTTATGTCCAAAAGAAGTTTTGTGCACATACAAATGCTTAGTCTTGCTTATCATATTTACTAACACTTTATAGATCATTCATGATTTCTTTCTAAGTGGATTTGTTATTATCAAAAGAGGGAGATTGTTGGTTTAATAACCTCATCCGTTTACATAGTATATACTAGAAGGTCTGGTCAGGGCCCCACAGCATATACCACAAAACAGGCGGTGAAGTTATGGTATGATACCAGAGTAGCGCAGCGCATCCTAACTCATTGCATTTTAGCGGAAGCCTAAACACTAAGCTGAACTCATACACATGAATGTCCACCATACAAAAGTTCCAACTTATATATATATATATATATATATATATATATATATATATATATATATCATAGGAATGTTCAAATACAAATACAAACAGTTGGCCTTATGGCCTTACAGGGCTTTTACAACAACGACCTCAACATTGGCGCGCAGGCCGACCACGTATGAATAAAATACAGCATTTAAGTTTATCCTTCGAGGCCTAGCAGCAGCAACAGTAAATGCAGCAGGGACGTCAGCCCTTATGCGTCCCGCTCGGCTCTCCAACACCTGTACAGGGACAACCCACCCAATGGTGGAAAACAGAGGCAACGGTCAGCATTCAGCTGACCAAATTATAACAACTCTACCCATTTCCCGGGGTAGTGGTATTCTTCCCTACAGGCATAGCATTTCAGAAGTATATATATATCATATAATGTGATGTCACGCACACATTCCATCATAACCGTCAGCCACTCGGCCCGACGATTCATGCACTCGGGGCACATTCTTAGTGTATCGGCGAACCAGTTTCCCACCATCGTATCAGGGTGGCAACCCAATGATAAAACATTGAGCATTTAATCCATGGCGTGCAGCCGGAGATTATAGTCTTAGTGAACCGGGATTGGCCCGTAGCCCCCCATTGTATCACGGCGCGTAGTCCTAAGACTCTCGCTATGCGCTCTAACAGACCGCACTTTTTGGTCTCACATCGGACGGACATAACGCAGGTCGGATCATCCACCCCCCGTTGCTCAAATCGCCTTGCCATCACTGAGCACAGTGTACTCGCGTCTATATAAAAGGCGCGGGTCATTTCACCGATCCTGTTCTGGCATTCAAGCCTGGGTGCTTTCCTGGGTGCACCAGTACTTACTCTTACACCCATTTCATCTCACACATCAGTGGGTCTTTCCTGGGCACACCAGTACTTCCTGCTACTCTCTTCACAGGTATGACCCCACAATTATCACAAATGTCAAGGGTATTTCCATGGCTTATCACGCCGGTACTTCCTGCTACTTCCTTTCACAGGTCCACCCATGAACATCAAGCATTACAAAGGGTATTTCCTGGACCGCCAATCCAGTACTTCCTGCTACTTTCTTTCGCAGGTACAACCCAATAGCACAGGCATCACAAGCATCACAAGGGTATTTTCCTGGACTACCACTCCAGTACTTCGTGCTACTGCCTTTCATAGGGTTAACCCATCAACTCCTAAACTACACGTTTATCACGGAGTCTTCTCCGGTTCGTATATGCAACATCATCAATCCAGACCAACCTGTCCAGATGGGCTTCACACAGCATGCTTATTCCATACTCCATTTCTGGATCTATATAAGTGGGGATTTCATGAATCAACCCAAGAGACTCCCATAATCATGCACCCTTTGGTGGGAGAATCAGATGCATATGCCAAAACGGAATCCTTCACATGGCTAGGAAGAAACGTCATTACCCTTGAAGACCTCTTCGGTGCCATGAGCTCCTAACTGGCTAGAAAGAACCGCAACAGCTTCTTCTCCGCAACGACGGCCTCGGATCTCAGCTTGACACTCTCAAGCTCCACTAGAGATCAGCCCCACTTCCTCCTCCTCCTTCTTCCTCTCCCTTTCTCTTTCTATGTTTTTAGAGAGATGAAGGCAATAAACATAATGAGAATTCTTTCTCAGTTTTTGGCCTTAAGGAAGCAGGGAGGACTCTCAGCTGTTAAATCCCAGCTGAAGAAAATGGACGGCCACGAAAAAGCCTAAAAATCACTTCTCGGGTCCGACACGCCCTGTGATACGCCCGTGTCGTAGGCTGTGTACTCTAAGCGGTGCACAAACTGCCTTATCCTGAAACAGGTCACGGTCAGGGTACACGCCCGTGTCGGCCCAGACATGCCCGTGTCAGAGGGCGTGTGATTGCACTCGACGATCGTCGAGCTCATTTCGTCGAATAGAGGGGGACATACCCTCCGACACGCCCATGTCGGAAGGTACACGCCCGTGTCACGGGCGTGTTCCCTCTGTCGACCAGTTTCGTCGACCAAAGACTCGAGTGTCGACACAAAGGAGGACACGCCCTAGGTTACGCCCGTGTCACGGGGCATGTCCCTCCCGAACACTTCGTCGAATGTATTTTCGTGAACTCGCGATGTCTCCGCACCCAAGCAGGACGTGCCCTGGGACACGCCCGTGTTTGATGTTTGATGTTGTTGTCTTCCGGCTTACATGCCGAGGTAGCTTAGGAGTGCCTATGCACTTTGATGTTTATGTATTGTTGGAGATTTGGACTCTCTTTTGTTGTAAGGCCATAAGGTCGTTTCGAGACTCTTGTGGATGTGGATAACTTCTAGTATTGGTTAATGTTTCCGCTGTGTTTTGCTTAGGAGTTTTGAGTTTGGGTAGATATACGGAGGAAAGGAGATTGCGGTGCTTTTCATCCGCATACATTTCCATGGTGCCAAGGAAAAATGCTAGGGTAACGATTCTCACCCTAGGACATGTGAAGTCCTCTTTTTCTTTGCATAGGAAGCCCGCTCTCGCGAGTTTGTGGTGAGTTAAGGTGTTCCTTCGGGTAGACATGAATAGTCCCCATTGTGTACATGTAGAGTTCATAATCGAGAACGGATATAGGCATGATGTGTGAAGCCTACCCGGACAAGTTGGACTGGATCGGTGATGTTGCATTGCATGAATGGCCGGAGAAGACTCCGCGCGAATGGTTGTTTTCGGGTTTTCTACGCGGTAGATTACAATTGGGAGCCTTGGGGATTAACTCCAAGGTGCACCCGAAAAACTGGGCTGATGTGTGATTCTGCCAACATGGTGGCCAGGGAGCCAACTTGTACATAACCGGGTTATGTAAAGTGTGAAATCGGTTTGGGACTCGAAAAAGTTTGACCCGCGCACATGTCTTAAAGTGACAGGACGGTGTGAGCAACAGGTTAGGCGGAACCATACCCGCTCTATGTCGTTCGTAAAAGAGACCTAAAGTTACTTGGCAACTTACCGTTGGCATTGATGGAGGGTCTTAGGCTGTGGCCAGAAAGACCAAATGCTCACGAGTTATTGTCGTCCAGGGGCGGTGGTGAGACCGCGGTAGTGACCGGGTTCACCGAGAGTGTGCCCTGAGAGCACGGGGTGTGTGGCCGTGCGTGCCTATGCCTGTGATGTAGTGCTATTACTCTATAATGTTTGGTTATGCTAATAAAATGCAGGGAAGTAGCATCGCCGCCCCTAGTTTGGGGGCGGGATCGTTATAATTTGGTCAGCATAGCTGACCGTTGCCTTTGTTTGCCACTGTTGCGGTTGGTTGTTGCTTGTAGGTGCTGCAGGACCAAGCGGTAAATAGCGGGCTAAAGCCCAAGTTGTTGAGCCGGCCCTATAAAGCCTAAATATTGAGTGTTTACTTGCTTTATTCATGTGTGACCGGCCTGCGTGCCGGAGTTTGCAAATCATGTAATTTGAGTAAACAAATGTAAGGCCTTAAGGTCATTGTACTTGTGTATTGTACTTCATTCCTGTTGGTTTGGGTAGTGGACATTCATGCTCTTGTTGGGTTCTTTTTTTTACAACTTTAAATTGCTTCCACTAGAATGACTCTGTGATTTGGGCTGTTACAGTTGGATCATGCGTTCCACGCTTCTTAGTTTACAAATAACAAATCTCGGTTGTATTTGATCATTGGGTGTTTATGATGTGTAGATATCACAGGTCTAACACAAATAGCATTTGGGTTTTGATTTGGGTCAGAACAGAGGAACTAAGGCGTTGTCGCCCGGCGACATCCAGTATCGCCACCAGGTGACAGTGGACCAAACAATGCGGCGTTGAGTAAACTCAACGCACTCAACGCCTATGTGTAGTTATTGTCATTGTCGTCCGACGACATCGATATCGCCAAGCGATAGTGCACTATTGGACATGATCGAGCTGGGATGAGAAAATGGCGAATATGTGGGACACGTGTCAGCAGATAAGCTGTCGCCGATCGGCGACATCCAATGTCGCCAGGCAATATTCGCAGAATATAAAAAATGCGTATTATTCTGTGGAGATCACGAATTCAATTATTTGGAGTATTCTTTCATGTGCAACTGATCCAGAGAGCTCCAACATTCAGAATTACTCCATTCTCCCAAGAAGGTTCAAGCGCGAAAGATCGACGGCTCGTACACGACATTCTAAGCAACCTTGGCAAGGATTCGTTGGCATCTTCAGTGCTTCGTTTAGAAGGAGTTTTTTAATTCTGAAGTTTACATTTTGACTTGTTAGTTATTTCCATTGTAAACGAGAGAGAAAATCGTCACCTTGTGCATGGCGTCTAAGTCCTTGCATGGCTTAGGAGAGAATCACCATCTTGTGAGTGGCGTCCAAGTTATTGTGCGGCTTAAGGAGAAATTGTTGTCTTGTGTGCAGTGCCTAGATCGGGGTTAGATCTAGGAAGAGGCTAGTAGCAAGCTCTAGGGAGAGATTCACTTTAGCCTGCCAGTTCTTGTAGAAGGACCGGCGAAATGAAAAGCTTGCTATAATTTTCATAAGCCTTAGTCTCTAGTTTCATAAAAAATTGTTGTATTCATCTTTATTGCTTTTGAAATAAAATATTGTCATTTTTATTCGTATACATTTCTAGGTGTTTAGTTAGATTTATGAAAAAATAGTTTTGATTTTCTTACTTATTTTATAAGTAAACTCTGTTTTTTTTAAAAAAAAATTATTAACCCTTATTCACACCCCTCGAAGTGCGCCTCACGATCCGACACCTTTCACGACTCGATCTGCCCCATTACGAAGCTCTCGACGTCCGTCACCGCAGGTTTTGTTTAAGTATTAAGGAACCCGAACCCAACATAAACAAGTGTATTTTCCATTTTAATATAACGAGTGACAGAAACGGGGTTTCGCGCCTATGGCCAACAACAACAGTACCTTGACCGCGATAGTACTTCGGGCACGACATTGCTCGATGCACTCGGGCGAGCTGCGCCTACATCCAGGTGGGCAGCACCTGCATCAAGACAGGCTCTATTCATATTTTTATTTAATGTTTTCTTTTTATATTTTTATTTAATGTTTTCTTTTTATATTTTTATTTAATGTCTCTCTCTCTCTCTCAAGGTTTTTCTCCCACCACTTTCTCTCTCCTCCATCTTCCTCTAACATAGGGTAATCTCTCTCTCCCTCTATTTTCCCCTTAAATGTTAAATAGATGACGACCCCATTCTCTCTCCCCCTAATAATTTTAAGAAAAAAATCGAAGGATAAATGAGAAAATTAAATGTTTAACCAAAAACCTATTTTCTCTTTTAATATAGTATATATATATATCAGAATAACATATATAAGTTCAATCTTTTTAAACCTAAACAAATTTGAACTAGTTCACCCATAATACATGTCAGAAATAGACAAGTACTATATGCATTTTGTAGTCAAGATTGAGATATAAAACTTTCATGTTGAACATTCTTCCTAAATTTGTATGGTTTGGCCGGAATCTCACCCGAAAAATTATTGACTCGAAATGAATATAATAATAAATTTCAAAATCCAAGCCAGCAACCTTTCGGGCCAGATTCCGGCTAAACCGTGTAAATTTTGGAAAAACGTTCAACATGAAAGTTGTAGATCTCGTTCTTGGTTATAAAATACATATATTAATTGTTTAATTCTGATATGTATTATGTAAGAACCAGCTCAAACCTTTTAAAACTTTAAAATATTGAGCTTATATTTTCCAAATCATATATATATATATATATATATATAGCAGCAATATGATGTTGTAGCAATAATATACACACATGCTAATTGTAGCTACAACTTCATCATATAGCAGCCATGTAGGCTAACAATTTACAAATATTTTCCCAAAATCTAAATCAAAAAAAAAATGTATGCTTTACCCGAGAAAATCCAGGCTCTAACGAACTGTAGCTTACCATTCACATTCTTACAACAGTTAAACAGTAGCATTAAAAATTTACAAAAAAAAAGAAGCAAGTAATGGCATTCTAGTATATAGCAGCAAGTAATAGCATTCTAGTATATACCGCCAACATGTAGTGGTGAATAGAAAAAATCAAACTAAATACTCTCCACAATAATCACCTGCTACACTCTTCATGTTTCAATAATTTATCTTTTGAGCAACAAATATATCTTAATCACGTATGAATGTAAACTTCAAAGTTAGTTAAACATTGCCTATCCTGGCTAAGAACTGCATTTCAAAAGACTCTGCTACCTCCTGCTGTTCGCAGTCTTAGCATTACTGAGGCGGGCGAGTTCTTCGATCAGCTTCTTCTCTTCGCTGCTCAACCTCTTCGGAATCTCCACCTGAACCCGGACGAGCTCGTCCCCCCTGGCACTCTGCTTGCCGAGGTATGGCACCCCCTTCTTTGCCATCACCAAAGTAGTGCCCGGTTGCGTCCCGTCGGGTATCTTCAGGTCGACCGCCCCATCCACGGTCGGAACGCTTATTGTAGTTCCCAGTATGGCGTCGATGTATGATATCTTGCACGTATATAGAATGTTGTTTCCGTCTCTCTTGAGCACGGGGTCCGAGAGAACCTCTATGAAGACATAGAGATCTCCGGGTGGCCCCCCTCTTCTTCCGGTGTTTCCCTCCGACCGAACCCTGAGCCGGCTGCCGGAGTCGACTCCGGCCGGAACTTTCAAACTGATCCTCTTACTTTTCCGAATCCGACCGTCTCCTCCGCAAGTATTGCAAGGAGTGAAGGACTCCCCGGTGCCACCACAGGTAGAGCAGGTCATGACCTGCTGGAAAACACCCAGAGGTGTTCTTGCTGAAGAAACGACCTGGCCCTGGCCGCCGCAAGTGCTGCATTTGGTCGGCTTCGTGCCGGGCTTTGCTCCTGATCCGTCGCAGGTGCCGCAATTCTCAAGTCGTGTTATTTCGATTTCCTTCTCCACGCCAAAGACTGCCTCTTTGAAGTTCAGGACTAGGTTATAGCTCTCGTCATCCCCTTGCGTGGGCCTATTCCGGGAAGACCGGCTTCCCATTCCAGTCACTCCGCCCATTCCCTCAAATAATGACTCGAATAGATCAAATGGGTTACTGAAATCCTGCATTTACGAGGAACAAATAGTAGGATAATTAATCATCATTTATTTTAGGGTCAATTACAAGGACCTCCCCTCCAACTTTGCATTAATTACCTGAACACTACTTTTTAAAATTACCATGATATCCCTTTCTGAGTTTACATTGGTAACACACATACACACAAAAACTCATTGAGTGTTTTCTCTGTACATATATGTTAACAATATAAAAAGATAGAGCACAATGGCCTCAAAGGATCCAAATAACCAACCCCACTATTGTGGGATAAAGGCTTGAGTGTTGTTGTTAGATGTTAACAATATAAACATAAAGGGGGGATTTGGTAATTTACGAAAGTAAAGAGGTTCCTGTAGTAATTATTCCTTTATTTTGTCAGAGAAACTTACCCCCATGCCTGCACCAGCACCTTTAAGCCCAGCTTCTCCATATTTATCATAAATAGATCGTTTTTCATCATCAGACAAGACCTGAAGTAAAATACTGTTAGGGGGAATTCAGAATGTCCATAAAGTATTTCTACAGCTGGTATTCAGTTTAAACTACAACTATAGAATGAGACTGACCTCATATGCATTGCTAATCTCCTTGAACTTTTGTTCCGCACCCGAATCTCTAATCAAGAGCCATAAAAATAAGTCCCAACTAAAGTTCCATTGTTTGTTACAAGTTAAAGACAATGTATTTAAACATTACTATAATCAGCAAATAACATAAATAAGGCTGCAAATAGTCGGATTAGGATATCAAGTCTCGCATTATTATATAATTACAATCTAATGTTTTAGATAGTGGCATTTTTGTAATTTGTATTTTTGTTTTTGTCCTATCTTCAAGTATACGTATCGGTAGGATTCATGGGAATAATGTTAATGAATAAGTTTGTCTTTCTCTACTTTTCTTCTCCCCTCAACTTGGTGTCAAAATGAGGAGCCCATTTCCATTGTTCACCTACTCGTTGTTCCCACACAGCTTCAACTAGACAATCCAGCATGCCTGACGATCCAATTGTCGATCCCACACGTCTTCCTCTAAGCGACTTCACGATCCCGCTCTCTTGAGGAGTCCCGAGTGCCCGGCGACCTTGCCAAGCCCTGTCGATGCCCTAAGCACACACGGTCGACCTTCTTCGTGTCATTTGTCAATGCCCTATGCGCGCACAGCCGATTTCCGAGTTTCGGCCAACAGTTGACCTTCTGTGTTCTGGCCATCTCTTTCTGACCCAGGACACCTCTTCCAGCCCCTCTCACATCTCATTCTTGATTTGGTAAAGAGGCTATGAGACATCCTTTCCAACATTGATGGCTTCCGGAGCGACTTATGGCTTCCTAAAAACGCTACTCTATCTAAGAAACGAAGTTTTAGGGTGGTGTGATATGTTGAGGTGATTGGTTCTTTTTTCGTGTTCTCCTATTCCTTTTGGGACGTGTTTCCAGGGGGGTTCTTCAAATTTGTCGGCTAGTGTTCAGATGTCATAGATGAGTGATCCTCAGAGTACTCATGCCACTCCGGCTCGT
The DNA here is from genome assembly GCA_039583875.1 of Platanthera guangdongensis. NCBI lineage: Eukaryota > Viridiplantae > Streptophyta > Magnoliopsida > Asparagales > Orchidaceae > Platanthera > Platanthera guangdongensis. The sequence goes on from CM077164.1 coordinate 119,056,162, forward strand.
TGAAAATCATTATCATACCTCTTGATAGGAACAACTATCTTGAATGATCTCGTGCTGCCTAACAAGCTATATGTAGTCACCAGTTAGTTGTATGGTTATATTGATGGGGGCGTGACTGAGCTACGCAAGATTGATCCATGGGACTGTGATAATTCCCCGGATGTTTCATGGCTGCTCCATGTTGTCTCATATGATATATAGGAGCTATATGCTTATGAATTCAACCAACAATATAAAGACTCGTGCTCGTGAGACCTACTCACAAATGGAAAAATATACTCAAGTGTTGAATATTCTTGAACTAAGATAGGGATCCATAAATGCATCCTCTTATTTTTTCGAGTTTGAGAGATAGCAAGAAGTGATTTATTTTGAGCATTTTGCTCTGGCATGCACTACATATGTAGTTCGGTTGAAGATGGAAGACCGCTACAGAGTCCATGTGTTCTTGATGGGATTGAATACGGTGTTTGATATTGCGTGCTTGCATTTTCTCTATCGTTCTCCGTTTTCCTCTCTCAAATAAGCATTCAGTATGATTTTGGGTGATAAAGATCCACAGAGATATCTACGTTTAAGCATGACTACTGATCATTCCCCCTTTATTGTGGAAGGAAAGGAAACCTTCATGAGTCTTGCTTCAAATAATATCCTCACCTTTCCCCTCCTGATAGGGGAAGTAGAGAATGTGGTCGTGCTCTAGGGGTCCATGATCCCAGGATGTTGTTCATACCACTGAACACCATAAGGAATCCACCACACATGCTCTATATTCTAGTGTCTTGTCTACTGATAAATTTGATGCACGCATACAACTGCTATGATCTCAGGTAGATTCACTTTAGGCGCCTCCTCGGCAGTCTTTTCCACATTAGGTATACTCAATGCACATACTGCTTCCATCACATCATCTAAGTACATCATTGACTCAGGCGCTACCAATCATATGATCAGACCGTCTTCATGTTTTGTTTCTCACACTCTTTCATATAGTCGTGACAAAATCGTCTCTGTCAACGGCTCCTTGTTTGCTTTGTACACATTCATCAACCTCACAAGGACAAGCTTGATCCCTGTGCTCAGAGATGTGCCTTTTTTGGTTATTCCTCCATTACGAAGGGATATCAGTGCTACCATCCCCCGACACGTCATATTTTTGTATGATGTATGTTACCTTCTGTGAGTTGGAGTCCTATATTACTAGTCTAACACATTCAATTCATCAAAGGGAGAGAAGAGAGACAGGTGATGTAAATGTGATGCGAGAAGTTGTTCATGTGAGTGATATTCATCTTCAGATTACCTCTCTTCCATATTTTATCTATCATCCAGAATATACGAAGAAGTTCCTGGAGTTACGAAGGAAGTTTCGGACTCGTATTGTTCATGGGTTGAGAACGGGAATTGCACTCTATGAGGTCGAATATCTCGTTGTTCCTTAGTAGCTCAGCGGTAGAGCGGTTAGTTGTTAACTGACTGGTCGTAGGTTTGAATCCTACTTGGGGAGAATTGATTCATTCGTCATGAAAAAATGAATAATTGAATGAAAGGACTCGCTTTGACAGTTAGTAGTAGGTAACTCGTTCCGTTCTTTGTTTATTTTTATTGCATTCTATCTCATCGTATCACATTTTGTTCGACAATATTTGAGAATTACAGTCAATACCTCGGCACAGATCTGATATAATCCATTATAAAAAGCTAATTCATAATTCTCAGTAGTGCATCAAAGATGCAGTCATCGATTCTCCCGATAGGCCACAATTATCGCAAGCAAACATATTCATATTAACGACGAGGAACACATTTTTATTTTTATTTTTTTCATCGCCTGGCTGAGGAAGAGTTACGGGGAGTCAAACACAAATATGCTGACCACAAGCTCAGGTTGCACTTCCTTGGCATGTGATATTTCCTCTTTTCATTGTCTATCATTGCAAACATTTAAGTGCCTAGAAAGCCAACATTCCTACATTTTCTACTCTACCAAAGTCTGTCTCGGACAAAGACTATAAAGATGACTGTTAAGTGCCGATGAATGCAGAGTGAGGAGATGGGGATACAAAGGGGCTAAACCTAGAATGAGAGAGATGAGAAGAACTAGAGAGAAAGAGAGAGAAGCTAGAGAGAGAAAATAGAACTTGATTAATTTCTTGTGATATCCCTACAAAGACCCTCATGGGTTCCCTTAAATAGAACACCTAATGGCATAATCGTAAATACAACATACGCAAAAATATTGAAATACTACGACTCTACACATGTGACACGAATAATAATAATAAACTAATAATAACATAAAATAACTAATGGAGGACCCGTAACACTCCATCCGCCCTTCAAAACGAGCTTGTCATCAAGCTCGTGCACCATGCGGGTGGCCGGATCATCTGGAACCTTGACCTCCCTCCAAAACAACGCGTCGAAACATGTAGCGGTGGCGTCGGCGAGGAGCGACGGGGCCATCAGAAAATTGGGTGGCATATGGAATGAGTTCGTCGGGCCCGCAGGAGGGGCTATGAGAAGCAGCCACACGGAGGTCGGAGGGCCAACATTCGGCTGTAGGAATGGATCCGTCGGGGTCGGTGGAGTAGGTACCGGCGGATCGGGTGCCGACAAAAGAGGTGACGAGGTGGCCGATGGGAGCGGCATGGCAGGGGCCGACAGACTAAGAGTCGACAGAGGCAACAATGAGTCGACCAAAGGAGACGATGTTGAAAGTGGTGGAATGGCGGCAGCTGTGACATGCAGAGGTGGCTCAAAAAGAGGCGGCACCACCCATAGATGGCAAGGCGATGACACCGACAGGGCAGCGGCCGGTAGTGCAGTTAGCGGCTGTTGCATGCTCAAAATCGGCGGAACACCGGCCGACGACAATGATAAGGAAGGTTGTAGGGTTACAGTCGCCAATGTAGACAGTGATGGCGGCAATATCGGGGGAAGTGGGCCGCCGAAAAGTCGGGTGAGATCCGCCAGAAAACGTGCGGTGTTGGCGGCCAGGGTCGCCTCATGCTTCGAAAGACACGCACGAGCGGAGGCATCCTCGACAGCGCTTAATGGTGCGATCATAAAAATAATCTGATTTTATATTAATAAATTAATCAAAATAATTTGATTAATAAACTAAAATAAAGATCAAATTTTCTGGTATTCGGGAAGGAATGATGCGAGGGGCTCAAAAATGTTTTGTAGAAATATTTTTTTTAAAGGAGGGGAGGCAGGCAGCTGATGCAATAGGGAATAGAATAATAATAATAATGTTATTAGGTTTGCGGGAGGGGCTCGAGGGATGAAAAGGAGTGGGCTGTGCGGGGGGCTCGAGGAATGAAGAGGAGCAGGCTGTGCGGGGGGCTCGATTGGACGGGTGGTGTCGATGAGGATGGTTGCGGTGTTGTTCCTGGACAGAATCGGAGAAGAAGATGGATGAAGGTGTTGTTGCAGGCGGGCGGAGTGGAATGGGGCTTCCCTGCCGCAAAGGATGAAGCAACGACCGGCTGATGTGTTCACGCGAGTGGCTGCGACCCCGGCAGTCGGAGCCACGACGGAGGTCGTCGATTCTGGGGAGTCCCCGGACTGGTGGTTGCGAGCAAGGATCGGCCGAGAAAGGCGGATCGGGGCTGTTTCCGTTGGATTCAGGCGCAGAAATGGCGGAGCCGCGCGGCTAGGGCTGCTAGCAGGAGCAGCGGCAACACAGTGGCGGCTTGCGACGACAGTTGGAAGGGAGCATGGCTTGCAAGAACTCAGCGGTCGAAGGGAGGAAAGTCCTCTGATACCAAGTTGTTACGTGCTGATGAACGTGGAGAGAGGAGGTGGGGATACAAAGGGGCTAACTCTAGAATGAGAGAGGAGATGAGAAGAACTAGAGAGAGAATCTAGAGAGAGAAAATAGAACTTGATTAATTTCTTGCATCCCTACAAAGACCCCCATGGGTTCCCTTAAATAGAACCCCTAATGACATAATCATAAATACAGCAACATACACAAAAATATTGAAATACTACGACTCTACACATGCGACACGAATAATAATAATAATAATAAACTAATAATAACATAACTAACGGAGGACCCGTAACAATGACCTTCCTCTTCATATTGTCCTTTTGAAAAATAAACCGGAATGCACCACTCACCCTACCTCCTCTATTTCTTATCATAATATTACCCATGATCATTTGACTTTCATTACTTCTTTAACCTCGATTACCATTCCTAAGAATTGGCGGAATGAACTAGGGATATCCGAATGGAAGAAAACAATGGAGGAAGAAATGTTTGCTCCAAAGAAGAATCATAGCTTGGAAATTTTCCAACTTCCTCAAGTAAAGAGTTCTTGTGAAGCAGAACCCAATGGCATAGTGGAATGTTACAAAGTGAGGTTGGTTTCTTAAGGATATACTCAAATTCAAGGGGCATACTATCAAGAGACGTCTACTCAAGTTGTAAAGATGAACTCTATTTGAATTTTATTATCCTACGCAGCCTGTCTAGGATGGGAGCTTCATCAACTAGACGTGAAGAATGTCTTCTTTCATGGGGAGTTGAAGAAGTGAATATGAAGCTTCCTCTATGGTTCATAAGAAAGGGACAAGTAGGAGAAGTATGCCAGGTAAGAAAGTATTATATGGGCTGAAACAATCTCACAGGGTCTGGTTTGGAAGATTCCACAAAGCTATGATCCAGTTGGCAATAGGCAGGGACAGTCTAATCACACTATATTTGTGAAAAGACAAAGAAAGAAAATCTATGCTCTCATTGTATGCGTGGATGACATCGTGATCACATGAGATGACACTGAGGAGATTACCTCTCTCAAAATTCATTCGACCAAGGAATTTAAGTTTAAAGATCTAGGAAGGCTAACATACTTTATTGGGATTGAAGTTGCAAGATCAAACAGGGCATCTTTAATTCAGAACCAAAATATGTTCTAGATCTTCTAGGAAACCAGGGCTTCTTGGTTGTGCTCTAGTGGATACTCCCATTGAGACAAATTACAAGTCAGTGATGATAGAGATAGAGATAGAGTTGACATGTCAAGATATCAAAGATTGGTTGAAAGACTGATATACTTATCATACACACATCCTCTGATATTACATATATTGTGGGTATTGAGCAGGCATACAAATGCTCTAAGGATATGATACCAAGATGCAACTAATCATGTTTTTGAGATACCTTACAAAGTCCTATGGCCATAGTTATTCTCCAAGAACAATCATTTAAAGATTGAAAAGACAATACATACACAGATTGTGCAAAAAATAATGATGACAGAAAGTCCACCAAGGGTTATTATACCTCTATGGGAAGTAACTTGGTGACAAGGAAAAGCAAAAAGCAAAATGTGAAGGCACAAGCTAGTAGAAGCAGAATACCATGTCAAGAACTAAGGTCTCTGTGAAGACTTGTGGTCGACATCTACTCTTTAAGACCTAAGGATGACATCTACTCTTTAAGACCTAAGGATCTGTGAACCTAAGCCTCTATTATTGTATTGTAACAATAAGGTTGTCATCAGCATTGCTCACAATCTTGTACAACATGATAAGACCAGACACATTGAAGTTATTAAACATTTTATAAATGATCATTTTGACAAAGAAATGTTACTACTCTATTTGTTCACTCTAAAGATCGGTTAACGTAAGGTTGAGCATATTATTTGGAACTCGAAAGTCGCTGGAATATTGAACTAAATCGGAATCAATTATAATTGTTTTGACTTAATTTGAGTGCAAAAAATAGGATGATAGATAGTCCACCAAGGGCTAGTATACCTTTGTAGGAAGCAACTTGGTGTCAAGGAAAAGCAAAAAAGCAAAATGTGAAGGCACAATCTAGTAGAAGTGGAATACCATGTCAAGTCGTAAGGTCTCTGTGAAGACTTATGGTCGACATCTACTCTCTAAGACCTAAGGGTCTATGAACCTAAGTCTCTATTATTGTATTGTAACAATAAGGTCGTCATCAGCATTGCTCACAAACTTGTACAACATGATAAGACCAAACATATAGAAGTGATTAAACATTTTATAAATGATCATTTTGACAAATAAATGTTGCTACACTATTTTTTCACTCCAAAGATCAGCTAACGTAAGGTTAAGCATATTATTTGGAACTCGAAAGTCGCTCGAATATTGAGCTAAATCGGAATCAATTATAATTGTTTTGACTCAATTTGATGATTCAATTTAACTCGAATCATATTTTGAATCGATTTCAAGTCAGCCCTGAATCGCTCAAAATAAAATTCGAATCAACTCAAATTAATTAAAAATATTATACATTTATTAATATATTATTATTTTTAAATTAAAAACATTAAAATTTAAAACTAAATAAAAAGAGTCAAGTCATTAAGTGTTTATTTGCTAAATTTAGAGGTTGCCTATTTTAATTTTAAGCCAACTAAGAAAAAAGAGAAAAAATGCCCAATTTTGAGCCGACGCGATTCGATTTCATGCCAGCTCGAAATCATGGCATTTCCAGTCGAGTCGACTCGACTTGAAAATTATTTTGATTTTGAGTCAAGTTTGACTCAAAAAATTCGATTTCGAGTCGAGTCGAAATTGCTCAAACTCGACTTGAAATCAGCCCTAGCTGATGGATGTTTTCACCAAAGGTCTTAAGTTGTGAAATCTTTACTGGCAATATATTCAAGTTGGCAATGATAGACATCTGATGGGGAGAGTTGAATTACCATATCAAGTCGCGCATTACTTAATATATGTTCCAATATAATGTATTAGATAGTAACATTCTCATAGTTTTGTCTCTGTTGTCATATCCCAAGTAGATGTGATGTTAGGAAAAATGTTAATGAATAAGTTTGTCTCTCTCATTTTCTGTTCCAATCGACTCAAATTTCACCCGAAGATTGCTTAAAAATCTCATCACTTGCAAACCAAATGAATTGAGCAATCAGTCAAACATAAGGTTCGGGATTTACTTCGCAAGATTATTTAGTTATATAAGGTTACAAGAGCTAAAGCATATATTTTATGGGCACGTGGAAATGGACTAATATGAAAGGGTTGATTACCGGGATCTCCCCTTGGACTTTCCATAATTAAAGAGACCTCTTATTAAAATTACAAAAAAATCCCTCCAATTTACATTTTTTATGTTACTACAATATGCATTTTTCTGTAAGGGATGCACTCACAATTCAAGTTAACTAGGAGAGGGTGTGATCACGAGATGGTGTAGCATGAGTTTTGGGCTCGTACGAGGCTGATGTATCACCTGTCATATTTGACGTCGTCGGATGAATGATCCGAGTCCGCAGTTGTGCTCGGATCAACGTTTCAATATTTTCATGTATTTATTTTATTTTTTAGTGTTTTATTTAATGAGATCGGACAACTATCATCCACATCCAATCATGGCAATCCAAGATGATTGACCTAGTTATCTTTTATTATAAATAAGATGGTGGGGCAGCCATCATGGGCACTGCAAATTTCAGAGAGCTTTTTCTGGGAATCCGATGGCCTTCTCGCGGTGCTGACTCCGCGAAACCCTAGGGGTCAACTCTTACGTATTATCTTCATTGTTTCCTTGTTATCCTTTGCATTGCTGACCCTTCCTCCACTGTTTCAAGCGGCAGATCCATCCATTCAGCCACTAAAACCCTTTCCCTAGCGCCAAAACACAACAAAATTGTTGCCATCTGATCCCTTTCAGCAACATTCCCTTGTAGCCAAACCATTCCAGGAACTAGTATATTTCTCCCACCCTCCCACCTAGACCCTCCAACAGCAGAAAGCACCTCCATCCCTAGCCACTCAATCCCCTAGCCACTCCATCCCTAGCCACTCAATCCCCTAGCCACCCAGATGTATCACCACTATGGTCTGCAAATAGTAGATTTTTGAACCCTAGTTTAAGATGATCATGGGGCTTCACCAAGACTTCAAGACCCCACCATGGCCTCACCAATCCATTGTAAGGTTCATCTGAACCCTAAGGGTCCACTGGAGTCGACTCATGGTGGCCAAATCGACCTAGGACCACTCTAGGCCTAAATTGGGCAGGGTGCCCTAATTAAGGGCAGTGTGTCGTAGTTAAGCCTAACTAACCCTACCAGGGTCTTCCTAGACCTAAAATGGGATCAATGGGTCACTAAGGACCCATGGAGGGCAGTCAAAGTGGTTAAGTTGACCAAGGTCAACTCTAGCCCTAAATAGGTCAAACTGAACTATATTGGATCAATTGACCATCCCCTAGCCAAGTGGACCCCACTCATACCTCCTAACCCTAAGTTGAGGTTCATGGGTCACCAAGGACCCATTGGGTCAGCCCTAGTGGCTAATTTGACCAAAGTCAACTCTAACCTTAATTTGGGCAAAGTACTATTCCTAAGGACAAGTGACCTCCAAAGTTCCAAGTCAGCCCTACCCAACCCTACCTACACCTTAGGGGAGATCCATGGGTCACCAAGGATCCATTGGGGGCAACCCAAAAGGTCAAAAAGACCAAAGTCAACCCAAGCCTACTTTGGGTCAACCTAGCCCAAATGGGCTAGCCCAAGCTCAAGCCTCCTCATGTGGCTTCTTTAGGGAATAATGTGCATGGATGGGCTGCAAATAGTCCTCCAGGTTGACCAAGTCAACTTGGTGACTAGGAGAGAGGGTGAGCTCCATTCCATGTTAATGGAGGAGAGAGAAAGGAAGAAAGAGGTGGGAATGAAGGGACTCGGCCAAGGGGAGGCCAAAGGTCACTTTTAATGGCTGAATTCAACTCCCCTATGGAAGGGGAGAAGTTCCCAGCCATTTCCCCGACCACCAAAGGCCTGGTTCAGCCCCCTCCTCCACGGCCGAGCCTACCCATTAATGGCTTTAATGGGCATTGATAATCCAGCCCCTCCTCTCCCCAACTGAGGCTTTAAACACCATCAGTGGGTCGAGAGAAGGCTTTCCCAATCCGTACCTGGAGAAATCGAGCCCCCCACTGTGCAGTTGCAGAAACCGAGCGGCACCGCCTTCCAAAATGGTTTCCTGGCGATCTTCTCGACTTCAGGCCGCCGGCAAGGTCCTCCTCCACTCCTTGCCTCATGGTTAGATCATAGCAATGCCTCGGTTCAAGGTTCGGGCTCAATTGAGCCCGAACCAATTCCTGGTTTTCATGGTTTCGGGCCGAGAAATCTTCTTGGTAGAACCGTCGGAATCCGCCCCTCCGGTGGTTGTGTCGCCGCCAGTCGATAGCCACCACCTCGGTGGAGGTGTTGGTGGCGGTGGCCGGCCGAAGAAGTGCCGGGATGGGCGGCAGCGGCGGTTTGAAGTGGCTCCAGGCTCGGGCTATCTCAGTCGTTGGCTGGAGGTAGACGATGAGCCCGGGCCATTGGATCTGCGCCAAGATTCGTGCGCCAGATTGATAAGAATCATGTTAATCATTTTAATTTCATTTTATTTCATTTCTGTCACACTATTTGCAGTAGATGGTTTAAATTTTTAAAAATAGTTAGGCTCATCTACTGAAAAGTCACCAACATGAACTTTGTAGCCCTAAGGGTCTACTTTAACGCAAAATTGATTTGAACCAATTTGGACCTCTGGTTGGACTAGGGAACCCATTTTGGTGGGACCTATACCTAGGGATATCCTGAGATTAAAATGAGTGTCCACTCTTCATCCCTTGTCCAAATGACCTGAAATTTGGGCAGGGGGTCACCCTTAGCTATACCTAGGACCTGTCCAAAAATGGGAATTTTTGAAGATACTTTGGCTATAGTTTTATGTTTTATTTAATAATATAAGGGTAATTTAATTAGGTGGTCTAATGACCTCCAAACCCTCCCAAAGTTTGGTAAGTGTTCTCTGGCCTCATGATATGTCTCTGTATAAATTTTCACCTCATTTGGATGTGTTTTGGATAGAGAATGACATAACCCTAATTTTACCTTAATGAGGGGTTCTTAAGTAAAAAGTGCACCTTGAGGTTGAGTGCTCAAATCACCTCAACAGAGACTGAGATTTTGACCACTGACTTGGCATGACCTTTAACACCCTCATAGGGATTATGGGGTGGTCTAGGGTAGTGTTGACCTAGGATCCAAACTCAAACCCTGAGGGGCTTTTGAGTGTTGTCAAGGGCATGGGGTCAAATGCACTTGTGTGATCTTGCAACTTGGTAGAAATGATGCTAGGGTAGCTCAATTCCTATGGTATGAATCTTAGAGGATTTGGAGATGGATAGACATCTCAAATCTCTAACCCTAGTTTAGGGCATAACCACCTTTTGTGTAGAATAAGCCACCAAAACTTACTAAAAAGGTGTGAAACTTAGGTAGCATGGATTCTAATTTAGTTAGGACCTTTGGTGAATTTATTGGAATTTTATGAGTAATATTTCTAGCACCCCCTTTGTTATACATGGTGTGACCCTAAATGGTATTTTATTTATTATGATCACACTGTATATTATAGACTCATGAAATTTGGGCAGAAGATGTTTTAAGTCAAAATGATTATTCCTGAATTTTGTTATAAATTTTAGTTGAACAACTTTAGTACTTTCTTCACAAGTTTTAAAAGGTGCAATTATGGTCAATAAATTATTTACAACTATTTACTTGTTACAAAAATTGTGAAATTAGGTCTCTGAAAATTTTAGGTCAATAACCACTTGAAGAAATTAATTCATGATTTTTAGATGATTATTTGCAGTACATACTTTACAAACCCTTAATTTTGGGGAATCTGATGTATAATTTATTCATAGCTTATTTCCTGCTGAAAAATTGGGAGACACTGGATTTTATGTTAAATAGTCATATTGATTTTATCATAAATTTTGTAGAGCATTTTCTTGTCTGAAATTGGTACTTCATGTTCAAACATGGATTTTTGGATTACTAGAATAAATAAATAAATTATCAGATAAATTAGGAAAATTATGAATTTCTGGATTTAGGCTAAAATTGTCATTATAGCCCTCCAATAATTATTATAGGGGTACTGGGTAATTATTTTGTGTACCTCTCATTATACAATTCATATAGCTTAGGTTGGTCTGCATTTAGTAAAATCGCAGAAATTGAGTTGAAATAAGAATTTGGGCACACGAGTTGGGATTAGAGATTATGCAGTTTGGATAAACAATTGGGGGCATCTCTGGAAGACAGGTTGAGTAAAGTGTGATTGGATAGTGTCCGGTGGTGCTCGGGATCGACGAAAGATCGTCTTTCCCGTAGGAAGTGTCTAATGCACTAGGGTTAGATCCAGTAAAACAATTAAGGGTTGAGAAATCTGGTAGCAACCAATAATAGTAAGTGCCTTGCAAAAGGGAGTTTTGAGCGTAATCTCATCATAGTTCCTAGTGTCTTCGAGAGCCCTTCACGGGGTATACCTTGGGCAGTCATGGGCTAACCTAAACTGTAGGTAAAACTGAAATGCAAGAGTAATTAGAAATAATCTAGGGTTGCACTCACACTCTCCGGGGTTGTGGGGGTTAGGTTAGGTCACTCGGGCAGTAGGCTCGGTGGATTTGGTGATGGGCAGGTTGACCCGGCGAGCTTTGGCTCGGTTGTTGTTGGTGTCGGACGGGATGGTCCGGGGAGCTTTGGCTCGGTGGTTACACATCAAGGTTGCATGTGCATAAAATAAAGGTGGTGGGTCTTTGGTATTGGAGAGTCGATGCACCGATGCCAATATGATGACTCGGCAAGTGTGGTTTAGCACTTGGCCAAGTTAAGTCCGGTGCGCCAGCCGGCAAGAGTACGCAGGAGCTCCGCTTAGTGCACCAGCGTTGAGGCGTACGATAGGTCTGACTGGTAGTGCAATTACCGGTTTAGAGGTCGGCGAGGCTCAACCCACCGCTTCTGTTTGCCACTACGGAGGAATCCTGGGAGGTTCGGCACCAGAAAGGGGGAACTAAAGGTCTGTGTACACAGAGTCGAGTGGGTGTGTTGCACTTGCATGTTCATAGCATGGCATAATTGTATTTCATAGCATAACCATTGCATTCGACCCTGACACCTATTGTATAAAGTGGTATGGGACGCTTTATACAATAGGCCCTGAAAAACGACCCATTGGTTTATAAGTTCGTGTGAGCGTGCTTATAAGTTAAGGTTTATTCCAGAAATCTTTATATGTGTGCTTATTAGAAAACCAACACCGTATCGAATAAATTGGTATGAGATTTTTTATACGATAGGAGCCCTGCAAAAGATCCTTTGCCTTATGTGTTCTCGCATAAGTTAAGGTTACTTTTCTTGTTCAGTTCTTCATGCTTTTATTACTGCCTTACATACTATTGGACTGCTAGTTTAGTTCCGCCGTCATCTACTCATTTTGATATTATCCACCTTCATGTCCTCTCCTTTCCTCCTGTCCGCTCGGTGCCTAGGAGCCATGGGGGAAGGGGCGGGGGATGATAGGAATTAGTGTTTTAGACTAACGGTTTTCGAACCACATCATTTTAGGGGACCGTGGAGCCCAGCATGGAGGAGCAGCCCCGAAGGTCGACGCGCTTGGAGATGGGGCAGTCTAGTACCGGAGTTCAGACGGCAGGACTGTGAGTCCTGGTCTCTACTGGTTATATTAATTTTGCTTCAGTGATGAGAGATTTGTAGTGAGGACATTCATGTACTGTGCATGAGCCCAAGATTTGAGTATTTTTATTATATCTGTGGACACTCCCTTCGTGGAGATTATTATTATATATATGATTTTCTGTGAACTTGCCTTTTTATTACTTTGCTACAGTTGTGATCGATTTGGCCGGCAGGATTGGCGTTTTGTAGTGATGACCTTCCCGGGCGTGAAGGTGTCACCGCAAAACGGCGGTTCTGGGCCTAAGACCCCGGTATTTCTAAAAGAAAGAAAAAAACGGGGTGGTCTTACAACACAGGCTCTCAGCTCCACATACTGGCCCCCGGGTCTTCACAAGACAGCCTCATCAAAAGATAGCCCTAAGGTCTCCCCAAGACAGGCCTCAGCAAACGGCCACAAGGTTTCCAAGAAATAGGCCTCAACAAGCAGCTACCAGGTCTCCAAGAGACAGGCCTCGCAATCAATACAATGCTCACTGGGAGCTATCGCCGGCGGTAGCGCTACCGCCGCACGGTAGGGGACAGATTATCGGTTCTTCCCCCATATCGGGTGTTTTCTTAGAGTCTACCTCCAGTACTCTCAATGCAGTCATCTGCAAACCCCGCGACTCCGAAATCTACGCGATTAACACGGAGACTTCTCCGGCATACAAAGCATACAAACATCACTAATCCGATCAACCTGTCCGGATTGGCTTCACGCATCATATTTATTCCGTACTTTGATTCCGGATCTAAATGCAAAACTAACGGGGATACACGGATATACCCGTCGGGAGAACCACTTCTACTTGTTCGTGGAGTGTCTGCCCTCAAATGCCAAAAAGGACTTCGCATGTCCAAGGACGAGGATCGTTACCCTAGAAGTCCGTTTCGGCGCCATAGAAGAGATTCCTGTCGGACGAAAACGACCGTTTCGACTTTGCCCCAGTAGATCTGAACTCGCATCGCGAATCCGAGCTCTGAATCTCAAACGGAGGCGAGGTCTCCTCTCTCTGGCGCTGCTTCTCCTCCTCCAAACGTCCAGCCCAAGTTTCTCAAACTCCAAAATAATGAAGTGAAACCGGCCAAACCAACACTATAAACTGATCTACTGCCGCGCGGTAACTTGCTACCGTCGCGCGGTACCATTAATTAACGCCTCGCTTCGCGTGCCACCGCTCACGCCCTCCAATCACAAGCTGACACATGGCCACGACGTTACTGTTTCGTTATCGCAGCGCGAAAGGATACTAACGCCTCGCAATAGTTTGCGACGGTTACGACACGACCACTCCTGCTACCGCTGCGCGAAAGTTACTACCGCCTCGCGGTAGAAACCCGAGAGCTTCGACAAATAAATTGCTCAAGTTACCGCCTGCGGTATCCCTATCGCTGGGCGATAACTTCCCAAGAGCTCAGCCAATAAACTGGCTAACGCCGCGCGATAACAACCTACCGTCGCGCGGTAGACAATGCATCGAGTCAACCCGCCTTACTCGACGCCTGACACTACCGCCACGCGGTATCGTGAACGTCACGCAGTAACTCCTTTTCCTGCCTACAGAAACTTGTGGCGTTACAATTAGTTGATCTTGTCAGGTGCAACCAACCCTCAAGAGATTGGTGTGAGCATAACTCGCAAGTTTGTGTCCCTCTTTTGATTATAGTGCAGTCCATTATTTTCTTGGCCAATATCAATGGTTCAGCATACCAGTCTCAACTATCGTCTGACACTAAGCTATAACCCATCCACCATCGGAGTGACTATCAAAGCTTTTAGGGATTTGATTTGCAATGAAGCCAACTCCAATGCCCAAGTGACATCCAAAATGCCACCAATTCGATCATCCACCCATACGAGAACATGGTCGTCACTATCATATCGGTCTCCTACCATAACCGAGCTCCCCCCCCCCCCCCCCCGACCGCCAATTCACGGGCCACCTCCACCTCACCAGTCGTGTACCGATATGAGTGCTACCCGCCCGAGCTCTCGGCACCAACAGCCTGTCACTGCCTTCTTGGCTCCATCCAAGTCAGGCGCCCGTGCAACACCTACACCAAAAGGTTCTTCCACCCTTCTTCCACCTTGACCAACAGGATCCCCCACCCTTCTCCCACCTCAAACTGCCAAAACAGTTGTTTCCCCCTCCAACAACTCCAATCGTCGAACCAAATAGCTTCTTCCACCTCACAACAATAGCCCTCTCGTTCATGCTCGTCACACGATCCATGGAAGCTCGTGATTACGACATAGCTTTCACAGTCACTACCATTCGAGCACTATGGTTCGTATCAAGACATCGTTGATTAACCTTGGAGCAGTGCGCGGGAGATACATGTCTGCATGTAACATCTGGAATACAATGAGGGTGATCTGATGAGAGTGAGGAGTGTCTTTGGGTATAGTGATTCCTGGGCAAAAACAACTCCTGACAAGCTTCTGGGATGGTGAGATTTCTAGGAAAAAAAGAACAAAAATGATTTGAATTACGCATCGGAATTAGAGAAAAAGTTAATGTTCTTAAGTAATAATTTGAACCCCAAATATCAAAGGCATCTTTTCGGAGTAAATGGTGTTGTGTTGGAAACTTAGTAGTTAAGCTCGTTCCGATGGGAGTAATTTTGGGATGGGTGACCTCCAAGGAAGTGCTCGTAGGCCACCTATGGAAAAAGATAAAACCGTATAATTCAACTTTGTATGGGCTAGGGTAAAACAAAGAAAACGATACCTCTAATATTATTGGGTAGGACGTTATAAATGATATTAAAGTCATACATACTTTCATACGATGTGTGGTCTAGGGAGAAAACAAGAGGAAGATTGTGAGTATGTAACATCCGGAATCCGATGAGGGCAGTCCATAAGGGTAGGGAGTGTCTTTATGGGCGGTGAAGCCCAAGAAAAACATCAGCTTCTAAGATGGTAAGAATTCTGGGTGAAAGGAGGTAAGAGAATAAGCTGAACCATGCATCGAAATTAGAGAAAAAATTTACTGACTTAAGTAATATTTGAACCCTCAAATATCAGATGCATCTTTTTAGAGTAAGTGGTGTAGTGCTAGAAACTTCGTGGTTAAGTGTGCTCCGGCGGGAGTAGTCCTTGGATGGGTGAACTTCCTGGAAAGTGCTCATAGATCACTTAAAGAAAAAACAACATTATGGTTCAACTTAGAATTGGTTAGGATGAATCAGAGCGGACAATATCTCTGAAATTAGAGAGTACGTCCTTACACCACCATCACCACGTGCAACCTTAGAACACCTCAATGTTGACATTACAGGTGAAGATGCCAAACCAAAAAAATTGACCAAACCAATTTTGGAACCAAACAGATTGGTTTAGTGTCGGCTCAATTTTGAGTCCATGAAAACCAAACCCCAATTATTTTGGGTCGGTTTCCAAGTCTCGGAAACTACACCAAACTGAAACGTTATTATTTATTAGTGATTTATTGTATTGTATAATTTATAAGTATTTCAGTAATTTATAATTTGCTTTCAGTGATTCAGGCATACTGATTTACTTTGCTGTCTAACAGAGCCTCTCTTTCTGCAACAAGTAGTTTTACCCCACCACACAAATATCCATATAAAGGATTGCGTCAAAATAAAGGATTGTCAAATCTTTTGTGAACTCTCGCTTGGAGAGGGATCCTTAAGAGGACCCAACCTCCAAGAGATTGACACGAGCATATCTCACGAGTTTCGATCCTGCTTTTGATTATAATGCAGTCCATTATTTTTGTGATGGATAGCAACATGTCATATTTATGTATATCACATGTCCTCCTTCCATCTATTTTCTCAGGTGGAAAGCACTGCCAATCCCTGCACCTCACTCGAAACATCAGTTTGCATATTTCCATTACCTATCCATTCTTTTGTTTCACTAGCCGCTGCTGTGAAACAGTCTACTTAATTATCTTTTAAAGTATCCCCTTACATAAAAAAAAAATATAGTTTGCTAATTAATAAATTATTCAATTTGCATTTTTATGCAAAGATTTACGCGAGAATAGAGAACAAAATGATTTCTTTTACAACCTCAAAATATAGAAAGACTAGACTACCTTATGTTGGGAAAAAGCATTTTGATTTAACTTAACAAATTATATTATAAGTGATTTTACAACCTATGATTATTACCCATATTGTATAGTAAGGGTAATGTGGTCATAGATGCCCTACGAAGTCAATTGAATCAGGAGCATGAGATAGATATACTGAAATAAGGAAGAAAATCAGAAAAAATCGGCATGCGTTGACTAGAAATCGACGCAACATCGACTGAAATTTGACGTCACATCGACTGGAAGTCAGGGTAACAAAAGAAGATATGTCGACGCAACTTCAAGGAAGAAGACGACGCATGCCTTGATAGGATATCGACGCAATGTGGATTGCATAGTTAAGTCAACAGGATCTCAGTTTGAAGGAAGATATCGACGTAATCTGGGCATGAACTCGATGTAGCGTCGAGTAAAGCTTAATATGGAAAGAACAGAGGATCTATCCACGCTTATTTCTAGGAAGAATTTATGAAATTATTTCAAATCTTTAAAACTGTTGGAAAAAGAGATTAAAGAAAAGAAATCTTCAGCAAATTCAGAAGAGTTTATATGGAAGGATTTTGAAAAATTTGCCGAGATCTATTGAAGCAAAATTGGAAGAAAATAATATCATCCCTTCTGAAGAAAGTTTTTATGGAGAGGAAGAATTCAAAATTATTCAGAAATAATACTCATATCACATAAGAAAGAAATAGAAGAACATACAGAATACAACACAAAGAGCCAAAAATTCTTCTTCTTTTCTTCTTCCTTCTTATTTGCTACTACAACTACAGATCTTGAAAGAATAATCAAAGAAGAACTTTGGATCAGAAGCTTATAAACCTTGCAACTTCTTCAAGTAATGATTCATCATCAACAAGAGAATCAAATACACTCAGTGCCATATAGTCCTCAGATTCTTGCTGAGATGACTCATCAAAAAGACAATTTCATCTACTTTTCTTCTATCTCTACTCTTTTTTCTCGCATTGTTGAGTAAAAAGTTTTAAGAATCTCTCTTTAAAGGATTCAGTTAGTGATTCTAAGAGCCACCTATCAAAAGACTCAGTCAGCAAGTGGTTTAAGATCTCCTTATCAAAAGAACTAGTCGTTGATTCTGAGTGTCTACTTATCAAAAGACTCGGGTAATGTGATAGTGTATTTATACCAAAGTGGTAGAAGAGTAGATGTACCAAGATTTTGGGGAGCCAATATATTTTTTGTGTCTTCTGTGGTGTGTTTGTTTGTGACTGTGTATTGTGATGTTTTATATTTCAACACTTTACTTTCTACATCTTATTATTATTGTGGTCAGGAATTGTATATGCAAATCTGAAAATATTATGATAACATAAGTGAAATATTTTAAAACAATTTAAATTTCTATTCACCCCTTCTCTCTCTAGAGAATTCTCAGAGGTTTTAATCAGTTATTCACACTTCCAATTAATATCAGAGCTAGGTTGATCAAATAAAAGTTAGCAGCTTGATAAAAAGATTGAACAGTTGTAAAGTTACACATATTAAATAAGAAATCTATTTTCAAAATGACACTTAATAACTTTAAATAATTTGCATCTACAAGACCTCTAGTGCGTAACTTAGAGAAGTTTATACTCTGAAAGGCCAGAATAAATTGTATATGAATTCTATTGATGAATGTATTTTTAGTTCTATTCCTACAGGACCACCTATGCCCTTCAAGAAAGATGCAAGTAGAAACACCACAAAAGAACCAGTTTCAAGATTTGAATGGATTGAAGAAGAGAAGAGAGTAAAGGACTGAGATGCAAAGGCAATGAACATCCTAGTCCCTATTATGTCTGATGAGATATTCCAGAAAGTAGTTGATTATCAATCAGCTAAAGAGAAATGAGAGTCCCAATCCAGAATTGTGGATGGAAGTTCTCATAAAAAAGGACAAAAATATTTTTCTCATATCCCAATATGAGAACTTTCAAAAGAAAGCTGAAGAAAGCTGTTGCAAAAATGTATGAGAGATTCAACATTATTGTGAGTAAACTCAAGGATTGGACAAGAAGATCTCACTCACAAAAATTAATGACAAGCTTCTCATGTGCTTCTGAATCATGAAAGAGTTCAGAAGCCACGGGGAGATCACAACAGATACCCTGTTAGGCAAACTCAAGTTCTATGAACTTCTCATGAAGAATAGGCCAGAGTCTGAGGTAAAGGACAATCTCTACCTGATAACTCTAATTTTATCCATATTTTAAAAAAATATTTATTTAATAATTAATTAGTTTATAAATATATTTTATGAATTTATTATCTAATTTCTTTAATTTCTTATTTTAGCTTCAATCTGGGCTGCCAATTTCAATATGGTATTTTCAGGATTGATCAGGAGACAAAGCTGGACAAAGCTAAAAAAATGCAAAGTACACGCCCTGGTCACGGGCGTGACCGCCAGGTCACGGGCGTGACGGACAGGCGTGACCCCGGCTCGTGCTCCAGAGTTCATTGCCACGACAATTAAAATTGCACGCCCATTGGTCACAAGGGTGACCATTCTGACCCGGGCGTGTCAACCAGGCGTGACACGCAGATAACGATCCAGGCCTCCACTCCACGTCGGAATAAAGGAACACGCCCGGTCACGGGCGTGACCTATTAGTCACGGGCGTGACTTTGAGCCGTGACATCCAGGCGTGCCAAGTTTAATGCAGCAGTTTCAAGGCCTTGCGGTTTTTGCCTTACACGCCCTTGGTCACCGCCTAAAGGATAAAGGGAGTTTCATGCACCCCTCGAGAGAGGAAGGCATAATTCTTCCGCATTGGATTCAATTCCATTAGTGAGGTTCACCGCCTAAAGCAAGCTTAGGTTTTTCGACTGCCCGAGAGATCTTAATCGATCAACCTAAGGTTAGTCAAATGCGTATTATCGAGAGAGGCGCTTCGTAGGTATGGAACCTCCGCGATCGAAGTTAATAATTTAGATGCTTGTATTTTATAATTTCATGGAAATTTATTCAAATCCAAAAGGATTCTAGATCAATTGCTAGTTTTGCTATTATCGTATTTCTCTTTTTAGTTTAACGTTTCCTTTACCAAAATCACAAAACCAATTTCCATTCGATAAAATAATAGCTCTTCCTTGTGAGTACAAGTACTCAACAGTCCCCGAGTTTAAATACGACATTTCTTATACTATATTTTGATAGGTGCAGTTGCCTATTTTGAGATATTAGTTTGGATTTATTTTTAAAACTATATAATTTCTCATCAAGTTTTTGGCGTTGTTGCCGGGGACTTTTTTTGTTGATATTTTGAAAGCAGGGATCTATTAATTTTATCATTTTCTTTTTGTTCTTAAAAAATCAAAATAAAAAAAAAATTTGTTTTTATTTTGTTTTTATCTTGGTGTATGACCCGAGGGAATCCGTCAAATCTACTTGATTTGGATCCGGAGATCGAGCAAAGCTTACGGCGACGTTTAAGACTCCGCGATCTCAATTCTCCAGATTTGGTTGAGGAATCCATAGGTGACATTTCTTCTTCTGCTTCTTTTTCTTCGACTTCTTCCTCTTCTTCTTCTTCTTCTTCTTCTTCTTCTGCTTCTTCTTTTTCTACTTCTTCATCTTTTCAATTTTCTTCAATTTTGGGTAATCCAAATACAAATATGGCGGGTCAACAGACTATGTCTTATTACGCTCGACCAAATTTGGATAATACTCAATCAAGTATTGTTCGTCCCGCTATTGCGAACAATAACAATTTGATGGGCTTCAAGATGAGGATTCCAACGCACATATTTCTAACTTTCTAGAAATATGTGACACTTTTAAAATTAACGGGGTTTCGGATGATATCATCCGGCTAAGGCTTTTTCCTTTTTCTTTGCGCACCAAAATCAAGCAGTGGTTGGGTTCTCTACCAAGAGGCTCCATCATTACTTGGGCCGAGATGACGGAAGAATTTCTTACGAAATATTTTCCGCCAGCAAAAACGGCCACGTTGCGCAATGATATTGCATATTTCTCTCAAGTTGTTACGTAAACGTTATATGATACTTGAGAGCGATTTAAGGAATTGCTTCGTCGATGTCCGCAGCATGCAATCCCCGATTGGTTGCAAATCCAAACCTTCTATAATGGCCTCAATCAACAAACGAGACAACATATTGATGTCGCTGCCGGTGGAACGTTAAACAACAATACACCGGCGGCCGCCCAAGAACTTATAGAAGGTATGGCCATGAACACGTATCAGTGGAGTACACCCCGATCTCGTCCACCTAAACCGGCCGGGATGTATGAAATCGAAACGGTTTCGAGTTTATCTCTCCAGGTTGAGAAACTACAAAAACAAATGGACGAGATGTCTGTATCCTTGTCTACACCTACCTGTGAACCCCAATATTGGGAACCTTCCACCATTACCGAACATGTGGATTACATGGGTAATCCGAATCGGCCACCTTATAATTCGGGTAATAATTTTGGTAATATTTATCACCCGGGTATAAGGAATCACCCCAACTTCTCTTGGAGTAATCCAGGGAACGCGGCACGCTCACCAAACACAATTCCACCCGGTTATTTCCCACCACAGGCTCCAAAAGCTCCGAATCTCGAGGAGTTGTTCACCAAATATACGACTTCTAATGATGTCAATATCCGGAATCTCACCAGATCTCTTAGTAATTTGGAGAACCAAAATGGGCAAATCGCTAAAATGCTCTCCGATCGCCAACAAGGAGCATTATCGGGCAATACGGAGCCCAACCCAAAGGAGCAAGTGAAGGCCATTACGCTACGGAGCGGGAAGGAGGTACATACTTCTTCAAATCCGGTTGAACAAGCGGTAATAATTTCTACATCCCCTCCTCTTCCTAAGACTTTTAATGAAAATAAAATCAAAGAATATCAACCGACTCTTCCCTATCCGTCTAAATTACAGAAAGACCGGGCGGATGATCATTTCGGTAAATTTGTAGAATTATTTAAGCAAATCCATATTAATTTACCGTTTTATGAAGACATAGCACAAATGCCGAAATACGCGAAATACCTCAAAAATCTTTTAACTAATAAAAAAAACTTGAGGATATTTCCACGGTTCAATTGAACGCGGAATGTTCTGCGGTTTTACTTAATAAATTGCTTAAGAAACTAACTGATCCGGGTAGTTTCTTTATTCCTTGTCTATTTGGCGATTTATTGGTGAAACATGCGTTGGCCAATATAAGCGGCTTGATTAATTTAATGTCTTATTCGTTATTCAAAAAATTGGGATTAGGAGAGCCGAATTCCATAAAAATGAGCATCCAATTGACGGATCGGTTTATTAAATACCTTATGGGTATTGTTGAGGATGTGCTTGTCAAAGTTGACAAATTTATCTTTCCGATAGATTTTGTCATCCTAGACATAGAAGAGGACGCCGAGGTTCCGCTTATTCTTGGTCGCCATTTTCAAACCACCTCACGCGCTATTATAGATGTTAGTAATGGTAAACTTCTCCTTAGAGTCGGAGATGAAGAAGTTACCTTTACTATTGAATCATCTATGAAAAATACGCTTGCTAATGACGACTCATGTTTCTTGTTAAAGGTTTCTCCCGATGAATACTCCATTTTATTTTCTAAAAATCTTCATTCACCTATTGTTCATGACAAAAATTTTGAAACTTTAAATTTATTTTCTCATGAAATAAGTTATAACAATTTGGTCACACACGCACCTATTGAAGAAACTCTAGACTTAGGTAGTGACCGTTTCAGAAGTTTGTGTGAGGAACCTCCAAGTTTAGAACTTAGACAACCGCTAGATCATATACAATGTTTATCCCTAGCGGAGGGTTCCAAACTTCCGGTATATGTGTCGGCTTATCTATCCAAAACGCCCATAACGTAGTAAGCACACGCCACAATGGTCGAGCTCAACGACCATAAACAAAGCGATTGTGGGAGGCACCCCATACTTATCCTTTCTTTTTATTTTTGAGTTTTTTTTTGCAGGTTTGAAGTATCTTTGCGGCGTGACGATCGATCGGGTTCGAACGTCAGCTTTATGAGATTCTTTCATGTCAGTAATTTTTATTTTAGTTTATTTTATTTCTGTCAAAAAAATAGAAAAACAAAAAAAAAATCGTACACGCCCATGTCACGGTCGTGACCTATGGGTCACGGGGTGACAGAGCCGTGTTTAGTTCGTCTTGCGAAACCCGAGATTGGTTTCGTCAAGCGCAGTTTTTCGTTCATCTCCCGTTCAAGTCACGGCCGTGACCTGGGGGTCACGGGCGTGACAGACGCCGAGTCCGGTTTCTTCGAGCGCTGTTTTATTTTCGTCGATCGCAGTTCTCGGTTAGACTCCCGTTAAAGTCACGGGCGTGACCTTCGATGGTCACGTGCGTGACAAGCACGGAATTCCGTTCGACGAAATATTCTAGGGAAAACGATTTTTTTCCAGTAACGCCCGTGACAATACATGTCACGCCCGTGACACAGGAAAGTCACGGCCGTCACTTTCCAGGGAAACAAATGCCTCGAATGTCTTGTAGCCCGCATTTTTTATGTGACACGCCCCAGAGTCACGGGCGTGACTCTGGGGTGTGACGCGCGAATCCGAGGCAGGGAGCCTCAGATTCCCTTTTTTTATATTTCTTTAAGTACACGCCCCCAGTTACGGGCGTGACAGGGGGGCGTGACCGACCCGAGAAATCCTATAAATAGGATTTCTCCCACTTTCTTTCCTCCACACCATCCAGCCCTCCTCCTTCCCTTAGTTAACCCGAAAACCTATTTTCTTTCCTCCTTCCATAATCTGTCGCCACCACCCTCGCTCCATCGCTTTCTCCTCCGAGCACGCTGCGGATCCCGCCGCGGCGGAAGCCATGCTCCTTTTTGAAAACCCCACCCAGCAGGATCGCAGCGATCGCCTACGCGCCAAACCCCTTAACGTATTCCGCATCTTGGATTGGGTGATCCTTGCAACCTTTGGTGCGGAGGATTTTGTTAGGGAATTTCTATCCACCCCTGGATGGAGTTCTCTCTGCTCCATTTCGGAGCACGCTTTCCTTGAGCTCACCGTCGAGTTCTTGGCGTGCTTTGAGTTCCGTTGGGCGGCGAATGACGATTTCATCGTCATTCGCATGGGTGGGGTGACACATCAGCTCACTATCCGTCAACTCAATGTCGCCATGGGCTTTTGCTCGGAGGCCTTCTCCTAATCTCCCGCCTATCTCGGTCTCCTTACTGATTTCCCTCCCGATGTCAACCTTCTCACCTTTTGAGCGGAACTCAGTAATGACACTGCGCCCTACACCCCAAAGAAAACTAAAGGCAGCGACCTCATTTCCCCCGCTTTGTGCATTCTCCACAACCTCCTCACCTTTTCACTTCCTGGTCGTGGCGACAGTCATGGGGTGGTGACTCGGGCAGATTTACTATATTTATATAGTATGTTTTACCGAGTCTCACTCAACCTTGGTTATATGCTCGCAATTTTCTTTCGACACCAGGCCAAAAATGCGAGGTTGGGAGCAGTGCACGGCGGGAGCTTAATCACTTTTCTCGCCAAGCAAATTGGTCTTTGGGATACTCTTCCGCGACTGAGCTACGTTCAGACGCCGCAAGTCATTCAGTTCCAGACCCTTCAGGCCCTTGGCCTTGCGCGGCGCCGTGATGGAGAGTTTGAGGCTATCCCCCCAGCGGTCGGTGGCGGGGATCTTGATCTTGATTTCAGTGCCGGTCCCAGCGGTGCTCCTCACTCTCCCCCGATTCCGCCACCACCGCTGCACTCTACCCCAGCGCCCGGTCCTCAAAACTATTGGGATCATCAATTTGGGTTGATTCACACTCGCCTAAATCAGATGCAGACAAACTTTGACGCTCGTTTTACTCACTTTGATGCACGTTTTGCCGCGCTGGAGGAGAGTCACGCTTTTTCCGTGACGCATATTACACGAGAGTTTACGGATCTGAGAACTCAATATCCGCCACGGGGGGTGCTAGCGATGAGAAATAGTTCTTTTCTTTGGGGTTGTAGCAGGACAAATATCTCTGTATCTTTTCTTTACTGTTGCTATGTATCTTTTATTTTTATTAAAAATATATCAAAATTATGTTTTGCTTCATTCATGTCTTACAGATACATTTTGGTGCTGATTTGACCTCTTCAGAGAAGTTTCCTTTCATTTTCTTTACTTATTTTTCCATTGTGCACAATGTATTGTTTAAGTATGGGGGGATATTTCTCAAGCTAAACATACAAAAAAATCATAAAAATTTTCAAAAAATCATAAAAAATTTCTAAAATTTTAAATTTTATTTTTACTTATTCTTTCACAAAAATACAAAAAAAATAGAAAAAGGAACAAAAATATCAAAAAATTCGAAAAAAAATATAGAAAATTGAAATTAAATTTCTTAGAAATGGACGTTTGGAATATCACCCCATCTTACCTCCTAGTACCGATGAGAACCCTTCACAGGGTATACCTCGGGAAGTCTAAGAAGTAGCAAAAAAAAAATTTAAGGTTAATTTTAAAATTAGAGAAATATTTATTTCTATATTTATTCACATACAACATTCATAGTATTCAACTTTTACATAGTGTTTAGAATATTTTGATGCTTCCATTGAATTTTGAATTTTGGAGTAAAACTGTTGGTCATGCTGTGTTTCTAGTTAAGTGCACATGTTAGTAGAATTTAAGTAGAATTAAAAATTCAGCATACAATTAGATTTTTATTTTTCTAAATGCGTAAAAACAATTTATTTTACTTTTACTTTGAAACCGATAAAATCTAAGAATAGTTTAGGAGAGTGTGTAGAAGTTTATTAGAGCGATATTTTACGGATTAAGAAAGAGGTAGTCTTTCTCGATGTCTAGAACTTTCCCTCTAGCTATTCTCAAGACTTGCATAAGTTAAACTCATTAGCATGAATAGGATTTAGGCATTTCTTTTGGCCAGTTTGAGTCTTTACACCCGTACCTAACGTTTTATCTTTGCTAAGTCAATTTGAACCTATACCCTTTCTTTTGTTTTAACTTCACCAACACTTTAACAAAGCCTAAAAATCATCTTAAATACGACATTTCATATACTATATTTCGATAGGTACACTTGTCTAGTTTGAGATATTAGTTTGGATTTATTTTAAACTATAAAATCTCCATCACTACCCTTAAAGAGAAATCCATTGCACTGAAGGCAGCTGATGGAGAGCCTTCAACTTCTGAAGAAGAGATGTTTAATATCTTAATTAGAAGATTCAGAAGGTGGATAAAGACAAAAGGTAGATTAAGACAGAAGACTCCAGAAGAAGGGAAAAGAGCAACAACAAGCCCAAGTTTGACAAGACCCCCAACAAGGCCATTTGCTTTTCCTGCAGGAAGCCAGGCTGAATTGCTCCTAATTGTATAAAAGACAAAAAGGAAAAGACAAATAAGGACCATAAAAAGCTATCCTTCAAAAAGAAGGACAAGAAGAAGAAAAGTGGTTTCACTACAGAAACCTGGAGTGACTCTGACTATGAATCAATCTCTTCAACTGAGAGTGAAGATGAAGTTATTGCTGAAGAAGTCTGCTTAATGACTTTGGGAGCTTATTCAGATGAAGCAGACCAGGTATCCTACTTTGATGAATTAATTTTTCTTATAGTGATTTTAAAGATTGTTTTAAGGACTTTTGTAAAGACCAATTAGAAGCAGAGAAACAAATCAAATCACTAAGAAAAGAATGTAAAAAGTCAAGAAATGATGATTACTCTGTGGTAAACTATGAACTTAGGGTTAAACTAGAAAACTTAGAAAACCAAACCTTAAAAGTTGAGCTAGCAAAGGCAAAGCTTTTAATAACTCCTTGAATGAAAAAAAAAAGTCAACAACTCAAGAACATAATTGAAAACCTCACTAAGAGATTTAATCATCTTGAATTAGGAGCTAAGCCTACCGGCTCAGGAAAATCTTTCAGCACACCAGCATGGAAGAATCTTATGGTTTTTATCAAAGCTAAGGATAAGCAACCTATCATACTCCCAGACGATGATCCAAATACAATCATAATAGACGATGACACTGAAAAGATTACTGTGTTTAACCGGGTCAGTTTACCTAAACATAAGGGCACTCTGGGGAAGAAACTCATAGAAAATAAAGCCCCAAAATATAAAAATTTTGCACGCTGGGAATATGCGTCTGTTGGATTTTATGGCGCCCTTAGAGGGGGGTGAATTAAGAATTTTTAAATAATATTCAATTTAAGGATAAGAATTAGTTAGATTCTAATTTTCTGCTCCTATCGTCAGTGGTATAGATACCGCCGGCATTAGTAACAGAAATTTCCCTTTCTTTTAAACTTAGAATCTAAGAATTGTGAACAAGAAATGAAAGAAAAATACTTTTATTCCAGAAACGATGATTACAAAACTGAGATCCCAATGACGTTTGGGATCAAGGCGGAAATAGAAACCTTTTGGTTTTTTATACCGACCTTTCTCCTAAGGACCCGTCAGTTCTATATTATCTCTCCAAGATACGACCTCGAACCTCCCCGTAGATCGACCATAGACTAGTCGCCACAACGCGTGACAATTGCATAATCCTCCCAGGAAACGGACGTCAAAACCGGATGATTTTCCCTCAATTCCTCGTAAGACTTAGTCGCCCCTACCTGCGGCGAATTTACAACAATCAGAAATAATAAAAGAAATACAACAATATTTAAACACTCCCTCAATATAATGAACTTGAAGATGACAAAGGTGCTACACGAGTTGTTGCAGTTATTTAGCATGTCCTCGGTTTACAATATGCGTGCAACATCCTTCTTCGAGTTCGTGTCATTTAAGAGTGCTGACGAAAGATCAAAACAACATGGAAGATGCTCTCACGAAGGTACAATAATTCTGGCTTCAATTCGTTATCCCCATCGTCTGTCTGGAAGGAGGTCTGCTCTTTTTATAGGCACGGAAACTAACGTCAGTGTTAGTACTACCACCCGGTGATGGCTACTTCGGGGAAATTTTTTCATCTTTGGAAATCAGCATTTTAGGCAACTTTTTCATCTTCGAAAATCAGCATTTTAGGCAACTTTTCTATCTTTGAAAATCAGCATTTTAGGCATCTCTTTCTTCCAAAAGTGATACAGCTCGACAGTAGCACTTTCCTTTTCATCACAATCCTTCCAAGTTTGGCAAGCTTTTCTTTCTTAAGGATCTTTCCTTTTCTGTCACGGGTATTAACATGAGGGGTAGAGATAAAGCCCGACGGTAACACTTAATGTGACGTGCATCTTCCCTTTACTGTTGGGTTGCTAGTACTAGCGTCAGCGATATTGATACCGTCAGCGGTAGCAACAGAAACAATGTCATCTTCATTACTTCGACTTATTTTCCTAGGGGTATTGAACTCATATTTCCTGCACATTATAAACACACAGCAAGACGAATCAAATACAAACTGAAAATGTTATTCTCAAACCAAAAAATGTGAGATGCATGTTCCAACAAACTCGCCCTTTTGATAATAACAAATCCTCTATGAAAAAAAAAAGCGTATAAAGAAAATGTGGTGTTTATAGCACGTGATAAGCATTATGTGCATACTCCCCTTAGATGAATACTCCCCCTATATAGGTGTTTCCTGTTTTGTACTCTCCCCAAGTGCTATATTTCGTCCAATTTATTTTCCCCCTTTTGATATTATCAAAAGTGGGTGGGGTGGAGTGTTTTAGCAAATAGAGTTTTTCTATGTAATGAATAATGTCATGATACCACATGTTGATAAAATATATGTAACGACTTGTAAATTGAATAATATGTCATGATCGAGCTTGAAATAGTGGTGCAGCGAAAAAAATAGCTAGTGAGTACTGTAAAAAGAAACATCTTTTTGTTGAAGCTAGTAACCCGACTTTACCTAGAGTTCGGACCTGAAGGTGCAGCTCACACCTACTCTTCTCAAACTGCCCTCTCGACGTGAGTCAGAACCAGAAACAGACCGAGGGTCTCAGCTCGGAGGTCCCACCTCTTACCCGGAAGAATCAGAAGTTCTCCCCCTCCCTAGCCAGTGTTGAGCTAGGTGTCTTAGAGGAAGAAGATAGAAAGGGTCAACAACCTTTTCAAGGCACCTTATCGGTCTATTTATAGGCCTCTGAGTTTGACCTGCCAATAATCAAACTGAACCGACCTGAAATTACCAAAATACCCTGCGCTGGGTCTGCCAACAGCCAAACTTCGCTGTTCTGAAGGGCTATACGCAGACCACCAAGGGCAAAAGTGTAAAATTACCTGGGGTAGAAGAGTAAAATTCCGCTTGGGGGTAAGAAGGTAAAAACACATTTTTCCCTCATACGGCGAGTGAGAAACTGTCCAGCGGGCGAGACGAGCCTGCCTGCTCGTCTCGCGAGTCTCCTGCATTGCGAGAGTCATCCCGCCACCAAGGGTCAGCTCGCGCCGCGAGAGAGGTCTCGCTAACTCTGCTGCAGCCCTTCTCGCCTTCGGCGAGTGGACCCCATGGTCCCACTCGCCTATGCAGTTCCTCTCGCCACCTTTTCAACACTACTATTTGAGTCGCCTGCTGCGAGCCCAAGGTTGTACACAATCTCCGCTCTTTTCGAGGTTGCCTCAAGCTCAGAAAAAGAGTCCAACTGAGGCTCGCGACGTTGAGATTCATTTATGAGAGAATCTTTGGCGGGGCCCTCCTCTGGAGTCTATAAATAAGTGACCTCATCCCATCGTGGAAATTGCCCCCCTCTCATTTCCTCCTCTTTTACCGTCAACATGTCTCATAGTCATAATTTCCGCGAGCGCCTCGCGATGGTCCGCAAGCAAAATAAAGCCAACGTGGCTGCTCTGGCTCCGGCTCTGGTTAGCACCCCTGCGTCTTCACCTTCATCATCTCGCCTGAAGAAGGCAAAAAACAATGCCCCCCCCCTTTTCGGTCGATGTGACTACTTCAGCACCCTTGGGAATCAATGCGCCTCCTCCCGCGTCCTCTCGGGAGAGACAGGTGACTCTTGATTCTTCTTCTTGCCTCCGTCTTTTCCTTTTCCTATTATCGTATCGCCTACTGACTTAGAGCTTTTTCAGGGAAACCTTGCTTATTCCCCCCCCCCCCCCCCCCCCGCCTGCGAATCCCCCTGACGCCACCGACCAACATTATCAAGACTCTGACTCTCCTCAGTAATCGACGCACCATATCATGAAGAATGACGACCTCTCCCGTCTTGTGGGTAACTCTGGTATCCCAAGTAAATGAATCAACCTTGCCCTTTCATCTGCGTACAGCTCGCGGCCTCCCAGCCTTCTTGCGAGGCCATCCTGCATTCTGATTTTCGACTTTTCTTGTGTAGGTATGCAGATCGACTCGGCCGCTGAGGACTTCTCCAGGCCACCCGCCCTCTCGCCTCTTCCTCACCCAGATGAGATCAAAGACTATCTGGGTGATCCCATGGATCCGCTGGAGATGAAGAGCAGGACGGTCGGGATGCTTCGAAAGTATACGCACATTATCCATGAGATGGAACGGGAGAAGCAAGCCACCGACCGGCGCATTGACTGGCTGGAAATCGAGTGCGCCCGCCTCTCCTCCGAGATTGATTTCGGGGTTGAAATAGATGAGACTGACCCCCAGGCCATCATAAGCGAGGCGGACCAGCACCTCCGTCTCGCGCGCCGCGGTCTGGATGTCGTTCGCACCTTTTGCATCCCTGGTCGGCCCCCATGCGCGGGGTCTCGCGGTGTTCGTTGGAGGTGACACAAGAACTGAAGACCATCCACCCCGTCTCGCTTATTCAGTCGTCTCGCTTATGTAATTATGTTTTATAAGTGTGGTTTCTATCAATTTACTGTCCCACCTATGTAATCATAACTTATTATTTTAAGTGCCAAAAATGATGTCCGCCTCGTGCAGAATGAAATAATTAATGATGAGATTCTATTAATCTCTTTCATGCTGGGCTTTTTATTATAGCTGTGTTAATTGATACCTTTTTCTTTTCATTCTGGCTCATTGGAAAGATCACCGCGGAATTCCGCACCTCGAGGTCAGGAGAGAGAGAGGGAAAACGAAACGTCGGGCTGCCCCTTTGACTTCCCCCTTCACGTTTTCCCGCCTATTTTTTCCACTCTCTCCATCCGCTATAAATACCCCCCTCTAGATCAAAATGTTTCACGGTCGCGCTGTCTCCTCCTGCTGCATCTTAGATCCAAGATTCTCGTCTGCTTCCTCTTGCCTGCTTCTTCTCGCGTCCTACCATCTTTTCTACCTCCCTCTGCTTTTGTCGTCTCGCCTGCTATGGGAAAGAAGAAAGCTGAAGAGGGCGAGGGTCGCAGCCGTTGCGGCAAGAGATTCACCGACCACGATTTTCCCCCTAGCAAAATCTCAGAGGAAGACTATAGTCGCTTCACCCGCGAGTTCCTGGTGGAGGGTTTTGAGTCTCGGCCGCCAAAGGTCGGCGAGTCGATCAATACTTTCTATCCCGGCGAACTCGCTTTTCCCGTCTCGCACTTCGAGTCGGGGCTGACACTCCCCCTCGGGCCAGAGGTAAAACAGGTTTTAAAATATTTTGGGGCTGTCCCCGCGCAGCTCAACTCGAACGCCATCTCGGTGTTGGTTGCATTCGACAGTTACATGCGCCGCGAGCGCATCGAGTTTAGCCTCACCGTCTTTCGCAAACTATTCATCTACCATGCCAAAGATGACGGCGTCTCGTACTTCACTGGCCAAGGCTTAAAGGTATGCGAGACCCCCAACAAAAATCACTATTGGCTCACCCGCTTCATCTTCATCCGCGGGAATCTGGGAGGCGTTCCACTCGCCCCAGTATCTCCTGCCGAGATATATTACGAGACCCCCAAGGTTGGGGGCGCGGAAAAAGCCCTCAGCGATTTCTTCGCGGGGAAGAATTTTGAAGTCAACTTCCTAAGGCAAGATCTCGACTCGCTCCTTCCCGTCTTTCCCGGTGAAGGTACACTCGTGCTCCCTTAGTCTTATGTTTATCATCCCCTTGTTTCGTTCTAACCATTTTCTTGGTCAGGAGAGAGGACTATCCCCGTCCATCCCCCCTACCTGAGCAATGCAGGTCCGTCCAAAGGTCTCACCCTCGCCAGTATGGCGGCAGAGACGGCGAAGGAATCGCTGACCCCCACCCCCAAGAAAAGACCCGGAGATGAGGTCGCTCCTTCTCGGCACAGTCCCAAGAAAAAGATCAAGAAGGTGGTGTCGCTCCCGAAAGGGAAAAAGGGAACTGCTCCAAAGGAAAGGAAAGAGATGTCAGGATCTCTAACCCCCATCTCAGTGGAAGAATCGCAATCGCCTCGCCCCCAAGCCGTCTCGCCCTCTCGCGAGACGGCACTACTCGACCGAACCGCCACCACTTCAGCTCAATCTGCCGAGCTTCCTCCTCGCGAAACGGGCTCCTCCAGTCGTCCACCCCCTTCCTCGCATCAAAACTATAATATGGGGCATGTGGTAAAAGACAATGCCGGCGACCCGGTCCTACTGTGGGAAAAGGACTCGAACTGAGTGTCGGTGTCCACTCTCCTTCCCTCCTGGAAGGAGCAGGACCCTCCCTCCAGCCACGACTTCTCCCTCGGCTATGGGCTCTATGGCGGCCTTGGGACTGAGCCCTTTGACAACGAGTCGTCGTGAGACCTCGTCTTGAAGACCGCCCAAGCCCAATTTCGCGTCATGGAGGTCTCACACCGAGTCTCGCGTGCCTCGTTTTCAACAATAAGAAGTGGAAGGAAGCCGAGACAGGTCTGACAGCAGAGCGAGAGAAGTCTGATGATCTCGAGAAGAAGCTGGCGGCCGCTGACAATCTTCTCGCCCAAAGCCAGGGTAGTGTGGTAAGACTTTTAACTGTCCTTTGCCAGTTTCACACCTTGCTAGTTTCACTCTCGTGTAAATTTTTGTTAACCGATAGCCTTCTCGCAGGATGCCGAGACGGACGAGCGGATGTGTTCGCGCATAGCGGCTTTGGAGGAGGAGAATAGAAATTTAAAGGCTCAGAACGCCGGCCTTCTGGACAGCACCCAGCTTCACTCTCATCCGGATCCGCTCCAAGCACCCCCGCCCACTCATTATTCTTTGGACGAGGTCGACGACCTTTGCCGAGAAGCCAATATCAAGACGGCCGAACTTGTTTTGAAGATGATGGAGCTGGGGGTGGTTAAAGAAGATGTCGAGACAGTCACCGCCCGCGACCTGGTCCCCCAGCTTTATTGCGAGACGGAAGAAGGTTCTACTTCCAGTGAAGAGGAGTGAAGGGGCGTCAGCCGGGCCCGAGACCTCCCCCCCCCCCTTTTTTACTTTTACTTGTACACTTATTTCTTGAAGCATCGAAATGCTCTTTCATGGGAGAGTCTCCCTCTTTTTTTTGTAATGAACATAAAAACTTTTGTTACACCTCGCTCTGTGTTCTTTTTCCCTTTGTTTCTTTTTACTTTATTCATTGTGGATAACCCTCTGCTCTATTTATACTCGCGAGGTAAAGCTCCCAGCCATCTCGCTTAAGAATCAGTTTAGGGCGTGAGTCGTTAGTCTTCTTCTCGCCTTCTCCGTGCGCGAGACCATTTGGTCTTTTGTCCTCGCTTCGCCCCGAGACCAATCCAGCGCGAGTAGACCCAGGAGATCAGTTCGCTTTTGTGAGAAGTCATCCCTCTTTAACCTTTTGTGTGAGGCCTGCCCTTTGCCAGCAAGCGCATGCTCGCTATAGGCGAGATCCTCTATGCCGAGCGGTGGTTGGGAATATCCATCCTCATTTACATCTCACCAATCTCTCCTACTCAAGAGTTTTTCGTTCTGTAAACCTTCTGCGTTCTCTGATACGTTTAGGTATTTTTTTTGAGGTAATCTTATCACTTGTCTTGCCACCGAGTGAACCTACAGCCCTACCAGCTTGGTGGGAGCCTGGTCAGCGGGTCTGCTCGGAGTCTCCCCTCCAAACAATCTCCAACTATCGAGTGAGCCTACAGCACTGCCAGTTAGGTGAGAGCCTGGTCAGCGGGTCTGCTTGGGGTATCCCCTCCAAACAATCTTCAACCACCGAGTGAGCCTACAGCCCTGCAAGCTAGGTGAGAGCCTGGTCAGCGGGTCTGCTCGGGGTCTCCTCTCCAAGCAACCTCCAACCACCAAGTGAGCCTACAGTTCTGCCAGCTAGGTGAGAGCCTGGTCAGTGGATCTGCTCGGGGTCTCCTCTCCAAACAATCTCCAACCATCGAGTGAGCCTACAACCCTGCCAGCTAGGTGAGAGTCTGGTCAGCGGGTCTGCTCGGGGTCTCCTCTCCAAGCAACATCCAACCACCGAGTGAGCCTACAGTCCTGTCAGCTAGGCGAGAGTCTGCTCAGCGGGTCTGCTCGGGGTCTCGGTGCCGCCCAAAATCACAAACACTTCGAAACCTGTAAAGAAACAACCTTTAGAATAACTATCATGATAAAACATACAATCTTACCCATGTTAAGGATAAAAATGCTTCAGGTCATTGCCCCTCCATGCGTGACTCATGGATACCCCTTCCACATTCTGGAGGTGGTATCCCCCTAACCCCAGGACTTTTTCCACAATGTAAGGCTCATCCCAATAGGGGTTGAGTTTACCCACAGGGGCCGATCTTCCAGCAGCGTCAACTTTCTTTAGGACTGGATCTCCTTCGGCGAATTTTTTGATCCATACGTGTTTGTCAAAGTACTTTGTCATTCGTCGCTTGACCTCCTATTGCATGACGGCGGCCACGTCGCGAAGTTCCTCCACCATGTCCAATGAGAGTCGTAACTCCTTATTTCCTTCCCTCCATGCCTCGCCTCCTTTGTCTGCGGCCACAACCCGTGGGGATTGGACCTCGAACTCCACGGGTAGAACTGCCTCACACCCATGCGAGAGTTTGAAGGGGGTTTCGCCAGTGGACGTGTTTGGGGTTGTTCGCAGAGCCCACAACACCGAGGGGAATTGCTCCACTCAACTCCCCCTCAAGTTCTTCACCTTCTTCTTGAGCAAATTCACTATGATTTTGTTCGTCGTCTCCACCTGGTCGTTGCTCCTGGGGTGGTGGACGGAGGCAAACCTGAGGTCGATTCCCAACTGAGTGCAGACGCTAATGAACTCCTCGCTTGCGAACTGTGGTTCATCGTCCGTGACAGTGGCTTGAGGCAACCCGTGCTTGACGATGATCTCTCCCCAAACAAAGTTCATGATGACCTGAGAGGTTACCTTGGCCAACGCCTTGACCTCCAGCCACTTCGAGAAGTAGTCGATCATAATCAAGAGGAACCTTCTCTGCTCGCTCGCCAAAGGAAACAGCCCAACTAGGTCCATCCCCCAAATGGCGAAAGGTCATGGCGCCGTGATGCTTCGAAGCCGTTGAGCGGGCAGGAGTTGGAGGGGGCGTAAAGCTGACACTTTTGGCACCTCCTAGCAAACTCTGCAGCATCCTTCCTTAGGGTGGGCCAGAAGTATCCCTGCCTGACCACTCTTCCTTCCAATGTTCTACCCCCCGAATGGCTATCACATTCTCCGGAGTGCACTTCTTCCAAAATTTTTGGTATCTCTTCCTCCGCCACACATCGCGCCAAAAGGCCCGATAGCATCTTCCGATGTAATCCCGCTTCATGCATAAGATAGTGAGCCGCTTTGTGCCGAAAGCCTTTTACCTCCTTGACCCCTTCGGGGAGGCTGCCTGTAGTGAAGAAGGTCACGAAGGGATCCACCCACGAGGGTCGTCGATCCACTTCCATCAACTCCCCCTCCTCGATTGCTGGATGAAATAGCTCGGTCAAGGTTCCCCCCCCCCCCTGTGGTCATGGAGGTGTCATAGGCATGCCCTGTCTTTTATTCAATATTCGGGTATTTTTATATTTAGTTCAAATATGTGAACTTAATGGCAATGTGTCATCATATAGGTCCCTATTTAAAAATCCCCTTGGGTCATAGAAAGCAAGAAGTAATTTTATTTTCCTCTCTTTAATTATCTTCTACATCATATGGTTATAATAGGTAGCTCGCCTCCCTCGAGCTTCCTGTCTAAGTGTCTAGGCAACCGCAGTTCCAGCTTCATTATATTTCGTAGTATCTCTGTCGTCCTTTATGCCTTCGACCACCTCTCCGGCGAGCTACCGACATGTTATGGTAGGCCCATAACACATATATTGGGGCTTACAATCAAATGATACTAAGAACGTTAGCAAATGATTTTAAGAATGTTAGCGAGGGTAAAGGAGAAGGTCATGAGAATTTGACCTTATTTTCAATTGGTGCGGTTTCAACCCAATCTTATCTGTCTTGTAATGGAGGACATTCCAAAGAATGGAAGGTGCATGGCCTTCAATTTCCAAGAGGTCATAATCTATTTGGACACGTGATAACAAAATTGTAGGGGACAACCTTATCCTGAGATTTTAACTGTATCTGATATAATTTATGAAGTAGCATGGCCTTCAGTTTCCAACTTAAAACTACATTGTTTATTAGAACTACGCATGTCAATTATGACACCGCTGCCTGGCTATTCTGCGTCCAATTCAAATTTTCTTCTAAATTAATTTATCCATTTATGGAAGAGGATTACTCTAGTGTAGATACCTAAGCCATTATGGAAAGGCCACATGGTTGTCTTAACTTGAGATATTGAAACTATAACATAGTTCAAAAGAGGAGAGAACTTTAAGAAATTATTTTCTAGCTAAGTAATAAAATGCACAAACTCAGATTTAACTTACTTGTTCACATCAGGATGATAGTTCCTTGCTAACTTCCGATAAGCTAAGCAAACAAAAAAGAGAGGCAATTGTGAGATTGGGACACGAGCATGGCTGTGGAAAGCAGCATAAGAAACAAGAAGACTCATTCTAAGACAAAAAGATGTTGTAGAGAAGCAGAAAACATAAGAAATGGTGCACAGAATTTAATTTCAGATTGCAGTAAAATACAACCGCTTGCAAAATATTAACAAAAAATGTAATATGAGGTTAAAAAAATCTAGAAAATGGATAAAAGACAGGTTATGATAAAGGTAGACCACCAAAGAGAGCATCTTGAGAGCGTGGATATGAGCAAGAGAGAGGAAAACATGGATGAACAATGACAAATAAAAAAGAAATATAAATGAAGCTGTAAGATAAGTGAAATCAAGGAAATCAAAAAAATAAAACCATTTGAAATCGTTGAATCTGATACTAATACAAGCCTTCGTTTGGGATCTCGTTCACACAGGATCGAGGGAGCAATCCCGTAGAGTAGAGAATCAGTGTTAGCCTTGCGAGATCCTCTTGAACCTATCTCGCCGGGAGAGAAACGACGGAGGATTGAGTAGAGAGATCGATCGACAGAGAATGATCGTACAGGCATCGGCGGAAAAGAGAGGAAGCGAACGGCTAGGGCATCGGGGGTGGGTTCCATGAGTTAGAGAGAGAGGAGAAATAGAGAGAGAGGAGAAATAGAGATAGAGAGAGATAGGAGAAACAGAGAGAGAGAGATTTGATTAATATTTTTCATGTCATTCAACCAAGCACACTGTTACGTGCCGAGGAGGATGCGCGTGTGAGCCGGCGATCTTAGGAGAGCGGATCCAGCGTGGAGAGGGGGGCGATCGGTGGCGGCGGCTGGTGCGGGCTAGGGCGCCGGATAAGAGAGAAGGGGGATGAGAAAGAGAGAGAGATTAGGTGAGAAAATAGATTAATTTCATCCTACCTCATTCCCAGCACAGCCAAACCAAATAAAGAGTTCCAAAGTAGCGGGCCCCCCGTTGGGCCTTAAACACGGGAATTGTTCAATATAAAATAACTTGAAATTGCGTAGCAAATATTTATAAAAATAACGCGCCAACTAGAGAGAGCCGTTCTCCCCTTGGGCCAAGTTGCAGCGGCGGCGGTAAACTCGTCCCCATCTCGCCGCGTCCTCGATCCCTTCGGTTGATGCCGGGTTCGTAACATCACCTTCCTCGTCGGAAGACAGCTTGTCCTCAAGCTGTGTCGGAAGCGCCACGAGTGGAGTGGGCGGTGGTTCCCCAACGAAGCGCTTGAGCTGGGAGACGTGAAAGACATTGTGGATGCGGGCGTCGTCAGGAAGCTGTAGTCGATACGCCACCTCGCCGATGCGTTGGGTGACTTGAAAGGGGCCGTAAAAACGTGGCCCGAGCTTGTGCGATCCGTCGGTGCGCCGGAGTGTAGCTTGGCGGTATGGTCGACGCTTGAGCCATACCCATTCGCCCACAGCATGGACTACATCCCGGTGGCCGCGATTGTACGATGCCTCCATGCGGTGTTGGGCTCGGAGGAGCTGTTTGCGGGCGGCGGACAGCAGAGCATCCCGGTTTTGGATTTGGTCATCCACGGTGGTCGTTGTCGCCATGCCTTGGTCGTATGTAGCCAGCTTGGGAGGATCGCGCCCGTAGATGAGGCGAAAGGGCGTAGTGCGGAGAGCGGAGTGGTAGGAGGTGTTGTAGCAATACTCG
This sequence comes from Platanthera guangdongensis, assembly GCA_039583875.1. Lineage (NCBI taxonomy): Eukaryota > Viridiplantae > Streptophyta > Magnoliopsida > Asparagales > Orchidaceae > Platanthera > Platanthera guangdongensis. The sequence continues at coordinate 119,094,183 of CM077164.1, forward strand.
ATCCATGGAAGCCATTGAACCTATTGCTTGGGGTGTGCGTCGGTGAGACAACGGAGGTACATCTCCACCGTCCGGTTGACGACCTCGGTTTGTCCGTCGGACTGAGGATGGTATGCGGAGGAGAACTGCAATTTGGTGCCGCTGAGGGTAAAGAGTTCCTTCCAAAAACGACTAGTGAACACCTTGTCTCGGTCCGAGACAATCGTCTCCGGTAGGCCATGTAGGCGAAAGATCTCTTGGAAGAAAATTTGTGTCACCCGCTCGGCCACGAGGGGCCGGCCAAGTGGTAGGAAGTGCGTTCCCTTGGAAAATCGGTCGACGACGACCATGAGGACCGTCTTGCCTTTGCTTCGGGGAAGGCCCTCGATGAAATCCATGGAAATATCGGCCCAAATTTGGGTCGGCACCGGTAATGGTTGGAGCAGCCCGGCGGGAAGGAGGTGGAGCCCCTTCTGTTGTTGACACACGGTGCACCGGGCAATAAAATCCTGGGTGCGGCGGCGAAGTCCCTTCCAATAAAAGGACGCGCGCACCCGGTGGAGGGTCTTGTGGACCCCCTCATGTGTCCGATCGTGGGCCTCGCGCACGATGGTTGCAATATGTGGCGATGTGGGCTCCAAGTAAATCCGATTCTTGTACAGAATGAGTCCGTCGCGCGCCGCCCACGAGGCCGGTAAGAGCCCCTCGTTCACCCGGCGAAGCAATTTGGTGAGGGACGGTGAGGCCACGATGTCGGCCCGAATGGCATCCTCCAACGGTGTTGTTGGCGAGGAGATGGCGCACACTATGGCGGACTCTGCGGAGGGGCGGCGTGAGAGAGAGTCGGCGGCCCGGTTGAGCGTGCCGGACTTAAATTCCATGATGAAATCAAAGCCCAAGAGCTTGCTCACCCATCGTTGTTGCGGGATAGTAGTCAAGCATTGTTCCAAGAGATACTTCAAGCTGAAGTGCTTGGTGCGGACGACAAAAGAGCGGCCCCATAAGTAGGGTCTTCAATTTTGGACGGCCTTGGCAAGGCCGATTAACTCCAGCTCGTAAGCGGGTAACCTCCGATGGTGTAGCGCGGTGCGACGGCTATAGTAGGCGATGGGATGTCCTTGTTGTTGTAGGACGGCTCCACATCCCAAGGCGGAAGCATCGCACTCAATGACAAAGAGCAATTGGAAATTTGGTAACTGCAAGACCGGGGCCGATACGAGTGCCGATTGGAGCGCTTCAAATGCCCCTTGTTCGGTGGTTGTCCACTGGAAATCCTTGCGGCGGAGGAGGGCCAACATAGGCTCGGCGATAGTGTTGTAGTTGCGGATGAAGCGCCTGTAGTAGCCCGTTAATCCGAGGAATGCCCGGATATCGTGTTGCGAGCGAGGTGTCAGCCAAGCGGCGATCCCTTGCAATTTCTCGGGGTCGGCGGAGACGCCATGTTGATGGACAATGTGGCCTAAATAGGCGACACTGGGCTGTCCAAAAGCGCATTTGGATGCCTTGAGCACGAGTCGGTGGCGCCGCAGTTGGAGGAGGACTTCACGGAGATGGAGAAGATGCTCCTCCCAAGACTTGTTGTAGATCAAGATGTCAAAGAAAACGAGTACAAATTTTTGGAGCATGGATTGAAATACCTCGTTCATGAGGGATTGGAAGGTTGCTGGTGCGTTAGTCAAGCCGAAAGGCATGACGAGGAATTCGAAATGCCCGTGATGTGTTCGGAAGGCAGTCTTTTCCACGTCCTCGGCCGCCATACGAACTTGATGGTATCCGGAGTATAGATCCAACTTAGAGAAGAATTGTGTGTCATGCAGTTCATCCAATAGCTCTTCGACCACCGAAATGGGAAATTTATCCTTGACCGTCTTAGCGTTGAGCTCGCGGTAATCCACGCAAAACCGCCATGTGTTGTCCTTCTTGCGCACAAGAAGCGCCGGGGATGAGAACGGGGATACACTTCGCCGAATAAGGCCCTTCTGGAGCATAGCCGAACATTGTTGTTCAATTTCGTCCTTCTGGAGGAATGGGTACCGGTAAGGGCGTACCACTACCGGTGCAGCCCCGGGGAGGAGGCATATGCGGTGGTCGTGTAGTCGGTGAGGCGGTAGTAACTCGGGAATGGTGAATGTATCGGCAAAGTCCCGAAGGAGCCGTTCAAGGTCGGTGGCGCCTTTATCCCGAGAAGTCCCCGAGTCGTGAATGAGGAAGGCGCTTGGCACGGCGGCGGGGGAGACACATTGCCACTCCATCCGTGTCGGGCCGTCGTACCAATGCATGGAGAGGTTGTTAAAATCCCATGTGATGGGTCCCAAAGTGCGGAGCCAACGCACTCCCAAAACGACGTCGAAGCCATCGAGGTCGACAACCAAGAGGTCGATGTCGAAGGTTCGGTTGTAAATAGTAAGGGATACCCCTCGACACAAGTCGGGGCACGCCATGCTATGGTCGTTGGCCACGGAGACTTGGAGGCGGGGTCTTGCGAGGATCGGCAGGTGCAAGTGGCTCGCGGTCTTGCGGCGGATGAAATTGTGTGTGCTTCCTGAGTCCAATAGGGCCGCAAGTGAGTGGCCGGCCAAGGCGATAGGGAGTTGCTTCCTGAGTCCCATGTGATACCTTTTATACTAGCATGTGCATTGACTGATGACCCGTCCTCACAGGTCATGATATTGTGATATCAAGTCATCACATGGGTACTTGTTATAAACAAGTTGTACTGGACAGACCCACCATGAGAATACTTTGTGGATTGTTATATAAACTTGTCACAAGTATGGCTCAAGTGGCAATAGTGTTTGTGGTCCTTTAACCTGAAGTCGCAACATTTATCGAGTGAAGAAGAGCGTGCTTTGATGCTATCAAAAGTCCAGTCTTAAGAAAGTTGGATAATAAAGGTGGTTATTGGGTACGTTACGAATCATTTGGATGTTTGTGTGTGAGCAGAGATGGGATTTGTCCTCCTTTATGACAGGAGTTGCATCCATGGGCCCCTTGATGAAATGGGACTGAGAAATACATGGTCATGCTTGGTTGAGTCAATATGTGATATTGGGCACACCAATTTCTGAAAGTCCATTCTAGATCAGGAAATTGGGATTGAACCATTATGAGGGTGACACGGTATATACCTCTAGTTCTATCCGGATGTAAGGTACGAAGGGACATGACAACATTGTAACATTGGTCACAATGGCTTTTGAGTTTAATAAACTCATACTGTTTGGGGAGCAATGATATATTGTTAGATGTCGCTCATTGTTTGTGAGGCCTTTGTTTGAAACTTTCAACATCAAGCGGGAGACTGTTGGTGTTACCATTGTGATCTGGAAGTGATCAAGCATGTGATCTCACTGTCAACTCAGTATGAGCCTATCAGGGTAGTACATAAGATTGTGGAGAAATTGAGAGATTGGATCTATATGGTATAGCTGATATGATGAGTTGAAAAGGACTTAAATATTATAAGACAAAAGCGTCGAGTGTGTCGAGACCACTCAACGCCTTCATCGAGTTAAGAGTTGACTCATCGAATAATGGCGTTGAGAGAGTTGAGTGTATTCAGCGATTCGTCGAGTCAAGGAGTTGATTCGTCAAGTATTGCACTAAAGCGTTGAGTGTGTAGAGTCCATTCAACGATTCGTCGAGTCAAAGTGTTGACTTGACTGATCTGAGTCTTAGGCGTTAAGTGTTTTGAGTTCACTCAACACCATTCGACGAATCTGGTCTTAGGCGTTGAGTGCTTTGAGTTCACTCAACGCCATTCGATGAATCTGACTTCAGGCATTGAGTGCGTTGAGTGCACTCAACGCCATGGCACAAAAAGCGTTGACAGCGTTGAGTCCATTCAACGCATTCGTTGATGTCAAGTGTTGATTCGGCTGAAGGTAGGCGTTGAGTTCGTCGTGTATCCTATGGAAACTCGACGATTCATCGAGTATATGATGATACTCGACGATTCATCATGTATGTTGTAGATACTCGACGATTCATCGAGACAAGGGTTGTCTGGCTGAATTTCTGGATTCTAAGTTTTTGGGTCTGCGGATAGCAGCAGAGCTGTTCTATTTATCTGTTGGAGTATAAATAGATGTTTTAGGGTTTCTATGCTCGACGTGATATTCTATCTAAGCACACGAGCAGTTACTGTGCGAAAGACTGAAACCCTACAAAGCTGACGGAAGTCGTTCCGCCATCGCCGTCGCCGATCCCGATCCCGATCCCGGCGAGTGTCGTTGTCGCCGCTCCTCTAACATATATAGCAGTCTGTGGAGACGCTGAGTGTCCTCTCCCGACCAAGTGCTTGTTAGACAAGTGGTTGTAGGTTCTCCCGATCGTGTGGACTATTTGTAGAGGCGCGGATACAATTTCTGCGCTCGCAACTCAAGCCGCCAGTGGCCGGCTGAAATTTTCTGGAGCATCTTGGTTGAGTATATACTCAATCCCACAGAGGTAATTTTAATTACAGCATGTTTTACTTCTTGATTCATGAATATCGCCAGATCCGAATTTTTGGGGTTTTCTTGTTCTCTATTTGCGCTGTGCGCACAACTGTTGTGTCGTCTTGTAAAACCCAACATAGCGATCAATGCAGGAGGCAGCGCAGCAGGATGAGTGATACCGGGCTCGGTAGGAGGCAGCGGGCTTAGCGATCACTATAGGAGGAAGTGGTTAGTGATCACTGCAGGAGGTAGCGGGCTCAACGGTCACTGCAGGCACAGCAGGAGGCGGCGGACACAGAGGAGAGCGGAGAACACTGAGGGCATAACAGATGTTGCGGGCTCTACTAGAAGAGCGCACAGAGGACGTTGGGCGGGCTCTGCGGCCTGAGGAAGAAGCCACAAAGAAGCGAGCACAGCGAGCTGAAAGAGAAGTAGCGATCAAGCATTGCAGAGAGGTCGTGGCTACGCAGCGCAGAGAGCTGAGGGAGAAGTCGCGGTCATGCGTTGCAGCGGTCACGATGCACAGGAGGCGGCCGGCGAGAACCGCAAAGCAAGCCAACAAAGGCAGGGGAAACCAGGCCAAACAGAGAGAGAGAGATGGTGCAGTAACCGTGAGCTCTGCATGGTGACAGAGAGGAGTTCGCGAACAGTGGAAAAGGAAGGAAAGGCCAAGCCACGAGAGCAAAGGCTCAATTTAGCGAAAAACAAGGCAATCAGATCAGATAGCTCTGATATCATATAGAAAGACACAATAATTAAAGGAAAAATAAAATATTTCATTATTTCCTATCAAAGAAACTTGATTGCAACAAGAGTACACACATATTTATAGGGAGGAGTTAACACTCAACTCCATCCTAAGATGTGAGACTAAACTCTAAACAGAAAATGGGACATCCAATGAGCCATTGGATGGGCCTTTATATAACTTATTTCCACAATTACTACAATATTGATACATAAGCAACAACAGAAAATTTGCAGAACAGAAAAAAGAACTTACCAGTTTTTATTTCAGATTTTGTGGCATTTTTGGAGACACCAAGTACAGAGTAGTAATCCTGCATGTATAAGAAATACCGCCATCTTGAATAAATCCCAAAAGTACAGGCCATACGTATCACTATATTCATTCAGTCATACAACAGCAGCATTTTCATTTCCCTATTTTGTGAATTACATTTAACAACCTCTAACCACATTAACTTCCTCTCAGTACCACCACCCCCCCCCCCCCCCTCCAAAAAATGGAGCTTATTTTATGATTTTTCAAATCCTCTCAATTATTCTCTATCACCAAACAAAAAATAGGCATTAAGGCATGGAACTATTTCCTCTAGTATAGCTACATAGCAAACTATCACCTAATCACTAAACTATTTACATTTTTTCATTATTTAAAATCCAAATTCAATTTTATATTTAAATTAATCCAAATAACATCTTTCTAAAATTTTCGTCTGATAGTTCTTTGAAATAATTTATACATCCCATTTAATGCCTTAGAAAAGTATATCCTCTTTGTAGAGAAAAGCTGAAACTTTTCAATACTTCTTCATTATCAAATACAATGAATGAATACAAATATATAGGAGGGAGAAAGGGAGAAGAGTCCACTATACAAGGTGTGGGACTTATGTATAAAGAGAAACAATAAAAGACTAAATGGGCCACAAACATGGACTTTTACATGGACTTTTCTAACACTCCCCCGCAAGCTGGAGCGTACAAGTCGTAGGCACCCAGCTTGGATAGGAACGGAAAAAATAGGGTACTCGGTAGGGATTTAGTGTGAAGATCAGCAACTTGTTCAGTGCCCGGAACATGCTTCAATTCTACCTTCTTCATTTTAACTTTCTCCCTAACGAAGTAGCAGTCCACTTCAATGTGTTTCGTTCTTTCATGGAAGACTGGATTCTTAGCTGTGTATAACAGCTTGACTGTCACATAGTAAGTTAGTAGGTGAAGGGAGCTTTACTCCTAGACCATCGAGAAGACTTTCAGCCACGTAAGCTCAGAGACAACTGACGTCATCGACCAGTATTCAGCTTCAGCGTAATTAGCATCTAAATATGCAACCAATGTGGGAGTAGAAGAAGAGGTCTTGTATACCAGCCCTTGACCCGGGGTTGTTTTTAGATATCTTAACATGCACTCGACGGCCTATAAATGAGACATCCAAGGAGCATGCATAAACCGGCTAACCACCCCAATAGCAATGGATATGTCCGGTCTCGTGACCGTTAGATAAATAAGTTTTCCAACGAGTCGATGATAGTATTCTGGATTTGAAAGAAGAAGATCTGCATCAGAAGCATGTGCGCCCAGCTTGTGATTGACATCCATCGGGATGTTAATCGGCTTGCATCCAGAATAGCCAGCATCCTAAAGAAGGTCGAGACAGTATTTCCGTTGAGGACAAGTCCATCAGGACGTCTTGTGATCTCAATACCAAAGAAGTATCGAAGGTTCCTCAGATCTTTTGTTTGAAAAACAAAACTAAGATATTGTTTGACCGCTTGTATTCCCTTTGCATCGTCTCCTGTAATTAGGATGTCATCGACATATACCAAAAGAATAACTGTTCCTGTAGTCCGATGTCGAGTGAATAGAGAGAAGTTTGTCGAGCTCCGAGTAAAGCCAACCTCCCGAACAACCTTACTGAACTTATCAAATCATGCTCGAGGGGATTGTTTGAGACCATAAATAAACTTCTTATGGTGACAAACTCGGGACTTCCCCATGGACTCAAACCCGGGCGGTTGTTGCTTGTAGACCGTTTCTTGTAGGTCACCATTTAGAAACGCATTCTTGATATCCAGCTGATGTAAGGGCCAGTGGCGATGCACAGCCACGGACTAAAGGGCATGAACTGTGTTTAGCTTGGCCACTGGAGAGAACGTTTTCTCATAATCGAGACTTTGTTGTTGAGTAAAGCCATGAACCACCAGTCGGACTTTAAGACGGTCAATTGTATCATTAGGAGCATGCTTGATGACAAAGACTCATTTACAACCAATAGTAGTGTGTCCTGGAGGAAGGGGAACCAGATCCCATGTCTGGTTAGCCCAGACGGCTGTCATTTTTTCATCCATGGCTGTCCGCCAGCCCGGATGTTGAAAAGACTCCTGCACAGAGTTAGGGACAAAAATAGAGGATAAAGAAGTAGCAAAGGTGTGAAGCGGCGGGTATAGGCGATGTAACGATACATAGTTTGCCATTGGATGAGCGGTGGAGACCGGTGCCGGATCAGCAGGTCGCAGAGTGTCATAGGTCGAAGCTGACTGCATCGTGGAGGAGCGAGGAGGGCGACGAGTATAAACACGGATAAGAGGGGGCTTGGGGAGAACGGGAGACGGGTCAGGGAGGAGCCGTGGTGGAAGAGAGGTAACTGGGATGACAGTTCTTGGGACGGATTGTGGTGGAAGAGGTGGGTTTGGGGCGGAGAAGAATGGTTGATCTTCCCGGAAGGTAACATCAGCAGAAACTGTCAACTTGCGGGTAGTAGGAGAGTATCAGACATACCCTTTCTGAGTACGGGAATAACCGACGAACATGTGTTTGGCTGCCCGAGGATCCAACATGTCCGTGGACGGACCAAGTAGGTGAAAATAGCAGATACAACCGAAGATGCGAGGGGTGAGAGAGAATGGCGGAGTAGAGGGGAACAGGAGACTACACGGAGTAGCATTTTGAAGGACGGGGGAAGGGAGACGGTTAATGAGATAGCATGTCGTCGACAGTGCAAAGTTCTAGTAAGCCTTGGGCACCTGCATTTAAATCATGAGCGAGCGAGCAACGTCGAGAAGATGTCGATTTTTACGTTCAGCAACACCGTTTTGTTGCGGGGTGTAGGCACAGGACGTCTGGTGAATAATTTCAAATTCAGAGCATAGATTAGCAAACTCATGACTAGTGTACTCGCGAGCATTATCCGTCCGGAGAGTTTTTATTGGTTCGGAAAACTGTGTGCGAGTTTCAAGAACGAAAGCCCGAAACACGCAGGGAAGCTCGGAGCGATCACGACGTAAGTATAGTCATGCCAGTCGAGAATAATCATCAATAAAGGTGATAAAATAACGATAACCAGATACACTAGTAATTTTATACGGGTCCTAAACATCAGAATGTACTAAAACAAAATGAGCAGAGCTCCGAGTACAATGAGGAGGAAAAGAAGAACGGTGTTGTTTGCCCAAAATACATGAATCACACTTAAAAACAGGAAGAGAGATCTCTGGAACAGCCTTCTGGAGGACGGGAAGAGGAGCATGCCCAAGACGCCGATGTCAATCAACAGAGGTGATGGACGAGAGGATGGTAGGAGGAACATCAAGAAGGTAGAGCCGATTTTGCAGTCGTCATTTACCAATAATACTCTGTGTCCATCGATATTGCATCAGAAAAGAAGGTGTGAATGTGACAGAGCAATCCAAATCGACAGTAAGGCGACTGACATAAAGTAAATTAAACAGAGAGTCCGGGACATGAAGAGCTTAGCGGAGAGAGAGAGAGGAATTGAGGAGGATATCAGCGGAGCCGGAGACAGGAACGGTGTCATCATTGACCACTGTGATACACTTAGGATGCGGAGAATCCAAGTATTGATGTGGCTTCAGCGAGGTGATATGGTGAGTAGCACCTGAATCCACTATCCAGCGTGGACTAGTAGAGAGACAAGCGATACCTTCATTGGAGATGGAGGCAGCGGAGGCAGGCGGGCGGCTGAGCATGCCGTGAAGTTGCTGGAGCTGAAGGCGAACTTCTTCAAGGTCAGCACGAGTGGCAGAGGGGCTGTCAGCCGCAACAGACGCAATCGGACGAGGAGAAATACCATGTATGCGGTAACAGGTCGCCTCAAGGTGTCCGTCCTTACCGCAGAAGGAACACTTAGGACGTGGTCGGCCACCACGACCCCTTCCTCGAAAGCCTAAACACCCTCCACAGGCAGGAGGAGGGAGAGGTAGTAATGGCGTAGAAGTTTGCTAAAGGAGGGCCGGCGAGGGGGGTCAAGTAGTATCAGGAGGTGGTGATACTTTGAGCAGCATGGAGCACACATCAGAGAGTGAGGGGATAGCAGCAGAAGAGAGGATCTGATTCCGAACGCTCTGAAGATAAGGCGGGACACGAGCCATCATCATGGCAATACAGACGGCTTCCTTCTGAGCACGCTGGGCAGCGAGATCCGTAGTAGGGGGATGATGGTGGATCCAGGCTTCAGCCAATGTCTTAGCCCGACCAACAAAAGAGGTCAAGTCAGCAGCACCACCAGTGTCAAGAGCCTGAAGATCTGTGATGATGTCATATAGGTGCTGGAGACTGTCCTTGCTTGAGTATAGGGAATGGAGTTGTTCCCGCATCACCTTGGTCGTCTCATGATACATGGTCATGTGGTAAGGTTCATCATCAAGGGAGTTGAGAAAACACGTTTGAACACGTCCATCATGAGGAAGCCAGTCATCGGTAGGTGGAGAAGGAGGATCCTTAGTGAGATGCTGCAGAAGTCCCGTACACTGAAGAACCCGTCTGACAGAATACACTCATTCAATGAAGTTCTTCTTCCCAATGAGGGAAATGGTGGTGATCCTCAACTCATCACGCAGCTCCGGAGCAGGGAGTAATCGGGCTGGAGGAGGAGGTGCATGTTGCTCTAAAGAATCAATAGAGGACCCAATGGAGTGATAGCGGCAAGACAACAGCTAAGCGGAGACTAGACAAGGGGCAAGGTCGCAGCGGCAAAGCAGGACAGCGGCTAAGCGGTGACTAGACAAGGGGAAAGGTCGCAGCAGCAAAGCAGGAGAACCGGACAGACACAAGTCGCACAATGCGATTAGTGAAGTCGGCAAGAGCAAGAGCAGAAGGCGCCCAGACCGCGTGGCTAGAGAGATCGGCAAGGCTGCGCGTCACGAATAGTTGGTAGGAGCAGGTGTCGCGAGCAGGAGCAAAGTCGAGCAAAGATCGCGGGGAGATCGCGACTAGCAAAGATCGCGGCGGCAGCGGCTAGCACGGGGAGACTGCGACGACTAGCAAAGATCGCGGCGGCAAGACAAGCACGCGGCGAGAAGACCGGAGGAGAGCAGGTCCCACCTGTCATAGGAAAGAGGGCTATAAGAGAGCCAAGAAAATGTGTAAGTGGAAGCCACGAGAGAGAGAGAAGCAGAAGTGGATAGACAAGGAGAAACCGTAGGGGGGCTGCGGTTAGAGGGGCAGGCGAGTTGTCGCTGATCCGAGAGAGAGAAGGAAACCGCAGACCACAGGTGGTTAGAAAAATTGAAACCGCAGGTTCGAACCTGGCTCTGATACCATGTAGAGAAAAGTTGAACCTTGTCTATAATTCTTCATTATCAAATACAATGTATGAATACATACATATAGAAGGAAGAAAGAGAGAAGACTAAATGGGGCTAATGTATAAAGAGAAACAATAAAAGACTAAATGGGCCACAAACATGGGCTTTTACATGTACTTTTCTAACACTATTCAATCACCACTAAATTTCATAATCAATGTCAAAAATTCTCGCTTTTCTTATATCATCATCATCACTATTATTAATATATCTTTTCCAGTAATATTTTAGATCAGTGTATTTTACTTTCATACATATTGCCTGAAAAATTAATAAATAAGTTTAAGCAAGCAAAATAGAATCTACATGTGATCAATAAAAGGAGCACCAAGTATTAACACTCACCGCAGCAGCTTTAACAGTAAGCCTAGCACCTCTTCGCTGGCAAATATTTTGTGGCAGACTAGTGTTAAAATACGAAGGGACTTTGGTCATGAAACCTGAATAAGTAGATGCCAAATATTTTTTCTGGGGCAGAGCACTGCACATAAACCTTAAGAATTAGGTGAACAAGAAAAGATTATTTTAAATAAGAGTATGGTAATCTTTCCCAAATCTATTAACTTGGGGGGAAATTCACATTTGGAAATCATTTCATTGAAGTTTTTATACATTTGCATGAAAAGCAATATCTGGAATAGCATAAGCCTCTAAAAAATGGATATCTGCCAATATTTCAGATAGATCCAAATAATATTAATAAATAGACCTAGTATCAAATTAAAATTTAAAATTTTATGTTCTTACATTTAGGAACTTAAAAGAAATATATCAAAAATGTAATAGAAAAATTAAATAATAAAAGTTCAGTTATTTGGACGATAATCCATACAAATTGGTCTTTACAAAATTGTGCATCATTATGATCACAAATTGAACTCTAAAATGAAAAACAGCACAAATATGGAATCTACGCGGACATTAAAATGATCCTTCAAAGTAACTTGATCTTTACTGTAAGAAATCTGTTAGAAAAGACATTGCAATTTGCAAAGGCCCGGCTAATGGCTCATTTAGTGTTTCTTTTTCTCTTGTATTAGTCCCACATCATGTATATGGGACTCCTCTCTCCTTCTCCCACCTATATATATGTACACATACATTGTATTCATATACTGAATAAGGATATACAAGGTTTGCTGGGTTTCCTTAATTGATCATGCTCTTTTCTACATGGTATCAGAGCCACCGGTCCTTTCTTGGGTGGTCTCTGATTTCTTAACCGCCACCCCTTGGGCGGTCTCCTCTTCTCTTCTTTCCAAGGGCTCGGCGAGTTACCTTCTTGCCGGAAAAAACTCTTCTATCCGCTCGGTCCTCGACGAGTTTATCTCTTTCCGTAGGCTCGGCGAGCTAGCTCCTTGCCGGATAGATTTTTTCTATCCGCTCGGTACTCGACGAGTTTCCCTCTTTCTCTCCTTCTAATTCTCATGTCTTTCTAGTGCCTCTATAGCCTCTGCTACTGGGACCCACCTCTCTGCCCTCCCGCGATTTGTTTTTGAATCTGTTGCAGTTTCCTCTTCTTAATCGCACGGGTTATCCCTTCTAACTGGGCCGGGTTGTCTTCTTACTCGCGCGCTTTACTTTCACTTCATCGCGCGGTTTGTCTATTCTAACCACTGCGGCTTCTCTTCTGGATCACTAGGTCTGTCTATTCGCGCGGTTTGCTCGCACAGCCTCTCGTGGTCGTCACTTCTGCTGCTCGCCCTAGTATCCTGCGGAGCATTGTTTTCATCATAATCAATGTGGTCTTATAGCTGCTTGGCACTGTCTGGCTTTTGTCGTTGTTTCTTGTTCTCTCTAGACGCTGCTCGTAACAGGCGGTCACCTTACTTGAGTTTTCTTCCGGCTTGCCCGTGTGTTGCGGACTGTTGGTCTGTGTCTCTAACTGCATCCTTCTCTCTTGCCGACTTCAACTTCTGTTGTGCAGCTTGATCTTCGCCTTTCTGGTCGTTGTTCTCTGGATGCATTGCTTGCCGCCTTCCCGCTGGGTGTGCTCGCTTGGTTGCTCGTGCGGTTTGTTCGCCTCGACCGGCTAGCCGTCCTGTTAACAGGCTGACCTCTTGCTCATTGATACTTCTACTGCTACCTCTTCTCCTGCTGCGGGGGCTACTACTGTTCCTGAACTCCGTGACGAGTTACGTATCACTCCCATCTCTCTGACAGGAAAGAAAAACTTTGTTGAGTTGGTGCATTCGGTTCGTCGGGTTCTTCAATCAAAAGGATTTATGCATCACTTAACACAGGATGTTCCCTTTGTCCCTACTGATGACAGGCTTTGCAACGATGGGCGCGTTCAAGCATGGCTTCTCAACTCTCATGATAGTGAACCTTACCGCATGATCATGTATCACGAGACGGACAAAGCGATGTGGGATGAGTTTCATTCTCTTTACTCAGGCAAGGACAGTCTCCAACATCTGTATGACATCATTACTAGTCTTCGGATTCTTGACACCGGCGGTGCTACCGACTTAACCTCATGTGTTGCCCAGTCCAAGACACTGGTTGAAGCTTGGATTCAACATCAGCCACCGACTTTGGACCTCGCTGCCTAGTGCGCTCAAAAGGAAGCAGTCGATATTGTCATGATGATGGCTCAGGTCCCGCCTCATTTTCAGAGTGTCTGGGCTCAGATCCTCTCGTCTATTGTGACTCCGTCGTTCTCTGATGTGTGCTCCATGCTACTCAAAGTCTCACCACCTCCTGATACTACTGGACCTCCCTCCCCGGCCCTTCTCCAGCACTCATCTGCGTCATTACTACCTCTCCCTCCTCCTACTAATGGATGACGTTCAGGCTCTCGGGGACGGGGTCGTAGTGGCCGGCCGCGGCCTAAGTGTTCTTTCTGCGAAAAGGACAGACATCATGAGGCAACCTTGTCGGGAATTGTGTTATACAATGTTCCTCAAGATTTGAAGGCGCATCACCAATCATGCTAAGGAGCAAAATGTATTTGATGTGTGCTTTAGTTCATGCATGCAGGTAGTCCATGATTGGACAGGTGAAGAAAATGAGTTTGGTAGTAAACTCAAACTTCGTCGAACTCAGCTCAGAGTTCGTCGAACTCAGCTCGCTGATCGTCGAGCCCAACTCAACATTCAGTGGGTTAAGCTCAAGAGCTCAGGATTCAAAATTCGTCGAGCTCAGCTCGAAGTTCGTCGAACTCAAGTAACAGTTCGTCGAGCTCTGCTCCACGCTTGTCAAGCTAAAGCAAGGGAAAAATTAACTACGGCAAAAAGCGCTGAGACCGCTGAGAAGATCACAGTTCGTCGAGCTCAGTTCACAGTTCGTCGAGCTCAGGTTGCAGTTCGTCGAACTCAGCTCAACACTTGTCAAGCTGAAGCCAGAGTAAAATCGACTAAGGCAAAAAGCGTTGAGACCGCTGAGAAGATTAGAGTTCGTCAAGCTCAGCACACAGATCGTCGAACGCAGCTAAAAGCCAGAAAATCTATCCAAGGCAAAAGCGCTGAGACCGCTGAGAAGAAGGCGTTGAGACCGCTGAGACAACTGAGTCAGCTGAGAAGATAGCGTTGAGACCACTGAGACGGCTGAGACAGCTGGGAAGATAGCGTTGAGACTGCTGAAGACAGCTGAGAAGATAGCGTTGAGACCGCTGAGACAGCTGAGAAAATAGCGTTGAGACGGCTGAGACAGCAGAGACAAAATTGACTGGAAATTTTCTAAGTTCAGAAGCATTGAGTGAAGCAGATTCACTCAACGCTTCTAATAAAGCAGGAAGCGCTGAGACAGTTAAGAGGTAAATAGCTGAGACAAACCTAGCTGGATTTTTTCTAACTTCAGAAGCGTTGAGTGAAGCGGGTTCACTCAACGTTTCTAATGAAGAAAGAAGCGCTGAGACAGTTAAAAGCAAAAACCGCTTAGACAAATGCATGTCTCAGCTAATAATGAAAAACCGCTGAGACCGCTGGGACAAAACCGCTGAGACAAAGCCAGGGAAATTTCTAAGTCCAGAAGCGTTGAGAGCCAAGGATGATGGCGTTGAGTGTCTTAACATCACTCAACGCTTGATGGGATTCTGGAAAATTTTCTAAGTCTAGATGTTGATGACCACTGCTGACGTCATCAAAATCAAAATTGCAGGAAGCTGTTGCGGGAAAGCTGTTGCAGTGCCGAAAGATGTTTTGTCCCTTTCTGATGGAGATGGCGCTCACCAATCCTTGGTGGGCCCACATTCTATTGTGTCATTGATTCAAATCAATGCATATAAAAAGAAAACTGTAGAGGGATTAGGGTTAACGAATACTCGGGGATCAAACGCAAAAAATATATAAAGAGAAAAAGAAAGAGGCGGCTGGACATCTTCTTCCTCATCAAGCTTGAAAACTAAAGTCCAGCCAAGATAGTCTGAGGGCAGATAAAGATAGTTGAAGCACTTCAAAGTTCAGCAAGTTAGTTCTCATCAGAACAGTGTAGCTGATACATCTCTTCAGCAAGCCGATGGCTGCTTACCTGTGCAGCAGTAAAGTGTTAGCTGTAGAAGAAGGCTAATTCCTTCTACACCAAGTTGACTGGATTGATATTTGCTCAGTCCAGCAAGGTTTACTCAGAGATACTTCTCTGAGTCAGTTGTTCTATTTTCTTCAGCATCCTATTTTATTTCCTGTAGGATTCAGGTTTTCTGAATCTGAGTGTAGGGCACTTTGTGCCTGAGGTATGTGACAAATTTGTCACTGAGGTAGGAGCCCTGTTGTGGCACTGAGGTAGGATCCAATTGAGGATCTGAGTTGTAGGGCTTAAGTGTCTGAGGTAGGAGAGTGCTGCTCTCTGAGGTAGGATCCAAGTGTGGATCTGAGGTAGGGCTGTCCTCCCAGCCTGAGTGTAGGGCCTTGTGCCTGAGGTAGGTGACTGAAGAGTCACTGAGCTGTAGGTGACAAGATTGTCACTGAGATTGTAGGTCTTGGAGGAGGCTGAGTTGTAGGTACCTGAAAGGGTACTGAGTTGTAGGAGTGCTGCAGTACTCTGAGAGTAGGGCTGTGTGCCTGAAGCTGTAGGGCTGAAGAGCCTGCGTGTAGGCCTTAGAAATAAGGCTGAGGTAGGTGATCAGTGGATCACTGATCTGTAGAGTTCTGCAGAGCTCTGAGGTAGGAACCCTTGTTGTTCTGTGTTGGATTCTGTGAAGAAACTGTCTGTAAGGTTGAGGGCCTGAGGTCTAAGCTATGAGGAGCATAGTGAAGGAGTTTGTGCCGAGTCTAACAAATAAGTTGGATGGGTGGGAGGGAAAGTGGATGTACCTAATTGGGGAACCACTATAAATCCTGGTGTTTGCTGTGTGTGTTTGTTTTTTTATGATTGCAGGATTTAAAGACAAGCTATAAATAGAACAACTTGAAAACAGCAAAAGGTTTATTAAAAGCTCAAATACCTATTCACCCCCCTAGGTGATAACCTTCAGTTAAGTAACTTTCAAGTGGTATCAGAGGATGTTTACTCAAAAAGGATTTAACAATCTCGGTATACCTCCAAGTATAGTTAAAAGGGTTACACTTTTGGGTTCAAAAGAAAACCACAAGAATGGAGCTTCAAGTCTGCTGTAAGGAGAACTTTAAGATATGGAAAGAAAGGGTCAAGCAAATTATGGAAGCCTCTGATCCTAGGGTCCTTGCAACAGTTCAAGAAGGACCTTTCATCCTCATGAAGGTCTCAACATCAAATGCAAACATCCAGACTCCAAAGAGTTATGCAGAGATGTCTGAAGAAGAAATCAACTTTACATCTATGGATAAGAGGGCACAACATATCATGGTCAGTGTCATGGATGACTCAACCCTCATGAGAGTGGTTCACTGCAAGTCAGCCAAAGAAATGTGGGATTCTCTCACTGGCTATATGGAAGGGACAGAGAAAGTCAGTCTTTCTAACAGTGGTTCAGAGTCTGAAGATGAGAAGAAGAAGAAAAAGCATCACCATCACCACAAGGGCAAGAAGGAAGAAAAGTCATTTGTGGCTAAGAAGGAGAGAAGCTGGACAGATTCTTCATCCTTAGATTCTGAAGATAAAGAGGAAGAAGCTTATATAGGGTTGATATCTGTTGCTGCAGATCCAGGAGAAGAGGAGGAATATCCTGCTGCCAGGATAGAAATCAGGGCTCCTCTGTCACACTCAGACAGTGACAATGAGGAGGATGAAGAAAACTATGGATGTCATGGGTTGATGGCAATGTCTGCAGAAGAAAGAAGTCAGGAAGAATCAGAATCAATCAAGGTACAATCTCTCTCAAATTCTGCATCTTTCTCTGACTTTGAATCCAGTCCAGATACTGGTACATCTTCTTCATGTGATGAAGATTGCTATGAATCTGTGACTGATGTCAATCAATTGATTGACAAGTTTGGACTACTCCTAACTGCTCTAAAAAAGAGCAGAATACTTGTCAAAAGGCAAGCCAAGGAAATAGAGGTCCTAAAGTCTTATAAAACTCTCTATAACAATAAATCTATTGAGTTTTATAAGAAAAGTCATGAGTTGTCTGAGCTCAAGAAAAATCTTGAGTGTCAGACCATGCTTCTAGAAGAAAAGAAGAAGCACATTAAATATCTAGAACAAAAGTTCACAGAGAAATTGGGAATTGTGATTAACCTTTCTCAGTCACAGGGTCAGTTGTCAAAAGCTGCAACTTGTCAAGTCCCTGAGAACCTGGGTATTAACCACATTAATCATCATTTCAAATCTGATTTCCCTAATAAGAGGACAGTGTTTCAGAAGGCAAATACACCTTCTAAAACTGTCAAGTTTGCACCACTCCAGAAGGATCAATCAAATGTGTGCTCCACTAGTGGGGTGAAGGTGCATGATCCAAGAAAGAGTGACACTGTCCACTCTAGCCACAATGTTCAGGAGAAGATCTTTAGATTTGGATCCAAGTATCCTCTATCTAAGGAAATGAGAATGTCCACTAGATGGCAGGCTCCAAAAATACATCAGGCCCATTTTGGACCAGCTGTATTTAGTTTCTCAGCATCTTCACTCAGGAAGAAGGGGGCAGCATCATTCAATGCTCATCCAGCAAAGTCTGGTGTTGCTCACATCTCTCATGGACAGCAATTCTATACTGTCCTAAAGAGAAGATATAACATTCATAAATGTTGGTGTTGTGGAAAAATGAGTCACTTTGTCATTGATTGTTGGCATAACCAGAATGTGACTAGTGGACAGAAAGGTGCCCAGCCCAGCCAGAGAGTTGGGCAGATATTTTATGATGCTAACAAAAACCTAGGACTCAATTATCATTGGGTACCTGAGGGAAAATGAATTCTATTTTGCAGGATAGTCCAAGTACATGTGCAGTTAAGACTTGATATTTGGACAGTGTGTGTTTCAGGCAAATGACTGGAACAGGATAGTTGCTCCAGAAATATGCTCCAGAAAAAGCAACAAATTAAGGTTGAGGTTGTCAAGTAAGTAATCCTCAAAAACTAGAGGAAGCAAGTCTCAAGGTATGTCTCTCTCTCTTATATAGAGATTTAGTTTGCTATTTATTAAGTTATGTTAGTTGTGCTAAAGATGAATCTAATTAACTTATTAGCAAGCTTTAGAGGAAAACAATGCATAAATTGGGTGTCAATAGAACTGGCTCATTAACATGTTAGGTCCTCTACTATTCTACTTGACAATTTACTAAGTCAAGTAAATTGTTCAACCAATCAGTAAGGGAAACCACAAATTAAACATGTATGGAACTAATAAAAGAAAACTGAAGGATATAGTAAAAGCACTAAGTGCCCTGTATCATAACAGGAATCGTTGAGTAAGCCGTAGAATCTAAAATATTTAATTTAATAGTCAAATGAAAAATTTAATTAAATTAATTAAATCTTTTCATTACATATATAAAGGCGACAAGAAACGAAAAGCCACATCGCTCACTAAAACCTTAACCCTAGCCGTCGAGACCGAAACCGTCTCAGCGTCTTGTCGCTCTGTTACAATGGCGTCAAATATCATCAAGGAGCTTCAGGATGGATACGAAATAGTGAGGGATGGATTCAATCATGCCTCTCTTGAGATTAAAGCCGTGTTAAGGATGATTGAGGTCGCAGGCTTGGAATACACCCTTTCTGAACCCTCAACCATTCTTAGAAATGAGATTGTGGAATTCTTCTCAAACATTAAGATGTCCCTATCTCAAAACTCTCTTAGATCTAAGATTGAAGGTATCAAAATAAAGATAAACCCTAAGTCTCCGTTCGTTAAGCGGGAATTGAGATTCAGGAATTGGAATTGACTTCAATTCCAATTCCCGCAGGAATTGGAATTGAAGTCAATTCCAATTCTGTTGTTCGGCTAAATGCAGGAATTCTGTCATCAGTATTGGAATTGATAATTCTGATGTTCGGTTGTATGTCTGATTTCAACGGTTGGAATTGAAATTTTAATTTTATAACATTAAAATCGAAAAAAAAATTTTAAAAAAACAACATCAACAAATAATGTCTCGCATCACCAAAGTTCACCAAATTAAAAACATAGTTTATGACATGACATAACATTGCAATATATTTGAATCCCAGAAAATCAACCCCGTAAATGTAAGTATAGCCAAGTCCTCCTGATTGGCAACGGCAAAGCCATAAACACGTCACTCTTGATGTCGTCGACACTCAACATATCGATAGTCTGTATGACCTCGTCCTCAGTCAGATCCGTGATAGCTGTCATGGCCGCATATATCATGTCTGCCCTTGAGATCGGATGTGTCGATTGAGAAGTAACACTGCTCTCGTGTTCCATGTTCCTCGCTATTGCTGAAACAGCATCTGCAATTATGTCTGTCGCTGCTGCTTTCTTCTTCTTCTTGATCTCTGGCTCGATCTCCTCGACCACATTATCGTCCACTGAAACGTCAATGTGGATCTCATTCATTGCCTCGGATGCAGTTGCAGCATTAGCTTCTGTAGCTCTATCAACCCCACATATCATAGCTAAGTCGCCCCAATTCACGATCACCTTGTTACGATAATGCTTTACTGTCGGGTGTGCCTACAAGTTTAGAGTTGAGTACACTTATTAAATTATAAATTGGCAGAAAATTTAAAGTTTATTTTTAACAGACAATAGTGCCTTAACATAATTCGCCCAAACATCTTTGTTGTCTACCTTCACTACATTGCGTTCCCAATCTCATCCAAATCCACTCGTATCTAGCATTGTCGATATCTCCTGGTATTATTTATTTCATATTTTTATTCGCCCCATTATCTTCTCCTTACTAATGTCGACGTTGCAAACCTTTTTTAATGCTTGAATTGTCGCTGTGTACGCGACACTTTTCCAACCACTAGCCGCTTTGTTCCCCAAATTTTGCTGCTCTAGGAGAGCAGTCGATAAAGCACAGTCCATCTGTGATGTCCAGGGAACATATGACCGTTCAATGGCCTTACCAGCTTTTCCCTTGCCTTTATCCATATAATTTTTGCAATTCAATCAAACATAAAAGGCAACAACATTATATTTTAAGTGTCACCATATGATTTTAAAAACAATAACAATAGCTTAAGTAGCATCATATGATTTAAAAAACAACGACATTACGCAACACTCTGGAGTCCGAAGATGAACTCTCTCAGCCAGGTAATACATAAACAAATTTCATGTTTGAGTCACATGCACTCATTACGTTTGTTGTAATCGTTTGCTTCATATTTCGATATCGACCTTGATCTTTGATTGGAACTGTTACTTCAATATGAGTCTCATCTATGGCGCCAATGCAATCCTATACATTATGTAATTAGGTATTAATATTGAATAAGCAGATAACATACACAAGACCTGTATAAAAGAGATAAAATTATCACGGGAAAATTATCTCATCTTTGTATTGTTGACGCATTCGGGAGCTTGATAAAATCAGGGGCTAACTTTAGAATTGCCCCTAACAGCACGCTGAAATGTCTGCTAACTGTATCAATTGAACGTAATAACGTTCCACCAACCGCTCGAAATTTTTTATTATGAGGTAAAATGTATAAAAAAAAGTGTTAACAGACTCTTTCACTGAAACGTTTCTTGTGTCTCTTAGTAATCCTCTTGCAACTAATATGGTGCATAGAGTTTCAAAGGAGTTTTTGTTCATTCGAATCTGATTAAAACAATTGATATTTGTTTCACTATGTAATCGGACAAACAACGTCCTTCTTAAAATTGTTTTGGCATCGGCCACTTCAAGATCCCTTCCAATCTTGGATTTCATCAAAACAACATAGGTTGCAGCAAGAGCTGCTGCCACTGCTGTTCTCCTACGTCTACGACGTCTTTGTAATTCATCCATCTACATATAAACGAACAAGTAGTTACAGTTCACTACAGTAGAAGCTTATGAATGGCATCAACATCCATAGTTTACTAGAATTCTCTATATTCAGGTAAAAACCTTTCCCCTATCTGGCACAAGTCATGAACCCTATATCTCTAACAAGTAGCTAATTTAAAAGAGATAAGATGATAAAAGAAATTTCATTTGAAATTTCTTGTAGGTACCCTGATGGGCGAAGGCAGAGTAAAAAGTGAAAGAAGTAGTCTTCTTCCAAACAGTAATCCCAGTAGAAGCATAAGTAACAAGATGATCAATTTAATTAAAACTTAGCATAAATCTGCGCACTTGAAAAGTAACAAGATGAATTGAACCCTTTCCAGATACCTAAAACCAGAAATTAAAACTTAGCATCAATCTGCGCACTTGAAAAGTTACCAGCCGGAGCAGGAGCGGCAGCGGGATCCGGCGACGGGAGCAGGAGCGGAAGCAGGATCCGGCGACGGGAGCAGGAGCGGCAGCAGGATCCGGCGACGGGAGCAGGAGCGGCAGCGGGATCCAGCGACGGGAGCAGGAGCGGCAGCGGGATCCAGCGACGGTAGAAGGAAGAGGAGCGGGATCGGAATCGCGAAGTCTGACCTAGCGAGGTCGGAAATGAATGTTGCGGGGTGAGCTTATACCAAATTCCGACCGAATTAGGTTTTATTTCTGATTCCCACGGATTTTTTGGCATACAGAACAGCTATAATTGGAATTGGTAAATGAATACCAATTCCAAAGGCCCAATTCTCGCTTAACGAACGGAGCCTAAGAGGTTAGGAAAGACACTTCATATCCCCTCTGTCAACCCTAGCGAGGAAGAAGAGCTCGTTGTCACGGACAGAGACAGTGCTCTCACATGGTGTGGATACAATGAGGCCAAATCTGGGTCTCTTAAAAGGAAATTCTTCAATCAGAGAGGAAAATTGCTAGCAGACATTGTAAGGAAAGTCATCATCTGCAAACCTGTATCACATAACATCATCTTCAGGTTCATGTTTAAAGTCATGACCAGAATTATACTAAATAGAAAGACCTCATGGACTTCTCTCATCTATCAGAGATTAGTAGAATGTATATCCTCTCCAAATATGGGAAGAATCATTTCTTTATACCTAGTGAACACCTATCCTGACACTTTCAAACAGGAACATGGGGTGAAGATTCACTACCTAAAAAGAATAGACATAAAAACTTTGGATAGATTCACTAGAGTCCTACCAATGAGCCAACTTTCAGGAATAAAGGACTCCTCCAAGGGTACATGGAAGAAATCTACTGAGTAAGGAAGAACTTTTAGCTCTGAACCAGAGCATGGATCATCCTCTCCAGCTGAGGCTGGTCAGCAGGTTGACTTATCACTCAGTCAATTCAACTCCAGGATGCTGCGGTGCATGTTGATAAAATCCATGCCAACCCAAAGTCAGGACAAGTGTCAAAGAATGCTGCTGAAGAAGAGGTTGTTGCAGAAGATGAGGCAGACATGGGTGATATTGATGGTATTGCAGCAAGTGAAGATATCCCTGCTGTAGAAGATAACAGGGAGTCTCCTGAGACTTTAGATACTTATCTTAATAAGTCAAGCCCAGAGAAGGATGCTCAGTCTGAGGGGGTGCATGATCAAATGGAGTTGACAGACTTGGATCAAGTTGTCAATATAATAGTTGAGTCTGCACCCACGATAGGTAAAACTCATTCCCTCTTAATTAATAATGTTAAAACAGCTTTAGCTAAGGAAATGTTTCCTTCTATATGTGTTATAGTTGAGGGGGAGCCTTCTCAGATCCCAGCCCAGAATGCTGAACCTCCTCCTATGAGTCATACTTCATCTACCCCCATCTCAAATGAGGAATTTCTAAATCAAATTAAAGCACTCATGGATGCTCAGACCACAACCCTCAAGTAGTATGTTGATCAATCAATTGCCAAACTGATGGATGAATTGTCAGCTAAAGTAAATGAAACTAAAGAAGAAATATCACACTTAAACAAACAGGTCACCACCTGCTTTGACAAGGCTGGAACTGCTGGACTCAAGCTGACCACCCTCATGTAATCTTTGGACACAAGCCAAAAACTCACTACAGCTGACATAAGATATGTCAAGAATTATGTCAGTGCAACTGATGAGCTGATCAAGGGTGCAGCAGACCATGTCAATCAGCATGTCACCAAGGTTGCTTTCCACTCCATGGAACAGGGAATTCTCTTGAGGAATGAACTGTATACTGATAATGAGAGAATACTCCAATCTTTATCAAACAAAACTGAAGCCAACACCTCATTACTGCAAAATACAATATCTGAAGAAGGCAAAAAGGGAGAGAGTATTCATGCTAAGGCAGCAGCACTCATTGAAGATCAAGCCTTCAATGTCATTCAAGGCACCAGGGTGGCACTACACCTGCCCCTCCTGGATAGAAAGAGACCAGAGGACCTAGACTTCCCTACACAAGACAGAATTGCACAGGATGCACAGCTTGCTGCCAGAAGAAAGAGAGAAGGAACTCAAATGACTGAAAAGTTCATGGCAAAGAGGAGAGCTGAGAACAGAGATGACACAGACTATGAACAGCTAAGTGAGGCCTCTGAATCCATCATTATCAATGTCTGGGTAAGACATGGACAAATCTTCTTCAACATGGATAGTGTATATCCTTTTGAGGAATGGATAAAACATTTGGAAATAAATTCTCTAAAGGAAAGAGTGTTCAAGGAGAATCTGGTAAATAAGAGCAACCCCAAGAAAATACCTTCCAGATATATTTCAAAACCGTTCCTTTACTTCAAGAGGCTGAAGAACAAAACTGATAACTTAAAGAAGACTGTTGCAACCAAGGATGTTGGTGAAAGTTCTTCAAAGAATAACTGATAAAAGACTGCAAGGCTTAAGTTTCTTTTATTCTGTCTGATTTATGTCTTGTAATGATCATCAACAGTGTAAAAATTTCAAATATTTATCAATGAAATTAATATGTTTTGGCTCTGTCCATATTGAGGTGATAAATCTGTAATGCAACTCTCTGTGTATATCAGTGATTGATAAATATGATATTCGTTCATAAAAATCATGTAATCACATGTATGCTGCTATTGTTTGGCTAAGTTAATGATTAAATTCATCTTGATCATAATGTTTACCTTGTTAATGATTAATAAAGCTTGTGTTGTTAATCATATCATCACATTGTAAATAATTGTTAATTAACTTGTACCTTTGATCTGTCAATCATAATGTTAAGACATCTCATCTAGGAGGAGTCTTCCTGTTCTGGGATGGCTAGTTGTCATGATAATGTTTCTTTGACCTGTCATGATATTTTTTTTGTTGTTGCACCTTAGCATGGATGTGTGTTCTGCCTTCTTCAAACAGGGGGAGATTGTTGATAATTGTGCCCTACAATGTTCCTCAGGATTTGAAAGGGCATCACCAATCATGCTAAGGAGCAAAATGTATTTCATGTGTGTTTTAGTTCATGCATGCAGGTAGTCCATGATTGGACAAGTGAAGAAAATGAGTTTGGTAGTAAACTCAAACTTCGTCGAACTCAGCTCAGAGTTCGTCGAACTCAGCTCGTTGATCGTCGAGTCGAACTCAACATTCTGTGGGTTAAGCTCAAGAGCTCAGGATTCAAAATTCGTCAAGCTCAGCTCGAAATTCGTCGAACTCAAGTTACAGTTCGTCGAGCTCTGCTCAACGCTTGTCAAGTTAAAGCAAGGGAAAAATTGGCTAAGGCAAAAAGAGCTGAGACCGCTGAGAAGATCACAGTTCGTCGAACTCAGTTTACAGTTCATCGAGCTCAGGTTGCAGTTCGTCGAGCTCAGCTCCACACTCGTCAAGCTGAAGACAGAGTAAAATCGACTAAGGCAAAAAGCGCTGAGACCGCTGAGAAGATTAGAGTTCGTCAAGCTCAGCACACAGATCGTCGAACGTAGCTAAAAGGCAGAAAATCTGTGTAAGGCAAAAGCGCTGAGACCGCTGAGAAGAAGGCATTGAGACAGCTGAGTCAGATGAGAAGATAGCGTTGAGACCATTGAGACAGCTGAGACAGCTGGGAAGATAGCGTTGAGACAACTGAAGACAGCTGAGAAGATAGCGTTGAGACCGCTGAGACAGCTGAGACAGCTGAGAAGATAGCATTGAGACAGCAGAGACAAAATTGGTTGGAAATTTTCTAAGTCCAGAAGCGTTGAGTGAAGCAGATTCACTCAACGCTTCTAATAAAGCAGGAAGCGGTGAGAAAGTCAAGAGGTAAATAGCTGAGACAAACCTATCTGGATTTTCTAAGTGCAGAAGCGTTGAGTGAAGCAGATTCACTCAACGCTTCTAATAAAGCAGGAAGCGCTGAGACAGTTAAAAGCAAAAACCGCAGACACCGCTGAGACAAAGGCATGTCTCGGCTAATAATGAAAAACCGCTGAGACCGCTGAGACAAAACCGCTGAGACAAAGCTAGGGAAATTTCTAAGTCCAGAAGCGCTGAGAGTCAAGGCTGATGGAGTTGAGTGTCTTAACATCACTCAACGCATGATGGGATTCTGGAAAATTTTCTAAGTCCAAATGTTGATGACCACTGCTGACGTCATCAAAGTCAAAATTGCAGGAAGCTGTTGCGGGAAAGCTGTTGCAGTGCCGAAAGATGTTTTGTTCATTTCTGATGGAGATAACGCTCACCAATCCTTAATGGGCCCACATTCTATTGTGTCATTGATTCAAATCAACACATAAAAAGGAAACTGTAAAGGGATTCGGGTTAACAAATACTCGGGGATCAAACGCAGAAAATATAGAAAGAGAAAAAGAAAGAGGCGGCTGGACATCTTCTTTCTCATCAAGCTTGAAAGCTAAAGTCCAGCCAAAATAGCCTGAGGGCAGATAAAGATAGCTGAAGCACTTCAAAGTTCAGCAAGTTAGTTCTCATCAAAACAGTATAGCTGATACATCTCTTCAGCAAGCCGATAGCTGCTTACATGTGCAGCAGTAAAGTGTTAGTTGTAGAAGAAGGCTAATTCCTTCTACAGCAAGTTGACTTGACTGATATCTACTCAGTCCAGCAAGGTTGACTCAGAGATACTTCTCTGAGTCAGTTGTTCTATTTTCTTCAACATCCTGTTTTATTTCCTGTAGGATTCAGGTTTCCTGAATCTGAGTGCATGGCACTGTGCCTGAGGTAGGTGACAAATTTGTCACTGAGGTAGGTGCCCTGTTGGGGCACTGAGGTAGGATCCAAGTGAGGATCTGAGTTGTAGGGCTTAAGTGCCTGAGGTAGGAGAGTGCTGCTATCTGAGGTAGGATCCAAGTGTGGATCTGAGGTAGGGCTGTCCTCTCAGCCTGAGTGTAGGGCCTTGTGCCTGAGGTAGGTGATTGAAGAGTCACTGTGTACAACCTCTGGCTCGCAGGAACAGTTCGGGCTCGAAAAGAGGGGAAGGTAAGGCAAGATGGACTCTCTGACAGAAGCCTACTCGCTGGCAAGTGGGTCCCAGGAAAAGGGCTCCTCGCCGGGTCAGGGCCGGCTCGCTAGGCGAGAGGGGCCCAGCGGTTCGGGCGAGAAGGGCCCAGTGACTCAGGAGAGAGCCTTTTTAGGCGAGACAGGCCCAGAGAGAGGACCAGTCGCGAGGCGAGGGCCAATCCGCTAGGCGAGACGAGCCCCATGGGTAGGAGCTCTCGCCCGCGAGACGGTGCTCTCGCCGAGCGCCGGTTCAGTGGTTGGTCAGGAACCGATTCAGTTGGAACCGATTCAGTTGGAAGGTGATTTTACGCTTTTGCCCTCGGTGGCCTGCATATAACCCTTCAGAACAGCGGAGTTTGCCTGTTGGAAGACCCGACCAAGGGTTTTTTGGTAATTTCAGGTCAGTTCAGTTTGGTTATTGGCAGTTCAAACTCAGAGGCTTATAAATATACCCATAGGGGTTCTTCAGAAGCAGCTTTTTCTCGGAACTTTAAAAGGGTTTCCAGTGCTTTTTGAGGAGCTCCAAGCCCAGCTTTTGGCTTTGGAGGGGAAGCTCTCAAAGATCTTCCGGGTAAGAGGTGGGACCTCCCTGCTGAGGCTTTGGGTCGGTTTCTGATCTTTTACAACCAGTCGGAGGTCAGAGCTTGGGACAAGTAGGTGTTGGCTACGCCCCTGATTTCGAACTTTCGTTGAGGTCAAATTTTGGTTTCAACACATTGAGCTGTAGGTGACAAGATTGTCACTGAGATTGTAGGCCATGGAGGAGGCTGAGCTGTAGGTACCTGAAAGGGTACTGAGTTGTAGGAGTGTTGCAGTACTCTGAGAGTAGGGTTGTGTGCCTGAAGCTGTAGGGCTGAAGAGTCTGAGTGTAGGCCTTAGAAATAAGGGTGAGGTAGGTGATCAGTGGATCACTGAGCTGTAGGAGTTCAGCAGAGCTCTGAGGTAGGAACCCTTGTGGTTCTAAGTTGGATTCTGTGAAAAATCTGTGTGTAAGGCTGAGTGTCTGAGCTGTAAGCTTTGAGGAGCATAGTGAAGGAGTTTGTGCCGAGTCCAACAAATAAGTTGGATAGGTGGGAGGGAAAGTGGATGTACCCAATTGGGGAACCACTATAAATCCTGGTGTTTGCTGTGTGTGCTTGTTTTTCTTTATGATTGCAGGATTTAAGGACAAGATCTAGATAGAACAACTTAAAAACAACAAAAAAATTATTAAAAACTCAAAGACCTATTCATCCTCTCCTCCCTCTAGGTGATTAGCTAACCTTCAGTTAAGTAACTTTCAGACCTGCTACCGCAAACATGGTCTTCCTCCGCGTCCGACTGCTTCTGTTGCTGCCCCCAGTCCCTCTGTCATTCGTGTTGATCTTGACGAAGACCGCCTCCAACTCCAGCAACTTCACGGGATGCTCAGTCATCCTCCTGCCTCTGTTGCCTCCATCTCTAATGAAGGTATCGCTTGTCTATCCACTAGTCCACACTGGATAGTGGATTCAAGTGTCACTCACCATATCAACTTGCTGAAGACACCTCAATACTTGGATTCTTCATATCTTAAGTGTATCATTGTGGCCAATGGCGTTACCGTTCCCATCTCTGGCTTTGCTGATATTTCTCTGAATTCCTTTATATCTCTCCGCTCAACTCTTCATGTCTCGGGCTTCCCGTTTAACCTTCTTTTTGTTAGTCGTCTCACTGCCAATTTGAATTGTTCTATCACATTCACCTCTACTTCAATTCTGATGCAGGATCGACAGACGCAGAGTATTAATGGTAAAGGACGACTGCAAAACGGGATTTACCTTCTTGATGTTTCTCCTATCATCCTCTCATCAGTCTCCTCCGTTGATTGACATCGGCGTCGTGGGCATGTGTAACACCCCAAATTTAAGGAACCAGAGCAGTTCGACGAAATTCTGGGATCGTCGAAGGCCGTTCGACGAAAGTCGGACTCTGGCCGTTCGACGAAAGTCGGACTCTGGCCGTTCGACGAAAGTCGGACTCTGGCCGTTCGACGAAAGTCGGACTCTGGCCGTTCGACGAAAGCCGAACTCTGGCCGTCGACAGTCGAGCTCTGGGCCATTCGTCGAGCAGAGGGCCATTCGTCAAACTCAGGGTCATTCGTCGAACTCAGGTTGTTCGACGAATTCTGAGCAGTTCGACTAACTTGCTGAAATGCGGGGTTTCGTAGATCGATTTCTTAGCCGTTTGATTTAACATCAAAGTTGATCCTGGACCCCAGGATCATCTGCCCAAAGGGCTTTAGTAGGGCTGAACGGTTCCCTCCCTCATTTGTTCTCATTTTGGAGTTGACTTAGGGTTTGAGAGTGAGAGTTCGGAGGAGGAAGAGAGGAGCTTTCACCGCCATTAACGGAGCTTCAGAGCTCCGATCGTCGTTCCGAGGTCAGATCCGTGGAGAGGACTTTGAGGCGCTCGTTTTCATCCGTGAAAATCATGTTTCCATGGCAAGGAAGAGAAGTCGTAAGGTAACGACATTTCTCCTCTCGGTTATAGGATGCGTGCATGGCATCTTTTCTTTTTCTTGATTTTATTTCAAGCATTTAGGCCCCAGATCTCTCAAATGGGAGGGGTTTGGGTTGTCATAGCTCAAGAGCAACCACCGAGTCGATTCTGTCCGTCCCGGGCATGATATTGCATTAGAAATCCGCTCCGCTAGTGGATTAGACATGGTGGGTGAAGACGTAGTCGCGACCGTTAGTCCGACTCGGTGATGTTGCATAGCGAGCCTTGAGGATTTTGCTAGAAATCTGTTGGGGCAAGATGTCGTTTGTGATGTATGTCTCTCTTATTTCACGCGAGTACGTGTAGTCGGTACCGGACAAGGTTAGCTCCGTGGTGACGGTAGATGGTTTTCTTGGAGCATGGGAATGTTACAGTACGAAAGGTGGATTAGGGTGATAAAGCTATGTGTTGTGATGTGTGAAGGCTTGACTTATCTCCGTGGTCAGCTGGCTAGCCCGTGACGTGAAAGTCATGCGTGGAGAGTGTCCCGGCGAGACAAGTCCCCTTTTGTGAAACTGACGAGAACGTCAAGCTTTGGGCAAGCCCGGGCAATGAAGCCAACGAGAGGGTGCGGTCCTGCGAGGGTTCTTAGCATCAGTTTGTTTGTTTGAATGGCGGAACCCTGACGTGAGAAGTCAGAGTTTGCAGGCAAGCCCGGGTTTTGAGACCCACCAGCGGGTGGGGCCTTGGCAACAGTTCCGAGTAGCGGCTTGAATGTAGTGTGGGGAAATTGGAAGTACCCAAGTGTTTGCGGCTTGAACGCCGAAAGGGAAAATGGAAGTACCTGATTGATGATGCGTGATGATATGTTAGATTCATACGCTCTAGGGTGACTTGGGTGAAACCCAGGTTTGCATACATGCTGCATAGTAGGCCCTTTTTTCTATACGTTCAACATAGAAACATGTTTATTGTGTGAGACATCCAACTTGTTTAACCGCTTTACATGTTTATGTACATTGCATATGAAGTGCTGACCTGCAGAGTGATGGAGTGCCCCGGGGTCCGCTAGAGACAGTCGGGAGGAGATGTGTTGATTACACAGTTGAGGTCAGCTTTTGCGGACCCACGTTACCATAAATTTTTACAGGGCAAGAATCGCAAGCAGGAGCAAGCTCGCCGGCCAAAAAGGCCTAAGCCACATGAAGTGAACCATTATCTGCTTATGTTTTGATGTTATGTTATGATCTTTGAGTTGTAATCTGGCTTGCATGTCGAGATAGCATAGGAGTGCTTTTGCACATTCATAGGATTGTTATTCAGTTTTGGACACTTGTTGTGTAAGGCCTTAAGGTCATTTTGATACTCCTGGATTGGTGGATAACTTCTAGTTTTGTTTGTTTGTTTCTGCTGTTTTATTCTGAGTTTTAAGTTGGGTAGACTTATATCATCTTTTAATGTTTAAGTAATGGCGTCTGTATGTTGTGGGGTCCCGGCCGTACCCATATTATACGGTCATTACAGGGGAGGTGTTACAATTTGGTATCAAAGCCAGGTTAGTGTCCAAGGTCAGATTTATCAGTCGATTTAACGTAATCGGATCGCGTAGAGAAGTTATCCACATAGGAGTATTGCGGTACCATGAGTGTCCTTGTGTTTGAGTCTTGCGAATAGAGACTGATTCGTGCTTACCTTGCTTTTGTTAAGGGTGCAAGCAACGAGGCAGGGACGTCAAGGCCACGAGAAGAGCCTTCGGCGAGCAGTGCTACTGCTCCAGGTCCGTTGGGCATGGGGGTAACCCCGGCCGATTTTTGTCGTATGCTTGCAGAAGCGATGGTAGCGGCCCAAGCTGCAGCTGCAGCTGCAGCGCAAGTTGTGGCACCTGCTGTGCAGGAGACGACTCTCATTGCTCGGGAGGCGACACCGGTCACACAGGGTGGAGGAGCCAGGCAAGCAGATCCTTTGGCTGAAAGAGTGGTTGTTGAGCTCGGAGAGCGGCAAATGAAGTATTTCTTAAGCTTCCATCCTCCAACGTTTAAGGGAGTCGGCATGCCGATCGATGCGGAGGATTGGTGGGCAAGGATTCAAGAACTTCTGAGGGCAGCAGAGACGTCAGAGAAAAAGAAATCTGAGTTTGTGACCTTCATGTTGGAAAGAGACGCTAAGTTGTGCTGGGTGAGTCATAGCAGTCGTCAGTTTCCTGGACGCACCCCGTCCATTGAAGAGTTCGGGAATGCTTTCTTACAAGTTTGGCCCTTCAGAGGCAGTTTGATGTCGCGGCCCCTCCGCCACTACTTGATGATGACCCGGTTGTCGAGGCACAACGACACAAAGATCTTAGGTGTCGTGATGATGCTGAAGGAAGACCGCGTTACAATCTCCGCCCGCGGCGTGCCAAATCCGCCGTGAATAATTAATTACGTTATTTCATGCACTTTTATTTTATATTGATGAATATAAAATTATTCCATGTTTGGATGATAATTTTATATTCATAAATGTTATGGAATTTTTATTTTTGGACATTTCATAGTTTGTGTTGTGTACTTAACCATACGGATGGATGAGATTACATCTCCATCATGGATGGTTAAGGGCTTGTTGTAACTCCTATGTGTTTGTAACTCCTATATAAGGAGACCTCTTTATGAGAATTAATAGAGAAGAAGAAGAAGAATTTGAATCCAAAGAAACTCCCTAGGAGAAATTCGGCAAAGGAGAGACTCCAAGCCGCCGGCCTTATGGTGTGAAGCCGCCCCCCTTGCTTCCTTCCTCCCCTCTTCGGTGCGACACCGGCATGGCTTCCTTCGGTGCGACTCCGAGGAAGAAGGATTGCAGCCCCATTCGGTGTGACGTCGGTGGTTCCGTGGAGAGAGTGAATCTCCCACCTATCTTGTGTGATTGATGTTCTTGGTTGGGTAATCTCTTCATCTTTAGTGATTCTTGCTTTGAGTTTGTGGAGGCTTTTGCGAACCGTCTTTTCCGTGATTTTAAAATACATCGTTTGCAAAATCTGATCCGGCTTCGTTGTTATTGAATCTCTTGTATTCCGGATTGGGAAGATCCGTTGTGGGAGCGAGACTTGGCCTAGCCTTGACTTGCTCTCCAAGATTGGAGCACTTTGTGTCAACAAGGGAATTAATCTCAACTGGAACTCAACCGTCATTTGAAGTTTGCCGCTGTTCCGAAATAAATTATTGCTGCGTTTGAAACGGCTCAAGTTGGTACAATAGATGCTTGTGTAGGTGCGGTGAGTTGTGAGCTTGTTGGAGAGGTAGGTCTTAAGGACGTTGTATCGAGTCCGGCTGGAATCTTCTATATTGATTTTATCATTCGGATTTGGGAGCCAACACGACCCCTTTTCGTTCGCTTTTGGTCGGAGCCCTCCTATCTTGCTTTTATGCTTTGTGACGATAGTTTCCGTTAGTGTAGTCGAGCACGTATCACGGTCTCCCCTACACCAATTTGGTATCAGAGGGAGGTTGTTTCAACTCTGACGTTGCAAACATTCTCGCTGCATTCCTGGTTGGTCAATCTAATCTTTAGAAAAACAAAAAAATTATTTTTGGTGGTCTGTCAATAGCGGGCTAAAATCTTTATTTTTCAGCGAAATTTCAAAAAACAAAATTTTAACGATCCACGTGTTCCTCGCATCGGGAATCTAAAAAAGTATCATATTTCCAATATAGCTTCAGCCCTAGGAAAAATCATCTTCCCAAGATTTTTCTAAACCTGAATGCGCACTAGGTTAGGATCGGAATACACGACACCGTCTACGTCTAGGATGGCTGCGAGTGAGCGTGGGGATCCCAACACCAAGGCCATAGCAGGGCTACGTAACGAAATTACGGAGCTTAGGAACATGTTAGCACAGATCCTACAAAATCAAGCAAGGCCACCCCCGCCACCCATTAATGTTGAGCAGCCCAACCGGCGCCAACAAACTCCTGACTCGGATTCCGATGAGGACTCTCCCCGAGTGCCCCCTCGAGAACACCGCCACGATCGTGCTTTCGATATTACTAGGGCCATTAAAATCGACGCCCCCACTTATGATGGCATGGGAGATCCCCAGATCTTCCTTACTTGGGTGGTGGATATGGAGTGCTACTTCGATTGGCACACCCTTACGGACAATAAAAAGGTTCAAGTTGCCAGGATGAAGCTAACGGGACGCGCCAAAACTTATTGGCTGAATGAAGAGCGTAGGCTAGGAACCGGGAATGGGGTCCCACTTATTGGATGGGCCGTGATGAAGAACTTGTTGACCGATCAGTACGTTCCCGTGTACCATCGGACACAGATGTTCGACGAGCTTGCCACTCTGCGGCAGGGCTCAAACTCGGTAGCTGAGTATATGGGAGAACTGAAAGACCGTATGGTGCGTTGTGATCTGAGGGAGATCCCCGAGGTCACCCTATCCAGATTTCGTAAGGGGCTTGATCCCGATATTCAGCGGAAGCTCTTACGATATGGTCATACGGATCTGAACACGACGTTCAATGCCGCCCTCGACATTGAAAAGCACTTAGCCTCTAAGGCTCACTCCCGTTATTCCCATGCGAAGGGAAAGTCCACAGCTGGAGCATCTTCCTCCACATATCCGGACAAAGGAAAGTTTCGGTCCACCGAGTCCAAGTCTGTCGTGATCACTGCTAGGAACGCTAAGAACCCTGCAAGTGAGTGTATCCCCATCGGGAAAGTTAGCAAGTCTAACGCTACATGTTACTCCTGCGGCATTCAAGGCCACTACGCCTTTGAATGCCCCGCGAAGACCAAAGCCATAGCCCTATTAGAGTCGACTACCGACCTTGCTGATTATGTATATGAGGCTGCTGAGGAGAGTGACCCAGAAGGGGTCCCAAGTGATTTAGAGGACGATCACCCCCTTATGGTGATGCGTTATATCTTGACCACTCCCCGTCCGTTAGATGACTGAAAGAGGACGAGTATATTTTCCCTGATCTTTAAGAGTGGCGAGAAGTTGTGCAAGTTGATCATTGATAGTGGCAGTTGTGTGAACGTCATCTCTGAGAATGACGTTACACGTATGCACTTGACTACGCAAACTCACCCGACTCCCTACCAAGTAGCTTGGATTAATAAGGTTACCGTCCCGGTCACCAAGCGATGCCTTGTACCCCTCTCGATCAAATCGTACACTGACGAGGTGTGGTGTGATGTCCTTCCTATGGACGCCTGCCACGTGTTGTTGGGCCGTCCTTGGCTTTATGACCGCGACGTGACACACTTTGGGAGATCCAACACGTACGAATTTAAATTTAATGGTAAGGTCATTACATTGAGGCCGACCGTCCCGAAGGAGCCGGTAGCTTTAGCTAAGGACACCACCGTTCCAGTCGAGAGGAAGACGTTGAATCTAGTGGGTCGAAAAGAATTTGTGAAGGATCCCTTTCTTGACGGGATGATGTACGCACTAGTTCTTATGAGTGCGAAAGGGGATTCGAGAGCATTGGACGATTTGGCTAAAGAGTTACGGGTATTGTTGGACGAATATAAGGACGTATACCCGGATGAGCTGCCTTCGGTGTTACCACCGCTGAGGAATATACAGCATGCGATAGACTTTATCCCTGGTTCCTCTTTACCGAACCAACCCCACTATAGGCTTCATCCCGCCGCCCATAAAGAGTTACAGACCCAGATCGAGGATTTGATGAAAAAGGGGTTCAGTAGGACTAGTATGAGTCCATGTGCGGTACCTGCCCTTCTTGCTCCCAAGAAGGATGGTACGTGGAGAATGTGTGTTGATAGCCGTGCTATCAACAAGATTACCATCAAATATAGATTTCCTATTCCGCGATTAGATGACCTCCTAGATGTCTTATCTGGCGCTACCATTTTTTCAAAGTTAGATTTGCGGAGTGGCTATCACCAGATCAGGATCCATGAGGGGGACGAATGGAAGACTGCGTTCAAGTCAAAGGATGGGTTATACGAGTGGCTTGTGATGCCCTTTGGGCTATCCAATGCCCCCAGTACTTTCTCCCGGATGATGACACATGTCTTTCAGCCTTACATGGGGAAGTTTGTGGTCGTCTATTTCGATGACATCTTAGTCTTTAGTACCACCACTGCTGAGCACGTCTCTCACATGAGGTCGGTTCTTTCCACCCTGCGGAAGGAAACCTTATTCCTTAATCTCAAGAAGTGCACATTCTATGTCACTGAAGTGGAGTTCTTAGGCTACATAGTCGGTTCGGAAGGCATTAGAGTTGACCCTAACAAGGTTAAAGTCATTAAGGATTGGCCCGAACCGACCACGTTACGAGAGGTGCGGAGTTTCCATGGGTTAGCTACTTTCTACCGCCGTTTCATTCGAGACTTTTGTAGCATTATGGCCCACATTAGTGATTGCATGAAGAAATGTGAGTTTACTTGGACGAAGTCCGCCACTATCGCTTTCCAACGCATTAAGGAGCTTATGACTGAGGCACCTGTCTTACGTCTACCTGACTTCACAAAGGTCTTTGAGCATACGTGTGACGCTTCTGGCGTGGGAATAAGAGATGTCTTGAGTCAGGAAGGACACCCTGTGAGTTATTTTAGTGAAAAGTTAGCGGGCGCCAAATTGAATTACTCAAATTACGATAGGGAGTTTTATGTCGTCATTAGATGTTTACACCATTAGAGGCACTATCTTCTCTCTAAAGAGTTTGTGATCCTCTCCGATCACGAAGCATTGCGGTTCATCAATGGCCAGCATAAAATCAGCCCGCGTCACGCTAAGTGGGTATCTTTCCTACAGGGTTACACTTTTAGTCTCAAACACCTTAAGGGAGCTGACAATCGAGTCGCGGATGCTCTTAGTCGCCTAACCATGTTACTCACCACTATGGAGGTTAATGTCGTAGGATTCGAGCGAATCAAGGATGAGTACGCCACATGCCCGGATTTTCAGGACGCATATCTGTCTGCCCAAGATAGCTCCCCCACGGTTATATCTGCGTTCGTCATTAAGGATGGCTATCTATTTAGACATGGGAAGTTGTGTATTCCGCAGTCATCGTTACGCCTCCATATCATCTGGGAATTGCATAGTGGAGGGTTGAGTGGCCACTTCGGCATGGACAAGACCATTACGCTAGTTGAGGAGAAATTCTATTGGCCAAAACTTAAGGCAATGGTGGGAAGGGTAGTTAGTAGTTGTCGTACCTGTCAGGTATCCAAGGGCACCAAAACCAATGTAGGATTATATACGCCCTTGCCTATACCTTCTACGCCATGGGAAGACGTGAGCATGGACTTTGTCTTAGGCCTACCAACTACTTTGCGTCATCACGACTCCATTCTTGTCGTTGTGGATAGGTTCTCTAAAATGACATACTTTATTCCGTGCGCTAGAACCAACGACGCATCTCATATTGCAAAATTGTATTTTAAAGAAGTAGTTAGTCACCGGGGAGTGCCGAAGACAATAGTCTCGGATAGAGATGTTAAGTATACGAGCTATTTCTGGAAAACACTTTGGGTCTTAATGGGTACCAAGTTATTGTTTTCCTCCGCCTATCACCCTCAGACCGATGGGCAAACGGAGGTGGTCAATCGGAGCTTGGGAAGCCTTCTTATATGCCTAGTGAGCGATCACAAAGTTACATGGGATCTTCTTCTTCCTCACGCCCAGTTGGCCTATAATAATTGCAAAAATCGTTCCACCGGTCTGTCTCCAAACGAGATTGTTCACGGGTACAAGGCCCCTGTGCCTCTTGACTTGGTTTTGTTGCCCCCAACATACAAGACAAGTCAGTTTGCACAATCCTTCGCCCAACATATTCATGACCTACATGCACGTATACGAGCTACCTTGACTGCTCAATACGAGTCTTATCAGACGCACGCTAATCTACATAGGAGGGTATCGCACTTCAAAGTCGGTGATTTAGTCCTAGTCCGGTTAGTTCCCGAACGCTTGCCATCTGGCACCGTTAAAAAGTTAGCACAAAAGCGCGCCGACCCT
Organism: Platanthera guangdongensis; assembly: GCA_039583875.1. NCBI lineage: Eukaryota > Viridiplantae > Streptophyta > Magnoliopsida > Asparagales > Orchidaceae > Platanthera > Platanthera guangdongensis. The sequence continues at coordinate 119,131,147 of CM077164.1, forward strand.
TTTCAGATTATAAAGAAGCTAGGTGACAACGCTTTCGTGTTGGATTTGCCAGCTGATTGGGGTATCTCCCCTATTTTTAATGTCTCGGATTTGACGCCGTTTGTTTCGCCTCCACTTGAGTTGAATTCTTTGTCGTCTTCTCCCTCCACTAAAATTTCTAATGGGTTGGGGAGTGGTAGTTCGGATGATCTCTCTCTTTTGGTCCCCGCAGGTATAACATCGGATGGTACGTTGCCTTCTTTTTTTCCTACTGCAAACATGTTTCCCAGGTTTCCCAAGACATTTCTCACTCCAGATATGATACTTGCTGCTGAGCCACTTACTACTCCTGATGGTGCTACCTACCGCTTCCTCATCCGTTGGCGTGACCGTCCCCCTTCAGACGACTCGTGGGTACCCGCGATAGAGCTTCAATGTTTGGATGTCGAGCTTCTCCGACGCTATCTCTCGGCCCACGCATCGGAGATACGTGATTTTGAGTGGGGGAGGATTGATGTCGCGGCCCCTCCGCCACTACTTGATGATGACCCGGTTGCCGAGGCACAACGACACAAAGATCTTAGGTGTCGTGATGATGCTGAAGGAAGACCGCGTTACAACCTCCGCCCGCGGCGTGCCAAATCCACCGTGAATAATTAATTACGTTATTTCATGCACTTTTATTTTATATTGATGAATATAAAATTATTCCATGTTTGGTTGATAATTTTATATTCATAAATGTTATGTAATTTTTATTTTTGGACATTTCATAGTTTGTGGTGTGTACTTAACCATACGGATGGATGAGATTACATCTCCATCATGGATGGTTAAGGGCTTGTTGTAACTCCTATGTGTTTGTAACTCCTATGTGTTTGTAACTCCTATATAAGGAGACCTCTTTATGAGAATTAATAGAGAAGAAGAAGAATTTGAATCCAAAGAAACTCCCTAGGAGAAATTCGGCCAAGGAGAGACTCCAAGCCGCCGGCCTTGTGGTGTGAAGCCGCCCCCCTTGCTTCCTTCCTCCCCTCTTCGGTGCGACGCCGGCGTGGCTTCCTTCGGTGCGACTCCGAGGAAGAAGGATTGCAGCCCCATTCGGTGTGACGTCGGTGGTTCCGTGGAGAGAGTGAATCTCCCACCTATCTTGTGTGATTGATGTTCTTGGTTGGGTAATCTCTTCATCTTTAGTGATTCTTGCTTTGAGTTTGTGGAGGCTTTTGCAAACCGTCTTTTCCGTGATTTTAAAATACATCGCTTGCAAAATCTGATCTGGTTTCGTTGTTATTGAATCTCTTGTATTCCGGATTGGGTAGATCCGTTGTGGGAGCGAGACTTGGCCTAGCCTTGACTTGCTCTCCAAGATTGGAGCACTTTGTGTCAACAAGGGAATTAATCTCAACTGGAACTCGACCGCCATTTGAAGTTTGTCGCTGTTCCGAAATAAATTATTGCTGCGTTTGAAACGGCTCAAGTTGGTACAATAGATGCTTGTGTAGGTGCGGTGAGTTGTGTGCTTGTTGGAGAGGTAGGTCTTAAGGACGTTGTATCGAGTCCGGCTGGAATCTTCTATATTGATTTTATCATTCGGATATGGGAGCCAACCCGACCCCTTTTCGTTCGCTTTTGGTCGGAATCCTCCTATCTTGCTTTTATGCTTTGTGACGATAGTTTCCGTTAGTATAGTCGAGCACGTATTACGGTCTCCCCTACACCACAGTTTCTGCACTTGGTGCAGCGGGACAAGACGGTTGACGAGTATGTTCAGAAGTTCACTCGTTTGGGTCGTTATGCTGGGACGACCATGGTCGGCGATAAGGAGAGGGACAACCTCTTCTATCATGGGCTGAGGGAGAATCTGAGACAACCCCTCATATCTATGAAGAATGTTGGTTTCAATGAGTTGGTTGAGCCTGCCAGAACGTTGGAAAGCGATATGGAGCAAACCCAACGTCGTAAGGGGTTTGCAGTCAAGCAGGGAGAAGGGAAGCCTTCTCAATCGCAAGGGAGGTCTGAGGGGAACAGGTGGAAGAAGAAGGCTCATCCTTTCAAGCCTGGAGAGAAAAGTAACATAACGTCTGGAGTGTCTCGCTTCAAGGGACCACCGTCGTGCTTTAAGTGTGGCAAGCCAGGCCGCATAACTCGTTTCTGTACTGAGGGTGGTGTTGAGCAGGAGCCAAGACAGGAGCAGTCCGTGCGGTCCGGCCACAGCACCGCGGAAAAAGAAAAGATGGCGGAGTCTAGCGCTTCTCGTTTCCAACCCATAAAGCCAATGGCTTATAACCTTGGGCAACAGGAAGCGATCCGCCAACCCGATGTGGTGACATGTATGAAAGTTTAAGTTAACATTTTCTTTTGGACTTTCAAGACCGTTTACGTTTGTTGCCTATGTTTTAGGCTTTGTGTTAGTTTCTGGATACCCCGCTAGGGTATTATTTGATACGGGAGTGTCGCACTCTTTTCTTGCGGAAAGCATTATCCGGAGGATTGGAGTTGAGCCATTCTCGGCGGACGCAGAGCTAAAGGTGTGCATGCTGAATGGGTCATCCATGACTACCGGGGCGAAGGGGCGCATTTGTTGGAGTCTGGACGGAGATGACTTCACGTTGCTAGCGGTGATTCTACCATTGGTTGAGTTCGATTTAATATTGGGAATGAACTGGCTTGCAGAGCCGTGTGCCAGTATTGACTGTCTATCTAAGGTGGTGACCCTGAGGAGCGAAGGGCAGGCAGAAGTTAAGTTTGAGGGCCTTAGTGGAGTGGTCTATTCCCTGATTTCGGTCATTCAGTTGGTGGGGCAGTTAACCAGGGAGGAGTAGCTCTTGTAGCATTGTTGGAGGTTCGCCTTTCCAGGTTATCACTTGGGGAAATGCCGGTAGTGGCAGAGTTCGAGGATGTGTTTCCTGATGAGCTTCCTGGAGAACCTCCTCGACGAGAGATTGATTTCTTGATTGAGTTAGTGTCAGATGCTAGGCCGGTGTCATGTCCTCTTTTTAGGATGGCACCAAAAGAGTTGGCCAAACTCAAAGTACAGTTGAAGGAACTGTTGGAGCAGGGGTATATTAGACTCAGTTCTTCACCATGGAGCGCGTCAGTGTAGTTTGTGAAGAAGAAAGACGGTAGTATGCGGTTGTACATAAACTACCGAGAGTTGAATAAACTGACTGTCAAGAATAAGTATCTGATTCCTCGGATAGATGACCTGTTTGACCAGTTGGTGGTGTCAGTGGTGTATGTTAAGTTGGACTTGAAGTCAGGATACTATCAGTTGCGGATTCGAGATGAGGACATATCCAAGACAGCTTTTGGTACGAGGTATGGTCATTTCGAGTTTTCGGTGATGTCGTTCGGGTTGACGAACGCACCATTAGTACTCATGGATTTGATGAATCGAGTATTTCGGGAATACTTAGACTCTTTTGTAGTTGTCTTTATTGACGACATTCTGGTTTACTCCAAATTGGAGGTGGAGCATGAGACTCACTTGAGAGTGGTCTTGCATGTGTTGAGAGAAAACTAGCTTTATGCAAAGTTTTCGAAGTGCGAATTCTGGTTATAGAATGTGGCATTTTTGGGTCATGTGATTAGTAGTGATGGGGTGGCGGTATATCCGGCAAAAGTTGAAGTCATCAGGGATTGGCCGATTTTGAGAACCGTGGCGGAAGTCCGAAGTTTCCTTGGACTAGTCGGGTACAATAGAAGGTTTGTGGAAAACTTTTCGCGGATAGCTCTACCCCTCACTTCTCTAACTCGTAAGAACCAGAAGTTTGTGTGGACTTAGGAGTACAATCAGGCGTTTGACACCCTAAAGGAAAGGAAAGGCTGATGACAGCTCAAATCCTAAGTCTTCCTAAAGAGACTGAAAGATTTCAGATTTTCAGTGATGCAACAGGATGCGGTTTGGGTTGCGTGTTGGTGCAATATGTCAGTGTGATAGACTTTGGGTCTAGGCAGTTGAAACCTCACGAGAGTAATTACCATGTCCATGACTTGGAATTGGCGGCGGTATTTTTTGCGTTGAAGTTGTGGCGGCGCTATGTGTATGGTGCGAAGGTGGAGATCTTCACGGACCACAAAAGTCTGAAGTATCTTCTAGATCAAAAGAACTTGAATATGCGGCAGCGCAGGTGGATCGAGCTCCTTGGAGACTACGAAGTGGTGATTCAGTATACGTCAGGCAAAGCCAACGTGGTGGCAGATGCCTTGAGTAGAAAATACTCTGGACAAGGGAGTTGGATCGAAGCTCATGAAGAGCGGTTAGTGCGGGACTGGGAGTCCCTTGGCATTGAGTGTGTAGCCAGAGGCGAGTCTAGCACGGCTCGGTTAAACTGGATTGAGTTGCAAAATGACTTAACTGATCGTGTTCGGGAAGCGACTAATTTGGATGTAGAGTTCCAGTCATTCGTGGTGGAAGCTCAAAAGGGCGAGGATAGCGCCTGAAAGATGATTGATGAGATTCTGAGGAAGGACGGAAGGATATATGTACCGCAGTTTGGCAAGCTCCACGAGGAGTGATGTTTGAGGCTCATTTCGCCAAGTACTTCATTCACCCGGGCAGTACAAATATGTACTTGGATATGAAGAAATCCTTTTGGTGGCCTGGTCTGAAGCGGGACGTAGCTTTTTACGTGAGTCGGTGCCAAACTTGCGCCTTAGTGAAGGCCAAGTGTCAGAAGCCAGGCGGGTTCCTGAAGCGTCTTCCGATCCCCGAATGGAAATTTGATGACATCTTCATGGATTTTGTGCATGGTTTATCTCGATTGCAGCAGGGTAACGACACGATTTGGGTGATCGTGGATCGCTTGACCAAAGTGGCTCATTGCAACACAAATCAGAAAGAGGACAGCGTGGAGAAGCTGCTAGAGTTGTATGTTCGCAACATTGTGCGACTACATAGGATTCCTAAGAGTATAGTTAGTGATCGCGATGGACGTTTCACGTCCAAAGACTGGAGGTTGATTCATAAGAGTCTGGGCACGAAGCTCAAGTTCAGTATGACGTTCCATCCTCAAACCAACGGGCAAACCGAAAGAACGAATCGTACTATGGAGGATATGCTGAGGATGTGTACTCTTGACTTCGGTAAGAAGTGGGAAGATCACCTCTTCATGGTGGAGTTCGCCTATAACAATAGTTACCAGGCAAGTATAAAGATGGCGCTATACGAAGCTTTGTATGGAAGGTGGTGTCGAACGTCAATGTCTTGGATAGAGGCGGGAGACACCAAACTTTTGGGAAAAGAAGTGGTGGTTGATGCATGGGAGTTGGTGTGAACCATTCATGAGCGCATGAAGGTTGCCCAGGACCGGCAAGCAAAGTATTTTAATGCTCGTCATAGGAACGTGGAGTTTGCGGTAAGCGACTGGGTCTATCTCAAGATCAAGTCGTTCGAAGGCGTTTCGCGGATTCCCTGACTCAAGAAGTTGAGTCTGAGGTTTTTGAGACCGTTCGAGGTTATAGAACGTATTGGAGAAACAGCTTACCGGTTGGCGTTGTCCACGGAGCTGGGTGGATTACACGATGTTTTCATATCTGTCTTGAGGAAAGCCTTGGTGGAGGCTAGTGTGGTGATCGAACCGGCGACGGTGCCGATAGAAGAGGGCTTGAGGATGAAAGTATGTCCGGTGGGCATAGAGGATTCAAAAGTTCGGCAGTTGCGGAACAAAGAGGTGAAGCTCGTAAATGTGCGTTGGGACAACTGCGGGCGGGACGAGTTCTCTTGGGAGCGAGAGCAAACCATGCGCGAAGATTATCCCTAGTTGTTTGTATAATGTTGATTGGAACAGTGTTCGATATGTTGCAACAGTGTTTTGAGACGTTGCAACGTTTTTCTTGTTGTTTGCCTGAATGAAAATGGTTTGTGTAAAGTTGTTGTAATAATGTTTAAATTTGTTGCAACAATTTTCTTGATGTCTTCCTGTATGAAGATTAATTTCGGCGACGAAATTCTTGCAAGGGGGGAGGATTTGTAACACCACAAATTTGAGGAACCAGTGCAGTTCGACGAAATTCTGGGATCGTCGAAGGCCGTTCGACGAAAGTCGGACTCTGGCCGTTCGGCGAAAGTCGAACTCGGGCCGTTCGACGAAAGTCGGACTCTGGCCGTTCGACGAAAGTCGGACTCTGGCCGTCGACAGTCGAGCTCAGGGCCATTCGTCGAGTTGAGGGCCATTCGTCGAACTCAGGGTCATTCGTCGAACTCAGGCCGTTCGACGAATTCTGAGCAGTTCGAATAAATTGCTGAAATGCGGGGTTTCGTAGATCCATTTCTTAGCCGTTTGATTTAACATCAAAGTTGATCCTGGACCCCAGGATCATCTGCCCAAAGGGCTTTAGTAGGGTTAAACGGTTCCCTCCCTCATTTGTTCTCATTTTGCAGTTGACTTAGGGTTTGAGAGAGAGAGTTCGGAGGAGGAAGAGAGGAGCTTTCTCCGCCATTAACGGATCTTCAGAGCTCCGATCGTCGTTCCGAGGCCAGATGCGTGGAGAGAACTTTGAGGCGCTCGTTTTCATCCGTGAAAATCAGGTTTCCATGGCAAGGAAGAGGAGTCATAAGGTAACGACATTTCTCCTCTCGGTTATAGGATGCGTGCATGACATCTTTTTCTTTTCTTGATTTTATTTCAAGCATTTAGGCATCAGATCTCTCAAATGAGAGGGGTTTGGGTTGTCATGGCTCAAGAGGAGCTAACGGGTCAATTTTGTCCGTCCCCGGCATGATATTGAATTAGAAATCCGCTTCGCTAGTGGATTAGGCATGGCGGGTGAAGCTGTAGTCGCGACCGTTAGTCCGACTCGGTGATGTTGCATAGCGAGGATTAAGGATTTTGCTAGAAATCCGTTGCGGCAAGATGCCGTTTGTGATGTATGTCTCCCTTATTTCACGTCAGTACGTGTCGTCGGTACCGGACAAGGTTAGATCTGTGGTGACGGTAGATGGTTTCCTTGGAGCACGGGAATGTTACAGTACGAAAGGTGGATTAAGGTGATAAAGCTATGTGTTGTGATGTGTGAAGGCTTGACTTTTCTCAGTGGTCAGCTGGCTAGCCCGTGACATGCAAGTCATGCGTAGAGAGTGTCCCGGCGAGACAAGTCCCCTTTTATGAAACTGACGAGAACGCCAAACATTGGGCAAGCCCGGGCAATGAAGCCCACGAGCAGGTGGTGTCCTGCGAGGGTTCTTAGCATCGGTTTGTTTGTTTGAATGGCGGAACCCTGACGTGAGAAGTCAGAGTTTGCAGGCAAGCCCGGGTTTTGAGACCCACGAGCGGGTGGGGCCTTGGCAAGAGTTCCGAGTAGCGGCTTGAATGTCGTTTGGGGAAATTGGAAGTACCCATGTGTTTGTTGCTTGAACGCCGAAGGGGAAAATGGAAGAACCTGATTGATGATGCGTGATGATGTGTTAGATTCATACCATCTAGGGTGCCTTGGGTGAAACCCAGGTTTGCATACATGCTGCATAGTAGGCCCCTTTTTCTATACGCTCAACGTAGAAACATGTTTGTTGTGTGAGACATCCAACATGTTTAACTGCTTTACATGTTTATGTATATTGCATACGAATTGCTGACCTACAGGGTGATGGAGTGTCACGGGGTCCTCTAGGGACGGCCGGGAGGAGATGTGTTGGTTACACAATTGAGGTCAGCCTTTGCTAACTCACGTTATCACAAATTTTTACAGGGCAAGGATCGCAAGCAGGAGCAAGCTCGGCAGCCAAAAATGTCTAAGCCTCATAAAGTGAACCTTTATCTGCTTATGTTTTGATGTTATGTTATGATCCTTGAATTGTAATCCGGCTTGCATGTCGAGGTAGGCTAGGAGTGTTTTTGCACATTGATAGGATTGTTATTCAGTTTTGGACTCTTGTTGTGTATGCCCTTAAGGACATTTTGATACTCCTGGTTTGGTGGATAACTTCTAATTTTGTTTGTTTGTTTTCGCTGTTTTATTGAGTTTTGAGTTGGGTAGACTTATATCTTCTTTTAATGCATAAGCTGTGGCGTCTGTATGTTGTGGGGCCCCGGCCGGACCCATATTATACGGTCATTACAGGGGAGGTGTTACAGCATGCTCCCCTACCGATTCTCAAGAAGCCCCTTCCTAATATTTATCTTCCGTCTTTTACGTGTGATTCATGTATTTTTGGAAAACAGCATCGTTCATCTTTTCCTCTTATTTGTACTCGGAGCTCCACTCCTTTTATTTTAGTGCACTCTGATGTTTGGGGCCCGTACAAAATTCCTAGTATATCTGGCTATCATTACTTTGTTACCTTTATTGATGACTACTCTCGAACGACGTGGTTATACTTACTACGTGATCGCTCTGAGCTTCCCTGTGTGTTCCGGGCTTTCGTTCTTGAAACTCGTACAGTTTTTTGACAAAATCAAAACTCTTCGAACTGATAATGCTCGCGAATACACTCGTCATGAGTTTGTCAATATCTGCTCTGAATTCGGGATTATTCACCAGACTTCATGTGTCTGTACTCTGCAACAAAACAGCATCGCCGAACGGAAAAATAGACACCTCCTTGATGTTACTCGCTTCCTCATGATTCAAATGCAAGTCTCAAAGGTATATTGGAACTTTTCTCTTTCGACGGCATGCTATCTCATTAACCGTCTTTCTTCCTCCGTTTTCCAAAATGCTACTCTGTTTAGTCTCTTCTTCTCGTCTACTCTGTTGTTCTCTCTCACGCCTCGCATCTTTGGTTGTACTTGTTATGTTCACGTACTTGGTCCGCCTTCGGACAATTTGGATCCCCGGGCAACTAAACACATGTTTGTTGGATATTCCAGTACCCAGAAAGGCTATGTTTGTTATTCTCCTACTACACGCAAAGTGACCATCTCTGCTGACGTTACTTTTCGGGAAGATCAACCATACTTCAACGCTCCAAACCCACTTCTTCCACCCCAGTCTTTGCGAAGACCTGTCATCTCTGTTACCTCTCCTCCACCACCACTTCTACCTGATCCGGCTCCCGTTCTTCAAAAACCCCCGCTTATTCGTGTATATACACGTCGCCCTCCTCGCTCCGCCTCCCCAATGCAGTTGGCTTCGACCTCTGACACTCTGCAACCTATTGATCCGACACCGGCCTCCATCGCCCATCACATGGCGAATTATGTGTCATTACATCGTCTGTCCCCGGCTCTTTACACCTTTGCTACTTCCTTATCTTCTATTTTTATCCCTAACTCTATGCAGAAGGCTCTCCAACACCCAAGCTGGCGGGCAGCCATGGACGAAGAAATGAGAACCATCTGGGCTAACCGGACTTGGGATCTTGTTCCTCTTCGTCAATGCCAGACTACTGTTGGTTGTAAATGGGTATTTGTCATCAAGCATGATGTTGATGGGACAATTGATCGTCTTAAATCCAGGCTGGTGGCTATTGGATTTACTCAACAAGGTCTCGACTATGAAGAAACATTCACTCTCGTGGCCAAGCCGAACACGGTTTGTGTTCTCCTTTCAGTGGTTGTACATCGCCAATGGCACTTACATCAACTAGATATCAAGAATACCTTTCAAAATGGCGATCTGCAAGAAACAGTATACATACAACAACCTCCGGGGTTTGAGACCACGGGGGAGTCCAGGGTTTGTCCCCTCAAAAAATCAATTTATGGTCTCAAACAGTCCCCCGGGGCATGGTTCGACAAATTCAGTTGGGCTATGTGAGAGGTTAATTTTACTCGGAGCTTGGCAGTATTCTCTCTGTTTACTCAACATCACACAACATGCACTGTTGTCCTCTTGGTGTATGTCGACGACATCCTAATCACTGGCAATGACTCAGGGGGAATACAAATGATCAAACAACACTTGAGCTCTATTTTTCAAACAAAATATCTGGGAAACCTCTGATACTTTCTCGGCCTTGAGATTGCGAGATGTCTGGATGGCCTTATCCTATCTCAACTAAAGTACTGTCTCGACCTCCTTCAGGATGTCGGTTACTCTGGATGCAAGCCGACCAAAACTCTCATGGATGTCAATCATAAGCTTTGTGTTGGGGGCTCAGATACAGATCCACTTATTTCAAATCCAGAATACTATCGACGCCTTGTTGTGGTTGGGGTTGTCAGGTGGTTTATGCACTCTCCTCGGATATCTCATCTACAGGTCGTCGAACGCATCCTGAGATACCTAAAAACAGCCTCTGGTCAAGGGTTGGTATACAAAACCTCTTATGCTCCTACTCCAACTCTGGTTGCGTATTCAGATGCAGATTATGCTGGATCCCTGGATGATCGGCACTCTACAAGCGGATTTTGTACCTACTAGGGAGGACATCTTGTTACCAGGCGTAGTAAGAAACAAGTTATGGTTGCTGGATCTTCAACTGAAGTTGAGTATCGTTCAATGGCGTCTGTTGTATCCAAGCTTACTTGGCTCGAAAGTCTCCTAGGAGATATTGGAGTAAAACTTTCCTCACCAGCTACCTTACTCTGTGATAGTCAAGCTGCTATACACATAACTAAGAATTTGATCTTCCACGAAAGAACAAAACACATTGAAGTTGATTGTCATTTCATTTGGGAGAAAGTTCAGATGAAGAAACTGGAATTAAGACATGTTCCGGCTACTGATCAAGTTGTGGATCTTCTTACTAAGGCTCTGCCTAGTACTCTATTATATAAGTTCTTGTCCAAGCTTGGTGCCAATGACCTGTAGGCTCCAAATTGCGGGGGAGTGTTAGAAAAGACATTGTAAAGGCCCGCCTAATAGCCCATTTAGTCTTTCTTTTTCTCTTGTTGTATTAGTCTCACACCATGTATATGGGACTCCTCTCTCCTTCTCCCTCCTATATATATATATATATATATATATATATATATATATATATATAGATATATATATATATATATATATATATATATATATATATATGTGTGTGTGTGTGTACACATACATTGTATTCATATATTGAATAAGGATATACAAGGTTTACTGATTTTCCTTATTTGATCATGCTCTTTTCTACAAAATCCATGACAGTTACATCCATTGCCACAGTTTTTATCATCGTGTTATCAAATATGATTTTAAGCATCCCTGGTATTCTTTGCTTCAGAATTCTAACAAGAAAACTTGCATCTAGAGTTTATACTTTCCATGACTCGAGGCCAATCCTAAATTCAAGGTCAAGTATCTCACAACATGATTATTAAAGAACCCGAGTAAAGTAAGTCACTGCAACAGTGTCAAAATGGTACTACATGTTTCCATGATACAGAAAGCTTCCTTGAATTGCATGACGAGCGAACTATAAGCACTTCAGTGATACCAATTAAATATAAAAACTCTCATTACGGGAAAAGAGGACATAATCACCAATTACCCTAACAAGAAAAGGGTGTATTCTGAGAATGAAGATCCTAGCTATACAACCAGTATTCGACGAGCGCCCAAGCATAATTATAGGTCCTCTGACCTCCAAAGGTTGACCATTGACCAGAAGTAAGGGCCAAATTGCAGATGTGTGGAGCTCAACGGGAGCTCGGCAAGTCAGTGCAATAGCTCCTCTTGGACTGGCCCGCGAGCCTGCCTAGGGATCATCAGCTCGTCGGCGAACTCGTTCAGAGTGAGCTAACGAGCTCGCTCGGCAGTCTCAAGCTTGTGCACGAACTCTCGTTAGTCGTTCCAGACAACCTACAGAACAACAAGCTCGTCTCAAGCAACCTCGCCTCCTCCAGAGACTCCCAAGAGTAAGGTCACCCAGGAAACAAGAATCTAGCATCCAACAAAGGCGGGGCCAACTATTCGCAATGTACCCCCCCCCCCCCCTCCCTGGATTGCCTATAAATAGAACCCATGGGCACAAGTAGAAGACACGTTGACCCCACCAAAGGTTCCCCTAACCTTCAGTGCTCGCCTCTCTTGTGTCTAGCTAGGCTTTGGCTTTTGGAGGGAAAGTTCTTATGAACTTCCGGATGTGTGGTGGGCCTACTCGATTTGGCTAGGGGTCTGGTTTGTAGTCAATCCAGAGATCGTTCGTCACCTTTCGTCTACTTCTTGTTGTGGTTTGCCCCGGGTAGACCGCCAAATCAGCAACCTTTGATATCCCCTTGGTCCGAATTTTGTGAAACAAATTTTCATGATTCCAACACTTTGGTGCGATGAGCATGGAACGTGATCAAAGGAAGAAATCTCTGGTGTGAGATCACGCGAGCTGTCATGAAATCCTTGAGAACAATGATGAAGGAGAGTTGGAGATAATCAACTTGCGGGCTCCGAGCGAGTTGATCACGCGAGCTGACCTCCCAGAGTTCAAGCAGAGTATGGAGTCGCTACTAGCTCTTTTCGTGTTCAGCACCGAGCTCGTAGAGGCCTCACCGTCAGTCGTTACTCGTCACATCGGCAGAGGATGTCGAGCCGTCTAGGCGACATGGGAAGGGATTCGCCACCCATCTGGAGGAGCAACCACAATTTAAGCGAGTCCAGTGCATGACCCCACATGCTCTTCTCAGTTCAGATTGGCGAGCCCATTTTGTGAGCAGATTATGACTGACGTCAAAACAGATCCAGAGGTCAAATCTCTGAGCAGTAAGCAGAACCCTGATGAATAAATTGATTGAGCAATTTAGTGAATCTCATCTTAGTAGGTGTCTGTCTGCATATGATGAACATGACATCCTTTATGATGAGGTCCCCTTTCCATTCACGTCAAATGGTTTCGAATTTCACTTCTCTTACAAATATGCACGGGAAAAAACTTTTCGAGAATTCCCGTCGTAGAACTATGTCATTGTTTTAGTTAAGATATTGGGAAGGGAACAACCCCGTATCCGGCGAGTGGGGTCACCAGGAACCAGACCGGCCGGTTCAGATCACCCAGGCCCCAGGCGAGCTCGGAAGAGAAATCCGAGCCCGAGCTCGGCATTCGCCGACCCCGGGCTCGGCATTCGTCGAGCCAAGTCTGAGTTTCGTCGAGCTGAGCTCGACTAATGGAGGTCGATCGACGAGCGAGCATAGTGGCCAGCTCGCACTCGCCCTAAGGAGCTCGGCAGACAGCAGGCGAGCAGGATCTTCAGGGGTGGCCGAGCTCCTCAGCTCGCCCAGGTCTATGAGGTATTTTTTACTGTTTTGTCCCCGCAGGCCTGCCCATAGCCTTTCAGAACAGCGGAGTTACGCTGTTGGCAGGCCAACCTGGACTGCACATAGCCGTTCAGAACAGCGGGAGTTAGCTATTTGCAGGCCGTTTTCAGAAATCTATAAATAGGACCTAAGGGGTACCTCAGAAAGCATGTTTCTTGTGCCCTCTTGCTCCATCTCTCAAGCGCTTTCTGAAGATACCTTAGCTCGGCCTTTGGCTAAGGAGGGTAAACGCTCTAAGATCTTTCGGGTGTGTGGTGGGTCCTCCCCGTCGAGCCCTTGGGTCAGTTCTTCTGTGTTTCTCTTGTTGTTTTGCTTGCAGGAGCGAAGTAGGTGCGCGATCACCCCTTCCCCAATGGTGAACTCCACAAGAGACCGAGATTTCGGTTTCAACATTTTGGTGCGGTGAGAGTGGAGCGTGGTCAGTACAGAAAACCTTCAGCGAGCTCAATGACAGGTGGACAAGGATCTGACAGGTCGGACTCGCCACCCCCCCCCCCCACCTCTGGCCACGGTGGGGATGTTCGAAGATTTCAGGAATGAGGTGCTGGGCCTCGTCAAGTTCGCACTCGGCGCGCGGGCCGAGTGCTCGACTCCAGCCGTCCAGATCGCAGCCGCCCCCTCTCTGGGCGAGGACGCCCCCGATAGGCAAGCTGGGAAGGAAGTGGCCGAGGAGGGCCGGGGGTGCGAGCTCCCCAGCGCGTACTCTTCCCCGGCTCGGCAGGCGGAGGACGGATCGGCGAGCTGGGCCCGCGAGATGCGCCAGCTCGCCCAGTGGGGGGAGGCAACCCCTTCAGCGAGTTGGTCTTTTCTGCTCCAGTTCCAGGGAGGTTCAGGGAACCCGAGATGTCTTACTACACCGGGAAGGGAGACCCGGTCCAACACGTCCAGTGGTTTGAGGACGTGGTCTCGATCCGGCAGATGTCGGATGGGTTCAAGTGTCGACTCTTCGCCATCACACTCAAGGAAAAGGCGAGGGAGAGGTTTCACCAACTGCCGGCCAGCTCCATCTACTGCTTCGAGGACCTGCGCCGGGGGTTCATGTTGAGGTTCACTACCTTGAAGAGGAGGAAGAAGGACTCAGAGTCGCTGTTCCACATCAAGCAGGGAGTGAATGAGACATTGGGGAGCTAACGTCGACCGGTTCCAGGAGGAGGTCACCCAGGCCCAGGAGATGCCAGGCCATAGCCTGATAATAGCCTTCACCATGCGGCTGCAATAGGGATTCTTCAGGATGGAGCTGAAGAGAGTGCCCCCCCCCCCCCCTCCTACGAGGAGCTGATGGAGAGGGCGGCGAGAGAAGTCGACGGGGAGGCGTCGAATCCGGAGTTCGCCCGGAAGCTGGCCAGGTAGGCCACGGAGGAAGAGAAGGAGCCAAGAGGCGGAAGAGGGCAGGAAGAGAGGAGAGATGAGCCCCGGCAGAGGGAGTAGAGGCAGCTCCAGGGGCGGCAGCAGCCCAGGTGGGGGCGTCAGGAGCCCGACCGTCAGCTGGGCTGGAGGCCCGAGTGGCAAGGGCAGGGGTCACAGAGAGGGTATCAAGGAAGGGACCGCCATCAAGGGGGGCAGGATCAATTCCACCACCCGGTTTAGAGGCGGGAGCAGAGGCCTCCACTCTTCGATCAAGAACAGACTATGGTCATAGCCATAGGGGAGAGGAGGAGAGAAGTTAGGGTGGAGTTGCCCTACTGCGACTTGCATCAAGAGGAAGGGCACGTCACAGCCACGTGCCCGGAGTTCCTTGAAATGAGGGAAAACAGGGAGCAGCAGCAGCAGGGGCGCCAGGAGGTGAGAATCGAGGAGGTCCTGCCTCGGGCGGAGGAGGATCGTTGTGAAGACCGGGTGGACGTCGGGACCCGAGGAGGGATCGGAGTGATCCACGGGGGGGATGGGGGTAGAGGCCTCCCGAAGGGCGAGCCTCCATACCATGTATCGCCGGAGCGTTGGCTCCACATCCCAAACCCCACCCCCAGAAGAGAGTATCACTTTCTCGAGGAGCGATATGCCGGATCATGAAGATCCATTTTGCAATGCGTTGGTCATCCAGACGGCCATCGAAAATTTTACTGTCTCCCGGATCCTAGTCGATAACGGAAGCTCCGTCAACGTCGTCTTTAAGAAGGCGTTTGACGCGATGAAAGTCGAGGCGAAGAGGGTGTTGGCCTCGGATGGGCCCTTGTTTGGATTTTCGGGGGAGAGGAAGGAGGTAGAAGGAGGAGTGGGGCTCCATGTCACCCTGGGGCGGCAGTCCAGGAACTGCAGGTTCGTCATCGTGGATGCCCCCAGCAGCTACAGCGCAATCTTCGGGAGGCCCCTCATCAGCGCCTTCCGCTGCGTCCCCTCGTCATTCCATCAATGCTTAAAGTTCAAGGACGAGGGGATCCAGGTCCGGGTCCGGGGTGATCCCAAAGTAGCAAGGGAATGCTACGTCACCGCCGTGAACTCCATCTTTTGGCAAGAGGGGGCCGAGGAGATGGAGCGGAGGATGGAGGAGGCGGAGCAGGAAGCTGGCAGGGAGGAGCTGGAGGTGGAGAGCTGCACCGAGGTTGAGGTAGCAGGAGGAGATCGGGAGGAGTCGACTGAGGCAATGGCCGTGGTGAAAGAGGTGGAGGCGGAGGTCCTCGTCCCAGAGGAGAGGGATGTTGGAGAATGGGGGGAGCAATCCAGGTTGGAGGCTGCGGAAGAAGTGGTGGAGCTGGAGGTCCACACCCGTGGAGGCAGGGTGGAGAAGGTCGGCGTCAGCGGAGGGCTGACCCCGGAGGATCAAGGCAGGATGCCGGCATGCATCCAGAAGAACGTGGACATCTTCGCATGGAGCGCCGCGGAGATGCCGGGGGTTGACGCGGATGTGGCTTGCCACCGCCTCAACCTGGACCCGGAAGCACGTCCCGTCCAACAGAAGAAGAGGTCCACCGCGGACAAGCTGTCCGAGCCCATCCGGGAGGAGGTGGCAAAACTTCTCAAGGTCGGCTTCATATCTGAAATTCAATACCCCGGCTGGGTCTCTAATGTAGTCATGGTTAAAAAAGGGGACGGTCGGTGGCGTATGTGTATCGACTTCTCTTTGCTTAATAAATCTTGTCCTAAGGACTGTTATCCCTTACCTCGGATCGACGCGCTGGTTGACTCAGCCGTCGGTTTTTCTGTAATGAGTTTTCTAGATGCATTTTCAGGTTATCATCAATTCAGGATGCACCTCCCGGACGTCAAGGACGTCTCGTTCATCACGGGAGATAGGTGCTACTGTTACAAAATGATGTCCTTTGGGATGAAGAACGTAGGAGCGACCTATCAAAAGATGATAGACAGGGTTTTCAAAAAACAGAAGGGGAGGAACCTGGAGGTGTACGTAGATGATCTCATGATCAAGAGTCAGGATGTGGACTCTCACCTACAGGACCTAGAAGAGACATTCGCCACCCTGCGCAAGTACAAGATGTGGCTGAACCCCGTGAAGTGTGTCTTTGGGGCCAGCAGGGGGAAGTTCTTGGGGCATCTCCTCACCGAAGCGGGGGTCGAGCCAAATCCTGATAAAGTCAAGGCCATCATGGAGTTGGGGTCGCCGCGGAATACTAAGGAGGTGCAACGGTTGACAGGGAAGCTGGCAGGGTTAAGCAGGTTCCTCTCCCGGGCTGGGGAGAAGTGCTCCCCCTTCTTCAAAACACTAATGGGAGGCAAAAATTCGAGTGGACCAAGGAGTGCGAGGAGGCATTCCAAGCTCTTAAAATGGAATTAACGCGGGCTTCGTTGCTCCAAGGGCCAAAGGAAGGGGAGGACCTATTTTTGTATCTCGGGGTCGGGGCGGAGGCCTTGAGCTCCGTCCTAGTTCGAGAAGAGGGGAAGAAGCAGCTCCCCAATTACTACGTGAGTCGGGTCTTGAGGAAGGTCGAGCTCCGGTATCCAATTTTGGAGAAGCCGGCCTTCGCCCTAGTCATCTCGGCCTGAAGGTTGCGGCCCTATTTCCAGGCACTCTATCCGAGTGGTGACTGACCATCTCCTCCGCAACATCTTTGAGAGGGTGGAGCATTCTAGCAGGCTGGTAAAGTGGTCGGTGGAGTTGCGAGTTCGACATCTCCTTTGCCCCCAGCCTCTCGATCAAGGCTCAAGCGATGGCCGACTTTCTGTACGATTATGTGATTGAGGTGGCGGAGGAAGAGCTCACTCGTCCGACTCCATGGAAGGTGAAGGTAGATGGCGCCTCGAGGAGGCATTCCCTGGGGGTGGGGGTGATCTTGGAGAGCCCCCGGGAAACTAGAATTGAGCAGACGGTGGTGGTGCACTTCCCCATCACTAACAATCAGGCCGAGTATGAGGCCGTGATAGCAGGACTGCGGCTGGCCAGGGAGCTAGGGGTGTTGGACGTGGAGGTCCTCACCGACTCCATGGTGGTGGCTTCTCAGATCAACGGGGAGTTTGAGGCAATAGAGCCTACCCTGCGGTTATACTTAGTCAAAGTGAAGGAGGTCATTGGCGCATTCCAAACTTTTTTTATCTGACACGTGCCCAGGGAGGACAATGAACAGGTTGACCAACTAGCGAAGCATGGTCCCCAGGTGGGGGGGACTATCACCGACCTATTCCTCCCTTCCATCGAAGAGGGAGAGCTCATGGAGATAGATCAGCGGCCTTCGTGGATGGACTCGGTCACAACATTCCTTTCCACGGGAGAGTATCCGGAGGGGGTGGACAAGAAGAAGCTCAGACACAAGTCGACGTACTACCTCCTCCGGGACGGGCAGCTGTACAGGAAGACTCTCGGGGATGTTGGCTCGTTGCGTGGCCGAGGGGGAAGTACAAAGAATCTTGGAGGAAGTCCACTCCGGGGAGTGTGGGAGTCACTCCGGGAGTCGAACCCTGGAAGGAAGGATTGTCAGGCAAGGGTATTTCTGGCCCACCCTGGGCCGCGATGCGACAGAGTTCGCGAAAAGACGCCACAAGTGTCAGTTGTTTGCCCCCCTCCAGCTACAGCCGGCTCAGCGACTCAAGAGTATTACAGCCCCCTGACCCTTTGCCATTTTGGGCATGGATTTGGTTGGACCGTTCCCCCAGGCCAGTGGACAAAGAAGGTTCCTGCTGGTGATGATTGATTATTTCTCCAAATGGATGGAGGTGAAAGCATTGGCTAAGGTGACCTCCCAGGTCATCAGAAACTTTGTTTGGGGGGAGATCATCTGCTGTCATGGGCTGCTCCAGGTCATTGTCACAGACAATGGGCCCCAGTTCGCCAGCGCGGAGTTCACTAGTTTTCTGCGAGCAGCTTGGGATTGACCTCAAGTTTGCCAGGGTCCACCAACCCAGGAGCAAAGGGCAGGTGGAGACCGCCAATAAGATCATTTTTAACCTCCTAAAAAAGAAAGTAGAAAATCTGAAGGGGAGCTGGGTGGAGCAGCTTCCCGCGGTTCTCTGGGCCCTGAGGACCACCCCCAACACAGCTACAGGGGAAACTCCTTTCAAGCTCTCCCATGGGTGCGAGACAGTACTCCCCGTGGAATTCGAAGTACAAACGCCTTGAGTTGTCGCAGCCGGGGAAGGCAGAGAAGAATGGCAGACCGAGAACGAGTAAGAGCTGCGGCTCTCTCTTGACATGGTGGAGGAGCTGCGGGATCTTTCCGCCATCCGAGGAGGATGGCCAAGTACTTTGACAAGCGCGTCAGAGTCAAGCAATTTGCGGAGGGAGACTTGGTGCTGAAGAAGGTGGATGCAGCAGGGAGGTCGGCAACCGTGGGGAAGCTCAACCCCAGCTGGGAAGGTCCGTTTATTGTAAAAGAGGCATTAAGATCAGGAGGATATCGACTCCAAAATGTGGAGGGCAAGACCCTAAGTCTCACCTGCAGTGGTGACAACTTGAAACGCTTTTTTCCTTAAAACGTGTAAGTGGTGTTTTGATTCTTAATGAAGTTCTTTGACATGTCAATACTGTCGCAATAGTTTGTACGAAAAGACGAAGTGTACCCAGATCCCGAGCAGATCCCGTTGTCAGGCTCTCACCTAGCTGACAGGGCTGGAAGTCACTCGATGGTGTCAACCCTGGACCCCGAGCAGATCCCGCTGTCAGGCTCTCACCTAGCTGACAGAGCTGGATGTCACTCGGTGTCAACCTTGGACCCCGAGCAGATCCCGCTGTCAGGCTCTCACCTAGCTGACAGGGCTGGAAGTCACTCGATGGTGTCAACCCTGGACCCCGAGCAGATCCCGCTGCCAGGCTCTCACCTAGCTGACAGGGCTGGATGTCACTCGGTGTCAACCTTGGACCCCGAGCAGATCCCACTGTCAGGCTCTCACCTAGCTGACAGGGCTGGAAGTCACTCGATGGTGTCAACCCCGGATCCCGAGCAGATCTCGTTGTCAGGCTCTCACCTAGCTGGCAGGGCTGGAAGTCACTCGATGGTGTCAACCCTGGACCCCGAGCAGATCCCGTTGTCATGCTCTCACCTAGCTGACAGGGCTGGATGTCACTTGGTGTCAACCTTGGACCCCGAGCAGATCCCGCTGTCAGGCTCTCACCTAGCTGACATGGCTGGAAGTCACTCGATGGTGTCAACCCCGGATCCCTGAGCAGATCCCGCTGTCAGGCTCTCACCTAGCTGGCAGGGCTGGAAGTCACACGATGGTGTCAACCTTGGACCCCGGGCAGATCCCGCTGTCAGGCTCTCACCTAGCTGGCAGGGCTGGAAGCCACTCGATGGTGTCTACCTGGACCCCGAGCAAATCCCGCTGTTAGGCTCTCACCTAGCTGACAGGACTGGATGTCACTCGATGGTGTCAACCTTGGACCCCGAGCAGATCCCGCTGTCAGGATCTCACCTAGCTGACAGGGCTGGAAGTCACTCGATGGTGTCAACCCCGGATCCCGAGCAGATCCCGCTGTCAGGCTCTCACCTAGCTGACAGGGCTGGATATTACTTAGTGTCAACCTTGGACCCCGAGCAGATCCCGTTGTCAGGCTCTCACCTAGCTGGCAGGGCTGGAAGTCACTCGATGGTGTCTACCCGGACCCCGAGCAGATCCCGCTGCCAGGCTCTCACCTAGCTGGCAGGGCTGTAAGTCACTCGATGGAGTCCTTTACTCTCTAGTTGGTGTCCAAGGAGTTTGGTATCTTTTCTAAAAAAGAGAAGAAAGCACTGCATAGGCGAGTCCGGGCTCGCCAGCTCAGCTCGGCCTCGGCAGAAGGGTGGCGAGCCGGGCCCTTGGACCTTGCTGAAGGGAGGCAGACTAAGCCAGGACGCTTCACCCCCCATCCTATTTGACTTATGAAAATTTTGTGAATTTGGACTTATATTGATAAGGTTAGGGGGGAGCTCGCGAGCGAGCTAAGTGTGGTATGCCCAGTACGGCGGGTAGTCCATCCCCGGATCATCTAAGATTTGGCAAGCTCTCAAAATGTACTCTCAGGAACGAACTCTAACAACTATCCTGCTCGCAAAACCTATCTACGCGAGGTCGCCAGGGGAAGTGCTCGCAGGCAAGCAAGGCGCAGCAGAAAAATCCAGAAAAAGATAGAAAAAACATATAATGGACAGAGGTTATATCAAAAATGTATTCCATTAAATAGTGATAGTTACAGATGGAGCTCGCCTCGGCGAGATTACAGAACAAAAAGAAAAATATACAGGATCAGCCTTTGCCCCCCTCGCCGGATTGGTGATCCTCCCCCCTTCTGCCGGACAGGTCCTGGAAGCCCTTCCCAAAGAGCATGTCAAGGCTATCCTCCTTGCTGGGCGGCGTCGCCGGGAACAGGCTCGGCATCAGGTCCCGGACTGAGATCTCCTTGCAACCCTCCACCAGCACTCTTGTATCCTTCATCATCTGGATGGTACATTCGGCGGTTTGGATGGAGTTGATCCGCAGCCTCTCAGCGACGTTAGCCTCGCCGAAGATCCTCGGGCTCTTGTAGGGGAAGGTGGGCTCGACGTCGTGAGCCGGGAAGAAGATCTCCGCTTGGCGGCGGACCTCGCGGCTGAGGCTCGTGTTCTCCTCCATCAGCTTCGCGTTCGTCCCCTCCAACTCGGCAAGGCGGGCGCGCAGCTGGCCGATCTCCTCTTCCTGCCCGGCGGCACGAGCCCGCAACTCCCCAGCAGCCTTGGCATCCTGATAAGAAAGGAAGTACATTAGCAGTAGAGCAGAAAATCCTAAGTAAAAAGGGGAAAAGGATAGGCAACAGCTTGATACTTACCAGTCCGCCGGCGGCTTGGGTGAGAAGATTCTCAGCAATGCCGAGCTGCCTCGCCAGGTCGACAGCCTTGTCCTTGGAGACGTCACGAGCTTTCTCAGCCTTCTGGAGGAGGTTGCTGAGGTTGAAGCCGCGGCGGACCACCATGTGGTGGAGCTCCATGGCTCGCATATGGGCCTGCAGGCCCTCATGGCCCAGCTGCCGCATGGGGATGCCCTTGTAGGCCTCGACGTTCTCGCGGCCATAAAGTCGAAGTCGAGTGCATAGGCATGACCAGTGGCGGGCTCGCGGTCAGCCCAGGAGGGGTGGAGGGTGGATATGGAGACTCGGTGGGCCAGCTCGTCCCACTGGACCATGGGCTCGCCCGCCGAGTCCTTCCACCTCCCCCCACAGCCGAAGAGAGGGGTGTTCCTTCGGCGCGGCGGGATCGCGAGCCGCCTTCTTTGCCGCGGGGGGAGCAGAGGTCGCCGCGGGAAGAGCAAGGGTCTCGCCACCTCCCAGCTTCTTGCTGGTGATCTCCTTGAGCGGGCTCTCCGGCGACGCATCAGGGATGACCTCGGGCGAGCTCATATATTTGGGGCTTTGTTGATGTTGTTGATGTTGTTTCGCCCGAGGAACCACTACGGCTCTCCTCATCTTTTTTGGTAGTTGTTGGCGATGGGGCGAGCTTGGCCCCGCATCCTCAGGTCGCCTCTTCCTGGAGGAGGGTTTGGAGAGAGTCACCTCGTCTCGGCAGGCCGCCGCCGCGGCCTTCTCGCGGGCAAGGGGATCCGCATATAACCCCGAGTCCGCAAACGGCGGGTTCACGGGGATTAGCCTCTCCCCTGCATGAAATAACTTGGAAAAATTAGAAGATTTCCATGACAATATGGCTAGCTCGACAATGGGGAAGGAACAATACCATCGCCGGGCAGGACGGGGCGGAGCGAGTCGAGGCCCCTTCGCAGGAACGTGACCTCGAAGTCCTTGTGGAGGAATAATTTGTGGAGGTCGGCATCATTGCCGGACACGGCCGGCGGACGGTAGACCTCCTCGGCCTTCTGCTGGGGGGAGAAAGGGATATTGCCGAGATCGCCCTTGATGAAGGCGATCTTGGTCATCCAATTATGGTGCTTGTTCACGATCTCGCGAACCTTGATCAGCGAGCCCATGAAATAGGCAACGCCATCCGGCGTCTCCTTGTAAGAAAAGAGCTTCCTGAACACCGTCAGGTTAAACTCTATCCTCTCCCGGCGGAGGAAGCTCGCGAACGCCACCATCATGGCGATGGCGTTCAAGTTCAGTTGCGCGGGCACCGCTCCGTAGTACTTAAAGATCTGGCGGATTTCCGGCCAGGGGGGAGTCGCAACCCCACCTCAAAATGCGAGATGGGGAAGGCGAGCTCATCGTCATAAAAGTAGTTGATGGCCTCCCCCTCCCTCGGCCGGCGCGCTTCAAAGCCAGGCGGCACATGGTCGCCGACGAATTCAGCGAGCTCGGCCTCGCTGGTGTTTCCCTCAAAGAAGCAATAATCTCTGAAATGTTGGGCACATTTGGTGCGGCCGTCGGCGTCAGGATTGGTCTTGCCCATGCTCGCAAAAGGGGGTGGAGCGCGAATACGAAAGAGAAAAACGCGGGAGAGAGGAAATAAGCAGTTAAGACGGCGGTACGGGGTTGGTTAGGGGGGCCTATTTATAGAAAAAGGAATCTGGGGTCAAGCTGTCCAATCGGCCCAGCTCGGCGTTCCGGCTCGCCAACCCCCAGCTCGCCGACCTCCGGCGCGTCCCATCTCAAGCCAAGTTAAATAAGAAGCAATATAATTATTATTATTCGAATACCAGACACATCTAAGAATGTTTGAAGTTATTTATTACAGCAATCAAGTGCAGGAACAAGAAAGCAGGGCGCGCGGGCAGGGGGGACCAAGAGGGGAGCGTCGGTCGGCTCGGCAAGGGAGCCGCCTTCTATCTACCCCGGCCTCGCATCCCCCGCCCCCCCAGACTGCCGCGCGCGGAGAAGCTCGCGGATCCTCCCCGAATTCCTCTGCGCCACCGTGAGGTCGTCGTCGATCTCATCTAGAAGTCGGGAAGGAGACGTCATCTCGCCAGCCCGGCCGCTTCGCACCTCATCAGCGAGACGCACGTAGTCGCGTTGTAACGCCTAGTTGACTTCCTGCACCTCGCGCAGCCCGCGCACAAGTTTCTTGAAAACTTGACCCCCTCCTCTACAGCTCGTCATTCTCCACTTCAGGGCTTAAGAAAGAGTCCAGCGAGCTCGGGGAGGGGAGGGGAGGGGAGAGTAGTGGGCTGCCCGCGAAGACTCCTCGACCGCGGATTGGCTGGGGGGAGCCGTGAAGACAGAAACATCAGCAAGGGGAGGTATGCTGAAAAATCACATGACAAGAATTCAAGGCCGAGTTTACCTGACGAGCTCGGCATCTCCAAGGAGGTGCGGGGAGGGACAAACCTCAGGTCCTTCCCGCGGCTTGGGTCGCGCGTTCCCGGTGAGAGGAGGTCGAATCCCAGAATGGGGATGGTTTCCACACCCGCCACCGTGGTCACGACAGCTCGCTGAGGGGAGGGGGCGCGCACCGGCGAGTTCGGCTTCTGCGAGTCCACCCCCAAGGTCCAAAAGGGGGGAGACGGGTCCCGGGGACGATTCTCTGGAGTTCTGAATCGCGAGTCGCCAGGTGCGGTCTTGGCTCGCGGGGTGGAGACTCGCGGCGTGGTGCCCTCCATGCCATTCAGCTGGCTGTCCGGGCCGTCGCAGAGGTCAACAATATCTTTGCCCTTGTCAGGGGGAGGCAGATTGGACGAACCCACCCCATGCTCCAGGGCTGTCCTCAGGTCATCATAAATTGGCTCGACCGCTTGAGGAAACGGCTTCACCCTCTTGGCGGAGTTAGGCTCGGCCGAGCCACCCTGCGTGACGGCGGGTGGAACCGCAGTCAAGGCAGCTACGCGAGCAGCAGAGGTCTGGCGAACCCGGGCGAGCCGCTCTTGAATCTCCTTGGGGATCGGCATCTCGGCAGGGCTAGAACAGAGGGAATGGCAAGAGTCAGGCAGGTATGCAGGTGTATATATATAGCCACAGGTGGACCCCACCCGAAGATTCTCTCCGGTTCACCCCGCACTCGTCGAACACTTGGGGTTGGATGTTTCTTTACGAGCTTTGTCAAGCTCAAAAAGAGCGGGGATTGTGTACAACCCTGTATCCGGCGAGTGGGGTCACCAGGAACCAGACCGGCAGGTTTAGATCACCCAGGCCCTAGGCGAGCTCGGCAGAGAAATCCGAGCCCGAGCTTGGCATTCGCCGACCCCGAGCTCGGCATTCGCCGAGCCAAGTCTGGGTTTCGTCGAGCTGAGCTCGACTAATGGAGGCCGATCGACGAGCGAGCATAGTGGCCCAGCTCGCACTCGCCCTAAGGAGCTCGGCAGACAGCAGGAGAGCAGGATTTTCAGGGGTGGCCGAGCTCCTCAGCTCGCCCAGGTCTTTGACGTATTTTTTACTGTTTTGCCCTCGCTGGCCTGTCCATAGCCTTTCAGAACAGCGGAGTTACGTTGTTGGCAGGCCAACCTGGACTGCACATAGCCGTTCAGAACAGCGGGAGTTGGCTATTTGCAGACCATTTTCAGAAATCTATAAATATGACTCAAGGGGTACCTCAGAAAGCATACTTCTTGTGTCCTCTTGCTCTATCTCTCAAGCGCTTTCTGAGGATACCTTAGCTCGGCCTTTGGCTAAGGAGGGGAAGCGCTCTAAGATCTTCCGGGTGTGTGGTGGGTCCTCCCCGCCGAACCCTTGGGTCAGTTCTTCTTTGTTTCTCTTGTTGTTTTGCTTGCAGGAGCGAAGTAGGTGTGCGATCAACCCCTTCCCCAAGGGTGAACTCCACAAGAGACCAAGATTTCGGTTTCAACTCTAGCCAACTAACCCCCCCCCCCCAACAAGCACCACCAGCACCACCGTCGTCACCACCAAGAGCCCATCCTACTTACTCGTCTATTGGTTGCTAGAAGGGAGGACAAAGTATAAACTAAAAGGTCCTATAAGAGACTGAGTCCCCAACAGTTGCAGAAGAATGTCACTGGAAGGGGATTTCTAGTGCGTAATAATTCATTTAAAATAACTGCGTTGGGTAAACATTGGAGCAAGTTGATTGGACACAGCTCACGTTAAGGCAAAGTAAAAGTATGGTATGGTTGATGGCACACGTGCTTATCTTGACCTGATTTTTGTTAATGGTATCAAATTTTAGGCTATATAATATATATTTCCTTTCCACCTCGAGTAGAAGAGTCTCCCTAAGCCAAGGCCTCTGCAAAGGTGATCGAGATCAGCTCCCCCTTGCATGTTGGCCGTCTAACCCCTCGAGTGCTCACTTCGTTTTCATGATCAAACGAAGGCTCCAATATGAGAGTCTCCATAAGTCCAAGTCTCTACAAAGACGGTCGAGATCAACACCCTCCTTGCATACTGGTCATCTAACCCCTCAAGTACTTGCTCTATGTTCTTGATCAAACGACACCTCAAGTAGGAGAGTCTCCATAAGTCCAAGCCTTTGCAAAGGCGGTCGAGTTTACCTGAGAGAGCTTTGTTGTCGATTGTGCTTTCTGGACCTCGGTGAGCTCGGCCTCGACCTTGCCAACTTATCCCTAGCAATAGCGAGGGCATCCTTGGTATCGCGCAACGTCTTGTTGCTACGTAGATATTGCCTCGCCAAAGCGTAGACGATCTCGGTCGTCCTTAGAATGGAACGAGAGGCCTACCACACGAAAAATTGCGGCATGTCCTGGGCGAGCTCCTCGGCATCGTCTCGCCCGTACATAGCGCATAGAGCGTTGAATGCATTGTCATCGGGCTCGTCGTTCCAGGTCCAAGATGGCAATAAGATGCTCACAGACATCCGGTTCTGCAGATCGTCCCATGTGAGTAGATGCTCGCCAATAATATCTTTCCCTTGGCACCTCGCCTAAAGTCAGAGGTCGGCGGCATCAAGCCGGCCTCGTCAAGGTTTTGGTGCGTGAATGCCTTTTTGCGCTTCTTTGGCGGCTCCACAGAGCTCGACGTCGGATCCATGGGCCTTTTTCCTTTGTCGTGACGTGTGGCTCGTCATCGTCCAACTCGATCGGTCCTGAGGTTGCAATACGGAGGGGGCGGCTCGCCCGGGGCGCGAGGGCTCAACCTCGCCAAACTTCACCACGGCGGGAACTGGGAAGGGTATGGAGACTTGCAAGAAGTAATGAACTATTAGAATACGTGGATTAGGTCGCCAACGTGTGTGCGAGGTAATAGGGATTGCCCGTATCTGCGTCCGGGTTGATGAAAGAAGTCTAGTCTACACTTCGTCGAAGATTGACGACGCCAAGCCGCTTCTGGAAGAACGAGTGGTGCATGGGCTTTGACGCCTCGGGCAGGAGAAGTGCCCTGTATGTCGCTGCCTCCTGCTGAACAGACACAAAAGGGAGCGACCAAAGGGGTATCGCACAATTACAAATTTTTCATTCCACCGATGAACCGTGTTCCGAGTTTCCTTGACCGTCATGGAGCCGCCACTGAAATAAGTGACCCGCTCAGAGGTCGCCTTCATTGCTAGAAGACGGCGAAATCAAAAGTCACTTCGGCCTCGCGGAGGAAGCAAATCAAGGGGGTGATAGTCGCGATCTCGTTGAAATTTATTTGAGCGGGGACGAGGTCGCAGTGAATTAGGACGAAGACCCATGTCGAAGTGGGCTAAGGGAAGGCGAGCTCATCTTCAAAGAAAGTATTGATGTGCTCGTCCACCCCAACTTGCTGAGTGTTATACTCAGGCGGCAGATGATGGGCGTGGAAGACCGCGGGCTCTTCAACAGTAGTCGCAAACTTGGGAAAGGTACTCGGGGCAAAATTGGTAGTGCAATGGGCTCCCCCTCTACTGCAGGCAAACCCATTTCTAGGAAAATAAAGCAGAAAAAATGGCTAACATAACTCGACCTCGCAGCACTCACATTGTTAACAACAACTCGCCAGAGGAAAAATCGAAGTTATTGCAGTAGGGGGTCCCCAATTTATAGGAGTTGACCACCAACATAACGCGGTCGGGTTAACGATCCTCACGGCAAGGTGCACCTGTCGCACGCGAACGAGGCTCAGCGAGCTTGCAGACCGGCGAGGTCGTCCGCATAAAAGCAAGAGATGCCTTGCTTAGGCCCAAAACCTAGTGAGGTGAACCCAATAAGCGTGAGTTCTTTTTGTGCAATTGTAACAACCTCGCCAAGTGGCAAGGTCGGCACGCGAGCTGGGGAAAAAATGTTACAAAAATCACAACAAGGCAAAACAATAAGCACGACATCACACAGATCACAACGTTATTGAAAATATCACAATACACAACGTTACAAATAAAAGTTACAAAGTAAGAAAAGAAAAAGTTCGGTCAAGGCGAGGCCCTCAGGGAGCGAAGAAAGGGTCAAGGCATTGCGAGGCCGAGACATGGCTGAACTGCCAGCCGACGTCGTGCGCAGCTCTGAATTCATTCAGAGCCATGCACAAGGTCCCCCTTTATTGGCGAGAATAATATCATCAGATCGTCGGAAATGCTCCATCATCTTCGTCGTGTCCCCGGGAGCACTTGCCACCAAGAAAGATTGAGAAGATCGTCCATCGGCGGCCTCTTGCGATGCTCCACCTCGGCCATCCGTCTCTCTAGGCTCTGGATCTTGAAGTACTGCCCTTGCCATTCTCGAGCCAAGGCGCAAACTTCTCCACCAAAGTCAGTCACGATTCGACCGCAACCAGCGACGATTCAGCTTGCTGGCAGCCAACGTCTTTAGCCGCATCTCCTGGGAAGACCATGGAGACCAAGAGGATCCTGAATTTGCCAAATGACTAACCCGGGTCAGCAAGAAACTCATTCACTGGCGAGGTGGCACGTCGGTGAAGTGGCTTCGTGGGAGGAGCTGGATCTGGAAAAAGTGTAAGACGGTAAATATTCAGTTGTCTACTTGACAAAGCTTCCAAATGTAGATCGCCTACCTCGTCGGCGATCCGAACTCTCCCCGCAATGTGAGGAGAAGGACGACGAGGTCTTCTATCCAGACAATCATGGCGGTGGTCTCGGGAGTTATGTCGTTGATGAATCCCGCTAGGCTCGCCAACATTGGAAGGGGCGACACCACATGCTCCTTCCTGTGCAGCGGAGGCTTGTCGGCAGGCGCGTCGGAATAGGCTGCAATGTCAGGAGCGCGAGAAGAAATGGGTAATGGTGTTAGGATGGGATCCAACGCAGGTAGTCGGTGAGTCCCTGGCGGAAGATTAGGAGGAGCCGGCGGTAAGCGCATTCCGGCGGACGAAATGGCGACCGAAGTTGCGACGATGGTGGTTATCGCTGGCAGAGCGGACTCGGGCTGACCTTGAGACCGTAGCCCGACCAAAACGGGTGGGGTGGTAGTGGCAGCAAGGTCTACCAGGAAGCGAGCATGCTTCGATTTTGGTGTTAGCTCCCCATACTTGGAGCCAGCACGAGGCTAGGGTGGCCTCGCATCCGATGGAGTCACAGGAAGAACTTGCTCAAAAGAAGACAATGTCCTGGACACCTTGTCGACCGCATGAGTTGCACGCACCCAAGTTAACAAAGGCATAAAAATGGTCCTTTGAGTAAAAAATTTTACTCATTGGGCAGGGCGACGAGGATGGACCTCGTCTCACCCGAGGGAGCACCATCGTCCTCTCGCGAGGGGATGACGACGCCATAATCACCCACATTCAAGCCCATAACGGACCTGAGGCACCCTTGTCTCTTTCACCTTTCTTCTTCGCTCACAACGCAAACGTCATCATCTCACTGATAACCCTCCTCCTCCAGAGTCCGATCTCTTTGATGATTGGGATGCTAGCGACGCTCTAGTTTGCACTTGGCTGGCTAACAGCCTTTCTGTTGAGTGTCTCCCTGTCATCTGACATGATGAAATGGTCAAAGCTGCGTGGCTTCCTCTTGCCGCTCTCTACTCAAAAGGGGCTCAGATGTCTCGCATTTATACTCAGTATGAGGACCTCTTTGTCTGTCCATCCATGTCTTCTGCTGCTGCTTACCAACAGTTCAGACTCTCGGAGCCGAGATTCTCCAGAATCGCCCCTTCTCTGCGGATCTGGCTGAGCAACACAAGCACTTCCAGGAGCTTCGGGTTGTGTGTTATCTTCTACGACTTCCTGAGTTTTATGACATGATCCGTCAACAAATCCTTGACGAAGCAGACTCTCCCACCTTGGATGCCACTGCTGCTCGCATCGCCGCGGTTACCTCTCTGCTTCAACGTCTGATGTTATCCTCCCCTCCTCAATCGGACAACTATGCTCACCAGACTCAGCGGAGTGGCTCTGGTGGCCGCAGCCACCAATTCGGCGGGCATGCTCCTTCCGGCTTTCTCTGCTCTCACTGTAGCCGCACCGGCCATATGGTTGATCGTTGCTGGATGAAACATCCACATCTTCTCCCCTCTGGGGACGCTTCTACCTACTCTTCAAAGCAATCCGTCTTCGTGGTCACGTTTTCAGGTAGTGCCCACGTCGTTACTCAAGGTAAATGGTTGATCGACTCTGACGCTACCAATCATATGACCGGCAATTCTCAGTGTTTTTCTCTCCTAGGAACACATGATCGGTTGCCCCCTGTCTTTATTGTGGATGGCTCTCCCTCACCGGTCAATGGGACGGAAGTGATTCAAGTCACTTCATCTCTTCGCTTGGCAGATACTCTCTATGTGTCAAAGTTTCCTTGGAATTTATTATCTGTAACTTCTCTATGCAAGCAACTATAATGTTCTGTCATATTCACTCCTACTTCGTGTTTTTTTCAGGATCTGGGCTCCCAACGGACGATTGCTACTGGGACTAAGAGCAGCGGCCTCTACTTCCTCGACAATATTTCCGCTCTGTCCGCCTTCTCCTCCTCTTCTATAGACCTTCTGCAATGTCATCTTCGCCCTTGGTCATCCTCCTCAGCGTCTTCTTCGTCTGCTTCTGCCCCACCTCCCTCCGCACAGTCCTCCTCTCAACTGTAACGCATGTCAGCTTGGCAAGCATCACTGCTCCTCCTTCCCACCAAAGCAAGGTTGTGGATCTTCTCGTCCGTTTGACCCCGTTTACTCTGATGTCTGGGATCCTGCTCCTACTCTCACAATAGGTCGGGGTAGTTTATAATTTGTAACTTTTATTGATGATTTATCACGTTGTGCGTGGGTGTATCTTTTAAAAGATCGTTCCGAGTTATTCTCTGTATGGACATCTTTTTATTTTATGATTAAAACTCAGTTTGATGTCTCTATTAAAATCTTTCGCTCTGATAATGTCAAAGAATATCTTAGTCATGATTTTTCTTCTTTGTGTATGCAAAATGGGATTGTTCATCAAACTAACTGTGTCTATACCTCACAGCAAAATGGTGTGGCGGAACGCAAAAACCGTCACCTCTTGATTTCGCTCGTACTCTGATAACACAGATGCAGGTTATTCGCTCTTATTGGCATCTCCTGCTATCTCATCAATCGCATTCCCTCCACGGTTCTCCACGGTCAAACCCCATTCTTCATTCTCCATCCGGGCAAGGATCTGTTTCCTCTCCCTCTGTGTGTCTTTGGGTGCACGGCTTTTGTGCACGCTCCCTCCGCCACCCGTGACAAACTCTCCCCACGTGCCACCAAATGTGTCTTTCTGGGTTACTCTAGCACTCAGAAAGGTTATTGTTATTTTAACCCCGTTCTTCGCAAGCAGTTCGTCTTCGCAGACGTAACCTTCTTCAAAAATGCGTCTTATTTCTCTCGCGACTGCTCCTTCCTGATGTTCCTGCTTCTCCTATCATCCCCTCTGTCCCGTCTACACCTACCGAGATATCTCCTCCGCTGTGTCCACCGTCTTCTCCTCCTCTCTCTCCGCCTCCGTTGTCTTCCTCTTCTCCGCATCCGTCTCTCTCTACTCCCTCCCCAGCTCTCTCCATCACGGATGCACCGGATACTGATGAACATGCCGACCTGGATCTTCTTGTTGCTTTTTGCAAAGGGGTGCAGACGCGTACCCAGCACTTGCTTGTTGCTGTTGTTTCCTATGCTCGTCTTACTCCTTCTCGCAGGACTTTTGCGCTGCCTATCTCTGCCACCACCACTCCCCGCACCTACTAGGAAGCCCTTGTTGTTCCTCATTGGAAGGCGGTCATGGATGAGGAAATTGTCACTCTCACTGAGCGGGGTACATGGACCCTTGTTCCTCCTCCATTGGGCACCGATGTTGTTGGTTGTCCTGGGTATTTATTGTGAAGTTCAGTCAGGACGGCAGTGTAGATCGTTACAAGGCTCGTCTTGTCGCCAAAGGCTTCACTCAGACTTATGGTGTTGATTATTTTGACACCTTCTCTCTCGTTGCTTGTCTCAGCACAATTCGGGTACTCATCTTTGTGGTCGTCAACAGGGATTGGCCCATTTCCCAACTGGATGTCAAGAATGACTTTCTCTATGGTGATCTTCAAGAGGATGTCTACATGGAGTAACCTTCTGGGTATGTTGATCAAGGGGAGACAGGTATGCAGGCTGAAGAAGGCCATATATGGCCTAAAGTAAAGCCCTCGGGCTTGGTTTGACAAGTTTAGTGGCATTATGGCAGGCGTGGGTTTTACAAGAAATTTTGCTGATCACTCGTTGTTCATTCGCAAAACCTCCTTGGGTCTGGTGGTTCTTGTCATATATGTGGATGATATTCTTCTCACCGGAGATGACCAGGCTGGGGTAGCCTTGACACAGAAACATCTCTGTCAACACCTGGTCACGAAGGATATGCACTCCCTAAAATACTTTCTGGGGATAGAAATCTCTTGAAAGCCCAACTCCTTGGTCCTCTCCCAACGTAAGTATGCTCTTGATCTTCTAAAGGAAACAGGATTGACTGGGGCTAAATCTGTCTGATGCCCCATGTCCACTGGAGAAGATAAAACTTAAATAAATGATTTGCCTCCTCTATCAGATGTTACGAGGTACAGACGTCTAGTCGGCAAACTAATTTATCTCACGGTAATCAGACCCGCATCTTCTGCGTTGTAGGCAAGGTTAGATAGTTCATGCAAGCTCCTGGGGAGTGTCATCTATAATCTTCCCTGAAGATATTGGAATATATTAAAGCGGCGTCAGGTAAAGGACTACTGTTTCAAAAGAATGGTCATTTAAAGATGGAAGCGTACTCGGATTCTAGCTATGCTGATGACAAAGGAGATCGCAAGTCCACATCGGGCTTTTGCACATTTATGCGGGGAAACCTTGTGAGCTGGAAGAGCAAGAAATAGTCTGTCGTCTTCAAGTCTAGTGCAGAGGCAGAATATCGAAGTATGGCGTCGACCACGTGTGAATTAAAGTGGTTACGGGCTCTCATGCTTGACTTAGGAGAGGACTACAACCATCCTCTACTTATGTTCTGCGACAATAAGGCCGCTATAAATATCTCCAAAATTCTGGTCTTCCATGAGAGAACAAAGTACATCGAAGTGTACTGTCATTTCATTAGAGAAGAGATCTTAAAAAAACAGATTTGCACTCCGTTCGTTACTTCAGACAACGAGTTGGTAGATATCTTCACCATGTCTGTGTCTGCTTCCTTTTTTCACATTTGCGACAAGCTGGGCATGATTGATATATATGTTCCAGCTTGAGGGGGAGTCTTGCAGTATGGAGACCGGGCGGTTTAGCGGCTTGAGTCTGGCGGTTTGGAGACCGGGCGGTCTGGCAGTTTCACTCTGGCGGCTTGGTAGTCTGGCGGTCTAGCGGCTTCTATACAGCGGCTTGGTAGCCGAGATGTTGCTAATTGGAGACCGGGCGTTCTGGCGGTTTGACGCAGACGACTTGATGATCGGGCGGTCTACCGGTCTCTCCTAGCGGCTTTACTTCTCTTTATAGTAGTTGTCGGGCGGTTAGCCTATTCATCTAACCGCGCGGCTTGTGCGGTCTGATTTTTTGTATAGTCGGTTGTAACATTGTTTATTTGTCTCACATTGTTTATTTGTAATCTCTCTCCTCTTCTAAATTTTATAAAAGGGAGGTTATACATTTGTAATACTCACTTTTTTGGATAGTAAAAATTCTGTTATTCCAAATTTCGGACTGTTTTTTCTTGTTCGCACAACCCTGAAAAGTCGGACAGCGACAGAGCAAGAAACCAAAGGTGATATAAAGACAGACCACATCAGACAATCCCAAGTTAAAAATTACATCGGCGTCCTGCTTCGAAAGTGGATCCGGGAGCAAGTCAGGGGTGGTGGAGGTGGTGACCTTCTTTGCAGGAGGGTCGCTAGTCGCTACCCTCCCCAGAAGGATCGGCCTCGCTCGGGCCTTGACCTTTTAAGGCCTCGGCCATCTTCTTCCTCCTTTACCTTCCTCACGCGCTCGAGGTCACTGCATGAGGGAAGTCCATCGAATTGACTTCGAAAGTTCGTCTTGGCCAAGTCATTGACGACTAGTACCGGGCCGCCTTTCTTCAAGACGAGCAAAGGTGGTCGTTACCTCGGTGAGCGAGGCAATATTCCTTTTGTCGACCATGATCACAGCCTCACAGGTACAGGCACCAGGGATCTCTACCACAAATTAAAGCTGAGGGAGAGTCGAGACCCCTCCGCTCTGTATAATGCAGCTCGCCGAATAAGGGTTGGACAATTCTTTTAGAGCACTAAAGGAGCTCACAATGAGCGGGGATTGTATGCAACCAGTATTGTTGAATTTTTTGAAGTGAAAGTGGGCGGCTTGGGTGGCCCGAGCGGTCTGTCCGAGCGGCCTATGCGGACAGAGGGCGGCGACTTGCGAGATCGGCTTGCCTTTGGCTGGCGGACTATTCCTTGGAGTAGCTGGGCGGATAGGATGTTTATCTGCAATGTTGCTGGGTTGGCCGGTGTTCGGACTTGGTTTGGATCTGCAACATGTCCAAGGTAGCTCAGTCCGGTTGGTCACACGGGTTCACGGTCTGGCTCTGTCTGCCGAGCTCGGCAGCTATCAGTTTTGTTCTGGTTGCGAGCTCGGGGAATGCGGACTTTTTTTGTATCCGCAGTGTCCGCTAGGTTGGTGGCCAAGTCTTAGTGGCTTGGCGGCTTGGTTGTATTCCTGTTATGGTGGTGCGACCTCGGCGGTCTTGATGTTTGTCTAGTCACGGCAACTTGTTTGTGTGTCCGCAGCTTGGCAGATACGCTTGGTGCTCGCCGCGATTTAGGGCGGTTATCCTATCAACTAGGGCAGTGATCACACTCTTCTCCGCACCTATAAATAGGACCCCACGGTCACATCAATTGATAACGAGTGAACAGTAAGTGAACTCGCGGGAAGTTGTTGTGGTTAGGTTTTTTTAGCCGCGCGGTTTGAAGAGGTTGATCGGTTTGTGTTGTGCAGGTTGTGCGGATAGCGCTGAGAAGCCAGGGACTTGGTTCTGACTTCGGTCAGGGTCAGTGTGGATTTTGCGGTTTGCAACCAGCGGATAGCAGCAGGTCGCGACTTGCGACCATGCGGTCTTTTCTTCTGCAATTTGTTTCCCAGTTCAATAAGTTGTCCGCCTCTGACGGCTTGTTCTGTTCGGTGGCAGCAGCAGTCTGCGTGATCCGGCGGCTAGGCGACCTCGCGGTCAAGCGGCTTGGAGTTCAGCATACAGAGTTCCTTCTTCAGGTTTGGAATAACGGGCAGTCCGCGCGGCTAGGTTACGGATTGACGACTTAGCAGGTTCAGCGGACACCGTAGCGGTTAGTAGTAGAGCCGGCGGTTACTCCTTGAGTCCGCGCGGCTTGTTTCTTGCTTTGTATTTTTTCTGCTTTCATCGGGTACATTGGCAATCATGTATCGTCATGTATGCCTCGCTCTGTAAAGATTTTTACAGTACAAGATTCTTGTTCTTCTGGTTGCATTTGGTTTGCTTAGGCTCAGTCTGATTGAGTGTTCCTGCGCCTGGTGTTTTTCCGCTAATCACAAATTTTTACAAGTATTTGACGAGGAGGGCCCAAGTTTAATTATAGGTCTTATGACCTCAAAAGGTTGGTTATTGACTAGAAGGAAAGACCTCATTGAATACTGTAGAGGAGTGCTGAAACCTTGTATATACTTCTTCAATGCATAAAAACAATGTAAGAATACATATGTACAGGGAAAGGAGAGAGAGGAGTCCCCTATACAAGGTGTGGGACTAATACAAGAATAGAAGAAGCTACACTAAATGGGCCAATACATAGGCCTTTATATGGTCTTTTCTAACACTCCCACGCAAGTTGGAGCGTACAAGTCGTAGGCACCCAGCTTGGACAAGAACTGATAAAATAAGGTACTCGGTATGGCCTTAGTGAGAAGATCAGCAACTTGGTCAGTGCCCGAAACATGTTTTAATTCCAGCTTCTTCATTTGAACTTTCTCCCAAACGAAGTGACAATCAACTTCAATATGTTTCGTTCTTTCGTGAAAGATTGGATTCTTAGCTATGTGTATAGCAGCATCGCTGTCACATAGTAAGGTAGTTGGTGAGGGAAATTTTACTCCTAAATCAACGAGGACACTTTCAAGCCATGTAAGCACCGATACAACAGACGTCATCGAACGGTATTCAGCTTCAGCTGAAGATCGAGCAACCACAGCTTGTTTTTTACTGCGTCAGGTAACAAGGTGACCTCGAAAGTAGGTACAAAATCCACTAGTAGAACGTCGATCATCCAAGGAACCAGCATAATCTGCATCTGAATACGCAACCAATGTTGGAGTAGAAGAAGAGGTTTTGTATACCAACCCTTGACCAGCGACTGTTTTTAGATATCTCAGGATGCGTTCGACGGCCTATAGATGAGACATGCGAGTAGAATACATAAACCGGCTAACAACTCCAATAGCAAAGGATATGTCTGGTCTTGTGACTGTTAGGTAAATCAATTTTCCTACGAGACGTCGATAGTATTTTGGATTCGGAAGAAGAAGATCGGTATCTAAGGCATGTGCACACAGCTTATGATTGACATCCATAGAAGTATTGATCGGCTTACAACCAGAGTAGCCGACATCCTGAAGGAGGTCGAACAGCACTTCCGTTGAGATAGGACAAGGCCATCAGGACGTCTTGCAATCTCAATATCGAGGAAGTATCGAAGGTTTCCCAGATCTTTTGTTTGAAAAACAAAACTCAGGTGTTGTTTGATCATTTGTATTCTCTTTGAGTCGTCACCTGTGAGTAGAATGTCATCGACATATACTAAAAGGAGAACGGTGCATGTTTTGTGATGTCGAGTAAACAGAGAGAAATTTGTCAACCTCCGAGTGAAACCAACTTCTCGCACAACACTACTGAACTTGTCGAACCATGCCCGAGGGGATTGTTTGAGACCATAAATTGACTTCTTGAGGTGACAAACCCGGGACTCCCCCGTGGTCTCAAACCCCGGAGGTTGTTGCATGTAGACAGTCTCTTGTAGATCACCATGAAGAAAAGCATTCTTGATATCTAGTTAATGCAAGGGTCATTGGCGATGCACAACCTCTGAGAAGAGGACACGAACCGTGTTGAGTTTGGTCACTGGAGAAAATGTTTCCTCATAGTCGAGACCTAATTGCTGAGTAAATTCACGGGCCACCAGACGGGCCTTAGGACGGTCAATTGTCCCATCAGGAGCATGCTTAATGACAAATACTCATTTACGGCCAACAGTAGTTTGGCCTGGAGGGAGAGGGACCAGATCCCCTGTCTGATTAGCCCAAAGGGCTATCATTTCGTCTTTCATGGCTGTCCGCCAGCCCGAATGTTGGAGAGCCTTCTGCACAAAGTTAGGGACAGAAACAGAGGATAATGAAGTAGCAAATGTGTGAAGCGTCGGTGACAGACGATGTAAAGATACATAATTCGTCATGCGATGAACGGTGAAGGCCAGTGTCAGATCAGCGGGTTGCAGAGTGACAGAGGTCGAAGCCAACTACGTCGGGGCGGCGAAGCGAGGAGGAAGACGAGTATAGACATGGATAAGAGGGGGCTTGTAGAGAACGGGAGCCAGGTCAGGGAGGAGCGGGGGTGGAGGAGAGGTAACTGGGATGACAGGTTTTGGTAAGGATTGTGGTGGAAGAGATGGGTTTGGAGCGGAGAAAAACGGTTGATCTTCCCGAAATATAACATCAGCAGAAACGATCACCTTGCGGGTAGTGGGAGAGTAGCAAACGTAGTCTTTCTGCGTACAGGAATAACCGACGAACATGTGTTTGGCCGCCCGAGGATCCAACTTGTCCGTGGACGGACCAAGTAGGTGAACATAACAGGTACAACCAAATATGTGAGGTGTGAGAGAGAAAGACGGAGTAGAGGGGAAGAGAAGACAAAACGGAGTCGCATTGCGGAGGACGGAGGAAGGGAGACGGTTAATGAGATAACAGGTTGTCGAAAGTGCGAAGTTCCAATAAGTTTTGGTTACTTGCATTTGAATCATGAGGGATAGAGCAACATCAAGACGATGTTTATTTTTACGTTCAGCCACTCCGTTTTATTGTGGGGTATAAGCACACGACGTTTGGTGAATAATGTCAAATTCAGAGCAGAGATTAACAAATTTATGCTAGTGTATTCGCGAGCATTATCTGTCCGAAGAGGTTTAATTTTGTCAGAAAATTGTGTGCGAGTCTCAAGAACAAAAGCTCGAAACACACGGGGAAGCTCGGAGCGATCACGAACTAAGTATAAACAGGTCGTGCAAGAATAATCATCAATAAAAGTGATAAAATAACGATAACCAGACACACTAGTGATTTTGTGTGGGCCCCAAACATCAAAGTGTACTCAAACAAAAGGAGCAGAGCTCTGAGTACAATGAGAAGGAAAAAAAGAACGATGTTGTTTTCACAAAATACATGAATCACACGTAAACTCTGGAAGAGAAATATCACGAAGTCTTTTTGAGGACCGAAAGAGGAGCATGCCCAAGTTGTCAATGTCAATCAACGGAGGAGACTGGGGAGAGGATGGTAGGAGAAACATCAAGAAGGTAGATCTCGTTTTGCGCTCGTCCTTTACCAATGATACTCTGCGTCCGTCGATCCTGCATCAGAAAAGAAGAAGAGGTGAATATGACAGAACAATTCAAATCGGTAGTGAGGTAACTAATAGAAAGTAAATTAAATGGGGGAGCTCGGGACATGAAGAGACGAGCGGAGAGAAATAAAGGAATTAAGAGGGATATCAGCAGAGCCGGAGACAGGGACGGCGTCGTCATTGGCCAATGTGATACACTTAGGATGTGGAGAATCCAAATATTGATGGGGCTTCAGCGAGGTGATATGGTGAGTAGCACCTGAGTCCACTACACAGCACGGACTAGTGGAGAGACAAGTGAGACCTTCATTGGAGATGGAAGCAACGAAGGCAGATGGGTGGCTGAGCATCCCGTTAAGTTGTTGGAGCTGGAGGCGGACTTCTTCAAGATCAACACGAGTGGCAGAGGGATTTTGGACAACAACAGAAGCAGTCGGACGAGGAGGAAGACCACGTTTGCGGTAGCAGGTCGCCTCAAGGTCTCCATCCTTCCCGCAAAAAGAGCACTTAGGCCGCGGTCGTCCACCCCGACCCCTTCCCCGAGTGCCGGAACATTTGCCACGAGCACGGGGAGGGAGAGGGAGTAATGGCGCAGAAGAGTGCTGGAGAAGGGCCGGTAGTGTCAAACGTTCAGGCACTCGGTGAGGGAGGTCCGGTAGTGTCAGGAGGTGGTGAAACCTTTAGCAGCATGGAGCATACATCAGAGAATGAAGGAGTCGCAGCAGACGAGAGGATCTGAGCCAGAATACTATGAAGATGAGGCGGGACACGCGCCATCATCATGGCAATACCGACTGCTTCCTTTTGAGCGCGTTGGGCAGCGAGATCCGTAGTGGGGGGCTGATGCTGGATCCAGGCTTCAACCAGAGTTTTGGCCCGAATAACAAATGAGGTTAAGTCGGCAGCACCGCCAGTGTCAAGAGACTGAAGATCTGAGATGATGTCATACAGATGTTGGATACTGTCCTTGTCGGAGTAGAGGGAATAGATCTCATCCCACATCGCCTTGGCCATCTTGTGATATATGGTCATGCGGTAAGATTCGTCATCAAGGGAGTTGAGAAGCCACGTCTGAACACGTCCATCATTACAAAGCCAATCAGCAGTAGGTGCAACGAGAACATCCTGAGTTAAATGATGCAGAAATCCTTTGGACTGAAGAACCCGGCGAACAGAATGCACCCACTCAACAAAGTTCTTCCCTGTTAGAGAAATGGTAGTGATGCGTAACTCATCACGAAGTTCAGGAACACGGACTGCCCCCGCAGCAAGAGAGGAAGTAGCAGTAGACATATCCATGACCAAGGGGGCAGTCGGTTACACAAGGCGGCTAACCAGCATGGGAAGCAAACCGCAAGCACAACTGGCGGGAAGGCACAGCAGGCGGGTAGGTGGCTAAGCAATGCGGCAAGAAATCGACGGACAGAAAACAGCAGATAAGGAGATCGGCAATCCGCACAGCAGAGGTAGAAACCGGCAAGAGAGCAAGCAGGAGACACCCGGCGAACACGGAGTAGAGACCGTTTTGTAAGGGGGAGAGGTTGGCAGCACAAGCAGGCCCCGCAGCAGGAGAGGAAGTAGCAGTAAACGTATCCATTGGACTAAATGATGCAGAAATTCTTTGGACTGAAAAACCTGGCGAACAGAATGCACCTACTCAACAAAGTTCTTCTTCCTTGTTAGAGAAACGGTAGTGATGTGTAACTCGTCATGGAGTTCAGGAACAGGGGCTGCCCCCGCAGCAGGAGAGGAAGTAGCAGTAGACGTATCCATGACCAAGAGGGCAGTCGGTTACACAAGGCGGCTAACTAGCAGGGGAAGCAAACTGCAAGCACAACTAGCGAGAAGGCACAGCAGGCGGGTAGGCAGCTAAGCAATGCGGCAAGAAGTCGACGGACAGAAAACGATGGATAAGGAGATCGGCAGTCCGCACAGCAAAGGTAGAAACCGGCAAGAGAGCAAGCAGGAGACACCCGGCGAACACAGAGTAGAGACCGCTTTGTAAGGGGAGAGGTTGGCAGCAAGAGCAGGCTGTGGTCAGAGAAGTAGACCGGCAGTCTGTGAAGGCAACCCCGCGCGGGCAATCAAGGAAAGCCGCAATTCGTAGAGGCAAGCCAGAAGGGACCTTAAGCAAGGAGACCGCGTTGAGCAAGTAGCGGGTAAAGAGAGCAACCACAACAGCAAGAACAAGACCGCACTAAGCAGTGAGAAGACCGCCACGGATAAGGGAAATCGTAGAAGGGCGAACAGGCCACAGATTGTAGCGGACAGAGTAAACAGCGCTCAGCGGCAGGAGTCCGCGGCAGCCCGCAGTAGCGGCAAACAGGAGAAGCTTGGCGAGTAAAAACTTCTCGGAAAGAAAGGAAGTCGCTAGCGGCTAAACAGAACCAAGCTGTGGTGATCAATAGGAAGAGACCGTTGCGGAAAAAAGGAAGACCCCAATGGACAAGAGGCTGCAGCGGGGAGAGGAAGACCGCAGCGGTTAAAAGAGGCAATCTGTGTGATCGAAGGAGCACGAGAGGGCAAGAAGGTAAACCGCAGCGATCACAAGGCAGACCGCTGGAGGGCAGAGAGGTGGGTCCCAGCAGCGAGGGTTATAAAAGCACGAGAACATACAAGAGAACCAGGAGGGGAGTAGCTCGCCGAGTACCGTGCGGACAGAAAAAAACTATCTGACACAAGGGGTAGCTCGCCGAGTCCGCGGGAAGGAAGGAGACCGCCGAAGGGAAAGCGGTTAGAAATTCAGAGACGCCCAAGGGGGACCGGATTCTCAGATACCATGTAGAGCAGTGTTGAAACCTTGTATATACTTCTTTAATGTATAAAAACAATGTATGAGTACATATATACAAGGTGTGGGACTACTGCAAGAATAGAAGAAGCTACACTAAATGGGTCAATGCATGGGCCTTTACATGGTCTTTTCTAACAAAGACGCATGGAGCTCAACAGGAGCTCGGTAAGTCGGTGGAACAGCTCGTCGGCGAGCTCCTCTCGGACTCGCCCGCGAGCCCACCTAAGATCATCATCTCGTCGATGACCTCGTTCAGAGCAAGCTGGCGAGCTCGGAGACTCTTTAAGCAATTGTTACCGCTACAACACAAGAGGGAGAATCCGGCGAGAGAGAGAGAGAGAGAAGGCTGGTTAGGGAAGGAGAGGAGCAAGGGAGAGATAGAAGGAGAGGGTTCAGCCCCCTTTTACTTGATAGATGATCCAAGGATAAAACATTAGGGTTACAATAGTCCTCTTATATAATGAGGCACAACCAAACAAAAAGACTAGAATGACCTTGGGCCAAAACACTCTTAGCCCCCCCCCCCCCCCCCCCCGTAACCCACTGTCGGGTCTCCCGCGAGTGCGATACAGCAGTCCGGATCGCCCGGCGACACAGCGGCAATACCACCGCCCTCCTGCATGCGTGGTCGTCGTGCGTACACCCTCCACGGCGGCTCGGCGTCATGCAGTTCGGTAACAATGCCTTCGTCTGGAAAATTCGCCTTGTCCTCAAGGCAGAAGTCCGGAAATTGACGCCGAAAATCCTCGTGGAGTATCCATGTGCTTGCTGACGGAGGCCGATGTCGTCTGGCCACCCGGACTTCCTCGGGAGCACCAGTGCTGGGGTGGGGGGACCGACTATCCAGAATAGCCGTCGGGTACAAGGGTGCCGAACCGGAGAAATCAAGGTCGGCGAGAATGTGGTCCAAGGTGGGGTGATCGCCGATGACCCGACGAAGCTGCGAGACGTGGAACACGGGGTGAATCTGGCTGTCGTCCGGTAAGCGAAGGCGGTAGGCCACAGCCCCAATCCGACTGAGCACCTTGAACGGGCCAAAGAACCGTGGTGCCAGCTTAGGACAACCGCGGCTGGCGACTGTGAGCTGGCGGTAAGGATGGAGCTTAATGAACACCTTCTCGCCCGGAGCGAACTGCAAGTCCCGGCGTTTCCGGTTGGCGAATGACGTCATTTTGGCCTGGGCACGGTGGAGGTGCTGCTTCAGGCTGTCTAGAATGGTGTCCCGATCCTGGAGGTGAGCTGTTAGGCCGGCCACGGGGCACTCCCCCGGAAGGTGCCGGATAATATAAGGAGGTGATCGGTCGTAGACTGCTTCGAAGGGGGAGGTGTTGGCGGCGTAATGATAAGTCGTGTTGTATGAATATTCGACCCATGGGAGCCATTTCGCCCAGGTGCCCGGTCGTTCGCCAATAAAGCATCGAAGGTAGGTTTCAAGACACCGATTGAGGACTTCGGACTGCCCGTCCGTTTGGGGGTGGTAGGCGGTGCTCATTCGAAGGCGAGTGCCCTGCAGGTGGAAAAGAGTGGTCCAAAAGCTGCTCAAGAAGAGCGGGTCCCGATCGCTTACGATGGAGCGCGGAAAGTCGTGAAGCCGCACGATCCCGGCAATAAAACCGTCCTCCACGATAGCGGCGGTGTAGGGGTGGCATAGGGGAATAAAGTGGTTGTACTTTGAGAGGCGGTCTGCAACCACCAAAATGCAGTCGAACCCGGCCGAATACGGTAACCGGGTGATGAAATCCATAGCGATGTCCTCCCAAATGCGTTTGGGCACTGGAAGGGGATGCAGCAGGCCCCCTGGAAATAATGACTCATACTTGGCATTCTGGCAAGGAAGGCAGGCGGCGACATAAGCCTTGATCTCGCGAAACATATGCGGCCAAAATAATGAAGCGGAGAGGCGGCGGTAGGTGCGGAACGCGCCGGAATGGCCGCCGGACGGGGATGCGTGGAATTCCTCCAGAAGCCGTGGATTACACGCGGAACTGGCGGATAGGACGAGGAGGCCGCGGTAGAAAGCGTCCCCCAATGAGCGAGTAGGGCGGATGTGCGGCCGGGTCGGCGATGAGAGCTGTACGAATGGGGCCAAGCACGGGATCCCGTTCGAGTCCCTCCTGGATATCCGCGCCCTCTTCCCACACTGGCTGAGTAAGGGACGCTAACTCCGGTGCGTGCGGCTGGCGGGAGAGAGCGTAGGCTGCCTGATTAGTCTTGCCGGAGCGGAACTCGATCGAGAAGTCGTAACACAAAAGTTTGGCGGTCCACAGTTGTTGTGCGGGTGTGGCATTTTTTTGCTAGAGGAGGTAGCGGAGGCTACGATGGTCCGTCTGGACCACGAACGGCCGACCCAGGAGATACGGGCGCCAATGCTGGACGGCAAGGACGATAGCCATGAGTTCATTTTCGTACGCCGAGCGGCTCCGAATGGAGGTCGAGAACCCGCGGCTGTAATAGGCGATGGGGCGGTCGGATTGCATGAGAACCGCGCCGACCCCGGTGCCCGAGGCGTCGCACTCCACGACGAGCGGTTGGTTAAAATCGGGCATGGCCAAAACCGGCCCGTGCACGAGAGCCGACTGCAAGGCTGTAAATGCGGCCAGGGCTGCGGCGGACCACCCGAAGGGACCCTCCGAGGTTTTCAGCAGCTGTGTAAGAGAACGGGCCAAGGTGTCGTATCCCTAAATAAACCGCCGGTAATAGCCGGTGAGGCCCAAGAAGGCCCGCACCTCGAGGACCGAAGTGGGCGTCGGCCAGTGAAGAAGCGCCATGATTTTGTCTTCGTCCATGGCCACTCCATTGGCCGTAATAGTATGGCCCAAGTATCTAACCTTCGGGGAGCCAAAGGTGCATTTCTTCCGGTTCAGAACGAGGTGGTGGTGGCGAAGAGTAAGGAGGGTGGCCCGGACGTGTTGGAGGTGCGCCTGCCAAGTAGAACTGTATACCAAGATATCATCAAAAAAAACAAGAACATGCTTACGGAGTACCGGCCGAAAGATGTCGTTCATGGTAGCCTGAAAGGTGGTCGGGGCGTTCGTCAGCCCGAACGGCATTACCAAGAACTCGAAATGGCCGTCATGAGTCTGAAAAGCCGTCTTGGGCACGTCTTCTGGTCGGACACGAATCTGATGATAGCAGGCCCGAAGGTCCAGCTTAGTGAAGAAGGTGACGCTGTGGAGTTCGTCCAGAAGCTCTTGAATGACGGGG
The DNA here is from genome assembly GCA_039583875.1 of Platanthera guangdongensis. NCBI lineage: Eukaryota > Viridiplantae > Streptophyta > Magnoliopsida > Asparagales > Orchidaceae > Platanthera > Platanthera guangdongensis. The sequence continues at coordinate 119,175,411 of CM077164.1, forward strand.
ATCGGGTACTTGTCGGAGACGGTTGCTTTGTTGAGCTCACGATAGTCGACGCAAAAACGCCAACTACCATCCTTCTTGCGTACGAGAAGGACCGGGCTGGAAAAGGGGCTCGCACTCTGCCGAATAATGCCTCCCAATAGCATTTCCCGTACAAGCCGTTCGATCTCGTCCTTCTGAACATGCCCATAGCGCTACGGCCAAACGGACACCGCGGACGTGTCTGGCTGGAGAACTATGGCGTGATCGGCGTGGCGGACCGGGGGTAGGCCGGTTGGGGCCTCGAACAGATCATCGAACTCATTTAGGAGGTGGCGGAGATCCTCAGGAGGTGGGGGAAGCGCGGCCTCGGCACCCTGAAGAGGCCAAAGTCATGCGGAGAAGTCCACCTCAGAGGTATGCTGAAGGGCTCGGAACGATACCGGCGTCCGGAGGAGGGTCGAGTCGCCCATAAGACAGTGGGAAATGGGCCCCTGCTGGAAGTGCATAGTCATTGTGGCCCAGTTGACCCGAACATCGCCAAGTGTTTGGAGCCAAGCCACTCCTAAAATGGCGTCAAGGCCACCCAACCCAAAGATGTAGAAGTCGGCCGTCACGGCGCAGGTACCGAGAGCTATCATCATTGCCTGGCAGAGGCCCTGCATCGGTCGGCGACGGCCGTCGCCCAGACACACTGTGAAAGTCGGGGATGGTTGGAAGGGAAGCGCCAACTCTCGCGCGAGATCTTCCGAAATAAAGTTGGGGTTGACATCGCTGTCCATCATGAGAATGAGGTCGTGGTGCTGGAGGCGGCCGCGAAGCTTCATCGTACGCGGGCCCGTGATGCCGCCAACCATAAGCGAGCTCCAAACAGTGGAGGCCATCCCCATCCGGAATGGGAGGATCGGTGGCCGAGAACGCGGTCAAGTCATCAATCTCCGGTGTCATCTCATCGAGAGAGTCGTCGTCGAACAAGGCGTGAAATTTTTTAACCGAGCATACATGGTTTGGCGAGTACGGCTGGCGACAACGGAAGCACAAACCCTGCTTGCGGAGGTCGTTGTATTCCGCGTCCGAAAAACGGTGTAGCAATCTGCGCCCCGGGCGAGGCTCCCCTGGGTGAGGAGTGCGAGGGCCTCCCTCCCGCGGTGCGGTCGGCCGCGGCGGGATATGGAGGGCCGGAGGAACGGAGATGGTCGGGGAAACAGATCGGATGCCCAAATCCGCCTCCACGGCGCGGGCGAGGTCAATGGAGGCCGAGACGGTGTGGGGTTGATGCGTGCGGAGGCGGGAGCGAAAGGATGGACGTAGACCCGGAAGGAAGAATCCCAAATAGTGATCCGAAGGTAGCCCAGGAACGTGGGAAACCAATGTCATGAACTCATCAATATAGCTATCAAGGTCGGCCAATTGGCGCACGCTGCAGAGACGCTCAATGGCGGAGCCGGAGTACCACGCGTCGTAGCGATGATAACTGAAAGGCAAGCCGGATGTGTAGGCGTGATAACCCTATCGTGGCGCGGTAGTTGTTTCCTAAAATAAGAAATGTGCATACCATTCCTACAACTGATCTCTTACCAATTACCATTACAGGTACCATGCGGTGATAGCACCTACTGTCGGCGCTAGCTCACGGTTCTATTTATAAGGCCACGACGCTATTTTGAAGCTACAACTCCGAACCAATTCGTGTGAGCCCTCGTCCCAGACAACCAGAACACTCTCTACAACAAACTTGAAGATCCAAAGGAGAACTTGAAGACGAATTCAATCAACGCTTATTCTACACGAAGGGCAAACTTGAGATAGCCTAGGGCTAACCAATTCTTAGGGAGAAGAGTCGGTATACAAAATAAAAAGGGTTTTTATATTCACCGTCTTGATTTCTAGCATCATGGAAATTGTCTATTTGTAATCAAATTATTAGTGAAATAAAATCATGCAACTTACTTTATTACTTTGATGATTTCACTTCTTATTCTCTGAAAATATTTTATTATTTTTATAAATAATTTGATCCAAGTTTTTAAGTCTAACAAAATTTGATAAACACCCTTACTCACCCCCCTCCGCCTCTAAGGGCACCAGACGATCCAAAATACTATAGTAATAAAATGTGTGCTACATGCGCACTACGTATTTTTTAGTGGGTTTAAAAAGAGAACAAAGTCATTCTAAATCATTTAAACAGACTCGTGAAGAACTGAATTGCAATAATCCCAACAACAAAGTTTGTATTTAGTTGCATTATCTGTTAAATGTTTATACAAAAAAATAAGAAACAATGAGCATGCACCAAACACCAAATTAGATTGTGTTAGAGAATACTAGGAAAAATAATGTATTGGACTATTAACTTGGCCCATGTAGGATTTTGTGTTTAGTCCCACAGTGTTTGTATGGCTAGATCTTACTCTCCTCTCTCCTATATATTTGTACTCATGCTTGTTTTTTGGTATTCAAGAAGCATATACAAGATTTAGATCTTTCTCTACATGGTATCAGAGGGAAAAGGTATGAACTGTTTTCTCTCTAACCGCCTAGACCTCCTGTAACCGGGCGGCCTCTTTTTCTCTCTAACCTCCCAGCCCTCCTGTTAACCGGGCGGCCTGTTTTTCTGCTTAACCGCACTGCTTTGCGGCTTCCTTCTTTTCTAACCGCCTCCTTATCTCATGTGGATCCCCCTCCTCTTTCTCCTGTACACTCTTTTATAGCCTTCAACCCTCTGGCACGTAGACCCCACTCCCGTACAGTTAGATTTTCTTAACCGCCACGGGCTGCTCTCTACCCGTTGTGGCTCCCCCCCCCCCTTCCCGCGGTTAGAACTAACCGTCTGGCCTCAAATTCTCTCGCTGCGACCTGTCTCTGCCCGCTGCGACCACCTTTCTCTTCTTGTCGCACGACCTCTTCTCGGTCTTATCGTTGCGGCCTCTTTCCTTGTCGCACGGTCTCCTTGTCGCAAGGAATCTTATTGCTCTTGTCGCAAGGATTTCTTTACCACTGCGACCTGTCGTTGGCCTCAAGTTCTCTCCATGTCGCGCAGTCTCCTTATCGCAAGGAGTACTTTCTTGCCTTCCCGCTCTTCTCTTGTCGTCTGCCGTGTTACTTCCCGCTTCTCGGCTCGACTTGGTTGTTCGCGCGGACTGCTTCTACCGATCTTGTTGCGGTTTGCTTCGAACCACGCGGTCTGGTGCATGTTCGCTGTTTTGATCTTGGTGCGGTCTGCATCTAACCGCCGCGGCTTGTTTCTATCCGCTACGGGCTCTCTTCTATCCGCTGATCGTGGCCTTTCTTGCTGCTGGTGCGTTGTCACCGTGACCGCTGCAGACTGTCCCGCGGACTGCTTCTACTGATCTTGTTGCGGTTTGCTTCTAACCGAACGGTCTGGTGCATGTTCGTCGTTTTTGATCTTGGTGCGGTCTACCTCTAACCATCGCGGCGTGTTTCTATATGATGCAGGCTCTCTTCTATCTGTTGGTCGTGGCCTTTCTTGTCGCTGGTGCGTTGTCACCGTGACCGCTGAAGATTATTTCTTACCGATCTTATTGCAGTATGCTTCTCACCGCACGGTCTGGTGCCTGTTCGCCGTGTTTGATCTTGGCGTGGTCTGCCTCTAACCGTCGCGGCTTGTTTCTATCCGCAGCAGGCTCTCTTCTATTTGCTGGTCGTGACCTTTCTTGCCGCTAGTGGGTTGTCACCGTGACCGCTGAAAACTGTTTTTTACCGCGCTGGTTGTGGCCTTTCTTGCCGCTGGTGCGTTGTCACCGTGACCGTTGCAGACTGTTCCTTGCAAGATGTTCAGCTGTCCTCCGGGCTATGTGGTGTCTATTTCCAATGGTGGTACCTCGTGCCTTGCTCATAGCTCATCCTGGATTTTGGATTCTGGGGCCTCTCACCACATTACCTCACGGAAACCATCACAATATTTGAACTCTGTGCATCCCAAGTTCGTCACTGTTGCTAGTGGGGGTACCATTCCCGTTTCTGGCGCGGCAGATATTCACCTTACTCCCTTCATTACTCTTTGTTCTGCTCTTCATGTTCTGGGCTCTCCTTTCAACCTTCTCTATATTGGTCGTCTCACTACTGATCTTGATTGTGATGTAATTTTTTCTTCCAACTTGTGAGTTGTGCAGGATCGCAAGACACAGACTATTATCGAAAAAGGGCATCTGTCGAATGATCTCTATATCCTTGACCTCTCCCCCAACAGTGTTGTCCTCTATTAGCTCTGTTGATTGGCATCGACGTCTTGGTCACGCTCCTCTAAACATGCTCAAAAAATCTCTCCCCGAAGTGTTCCTCCAAGAGGTCACGTGTGAGTCTTGTATCTATGGGAAACATCATCGGTCTACATTCTCACCACATATTACTCGGAGTCCTACTCCCTTTGATCTAATACACTTGGATATTTGGGGAACCAACAAAATTGCGAGTGTTTTGGGATATCGTTACTTTGTCACATTTGTAGATGACTACTCTCGGGTGACCTGATTGTATCTTCTTCGTGACCGCTCTGAATTACCGGGTGTATTCCGTACTTTTTCATTGAAACTCGTAACTAGTTTTCCACTACAATTAAAACTCTCTGCACCGATAATGTCTGTGAATACACTAGTCATGCCTTTGCACACCTATGTGCTGCGTTTAGGATCATCCATCAAACCTCATGTATCTATACCCCCCAACAAAATGGCGTTGCTGAACGCAAGAATCGTCACCTGCTTGAGATCACCCGCTCTCTTATGATTCAAATGAATATTCTCAAACAGTATTGGAATTTTGCGGTTTCTACCGCCTGCACTCTTATTAACTGTATGTCTTCCTCTATTCTCAATTTTGTGGTTCCCTTCAATCTTATTTTTCCCTCCAAACCTCTTTTCTCCATCACCCCTCGCGTGTTTGGCTGTGTGTGCTTTGTTCATTATCTTGGCACGTCCACAGACAAACTTGCTCCACGTGCCACTAAATATATATTTGTGGGTTACCCTCGGACTCAGAAGGTCTACATTTGCTTCTTTCCCAAGTATCGCAGGTTGTTACTTCTGCTGATGTCACCTTCCTCGAAGATCAGCCATATTACTCTCAACCAGCTGATTCTCCACTTCTGCCACCTCTTCTGCGGCCTGCTATCTCTATTCATTCAAACCTTCCACCTCTCCTTCCCACACCAATCTCACCTAAACCACCTATCATCCGTGTGTACACTCAACGTCCTTCTTCGTCTACTACCCTACGGGAGATGCTCAGCTCTAATGATGTTTAGCAGCCTGCGGATCCGGCAACAAGTTCCAATGCCCACCCGCTGGCCAACTATATCTCTTTTCGCCGCCTCTCTCCGGAACTCCGACAAATTGCTCTTTCTTTATCCTCTATGTACACCCCTAATTCTGTGCAGGAAGCTCTCCAACATCCCGGATGGCGGGTGGCTATGGACGAGGAAATGTCTGCTCTTAGGGCAAACCAAACATGGGATCTGGTCTCGCTTCCTCCTGGACAATCTTGTGTGGAATGTAAGTGGGTGTTTGCCGTCAAACAGGGTCCGGATGGGACAGTTCACCGTTTGAAAGCTCGTCTAGTAGCTCGTGATTTCACTCAACAACAAGGTCTGGCTTATGATGAGACTTTTTCTCCAGTCGCTAAACTTAATATTGTTCGTGTGTTGATCTCCCTCGCGGTTCACCGCCACTGGGCATTGCACCAACTGGATGTCAAAAATATTTTTATTAGTGGCGATTTATAGGAGACCGTTTATATGCAGCAACCTCCCGGGTTTGAGACCACGGGGGAGTCTATTGTTTGTTGTCTGAAAAGTCTCTTTATGGTATCAAACAATCTCCTCGGGCATGATTTGATAAATTTAGTAAGACCGTTAGTGTTGTTGGGTTCACTCGGAGCTCGGCCGACTTCTCTCTGTTCATTTGTCATCGTCCAACAGACGCAGTGATTCTGTTAGTATATGTGGATGATATTTTGATTACAGGAGACGATCTTCAAGGAATAAGGATACTTGAAGACTGTTTCAAACAGCATTTGGCGACTGTGTTTCAAACAAAGGACCTGCGAAGCCTTCGATATTTTCTTGGTCTCGAAGTGGCTCGGAGGCCTGATGGATTTGTGTTATGTCAGAGAAAGTATTGTCATGACTTACTTCATGATGCGGGCTATTCTGGATGGAAGCCTGCTGATACTCTCATGGATATCAATCACAAGTTTTGTGCTCATGCCTCGGACTCTGATTTGCTCCTGAATCTAGAGTATTATCAGCGTCTTGTGTGAAAGCTGATATATCTCACTGTTACGAGACCTGATATATCATTTGATGTTGGAGTTGTCAGTCGATTCATGCATGAGTCACGTATCTCTCATCTTCTGACAGTTGAGTGTATTCTTCGATACTTGAAGACTGCTGCTGGACAAGGACTTGTATACAATCCTTCTTTGTCTCCCTTATCTCTGATTGCATACTCTGATGCTGATTATGTTAGCTCGTTGGAAGACCGTCGTTCCACAAGTGGATACAGAACTTACTTTGGAGGGCAACTTATTACATGGCGCGGCAGGAAACAGTCTGTGGTTGTTCGCTCATCTGCTGAGGCTGAGTATCGATCGATGACAGCAGTTGTATCTGAGCTCACATGACTTGAGGGTCTCCTTGATGATCTAGGAGTCAAGCTCTCCTCGCCTGCCACTTTATTTTGCGGCAGTCAAGCTGTTATACACATTGCCAAGAATCTGGTCTTCCATGAACGGACAAAACATATTGAAGTTGACTGTCATTTCATTCGGGAGAAGGTTCTGTTGAAGAAAATAGAGTTAACACATGCTCCTGCTGCTCAGCAAGTTGTTGTCATCCTCACAAAGGCCTTATCGCGACATCTCTACTATCAGTTCTTGTCCAAGCTTGGTGCCTACGACTTGTACGCTCCAGCTTGCGGGGGAGTGTTAGAGAATACTAGGAAAAATAATGTATTGTATTGGCCCCATTAACTTGGGCCATGTAGGATTTTATGTTTAAACCCGCATTGTTTGTATAGCTAGATTTTACTCTCCTCTCTCCTATATATTTGTACTCATACTTGTTTTTTGGTATTCAAAAAGCATATACAAGATTTGGATCTTTCTCTACAGATTGCAATCAAGCTTTTAAGATAAATGAAATAAATAAAAGATGCAAAAGCATACTATTCAACATATCAAATGTAAATTGCACTGCATAGCCCAAATTAGAGAAATTACCTAAATTGATAGCTCAACAACATCTGAGTTGATACACATGATTTTGCTCGAGTAGATGAACAACCAAACACTAACCGAGGTTGAACTCCCAAATGAGGTGCTGAAGTACCTCCCAGAGGTAGTGTTGCCATCTAGATAAGCTTTAGAGCAAAGAAAATGTCTTAATTACAAACATAGGTGCGCATTATCTATGAAATCTGAATTTGGAAAATAAAGGAAACATTCAAGAGCACAGAGGTTGAAGACATTGTAAAGGGCACATATAAAATATGTGTATTTTCGCTTTTAAACGTCCAAACAAAAATTATTTCTCATTTTTCAAGTGTAATTCTTTGTTCCCATTTCCCCTGTTTGGCTATTTAACTGCAACTTCCGTCTTTTACATTGAATTAATATCAGAACACCTCACTAGTCTTCCTTTTTCTTTTTCCTTTTGCCTTTAAAATTGCTGATAGTAAAATTTCCAATAATCAACATATATTTACATCTTCTAAATAAGTAGCGAAGGTATCTAACTCTAGCCCATAAAAAGGTAACGTAAAATATTAGTCTTAGGCCCTTAAAGCTCACATAAAATAATTTGAGTAACAAATAAGTCAAGTAAATTCTTTAGATTTATTAGATGAAGATTTTTTACATTGCTTTGCTTGCAGATCATGAAACTTGGTTTCTAAAATGGATGAGGTGCAAACTTAATGTGTTTGAGAAAATAAAATAATGAAGTAAACATTGTATTTTCAACAATAAAACACAATTATGGGGATAATTATAAATCCTAATAAAAATAACAATTAATAAAAATAATACCCATAAATGTAATCTAGCAAAATGATTCATGTGCGATGAAAAGTTGTTAAGTAAAGGAACAAATCACCCCACGCACTTAATTATAAAATTACTAATTCGAATTCAAGATAATTTCAGAAAATAAAATAGATGATTATAAACAAGTTGTATTGTCATAAATAATAATAAAGATAATTTTAGTGGACTTATGATATAGATCAAAGAGACTTTTTTCATTACATAGATTTGCGCATTCTCACCAAAATGATGAGATTCCCAATTTAAGGTGAAAAATTCGAAGCAGGGTGCCTTAATGCATGGTTTTTTATTGATAACATCATTCTAATCAGTGAGACATCTATTGCGTTAAGTAAAAAATAGAATAATATACTAGTTAGAAGATGGACTTCTAATAAGTAGACCAAAGATCAACTACATGATTTACAATTTTAGTGGAGGTGATATTAGCAACTTCCAATATATCCTAATACGAGAAAAAAAGATACGTGATTATGATAAGTTGAAGTGGGTTGAATTTATTATACATAAGTACGAGGATATAGATAAGGGCATCATAACCTCTAGAGCTAAGTTGTGACTAAAATGGAGAAGTGTATTGGGATTATTATGTGATAAGATGATATCATGGAGACAGTAGAAAATAAGAAATGTTATTTCTTAGTACCAAACATTTTACATCTTGTCCATGTATATACACATACAAAGAGAACTGCAACATCGAACTAACGGTGTGGGACTAAATACAAAAAGGAGGAGACCGCTATCTGAACACCAATTTGCGTTATTTATACACCAAATACCAACACTCTCCCTCAAGGTGGGCAAAAGATATCCACTAAGCTCAACGTGTCACTCAATCTACGTAAGTCAAGTGAGTTAAGCCCTTTGGTTAGACAATCAGTCAATTGCTCTTTTGTAGCAACATGTCTCAGCATTAGTGTTCCACTATCCAGTTTTTCTTTGATAAATAATATATCGATCTCTATATGTTTGGTTCTATCATGTTGGATGAAATTATTTGCAATGCAAATAGCTAACTTGCTATCACACTATAATGTCATCTACCCTTTTTGATTGCTATTGAGTTCAACGAGCAAGGCTTTCAGCCATAACATCTCTCCTATACTCAAGGTCATGGCCATGTATTATGCCTCAGCTGTAGATCTCACAACTACATTCTACTTCTTGCTCAGTTGCTCCTCCAGGAGACATGGTTGTCTCCCACAAACATGCAATATCCTGATGTGCACCTTCTGTCATCTGCACTGCTAGCCCAGTCAGAGTCGCAGTAGCCCTTGATGTTTAGATGTCCATTCTTCTGGAAGATCAGTCTCTTCCCAGGTGCGCTCTTCAGATACCGAAGATCATGCATATAGCTACCACACTCACGACAAAAGATATGTTGGGACGGGTGTGACCCAGATAAATCAGGTGGCCTACTAGCCACTGGTACCTTTCTCTATAAATTGGCCCTCCCGCCTTCACATCGAGCTTGGACTTCTGATCAATAGGAGTGACGGCAGGCCTACAACCCAGCATACCTGTCTCTTTGAGCAGGTCCAACACATATTTTCATTGTGATAGAACAATTCTCTGTGCACCGCAGGCCACCTCAATCCCAAGGAAGTATCTGAGCTGACTCAAATCCTTCACCTCAAATTCTTTTCCAAATCTACTCTTAAGCTAGCAATTTCACTCTCATCATCTCATATGATGATCGTATCATCCACATACACAGCAAGTACTGTCATGTGATTTCCATGTATCCTAAAGAATAAGGTATGGTCAGCATTGGTCTATTGATATCTCATGGGTATCATGGCTCTCCTGAGCCTGTCAAACCAAGCTCGAGGAGATTGCTTCAACTCATAAAGTGACTTCTTGAGTCTACACACCTTGCTATTTGGTTTGTGCCAAAGCCCGGAGGTACTTCCATATACACTTCTTCCAACAGATCCCCATGAAAAAAGGCATTCTTCACGTCAAGCTGATGTAGTTTCCATCCCTCATTTGCCGTCAAGGATACCATTGTCCGAACCGTACTCATTTTTGCAACGGGTGTAAAGGTCTCATCGTAGTCGATGTTATCAGTCTGAAAGTAACCCTTTGGTACTAGTCGGGCCTTTTAGCGCTCGATCTGTCCTCTGGGTTTTGTTTCACAGTGAAAACCCACTTGCACCCAACTGCTTTTTTTTCTGGTAGCAGCGACACAAGTTCCCAGGTTTTATTCTTTTTTAATGCTCCAAGTTCTTCTATCATTGCAGCTTTCCATTTTGGATCCTCCTTAGTCACCTAACAACACTTACGAATAGAGACTGTGTCCAAAGATGCAATAAATCTCCCATGTACAGGTGATATATGAGAATAAGAAACAAATTTAGCAATGTCATGAGGAAAGCCATACCGATCGGGTGAGACTCCCGCATTCTTGCGGGTACTCCTCCTTACCAGTATGGGAGTAGAAGTAGTGAGATGAGGAATTATATCACTTGCGGATTTAGATGTTGAGGTCGACTGAGTAGAGATTGAGGTAGATGGAATTGGTGTCATAGGAGATGGAGTAGGAAGTGATAAGGGACTCAGCACGGGTGGCTCTATGGGTGTTGTAGGTATTGTAGACTCACTCTGCTTCCTTCTTCTTGTATATACTCTCGGCACCCTCTGGGTGTGAGGTCCACTTTCTACAGATGCATTCTTCCCATGCATTGGTATCACACCAGACTCCATTCTTAGCAACAGGGAATAAGGGATACTTATTATTTGTTTTTCATCACAACTGTTATCCTCCCCTTCTTGCATCATACTGTCTGTAATGAGTGAGTCCCCAAAGGGCGCGTCAACTGGAGAGGGATAATATGGCTCATGCTCGCAAAATGTGACATCCATACTAACAAATAATCTCCTTTCCACTGGGCTCCAACATACATACCATTTTTGGGTAGTTGAATACACAACAACAGCAACACTCAAGTTTTTATCCCATTGTAGTGGGGGAATACATAGTCATAAGGGTGACTAAATTTTACGTTGGTCGTTTACCTAACACAACCCTCGTCATTTTTCATCCGGGGATGAGACCAGCATAGGCTGGTTTTTTGGGTAGCTGAATACCCAACAAAATTACACTTCAGAGACTTTGGATCCCACTTTCTCATGTCCGATCTATTGTCTTGTACAAAGCATACACATCCAAAAATTTTAAGGGGAAGAGTATCTCCGCTTTTTCCTCGCAACATCTCAACCGGAGATTTCCAATTCAAAAGTTGAGAGGGCATTCGATTAATCAAATAAGTCGTCAAAACAGCTTTCCCCCACAAATGCTTTGACACTTTCATCAAAATCATCATAATCTGAGTTACTTCAAGAAGGTGTCGGCTCTTTCGTTCAACTATTTTATTCTGTCCTGGTGTGTATGGAGAAGTGGTTTGGTGTTGGATCTAATGTGAGGATAAGTACTCCTCAAATGCCCTGTTGGTGTACTTTGTTCCATTATCCGACCTCAACACTTTCACCATTACGTTGTATTGCATTTGAACCCCTTTATGAAAATTCTTGAAGCCAACAAACACATCACTTTTATTTTTCATTAGGTATAATCAAGTCACAGGTGAAAAACAATCAATAAAAGACGCGAAATATCGAAATTCAATCACAGTTGGTGAGGACATGGTCCCCAAACATCAAAATGAACTAGATCAAATGAACTGGAACTCCTACTACCAAAACTCGAATAAGAATTTCTGGTGTGTTTTTCCAGTCCACATGCATTGCATATAAGTTTTTCTTGATTGACTTTCTCAAATAAAAGTGGATACATTTGACACAAAATAGAAAAAAAAAGGCGGCTCAGACGCTTATGATGAAGTATGAGTTGGTCCTCTGCGCTCCTTCCAACTCATGCAGTATCCTCTACCAGTGTGGAAAGGGTCGAATCCAGGCTTCCCCTATCCAGGTACCACAAGACCCTATGCTATGTGTCAGTCCCAAATTTCCTGTCACCCTCCATCTCCTAGAAGATCACCTTTGAGATATCAAACAAGACAACAAAATTTAGTTGAGATATAATGGCACTAATAGATAAGAGATTTACGGGAAAGGAAGAGGCATACAAAACATTGGATATATTCAAAGTGTTGGTACACTGTATGGTACCCTTACCAACCACAAGTTGAGTTGTGTCATTGGCAGTTTGAAAATGTTCTGGGACTACTGGGGAGTATATGAAAAAATTCTCTAGCATTCCCAGTAACATGTCGAGAGACGTCTGAATCGACTATCCACACTGGTGATCTAGTGATGGGTATAGATGTGAGGGCACGGGTATCACAAGTACCTGTGGCGGAGTGAGCAAAGTTGGCAATGTTACCCCGAGATGATGTTAGAGTGGGTGTAACATCCATCACATCTTTTTGCTTCCTTTGCATCAGCTGGTGGTAAGCATCCAAAATCTCCTGCTCCTTTGGGTGACCTATATCAACAATACCTCCTTTCGCCACTTCCTCGCTCATCAGATTTGCCTGATAGCCTCCTCATCCACCACATCTACGACCTCCACGGTCGCGCCCACGACTTCTAAACTTTTCATGTCCACCTGCATCCCTCTCCTTTGGTAGCTTGGGGAAAGCCAGTCGAAGATGACCTATTTCACCACAATTATAACATTGTCGTGTCTGGCTCTTGTATCCCGCGTGCCCTAGATTGGTGACAGTTAGAGTCAATTCCCCCCCGGAAGAGTGGTTGTACCAGACTGGATCCTAATCATGCTCTCCTCCTGCATCATGATCGAGATCGTCTCATCCAGGGAAAGGATTTTTTGTTGAGCAAGCAGTACTGCACACCTTGACTCAAATGTCGGGTTCAATCCTCTCACAAAATGCATAGTTCGTCTCTGAGCATCTCACTCCCCTTTTCTACAATCGGGGTCTTTACAACATGCGGTTGGAGAGAAATGATCATAGTCTGCCCACAGTCGCACTAAATCTACGACATACTCCTGGTTCAATCGACCGACATACTCTTGGTTCAATTGATCTCCCTGTGTTATCCTCTCTATCTCTCTCCCAATCTGAAAAATTTTCATGTTTTTGTCGGCTCCCACATAGATCCTCTGCAACTTTCCTCAAACATCACTCACTGTCTCTATGTCATCCACCGTGACAGCGATAGATGTGACCATTGAGTTTAGGAGTCAAGTGCGCAATAGATTATGTGTAGTCTTCCACATATTGTACGTATATGAGTCCTTCTCTAGCTCCCCCTCCTCACCAGTTAGATTGACCTTCAGGTTCATCCCAGAGAGCCCCCTCTTCATCTGACGAGACCGGCTTAAGTATGTAGATGATCCATCGAGTTTTAACTCCACGGAGGGAAGATCTAGCTTCATCGGAACCGACGACAACTGAGTCGAGCCCACGCCTTTGGACATTCGCAAGAACTCAAAAAATACTTTTAGGTAAGCCTCCTACATTTTGGCAACTAATTTCTCCATGAACGCCCACAACTCTTGTTTTGCAAAACAAAATGCGCTCATCTTCCCCGACGCACCCAGCAGACCGCATCCGTCAGAAGCCCTCGCACTGCTTCGAAGCTTCTTGATTTTGTCATCACCGCCTTCCTCTGCTACGCCGGAGGTCAACAGCTGCGCTCCTGGCCGCTTCTTGCAGAGTTGTCCCCGTTGCACTGGATTAGGGGGCATGCGCTCGTCTTCAGTTCGTGCAGAAACTCCGGCAAGTCTCGCAAGCTCCTCCACGCAACAGCGTCGTGGGCTCCCCCGGGAATTCAAGCGTCGTGCTCCTCCTGCATGTCGCGTTCCTCCTATTGCAGCGATTCTGGATGTGTGATGCACTCTTGCGGCGATTCTGCGCAGATGTGCGATGTTCCTGCGCGATGCTCTTGTGCGATGCTCTTGCGACGATGCTCCTGCGCTATGCTCTTGCGCTGACACGTGATTCTGCGTGATTCTCCTGTGGCGATTCTGCATGATGCTCCTTATGTCATGATGCGCGATGCTCCTTCTGTCGTGATGCACGGTGCTCCTTCTTCCTCTGATGCGCGATACTCCTGCCGCGATGCGTTACGCTACTGCGCCTGCTCCCTACGCAAGCGAGAAGGAGACTAGAGTACCCGCGCACTGCGTGTTCTTCTTCCCCGCAGACACCGCATCCCTGTTGCACAGTTGTTGCGCCCTCTCCCTACTCCTCCGCCCGATGATTCCTTCCGCTCACTACCATGAAAGGAAAGAAAATAATAAAAATTGCAAGAGAGGGTTGTGATCACCGAAGCGGGATTATAGGAATTTCTTCGGATCAATTTTTTATTTATTTCCAAACCTAACACTGATACCAAGTAAAAAATAAGGAATGTCATTTCTTAGTACCAAACCTTTTACATTTTATCCTTATATATACAAATACAAGGAGAACTACAACATCGAACTAACGGTGTCAGATTAAATACTGATAGAAGAAAACCGCTATCTGCACACCAATTTGAGTTATTTATACACCAAATACCAACAGAGACTTAAAGATACATTCTATAAAACTGCAATTCGACAGATGAAAATGCATGGATATAATTGTTGGGCAATTAAAAATTCATGTTTTAAAGTTGAGAATGACATAAATAGAATGCTAAGATGGACGTGTGGACAAAATAGAAAAGATAAATTAAGGAATGATTATAACAAAAAAATAGTGGGAGCCACATCTATCAAAGATATGCTAATAGATAGACTTAGGTGGTTAGAACATGCACAATGAAGATTAAAAAAATCACCAAGTAAAAGAACATATAGAGTTAATGTAGAAAGGATTAGGTAGAAGCACTAGACCAAAAGTAATATGGATGAACATTATTAAAGATGATTTGGTAGTTCAACTTAAGCAAAACAGGAAGCAATTGATACAAACTAACAGAAAATCATGATTAAAAAATAGATCCAATGAGTTAAGGCCATTTATGAATGTGGCTTCTATATAATATTGCCTAAAAGCTGCTTTTGGCAGTATACTTTAATTATTAGACAAACTATCATCCCAACAACCTCCCTTTTGACTTTTGAAGGAAAAAAACTATTAAGATATGTAAATATATCTTTATTTCAAACAGACATAAAGGTACTTTGCCAATTTACAACCAACTAAAAAAAATTAGAATAAAGAATGCAAAAATTATTAGATTTATAAATGAAAGAAACTTTGTCCACTCAGTAATAGCTTATAAGTATTGAAATTAGATACATCTCAATTACCATAAATGTTAACAAGCTAAAAAAAATAGTTGAGACACTAACAACTGCGCATATTATTTAAGGTTGTTGGTATAAACACCACTTCCCTAAAAAAAGTAACTTGTTGAACTTAAACACCGAGGCAATGACAAAGCACTAGTGCATGAGAAATACAAGGCACTAGTGCACGGGCAATGCAAGGCACTACTTCACTTTTTCAACATTTCAAGGCACTACGGCACTTTTTAGGCTGCCAAAATTATGTCTTTATTCATAATATTATTTAACAAATAAATTTGATGCTGAAAAAATTTTATGATAATGGAGCCTTTTCTTTTCATATAACCCAAATAACGTTGGATACTTGGATGTTGAGTTAGATTTTTTCAAGCACATGAGAAAGGGGGGATGTAACACCATCAGCGTGATTACAATGACTTAGCAACTACCTTAACCTAGTAGCTAAATTTGTTCAATATTTGGATGTTATTTTGCATGTTTAAACATATTTGTAGTTTAGGCATATCGTTTACACTAATCATTCATTGTAAATGCAAGGCATTACTAAAATTATTGGGCGTTCATTGTGCTTATCTGTTTGAAACAATAGAAAAGTTGCTCAATTGTACCTCCGGATGTAGAAATGAATTTGTTAGGAGATAAACCAGCTTCAGTTTATCTTTATTGTCGTTAGCCTTCTCGACTGATCCATGTAGCCTGACAGTTCTTTTGCCATATTCTCTCTCCCTCTCTCTCTCTCACACTCTCTCTCTCTAACCAGCCGAAAGAACCGTAATCCATGTTTGTTCTATCTGCACTACCTATTGGAAAACCTCCTTCACCTCCCTCAAGAAGCTCAATTATGACCTCTATTTTGAAGGCTCTTCCCTCTCTGTTATGATCCTTTTCGTTATCCTTTTAGTGGGGGCGTTATTTTTGTAATTAACCGGGTTACAAGTCATATAAGTAGCCGGTTTATTAGGGTTGGAGTTTTTTATCTTGGAACTTTTGGGTTGAATAGGAACGGGCGGCTGAATCGGGATTTCCTCCCCCTCACCGTGATAACACCTCTCAGGGCGGTACTGCTCTCAAGTGGAATCATACCTTTATCTTCTTGTAACTGGTTGATGTTATTGTGTGTGTTCAAGGAATTACAAGGATCTTGTTGTGTTGTTTGCATCCACTGTTGTTTTTATAGCATTATTACTCCCTTATTCATAACAAGGTATCAGAGCCCTCATTCGAGAGTGGGATGGCGCCGGCCGACAGCACTCGATCACGGGACCTCCATCTGGAAGTCGACGCCCTGCGCCAGGCTCAAGAGCAAATGCAAGGCACTCTCCAGTCAGTTGAATATCAGCAGAGTCGCACCTTGGAGGAGATACGCGAGCTGATTTCTACCATGCACCTGGATAGGAACTTGGGCACGGACAGTCGTGGCTCTCCAGCAGGATCTGCCCCGTCCCCAGCCACACCTGCTCCGCCACTTACCCTGCCGTCGCCGTTACCGACAGATCAACAACCGTTGTTGGACGCTCGGCTCCCGCGAATCGAATTTACTTGTTTCAATGGGGATGCCCTACATGAATGGTTCTTCCGTTGTGATCAGTTTTTCGCCATTGCCGACACGACGTCGGAGAGCAAGGTGCAAATTGCCTCAATGCATTTGGAAGGAAAATCCCTCTTTTGGCACCAGGTTTTCATGAAATCCCGCCTCGCTCCCCAAGGACCAACGTGGGAGGAGTATAGCCAGGCCATCTCCAAACGATTCGGGTCAATCTCGTTCGATGATCCGATTTGGGAGTTGAAAAATTTGCGCCAACAAGGAACGGTCCAACAATACCTCGAGGAATTTGATATGCTCCGACATCGCATCCACATTCAAGAAGACCATGCTATGAGTTTTTGCCTCGCCAGGTTGAAGGAGGAGATTGCCTATTCCGTGCGAATGTTCCAAACCAAGACTTTGGCGGACATTGCTTCTCTTACCCGCCTTCAAGAGCACAAGCTGCAATTGCGTCTCAAGCAAACCTCTGGCTCAACTACGGAACCGGCTCAACGCACCAACCGCCACCCTGTTAGTTTCCTCCCAAACCCGAGCCGGCCGCCCTATCCTTCACCCAACAGAGGATTTAATTCAGCTAGAGGGGGGCCAAGGTTGACAGAAGCAGAGGTGGCAGATAAGCGTAACAAGGGCTTGTGTTTTGGCTGTGATGCGCCGTACTCACCCGGGCATCGGTGTGAGGGACTCAAGCAATCCTATGTGATACAACTCATTCCGAAACAGGACGAGGACATACCTGAGGAAGAAGGCCTCGAGGGGGACCTTGACTTTATGCATGAGGACGAGCACATGTCGGACACGCCACAAGTATCTACGCACGCACTAACAGGGGCTGCCAACTTCTATACCATGCGGGTGACGGCATCTCATCAAGGCCAACCGATACATATTTTGATTGAATCTGGGAGCACCCACAATTTCTTGGACCGGGAAACGGCCGCAAGGTTACAATGCCCGCTCGTGTCAATACACATGTTCAATGTCGCCGTCGCGGATGGCAAATGCATTTCAAGTTCCCATAAGGTAGAGGGGTTCCAATGGAGGATGCGGGGAGTCATCTTCACTTCGGATATGCTGGTACTACCTCTTGGCGGCTGCGAGATAGTCATCGGGGTGCAATGGCTCGTGACACTAGGAGTTCTACAGTGGGACTTGCGGAACTTGACATTGGATTTTACTCATCAAGGCCGACGGGTGGCACTTAGGGGTTCTAAACCCGTCACAGGAACGTGGATGAAACGACACAATGAACAGCACGGTCGAGTGGCACATGGCCAATTCCACATGTTAGCTATCTGGGAGAGCTCAGCAACATCCAGGGAAGAGACCGAACAAGGGGAGCTGTGCATGCTGAGCTGCGGACAGGCCCGACTGGGTCCAAGAGGAAATGCTGAACCAGGCCAGCAGGAATCCGAGCTAGACATCATCCAAGGGCAGCAGTTAACAGCATGTTTGGAGTCATTTCAGGATCTATTCGAGGAGCCAAAAGGGCTGCCACCTACAAGGGAGCACGAGCATCGCATTGTACTTAAGGAGGACAAGGTGAATATTAATTTACGTCTGTACCGCTACCCACCGTTACAGAAGACAGTCATCGAGCACCTACTCAAGGAGATGCTCCAAACCGGAGTGATCCGACACAGTTTTAGTCAGTTTGCTTCGCCAGTTGTATTGGTAAAAAAAGGGGATGGCACATGGCGACTATGCATTGACTACCGTCACCTCAATGCACATACAGTCAAGGAGAAATTTCCAATTCCCATCATCGAAGTGTTGATCGACGAGCATGGCGGAGCCACATTCTTCTCTAAATTGGACTTGCGGGCCGGTTACCATCAAGTGAGAATGGCGGACGCCGATATTCACAAGACGGCATTTCGTACGCATCAAGGCCACTACGAATATTTGGTTATGCCATTTGGGCTAACCAACACACCTTCCACATTCCAGAGCCTGATGAACAAGGTTTTTCAGGAGCAACTGCGCAAGTTTATTTTGATGTTTTTTGACGACATTCTTGTCTTTAGCAGGTCATGGGGGGAGCATTTGCAACATCTTGAGTACACTCTTACCACCTTGCAACACCACAAGTTATTCCTCAAGCGATCCAAGTGTGAATTTGGGCTGCGGAAAGTACATTATCTGCGGCACCTCATCTCCGACCGTGGGGTGGAAACCAACCCCATGAAGATCCAGGCTATGTTAGAGTGGCCTCAACCCACGACGGTGAAGAAATTGCGGTGCTTTCTAGGCCTCACCGGGTATTACCAGCGCTTTATTCAGCACTATGGGAGTATTGCCCGGCACCTCACGGAGTTTCTTCAAGGCAAGGGATTCAAGTGGACTCGGGAGGCTGAACAAGCCTTCATTCAGCTCAAGGAAGCGGTGTCAAGACCGTCGGTGTTGCGCCTACCGGATTTTCACAAGCCATTCATCCTGGAATCCGACGCGTCGGAGACGGGAGTTGGCGTTGTTTTAATGCAAGAAGGGCGGCCGATTGCCTATTTCAGTCGGGCACTTGGAAAGAAGAATGCGGCCATGCCCGTGTATGAAAAAGAACTCCTCGCGATCGTGATGGCGGTACAACAATGGCGGCATTATTTATTGGGGAATTCGTT
This sequence comes from Platanthera guangdongensis, assembly GCA_039583875.1. Lineage (NCBI taxonomy): Eukaryota > Viridiplantae > Streptophyta > Magnoliopsida > Asparagales > Orchidaceae > Platanthera > Platanthera guangdongensis. Next base: position 119,194,846 of record CM077164.1, read on the forward strand.
TGTGATCAAGACGGACCAATGCTCCTTGAAATATTTACTCGATCAAAACTTGCAACACCGGCACAACAAAAATATCTAGCAAAACTCCCCGGCTATGATTACACCATCCAGTACAAACAAGGCAAGGAGAACTTATGTGCGGACGCGCTTTCGCGAAAAGACGCAGTGGACAAGGGAGAACTAAATACGATGGTTACTATTCGGTCTAACATCCTACAACAAGTGCGTGACTCATGGGCAAAAGACGTGAATCTACAACATGTCATAACTCAAAAGGAGCAAGACCCCTCTAGTTGTCCGAAGTATGCATGGGCTAATGGCTTGTTGAAACGCAAGGGGAGATTAGTGGTGGGAAAGGACCCGAAGTTGAAGGAAACATTGCTGAAATTATACCATGATGGGGCGGTTGGAGCCTTGGAGGGCACTCAGGTATCAATGCCACATACAGGAGGCTCAAGAACATTTTTTATTGGAAGAGGATGAAACCGGAGGTGTATGCGTACATCCAACAGTGTGGGGTGTGTCAACAATGCAAAGCAGATACGCAGAATCCGATGGGACTATTGCAGCCACTACCGATTCCTTCTCGAGTTTGGCAAGACATCTCGTTGGACTTTATAGAAGGACTGCCCAAAAGTAAGGGGATGAGTACGATACTTGTGGTGGTGGATCGTCTAAGTAAACAAGCTCATTTCAGTTCCCTCTATCACCTGTATAACGCACAAGGAGTAGCCCAGCTCTTTTTAGACTCAATCGTGAGGCTCCATGGGCTGTCGGCTTCTATAGTTAGTGATCGGGACACATCTCTTCTAAGCTAATTTTGGCAAGAGATTTTCAGCATTCTTGCAGTACAGTTGAAGTTTTCTACGGCCTACCATCCACAAACAGACGGACAGACGGAAGTCGTCAACCGCTGTTTGGAGGGATATTTGAGGTGCATGTGCTTTGAACGAAAACTTACTTGGGCTACGTGATTACCGCTAGCCGAATGGTGTTACAACACTACCTATCATAGCGCCATTAAAATGACCCCCTATGAAGTGGTTTATGGGCATGAACCGGCCATTCACATTCCTTACATTTTCGGTGAGGCGCGAACGGAAGAAGTGGACCGTTCCCTAGAGGCGTGGGAGAAGGTGATCTCATTATTGAAGACCAACTTGGCTCAAGCACAAAATAGGATGCGCGTCATGGCGGATAGGAAGAGGAGGGAGAGGACCTTAGTGGTGGGCTCATGGGCATATGTCCGTCTCCAACCGTACAAACAAACAAGTATAAGAAATCATGGATTTCACAAATTGTCCCCAAGGTTTTTTGGACCCTTCCGGGTGTTGGAACGCATCGGCACCGTGGCGTACAAATTGGAGTTGTCGACCGACGCCAAAATACATCACACATTTCACATTTCCCAACTCAGGGAACATGTTGTGGATAGCCCCTTCCAACCACTTTCGCTGCTAAACATCACCAACTCGGAGGGCAACTTGATGGTGGAACCGCAAAGTATCTTGAAGCGTCGCATCGCACCAAATCGTGGTCGGGTGATGACTAAAGCTCTCGTGCAATGGATGAATGGGACCAAAGAAGAAGCAACTTGGGAGGAGTTGGAATCGTTCAAGCGGCGATACCCGTATTTCATTATTTCTTGAGGACAAGGAAGTTGTGGGGGGAATGTATTGTTATGATCCTTTTTGTTATCCTTTTAGTGGGGGGGGTTATTTTTGTAATTAACCGGGTTACAAGTCATATAAGTAGCCGGTTTATTAGGGTTGGAGTTTTTTATCTTGAAACTTTTGGGTTGAATAGGAACAGGCGGTTGAATCAGGATTTCCTCCCCCTCACCGTGATAACACCTCTCAGGGTGGTACTGCTCTCAGGTGGAATCATACCTTTATCTTCTTGTAACTGGTTGATGCTATTGTGTGTATTCAAGGAATTACAAGGATCTTGCTGTATTGTTTGCATCCAGTGTTGTTTTTATAGCATTATTACTCCCTTATTCATAACACTCTCTATAACTCACTCTCCCTCTTCTATTACTGCACCCTATAAAGTGTCAATCTGCAATCTAATTCATCTTGAAGTGATTCTCATCAAACAAACTGGTAATAGAACATTGCATTTCACCGGTCCCCTTTTCTACCACCCTGAAATCTAAGATGAATGTGCATGAAACGCCTATTAAATGAGATTCTACTACAGACGCGTGAATTGCAAACAAAAAATACCCTTTAAAGACTCGAGTGAACATTCGAAAAGGTTGAAATCTACCCGCACTAACCGACGCTGCCGTGCAGCTTACTTCCGGAGGCTTACGACAATTATGTACTGTGGCGAGCATAGAGATTTTTCTCATTCAGTGGCGACACAGCCGGTGCTCCCGGAGCAGAGCAGGCGCATGACTAGGAGTGATTGCGCCTTGACGGCAGGGAAGAGAATAGTAGGAAGAGTGAGAGAGGAACGAACATGCGGAGATCCTCGATGGACGGGATGGAAGCGCAAGTAATGGAGAGAGGCAACTCACCTTCCCTGGCGAAGCCAAGCCTTCTGATCGGAGGAAACGACGGAGCTCGAAGGCCGGGAGGGGATAAGAGGCACGACAAGCAGGATCAAAGCATTGATTTTATATCAGGTAATAATTACTATTTTTCGTCATAAACAAATTTAGGCGTATCACCGTAAATGTTTTACAGTCATGTTAAATGTTTTGTTTGTTGGAGAAATAGTGGTGTAATAATTAGCTATTTTGTAAAATAATGATAGAATTTATGAATCTGTTTGAAAAAATAGTTGGTGGAGTGTCGTTTCAAACGAAAAACTATTAGGTTGTTTGGCAAAACAGTTATTAGTTTTGAAAGATAATTTTTTAAAAAATTAGAGACAACGCTAATTATAATATAAGATATACTAATTAAAAGGTTTTTCCAAATAAAACTCGTAAGTGTGATCCGCCTCAAACATGCACCAACACTTTTGATCATCGAACGTCAACTACATATTAAGAGTAATGTAATTAATCAATTTTATATTTTTTTATTAATATGGCCTACAATATTAAAACCCTCAAAGTATATTTTACCTGTGATATTCCATCATTAGATCCGCTATAAAGTCTCTGATGTTTGACATTTCAGTAGCTCTCGCTCCTTCAAATGTACTAGGTGCGATCTTCGGATTTGGATCGATTGTTCTTGGACAATTGTTTAGTCGCAGCATGTAGGCCTCTGCATGAACATAGCTCTCGTTTTCATCACATACATCAAACTCGGGGTCTGAACGTGATGGATGTCTTCTAATGAAGTTATGCAGCGTCATCGTCGATACCACAATGACACACTGCTTTGAGAAATCAAATGGAGACATTTTGCTAAGTATGACCCACTTTTTCATACACTAAAGCTCCTTTCGATCATACTACGAAGCGAAAAGTGTGTTTTATTAAATATTTCCCGACGTCCTTCTATTGGTCGATTACCCCGAGCAAAGTCCGATAAATGATATCTTGTTTTAGGAAAAGGTTTCAGAAGTCCTTTCTCTAATGGATAACTAGCATCCACAAGATAACAATTACCATGACTTTGTTCTAACAGTGCTAGCAAATCAAAAAACAAGGAGCATGTGAGCACTTTATTTGGGGCTAGACCTGGAGGAATACCTCAACACCGGTTATCCCCAACTAAGGCTCGACCTTAATAGGCAACCGCTCGTCAGAGCAGGACCCGGGCTTTGGACAGTAAATTGCATAAATAAAAATCGGTAGTTTAGAGCTATTGATAATGAAAGATGCATAATTTAGGTGCTGGAAAGATATGCGATCAGTACGAAACTGGAGTAGTACTGGATTGAAATTACTGAATTAAACTTGACCAATAAGAGACTGGAATTGAATTGAAAGTACTGAATTGAACTTGACCAGTATGAGACTGGAGTGGAATTGAAAGTACTGAATTAAACTTGAACAGTACGAGACTGGAGTTGCATTGAAAGTACTGAATTGAACTTCACCAGTACGAGACTGGAATTGAATTGAAAGTACTTAATTGAACTTGACAGTACGAGACTTGAGTGGAATTGAAAGTACTGAATTAGACTTGGTCGGTATGAGACTGGAATTGAATTAAAAGTACTGAATTGAACTTGACCAGTATGAGATTGGAGTGGAATTGAAAGTATTGAATTAAACTTGACCAGTTTGAGACTGCAATAATCATAAAGAAAATGGTTAGTAGTCCAATCACTCCTTCTATGAGGCTTCAGTTCCATCTCCGTTCATAGGAGGCGCGTTCAATTCTATTTCAGTTTTTAAAGACTTCCTTGGGTTACGCTCATTATTAAGATCTGATAGTAATTTGGTTGCGTCTTGCTAATTACGGTTTAATCGGATCAAGGGTTTATTAGGAATTACACCCTTTTATTCGTTGAGAATAATTTGTAACTCACTACACGTACTCTCACCTTCCAAGCGTGCCCAAATTACCCAAGAGTCGGGGCGCTCGACGGCTTCACAAAATCTCAGAACACCCGGAGCTTGGCTACTTACCTCGGCCACTCTCGTCGGTGGTATAACTTGAATTTATTATTTAAATTAGGATGGATAATCGCGTGCTCAAATTTTCATTTCTGGGGAAAAACGCACGAAATAAATCTCGAGCGTGACCCTAGACTCTTAGAATTTGAGAAAAATACATTTCTTATCCTCATGCCCCCAAATTTTGATATAACCTTTAGAAGAGCCTAAAATGAGTCTAAATATTTTTTCAGAATTTTCCCACAAGTTTTGGGTCATTAATTTGGCCCAATAAACTTTATTTAAGCTTTTAAAAATACTAAATCACCTTCAAAAATTCTCAAAATTTTTTTGGAGGAAGCCCACATTATGAGGAACATTTTTCATGTTGACCACTTTGCCCATAGGGCTTCGATTTGGCCCAAAATAATTCACAAATTTCTATTAAGGTTTTTGGTCTGCAATTAGCAGATCAACATGAATCTGCGGTTGAGCTTAAGCCGGACGGGGCATGATGCCTGTAACACCCCCAAATCCCAATTTGGGTTAAGATTGGGTGACACAGCCTGGGACACGGGCGTGTCCCAGGGCGTGTCATGCTCGGGGTCGTCGAACTCCACTCGACGAATTCACGGCAGGGCATGTCGGAAGTCTTGTGGGGGCACACGACCGGTGACACGGGCGTATCACTGACCATGTCGTTCTCGGGGTTTCGCTTGTGCTGGTGGACACGAGTGTGTCCTGGGGTACACGGCGTGTGACACGGGCGTGTCACTGGCCGTGTCCCGCTTGGGTTAAGTTGACGTTGTGCTATTTGTGGTACACGGCTGCCTGACACGGGCGTGTCGGCCATAACATGGGCATGTTGGCCATAACACGGGCATGTAGGGTGTGACACGGGCGTGTCACACGGTCGTGTATTGCTTTGGCTTGAGTCGGTTGTGTGCCGCTTAAGGGATACAGCCTGTGACACAGGCGTGTCACAGGGCGTGTCAGGCCGTGTTCAGCTTCTTTTGGGCAAATTCGAGCCGTTCGTTTCCCTTATCCTGGATCCAAGGGCCCAGGCTCTTCCCTGCTAAGATAAGGCCGAGAATGAGGGGGGAGAAGTATTTAAGCCATTCTTCTTCTTCTCATTCTCAAAGAGAGAGAAAGGGAGAGCAAGGGAGCAAGGAAGGGAAAGGGGAAACCAGCTGCTGGAGGAGCTGCGGAGTGCGGAAACAAGATCCGAGTTTGGATTCGTGAAGGCAAAGCCGAGGTGGTGATTTCCATCCGGCTAGTTCATGGCTCCAAAGCGATTTTCAAGGGTAACAATCTCCTTCTTGGACATCGAAATCCTTTCTTTATACATATGCATGGAATCCTCCACCAAGAGGTAGATATCGTAAGTGATTCCTTGGCATGATGTGTGAAGCTCATCTCAACGATTAGTCTGGATTGGTGATGCTTATGGGTAAACCGGAGAAGACTCCGTGTATTTGATACATGTGTATGCTTTGTACCTATGGATGTTTTGTATGGATGTCTGGGTGTGTGGATCTTGGATGCTTTGCGTAAGCTCCTTATAGTGTGAGCGTTGTGAGCGCTAACTGCTCTGCGAGAGCGAAAAGCTGCGACTAATCAGGAGGGAAGGCCGACCTGCGTCTAGTGGTGCGCTACTAACGGTTTGAGCACGGGAAAGGCTAACTTGCCCCTGGTTGTTTTGGGAGGTCGATTGGTGGAAATGTTTGGGAGGGCGCGAGGCAGACCCTACTTGCTGCACCATAGTTGTGGGTCGATCTATTAATGCTCAAGTTTGCCGTGAGATTATCACCTCTGAGTGGTTTGGGCGGAATGCTCCCAGTCTGCGGGTTGGGGTGACTATGACCGGTCAGCCAACAAGTTAATAATTCTCTGATCGGTGGTGTTGCCACGGAGTCCGGCACACCGTAAGGTGCCCTGAGTGCACGGAGCGTCTGGTTGAGATCGACGTTTGTGATTTTGTTGTGCCTGAGCGCACTTGTTGTGATTGATAGATATTATGTTTGCAATGCATACATGGAAGGAACCACTGCCCGGGGTAAGGGTTAGGGTCATTATAATTGATCAGCTAATGCTGACCGTTACTTTGTTTACCGCTCTTGGGGTGGATGTCTATTTGCAGGTGCTTGTGGGTTGAATTGAATTGAGCGGAATAAAGGCTTGCTGCTTAAGGCCCTTGAAGGTCGTGCGAAGAATGTTTGGATTTCATGTGTGGCTGGTTTATGTATGAAATTGTATATTTTGTAAAGAGCAACTTATAAGGTCTTAAGGCAATGAGAGTGTGTGTGTTGTATACATTCCTGGTTTATATATAAATGTGTCATTTACATATGTAGTGGACATTCACTGTGATGAGTTCATATAACTTAAATGCTGCGCTAGAATGCTTTGAGTTAGGACACGAGTTGAATGAGATTCTGATTTCCACACGTAATTCCGCCGTTTGTCTGTGAAATATGGCGTGGGGCCCTGGCCGGACCCACCGTTATACTCCAAGTGACAGACGGAGGCGTTACAAAGTGGTATTAGAGCCAGGTTTTAGATTTATGGGAGGAGAGAACATAAATGAACTCAAGAATGTCCATTAGGAATGTTATACACGTACGAGAGGAGCGTCACCATGTAGTCAATGTATATTTGCATTGAGGCAATGGATGCTAAATAATGTTTTGTACATTGATAGGTGACGAGGAGTGTTGCGAGACAGTCTGAGCCCCAGCGGTCCGAGGAGAGTGCGGCACCAGTTGAAGTGCATACACATCCCTCGGCGGAAAACATACGTGTGGTGACTAAGACGGTGCTCGCAGTGTTACAAGCACAGCCTACTGGGCAGGCAAGGCCTACAGGGGTGGCAGTACGGCCTGGTGCAAGGCAAGAGCGTGTTGAAGCTGTGGTAGAAGAGCAAGGAGCGGAGGAGCGGTTGAAGCACTTTATGGAGTTTCATCCACCTACGTTTGGTGGGGCGATTTCCCCAACGCAGATGGAAGATTGACTTGCAAGAGTAAAAAGAATCTTGGTAGCAATCCGAACTGTGGAGGCACAGAAGGTGACATTAGCCACGTTTTTGTTGGAAGGCTATGCATGGCTTTGGTGGGACGAAGTGGAAGTGCATCACTTGGCAGGGCGAGGATTGGAAGAAATTTTGATCGAAGAATTCTCACAGTTATTTCTGGCCAAGTATGTGCCAGTATCGCAGCGGATTACCATGGAGAATGAATTTCTACGTCTGGTGCAGGGTGAGCGTGATATTGATACTTACCTGCGTGAGTTCACCAGATTGGGGCGCTATGCGGGGTCTACTTTCGCCGAGGAGGCACGGAAGACGAACCGCTTTTACGAGGGACTGCGGGATGAGTTGAGGTTAGCACTCTCAAGTTCGGTGAACCAAGGCTTCCAAGCGTTGGTCGATACAGCCCGTGCGCTGGAGAAAGATTTAAAACGGGTACAAGAGAAGAAGAGTCTGGCAGTCGAGAAGACGGAATTTAAAGTCACGTAGTCGGAACAGTCGGAGTTTCGGAAATGAGATAAGAAAAAGTTTAGGCCTGTTGAACCAACTCCATCCACTGTTTCTTCGGGAGCAACTTATGAACAAGGACGTGTGGAGACACGTACATGTTTTTGATGTGGCAGGCAAGGACATTTAGCCAACAATTGTTGGAGTGACGCTCCAAGGGGTGAGCAAAAGGTAGGTGCGTCGTATGAAGAGAAGGGTAAAGCAGTGGCCGAATCATCTGCATCCCGGATGCAACCTCGGCTGCATAATTTGGAAGTGCAAGAGCCGCAAAGCTCAATTGGTGAAGTTCAGCCTTGTTTGTTTAATTTGGAACTCCAAGAGGCTATGAAACGTTATCTTGCAGGTGAGCGGAAATAATCATCGAATCGTAACCCGTACTACTTGGGCATTGTAACTACTGACAGGAATAATGGAATGGTTGTGTACATATATGTTATACGTCGTGTTAAACGATGAGATGTTGGTGCACACTTTGTGTTAGTTCAGGGCTTGATCAATTAGGGTGTATCTTGAAAATGTGGATGGATGTGCACATGTGAAGGATATGTAGGTGTGTGTGTTCTGACTATGATGTTTGCTTTGTGCGATGCCTTTGGGCGAGCCACGCTGCAACCTCTGAGCTCAAACCCGACTTGCCTTCTTCGGGAATCAGTTGCCTATGGTGCAACGAGGAGTGATTGTGTTGTTGGTCATCATTGAGCTAAATTTCGGGACGAAATTTTTTGAAGGAGGGGAGGATTGTAACACCCCCAAATCCTAATTTGGGTAAAGATTGGGTGACACGGCCTGGGACAAGTTGGTCTGGATCGGTGATGTTGCATTGCATAAATGGCCGGAGAAGACTCCGTGTGAATGTGTTTTTTTTTGAGTTTTCTACATGGTAGATTACAATAGGGAGCCTTGGGGATTAACCCCAAGGTGCACCCAAAAAACTGGGCAGATGCGTGATTCTGCCAACATGGTGGCCTGGGAGCCAACTTGAACATAATCGGGTTATGTGAAGTGTGTGACGGAAACGGGACTCGGGAGAAGTTTGACCCGTGCATATGTTTTAAATTAACGTTGCGGTGTGAGCAATGGGTCAGGTGGAACTGTACCCGTTCTATGTCGTTTGGTTAGAGCCGTTGGCATAGATGAGGGTCTTCGGCGGTCTATGACTTAAATTGACGTGACCCATGCCGGGAAGACAAAATGCTCATAGTTTGGCCGTCAAAGTGGCGGCGGTGAGACGAAAATGTCTATGGCTTAAATTGACGTAACATTGGCCGGTTCACCGAGAATGTGCCTTGAGTGCACGGGGTGTGTGGACGTGCGTGTCTACACCTGTGATGTAATGACATTACTGAAAGATATTGTACCTACTCACCTAGAGGGGGGGGGGGGTGAATAGGTGACTTAAATCATTTTCACTTTTTAGGCAGAATTCAGAGTTTATCACAGAATTATAATTACTTTAACACAGCAATTAACCAGCAATCACAGCAATCAATCCAACACACAGTGAACACACAAATTTATAGTGGTTCCCCAAGATTTGGGTACATCCACTTTCCCCCTTCGCCTATCTAGCAGTGTACTAGATTCGGCCAAACTCCTCCACTATCTCAGATCCTAAGATCTTACACTCAGAACCCCAAAACAGGTTCCTACAGCTCAGGCCCAAGGCCCTACAACTCAGCTTCTTCACAAAGCCTACACTCAGCTTCTTCACAAAGCCTACACTCAGCCATCAAGGCCTACACTCAGCCACAACAGGCCTACACTCAGAGATACAAATCTCCTACACTCAGGCACACAGGCCCTACACTCAGCATTTATAATTACAGGCTTACAAACTCAGATCCCTAAGGATCCTACAAGATAATATGAATACAAAATGTAAACCCTACAACTCAAAGAAAAGAGAGAAGAGTTGAGAGTATCTTGATGAGTTCTTGGATGAACTCTGCTGAGATCAATCTGACTTGGCTTTCTTCAAAGCTTCTTGAATGTAGAACACAATAGGATTGATCTCCTCTGTAGTTGATCCTTGATCTCTGCTACTTAAGATTCAGAACAAAGTCTGAATCCTTCTTCTCAGCCTGGTTCCAACGGCTGTCTTCTTGGATGGAGCTCTCTCTCTCCAACTACTTAGATCTTCACTTGATTCTTCAAAGAATAGCTAGATCTTCTTTGTATTACTTGATCTGTTGATCATCTCTTTCTGTAGACAGTATAAGCCTATTTATAGGACTTCTTCATGGTAACCGGCTGGTCCGGTTCATAACTGATTTCTGACAACTCTGACAGATGCAGTAGACCGGCTGGAATCGCAGCTGTCAAGTCATCCAGTCAGTTCTTGAAGTAACTGTATCTGTCTGTAAGTGTCGAGACTGTCTGTCTTTAAGTGTCGACACTTATAGACCAAGTGTCGACACAAGTTGACTAAGTGTCGACACTCGCCTATAAGGTGTCGACACAACTCCTTGTGTTATAGAATTCACTTCTCGACACAACTTCTTCTTCATGTGTCGACACTGATATTGAGTGTCGACACAACTCCTTGTTCTTCAGCACTTAGTTGAATTCTTGTAAGTGTCGACACAACTCCTTTGTGTCGACACATCTTCATGTGTTGAACTTGTCAGTGTCGACACATCTTCTTGGTGTCGACACATGCCTTCTGTGTTGATACTTGCTGAGTGTCGACACAGCTCCTTGTTTCGACACATCTTCGTCTGTTGAGACTCTGGCTGAGTGTCGACACATCTCCTTTGTGTCGACACTTGTACTTAGAATATTTTTTGAACTTTTCTAAGTGTCGACACAGCTCCTTGTGTCGACACTTTCTTCAAGTGTTGAGTCTTCAGCTGAGTGTCGACACATTCTTTCTTGTGTCGACACTTTCTTCAAGTGTTGAGTCTTCAGCTGAGTGTCGACACATTCTTTCTTGTGTCGACACTTTCTTCAAGTGTTGACTCTTCTGCTGTGTGTCGACACATTGCTCTGGGTGTTGACACCTATACTTAGACTCTGCTGACTTTTGCTGAGTGTCGACACAGCCTCCAAGTGTCAACACTTTCTGATGTAGACACAGTTTCTCTGGGTGTCGACACAACTGCTAAGTATCGACACTACTTCACTGGGCTTCTCTTCACTGAGTGTCGACACAGCTCCTTGTGTCGACACTTTCTGTCTGGTGTCGACTCTGCATCCCTGGTGTCGACACAAATACTCCAAGTGTCGACACTGCTTGCCTGGGTGTCGACACAAGTCTTCTTAAGTGTCGACACTTTCCCTATGGGTGTCAACACATGGACTTAGAAACTTTTTCATCTTTCCTGCAAATACTTAACCTGCACAAGTAAACTCAACATACATCAAATACATTTTGATGTATATCATTGAGTAGGGTGAGGCTTCTTCAAATTAGGTACATTAGAACCAATGTACCCAACAATCTCCTCCTATTTGGAGAAGTCATAACTCTTAGTCAATGATATACACCATACAGAATAAAATCATAGCATGATGTAAAGCAGGAATATATAACAGGGCAAACATAAACATGTATCAATCAAACATGTATACATAGACATTATCTCAGAACAATTATGAAATAAATTTATCACACAGCAAATTTATCACACAGCACATTGTTCTAACAGCTTTGTCATATTCATTTTTCAAAAGTTTACAAGGTGTTTAAAATTAAAAGATTACAATTGTAAACTGAAGAAAATTCTATTCTATTTTTGTTCAGCCTTCTTGATCACTATTCCTTTTCTAGACTGTATCTTGGCTTGCACAGAGGCTTCAGCATTTTCAGTATCAGCAGGCTTCTTGCCTTTCAGATCCTTTTTCTTTTGCTCTTCAGCTTTAATCTTTTGTCTCTCAAAATAATGATATGGCTTGGGAAAGTACTTGCTAGGCTCCTGGGCAGTAGGATGTAGCTTTCCCATCTTGGCCTTCCTTCTATATTGCACTATGGCTTCTTGCCTTGTCTCATGCTTCCTCCATTCTAGTTCAGAAAACCACTTGTTTCTGTCTTGCACATTATCTTTGGCAGCCTTCCATGTAGTTAAAATAATGTTCCTTGAAGTGGGGCTCCACTGTTCAAAATCTGGTCTTTGTTCAGCTTGCTCTCTGAACCTCTTCTTAGACAATTTGGCTTCTTATTCTTTCAGTAAAGCTTCTTGCATAGCCGCAGATACTGGCTGAACCACCTTCTCTATGATGACATTGTCCTTTCCCCCAGGTGGGCTATACATAGACTGGATATCAGCATATATCATATCAAAATCTGGAGGAGGGTAGATTACTTGGGCCACTTCAGGTTGCTCCCCTCCTAGATATGCAGGATGTATCCCAGATTCTGTTACATTATCATCATCACATAAAGGAGGATATCCAAGAGTAGCTCTGATAGAATTAGAAATCCACTTGGCATGATTAGAGCTGGCTTTGACTAACACCCTCTCCCCCTTTATGACTTCTCTTTCCATGTGATCTCTTAGATCATCCTTTTAAAATCTGACTTGGTTATCCAAATAATTGACTCCATCTTTAAAGAAAGGTTTCAACCTTTGGAGTTTGTCAGTTATCATCTTCTGAGAGTCTTGAGTTGCAGTTGTAACATCAGATAAACTCTTTTACAAGGCTTTATCAAACTCTGCCTTAGCAGTAGCATTAGAAGTAGTCAGTCCAGTAGCTATGTTCTTCATCTCTGTGACAATAGCATTGTGGGAAGCTGTTAAGTTGTCATTCATTCTGATCTGGTTCTCAAGAACATACCCTTGCTTGACTTTAAGTTCATCCACTTGAGCTTTTATCTTCTCTTGATGAGTTGCTAGATAGACTACTGCATTCCCACCCTTGTGGAAGCAGTCAGTCATCTCCTTCTTATTTAGATTCATCTCAAATCTAATAGACTTTATATCTTGGGCTAGATCAAACTGTAGAGATTTATGCCCTTTATCCACATAGGTTTCTATGGCTTTCCTGTGCTTATCAAGCTTGATTTGCATAGCAACCATCAAAACACTGTAATCTACTGATGGAGTTGGCTGTGGTGCTGGCTGTGGTGCTATAGTTTGCAATGCCTTCTTATAAGTTTGGCTCCTTCTCTTGAAAACCTGGAATTTCCTTTTCTTTGCTCTGACAGCTTCTTCATCTTCAGATGCTGATGTACTTGCAATATCTACCCTCTCCTTAGGTAGCTCCTCAATTTCTTTTGGCTTTTCAGGCTCTTGCCTTGCAGGTTCTTCAACAATTACTACTTGCTCCCCCTCAACTGGAGCATTCTCCCCCTCAGCAGCAGCACATTCCTTGTCAAAATCTGTTTGATCCAGATTGAGGAAAAGATCTTCCATTGTATATTCTTGTGGAGAATGAGCTGGAGAAACTCTTGGCTCATCTACCACTGGATCAGATACTACTTGAACTGTGATAGATGTGTCCTCCATGACAACATCTGGAAGTTGACTATCAATCTGAGTTTGCTGATTAACATTATTTAAGGAATCAGACAAAACATTATCCTCTATAAGGAAATCTAAAGCATTAAGCTCAGTGATTACCTCAAGGATGATGTGGGTGGCTTGCTCACTCTCTAGTGTAGTTGGCTCTTCCACCACTAGAGGCTCCCCCTGGATTTGATCCTGGTGTATGAGGCTAGCTGGTGGTAGCTCCCCCTGCCTCTCTACAGCATCTAGTTGAGCTGGAGACTTCCCAGCATTTCCTTCGACATCCTCATCAGGAGTAAAGACAACTTGCTCTTCACTACTAGAGCTGCTAGAGGAATCCTGAGCCACTAGGGCAGTCTTCTTCTTCTTGAGTGGGGTTTCCTTCTTAGGAGTTATTTTCTCTGGTGTTGGCATCTCCTTAGACAAAACCCTATCCCATCTAGAGAATATCCTCAAGTCCATCTTCCTCATATGGTTGATCTTAGTGCCAGTAGCCTGACTCATAACCTCTGGTATACTACCAGCCAAGTATAGACTTAAGATCCTACCCAAATTGGGTTTCTTCAGACTTTCTTTAATCTTATCAAAGACAATAACAGTCCAATTTGTTTTCAATGTGAAGATTATCCTTGTCATAATGCTGAACATATGGGCTGATACCCTATCATGCCCTCCAGGCTTACTTAAGATCACTTTTCCAACAATTTCAGATAGAAATTTTCCCTGGCTGTTCATGCCCTTTCTATTGAAGACAGAACCAATTTTCATCTTTGCATCCAGTCCACACCATGTTAATGCTTCTCTGGTCTTAGAAGCAGTAACCTCATCCTCTTCTTTTGTCCTTGGTAGATTTAGGACTTTTCTCAAACTTTTAGGTGATACCTTCACCTTTTCACCATGAACCCTAGACTTGATCTTGAGTCCAGATTCGTCTACTTTAGCTCCATTCAGGAATTCTAAGACTTCTTTCTTCTAGATTTTAGTCGGCTCTGAAACAAGAAATTCTAACCCTGAGTCTGCAACTAGGGTTACCACACTCTTGATCTCCGGGTCTGCATCATCAAACGCATGTTGCACCAGTTCGTAGCCTTCATTGACGTTCTCCTCGAGCTTTGGCGCCATTAGGGTTTGAAGAATTTGAATGGAGAGAAGAGAGGTGTCGACACACAAGTTTTGTCTCGAAACTTTGGTGAGCGTGTCGACAGACAATGGAGAAATTCTATTTATACCTTTCTAGGTTTGAAGATGAAAAGGCGGGTTAACTAACTTAAATTGTGTCGACACTGTTGAAAAGTGTCGACCCAGACTTATAATGTCTCGACACCTATGTGTCGACACAAGTTTAGTCAACATATATATGTGTCGACACTTGATTATGTGTCGACACCACTCAACTCGACATACAGTCGAGACTTTACTTAGATAATTCTGAGTAAACTCTAAGTGTCGACACCACCTTGGATGTGTCGACACCTACTTGTCATGTGTCGACACTAATATTCTGAAGTGTCGACACCAACTTCCTAGATGTGTCGACACCTTTTCTTTGAAGTGTCGACACCAAATTTTCTGTCTCGACACAGACAACTCTGTGTGTCGACACTATTTTACTTAGTCAATACTATAAACTTATTCTAAGTTTATTATACCTAGTTCAATTTTAAACTTATTGAACTTAGTTTTTCTAAGGGCTTAGTATACATATCAGCTAGTTGATTATCTGTCTTAACATATTCCAGTAAAATATCTTCTTTTTCTACATGTTCCCTAAGAAAATGATATTTTATTTCAATATGTTTAGTTCTACTATGGGAAACAGGATTGTTTGCAATTGATATAGCACTAGTAGAATCACAAAATAGTGGAGTTCTACTTACCTAAATTCCATAGTCCTCAAGCTGATGTTGTATCCATATAAGTTGAGCACAACAACTTCCTGCAGCCACATATTCTGATTCTACAGTGGAGATAGCCACACTTGTTTGCTTTTTGCTACTCCATGAAATCAGTCTTCCACCTAGGAATTGACAGGTTCCAGTTGTACTTTTTCTGTCTTCTTTGCATCCTACAAAGTCTGTATCTGAATAACCTGTTAGTTCAAAATCTCCATTCCTAGGGTACCAGAGGCCTAGATAAGGAGTGCCCTTTAGATATCTCAATATCCTTTTGACTGCTGTCAAATGAGACTCCTTAGGGCATGCTTGGTACCTAGCACAGACACATGTAGCATACATGATATCTGGTCTACTTGCAGTCAAATAGAGTAGGGAGCCAACTATCCCTCTATACAAAGTCTCATCTACAGGTTTCCCTGCATCATCTTTGCTAAGAGACATACTTGACCCCATAGGAGTCTTCATGGTACTGGATGAATCCATACCATACTTCCTTATGAGTTCTAGGGTGAACTTAGACTGGCATATGGATAAACCATTCTCAGTCTGTCTAACTTGGAGTCCCAAGAAGAACTTAAGTTCCCCCATACTACTCATCTCAAATTGTCCTTGCATTAGTTTTGCAAACTTTTTGCAAAAACTACTTTCAGTAGACCCAAATATGATGTCATCTACATATATTTGGACTAGTATTACTTTGCCTCTGGATTCCCTAAGGAATAGAGTCTTGTCTATTTTCCCCCTTGTGAACTTATTCTTAATGAGGAAACTAGACAGGGTTTCATACCAAGCCCTAGGGGCTTGCTTTAACCCATACAAAGCTTTCCTAAGTCTATAGACATGATTAGGTTGAGTTGAATCAACAAAACCTGATGGCTGTTCCACATAGACTTCCTCTTTTAGATTACCATTCAGAAAGGCTGACTTTACATCTATTTGGTAAACTTTAAATCCTTGAAAGGTTGCATAGGCCAGGAACATCCTTATGGCTTCCAGTCTGGCTACTGGAGCAAAGGTTTGATCAAAGTCAATACCTTCTTCCTGCCTATATCCTTTAGCAACCAATCTTGCTTTGTTCTTAATGATGACTCCATGTTCATCCATCTTATTCCTAAAGATCCACTTTGTCCCAATTATGTTGTGGTCTTTTGGTTTAGGAACAAGCTCCTAGACTTTACACCTCTTGAACTGATTCCGCTCTTCTTGCATTGCCTCAATCCAATGAGGGTCTAGGATGACTTCTTCAAACTTCTTTGGCTCAACTTGGGATAGAAAACTGGAGTAGAGTGCTGCATTCAGATTTCTGCTCCTTGTTTGTACCCCTTGTCTTAGATCACCAATGATTTGCTCTGCTGGATGATCTCTTAGATGCCTATTAGCTGGAGGCATCCTGGCTTCAGGTTGAACTTCTTCAGTTCCTTCATCTTGCTACACTCCTTGGATTTCTTCTTCATTAGGTACATGTAGTACTCCCCCTAGACATCAGCCACTATCTTCTACTTGCTGTCTTGCAGTAGGTACTTCTTCAATAGTGAGCTTGTCCAACTTCTTAGTTATACCAGTGGAGCTGCATATACTACTAGACAACTCATTGTTAATAAGTCTAGTTTCATCAAATACTACATGTACAGATTCTTCTACAATTTGAGTAGACAAGTTGTAGACTCTATAAGCCTTACTATTGTTGCTGTACCCAACAAAGATCCCCTCTTGGGACTTGGCAGCAAACTTAGTCAAGTAAGACTTTCCATTGTTAAGTATAAAGCACTTACAACCAAAGATCCTGAAGTAGGATAGGTTTGGTTTTCTGCCTTTCACAACCTCATAGGGGGTCTTGTTGTGGCTTTTAGTAATGGTAGCCCTATTAATAACATGGCATACAGTATTCACTGCCTCAGCCCAGAAGTATTCTGGTAGTGATGTATCACTTAATAGGGTCCTACCAGCCTCAATCAAGGTTCTATTCTTCCTCTCAGCAATGTTATTTTGCTGAGGTGTTCTTGGTGAAGAAAACTCTTGAAATATCCCAAATTCTTCACATAGTTTTGCCATACTATCAGACTGAAATTCAGTACCATGGTCACTTCTGATCTTGACCACAGTACTGTCTAGTTCATTCTGAATTTGTTTGACAAAGCTATGGAAGATACTAGGTGTTTCAGATTTCTGTCTAAGGAAGAACACCCAGGAAAACCTTGTGTAGTCATCTACAACTACAAAGGTATAGACCTTCCTACCTAGGCTGTGAACTGGCATAGGAGCAAAGAGATCCATATGCAAGAGGTATAAACACCTCACAGCATCTTTGTTTTCAATGCTACTAAAGGTGGATCTAGTCTGCTTGCCCTTTTGACAAGCTGAGCATATTCCATCTTTAATACACTTAACTTGAGGACCATTCCTCACTAACTCTTTGCTAAAGAGTTGGCCAATTGTCTTGTAGTTGAGATGAGCTAGCCTCTTATGCCATTTGACACAATGAGAGACTTTCTCATCAGCTACAAGACACACTGGAGAACCATTGTTCTTAACCATAATGTCTAGGCAGTAGACATTCCTTTTTCTATAACCAGTCAAAATGATCTCTTGATCATTTGACCTCCTGATATGACAACCATCTTTGACAAATGAGATGTCATATCCTACATCACTCAATTGACTTATACTAATAAGGTTATGTTTCAAACCTTTGACATAAGCCACTTGAGTAATAGTAATATGTGTGCTAGAAATGTTACCAAATCCCTTGATGATTCCTTTTTCAGAACCACCAAAGGTGACTTTAGGACCATCTTTGATTGGATTGAAGTCCTTTAGCAATCCCCTTGTTCCAGTCATATGTCTGGAACATCCACTGTCCAAGTACCATATTGGGGCATGGTCACTTGGACTCACCTGCAAAACAGATTAGTGAACCTTAGAACCCAAAGAATTCTTGGGTCCTTGGTACTGGTTAGTTTGCTTCCTAACAAAGCTACCTGCAGGTTTTCCAACAGGCAGTTTGCTACTCACTTTGACACTTACATTGTGCCAACAGTCCATGACAAAGTGGCCTACCTTGCCACAACACCAACACTCAAACCTATTGTACCTTTGCTTAGGTACATCCCTAGCTGTTTTATTTACAGCTGGCTTGTTGAGAGCTGGGGCTTTGCCCTTGGACTTGGACTTAACAGTCCTTGCAGGTTTAGTAAATCCCAGTCCAGCTTTACCTTTGTGATGAACAAATTCATCAATTAAGGGTAGAACTGACTTTGGTTTAGAAAACCTAGCAACTAAATCTCTCTCCTTTTGAAGACTAATCTCCAGACTTTTGATTTGATCATTCTTAAATGATATAGTCCCCATCTGAATCACAGTTATGTGCTTCAGTCTGGCTATCTCATTAAGTTTTTAATCAAACAACTTCTCATAATTAGTTGCAGCCACTTTGAGACTTGCAATCTCCTTAGCTTGACTCTTGGCCAAGGATTTGCATTTCTTAAATGCTTGCAACAGAACTTTATATTCATCTATCAATTGATGAATATCCTCTTCAGACTCAGATGCACTCTCATCACTTGATGATGACGAATCTGATTCTGAACTAGCACAAGAAATTGAACTGAAAGAACAATTTTGTACCTTACTAGGTCCAGGCTGCTCCTGGATTTTGTCACTTTCTGTCAATGTCATCAGTCCTTGGCACTGACTGTCCTCTTGTTCATATATAGAGTTCATGATCTGGATGAACTCTTCTTCTTCTTCCTCAGCAAACAGTCCTATATATGCTTCAGCATCTGACTCAGTTTCTGATGAAGAAATGTCTGACAGGCTCTTATCCTTTTTGGCAACAAAAGACTTTTCCTTCTTGCCCTTGAATTGAGTCTTTTTCTTATCATTAGACTCCTTCCTTTTCTCTGGACAGTCTGCAATAACATGTCCTTGTCTATTACAACAATAGCATACAATTTTTGATAGAGTTGCTTTGCTAGACTTGGTCTTTTTCCTGTCTTTCTTTGATGACTTTTTGTTCTGATAATAGTCATCTTTACCCTGTGAAGTAGATGGCCTTGTCCTCCACTGTTTCTTCTTTAAGAACTTCTGAAATTGTCTTGTGAAGGCAGCAAAGTCCTCATCACTTTCACTGCTTTCAGACTTTCTGCTTGCTGACTCATCTGACTCAGTTTCAGCTACCTTTGGAGGTGGTGAAGGTGACTTACTTCTGTATTTTTTGGGGGCTTCTGTTTTAAATGCCACTGTTCTTTCCTTGTGGTCACTTCATGTAGTCTTCTCCTCTTCTTTCCTCACCATCAATTGCATTTCATAGGATAGCAATTTTCCAAACAAAGTTGGAGGAGGAATTTCTGCTAACTTTGCCATTTCCCTTATGGCACAGATCTTGGTGTCCCAATCTTTTGTTAGGGACCTTAGAAACTTATCATTAAGCTCATAATTACTGAACTCTCTGCCATAGGACATTAGCTCATTCAAAATCCTATAGAACTTCTTATAGCATTCAGTTATGCTATCAGTCCTACCTTGCCTGAAACTTTCATATTCTTGGTTTAGCAAAGACTTTCTGTCTTGCCTCACTTCTTCAGAACCCTCCATGTACACAATAAGAGTATCCCACATTTCCTTGGATGTATTGCAGTGTATCAAATTCTGAAAGGTAGCATCATCTATAGCACTCACAATGATGTTCTGAGCCCTCTTGTCCATTGTGGCTAGAATTATCTCATCCTTTGTCATTTCAGAGAAATCCTTAGGTGTTCTCTGATTTGCATCTAGGACTGAAACCTTCATGGGCACATATGACCCTTCTTTCACTGTGATATATATTCTAGGGTCTGAGGCTTCCATAAACAGTCTCACCCTTTCCTTCCAGATGCCAAATATTTCTTTTCTGCAAATGGGTAGCTTCATGGATCCCAATTCCTTATGATTCTCAGTGGAACCCATGGTTCTTGATTTTCTTGATTCTGCAATTTTACTTAGACTGAATCTGCCAACAGGATCTACTCAGACAGTTAAGTCCCTTTTTGAGTAACCTGACTCTGATACCACTTGAAAGATATTGTACCTACTCACCTAGAGGGGGGGGGGGGTGAATAGGTGACTTAAATCGTTTTCACTTTTTAGGCAGAATTCAGAGTTTATCACAGAATTATAATTACTTTAACATAGCAATTAACCAGCAATCACATCAATCAATCCAGCACACAGTGAACACACAAATTTATAGCGGTTCCCCAAGATTTGGGTACATCCACTTTCCCCCTTCGCCTATCTAGCAGTGTACTAGATTCGACCAAACTCCTCCACTATCTCAGATCCTCAGATCTTACACTCAGAATCCCAAAACAGGTTCCTACAGCTCAGGCCCAAGGCCCTACAACTCAGCTTCTTCACAAAGCCTACACTCAGCTTCTTCACAAAGCCTACACTCAGCCACCAAGGCCTACACTCAGCCACAACAGGCCTACACTCAGAGATACAAATCTCCTACACTCAGGCACACAGGCACTACACTCAGCATTTATAATTACAGGCTTACAAACTCAGATCCCTAAGGATCCTACAAGATAATATGAATATAAAATTTAAACCCTACAACTCAAAGAAAAGAGAGAAAAGTTGAGAGTATCTTGATGAGTTCTTGGATGAACTCTGCTGAGATCAATCTGACTTGGCTTTCTTCAAAGCTTCTTGAATGTAGAACACAATAAGATTGATCTCCTCTGCAGTTGATCCTTGATCTCTGCTACTTAAGACTCAGAATAAAGTCTGAATCCTTCTTCTCAGCCTGGTTCCAACGGCTGTCTTCTTGGATGGAGCTCTCTCTCTCCAACTACTTAGATCTTCACTTGATTCTTCAAAGAATAGCTAGATCTTCTTTATATTACTTGATCTGTTGATCATCTCTTTCTGTAGACAGTATAAGCCTATTTATAGGCCTTCTTCATGGTAACCGGCTGGTTCGGTTCATAACTGATTTCTGACAATTCTGACAGATGCAGTAGACCGGCTGGAATGGCAACTGTAAAGTCATCCAGTCAGTTCTTGAAATAACTATATCTGTCTGTAAGTGTCGAGACTGTCTGTCTTTAAGTGTCGACACTTATAGACCAAGTGTCGACACAAGTTGACTAAGTGTCGACACTAGCCTACAAGGTGTCGACACAACTCCTTGTGTTGTAGAATTCACTTCTCGACACAGCTTCTTCTTCATGTGTCGACATTGATATTGAGTGTCGACACAACTCCTTGTTCTTCAGCACTTAGTTGAATTCTTGTAAGTGTCGACACAACTCCTTTGTGTCGACACATCTTCATGTGTTGAACTTGTCAATGTCGACACATCTTCTTGGTGTCGACACATGCCTTCTGTGTTGATACTTGCTGAGTGTCGACACAGCTCCTTATGTCGACACATCTTCTTCTGTTGAGACTCTGGCTGAGTGTCGACACATCTCTTTTGTGTCGACACTTATACTTAGAATATTTTTTGAACTTTGCTAAGTGTCGACACAGCTCCTTGTGTCGACACTTTCTTCAAGTGTTGAGTCTTCAGCTGAGTGTCGACACATTCTTTCTTATGTCGACACTTTCTTCAAGTGTTGAGTCTTCAGCTGAGTGTCGACACATTCTTTCTTGTGTCGACACTTTCTTCAAGTGTTGACTCTTCTGCTGTGTGTCGACGCATTGCTCTGGGTGTCGACACTTATACTTAGACTCTACTGACTTTTGCTGAGTGTCGACACAGCCTCCAAGTGTCGACACTTTCTGATGTAGACACAGTTTCTCTGGGTGTCGACACAACTGCTAAGTGTCGACACTACTTCACTGGGCTTCTCTTCACTGAGTGTCGACACAGCTCCTTGTGTCGACACTTTCTGTCTGGTGTCGACTCTGCATCCCTGGTGTCGACATAAATACTCCAAGTGTCGACACTGCTTGCCTAGGTGTCGACACAAGTCTTCTTAAGTGTCGACACTTTCCCTCTGGGTGTCGACACATGGACTTAGAAACTTTTTCATTTTTCCTGCAAATACTTAACCTGCATAAGTAAACTCAACATACATCAAATACATTTTGATGTATATCATTGAGTAGGGTGAGACTTCTTCAAATCAGGTACATTAGAACCAATGTACCCAACAATTACTATACTGCTGGATTATACTAATAAAGTGCAGGGAAGGAGCATCGCCGCCCCATGTTGGGGGCAGGATCGTTATAATTTGGTCAGCATTGTTGACCGTTGCTTTTGTTTGCCACCGTGGGGTGGATTGTGCTTGCAGGTGTTGCTGGACCAAGCGGTCAATAGCGGGCTAAAGCCCAAATTGCGAAGCCGACCCTCGAAGGCCTAATTGGAGTGTTTTACTTGCTTTTGTTCATGTATGATCGGCCTGCGTGCCGTGGTATGGAAAACATGTAATATGAGTAAACCAGTTGTAAGGCCTTAAGTCCAGTACTTGTGTATGTACTTCATTCCTTTTTGGCTTGTTAGTGGACATTCATGCTTGTCGTTGGGTTCTTTTAATTGCAACTATTTAAACTGCTTCCGCTAGAATGCTCTGTGTAGGACGTTGTGATTAATTGGACGGTTTCCATTGAGTAACCACCCGGTCTGTCCGTGGTATATGGCATCGGGCCCCGGCCGGACCTACTGCTATATGTTATGTGACAGATAGGGGGTGTTACAATTTGGTATCAGACTACTGGTTTCGGTCAGGCTTAAAATGAATTCGTGGGCGAATTCTTTTTAAGGGGTGGTGAGCACATGTGTGTGCGTCATCGTTATAACAACAAAAGAACCCATGAATGTCCACTTAGTAATGAAAATACATGTGTTTGAGGAACCTGCATGTTCCTATAATTGTGTTTTGCAATTTTGTTTGGTCGCTTAACGGTGTTTTGTACAACTATAGGTGGCCATGAGTGGTGCAAGGCCGTCAGAAAGTCCGGTTTCTGAGGATTATAGTGCACCCATCGAAGTGGTTGAGACCCCTCCTTCGTTTGAAACCATAAGAAGGATCGTTGAAGCGGTATTCGATGTGTCTAATGCATAGTAGGGAAGCAATGTGCAACCCTTTGTCCCTGAGATGGCTTCAATGTCGGGTGGTGTGTTGAATCAAATGGCATTGAGAAGGCCATCAGGTCAACAGTTGAATATGTTCTTGGTGCAGGGTACGCACTCAGTCGATGAGTATTTGCAGGCGTTTCTTATGATAAGCCTATACCCATGCTTTGCATTGGAGAATGAGCAAGCTACAGTTGATAGATTTTATAATGGCATGCGCGCCGAGTTACGAGTTCTACTGCTAGGACCAAAGTTATTGGGATTCCGAGCCTTGGCGGAATCAGCTAGATCTTTAGAAGTAGATTTGGCAAAAGTCAATCGGATGTCGGAGCCCTGGGTACTAGACTCTCCAGTTTCCGAAAAATCTGAATACTGAAAGAGGAGGAACAAGAAGTCTAAAATGCCTACTGCTCAGGCTCCACATGGCTGTCTTAAGTGTGGCAAGGCGGGACACTTTGTCCGAGATTGTCGGAATGGTGCTCAGGAGTTAAAGAAAGCCATGTTGGGAGCAGGTATAGGACAAAATGCCAGAGATCTGAATCGAATCCAAGGAAGCAGAGACTTGGATGTGCAGAAGAAGGAGTTTAAAATGTCGAACTCCTCAAAGTCTGCGTACCGTAGGTGGTATAAGAAGGCTAGGACTTCGGGTCTAGCTCCTTCTTCTGGTGCTTCTGGGGTGACTACGAGTCGAACCCCGGGCGCATGATTTAGTTGTGGAAAGCCAGAGCACTTTGCCCGAGACTGCTGGAGCGGACGTCCCAAGTCCGAGAAGAAGCGCGTTGTCGCGATGACAGGTACAGTTTAAAGTTATAACAGTTTAGCTTTAAATACTTATTGTTCTTGTGCATGTTAGCTTAGAACTTCTTATGCTAAGCTTTGTGTTGATTTTTGAGTATCCGGCAAGAGCACTCTTTGATACGGGAGCTTCACACTCCTTCTTGTCCGAAGGATTCATATCGCGCATCGGAGTACCTTCTTCGATGGCAAAGGACAAGTTGGATGTGCTGTTACTGAATGGGTGTTCGATGCGCAAGGATAGAATCTGTGGTATGAAGATTCGTATTGGGAATCAGGAGTTCCATTTGCAAGCATCGTTATTGCCGCTAGTGAAATTCGACGTTATATTTGGCATGGACTGACTATCGGAGTAGCGAGCCTATATTGATTGCGATAATAAGGAAGTCAAGATGGGAACAGGTCGTGAGATGACTTTTACGGGCTTGAAGGGGTCGAGCAAGACGTTGATGTCTGCTCTTCAGGTGGTGAAGGTGGTTCGTGCTGGTGTAGAACTGTTCTTTACACTAGTGGAGGTTTCAAAGCATAAGCCCGCGTTGGACAGTATTTTAGTGGTATTGTAGTACCCTGATGTGTTCCCTAGCGATCTTCCTGGAGCCCCGCCACAGCGAGAGATAGATTTCACGATAGAGCTAGTACCAGGTGTAAAGCCTGTGTCACGCTCTCCGTATTGGCTAGCGCTTCAGGAATGGGCGGAGCTGAAGGTGCAACTTCAAGAGTTGTTAGAGCAAGGGTTTGTGCGTCCAAGTTCGTCGCCTTGGAGCACACCGGTGCTCTTTGTAAAGAAGAAGGACGGGAGCTTGAGACTTTGTATTGAATATCGGGAGTTAAACAAGCTAACAGAAAAGAACAAGTACCCAATTCCCCAGATTGATGATCTATTCGATCAGTTAGTCGGGTCGACGATGTACTCAAAGTTGGACCTCAAGTCCGAGTACTATCAGCTGCGAATAAGGGAGAGTGATATCCCGAAGACAGCGTTCAGTACGAGATACGTGCATTACGAGTTTACGGTCATGCCATTTGGGATGACTAATGCGCCGTCAGTGTTCATGGATTTGATGAACAGGACCATCAGGGAGTACTTGGACCATTTTATGATCGTCTTCATCGACGATATTTTTGTGTACTCGCAGAGTGAGGAAGATCACTTCAGGCATATTCATTTGGTTTTGGAGATGCTAAGGAGGAATCAATTGTACGCCAAGTTCTCGAAGTACGAGTTTTGGTTGTCCTCAGTGGCGTTCCTCGGTCATATAGTGAGTGGGGAAGGTATTGCAGTGGATTCGGCGAAGATCGTTGTGATACGGGAGTGGCCTGAGCTTTCTACGGTAGCGGAAGTCTGGAGCTTTCTGGGGCTTGCCAGCTATTATAGGCGCTTCGTAGAGAACTTCTCGCGGATAGCGTTACCTCTCACTACTTTGACGTGGAAGGGCAGAAGTTCGTTTGGACGCCGGAGTGTGCGAGAGATTTTGAGGAGTTGAAATGTCGGTTGACCACGGCGCATGTATTGAGTTCGCCGAGTGGGACCGAAGGTTATGAGATTTATAACGATGCTTTGGGAAGTGGTTTGGGTTGTGTGCTGTTACAATATGGAAGTGTTATAGCATATGGCTCGAGACAGCTGAAGGTGCACGAGAGGAACTATCCGGTCCATGACTTGGAGTTAGCGGCCGTGATTTTTGCCTTGAAGCTGTGGAGATATTATTTGTACGGTGTGAAGATTGATATCTACACCGATCATACGAGCTTGAAGTATTGGATTGATCAGAAAGATCTGAATATGCGGAAGCGTAGATGGATGGAGTTCCTGTGGGACTATACATTCAAGATCCATTACGCGCCTGGTAAGGGCAATGCGGTTATGGACGCGTTGAGTCGTCGGGCCCCAGCTCAAGCCAATTGGCTGTCGATCCATGACGAGCGGTTGGTTCGGGAGTTGGAGGCGTTGGATATTTCTTGCGTATACAAGCAGTCAAGTGTTGAAGCACTCTTGAATTGGACTGAAGTTCAATATGACCTGGCTGATCGGATTTGGCAGGCTTTGGATTTGGATGTCCACATGAAGCAACACATGTTAGAGGCTCTAGATGGGTCAAATTCCCAATATGAAGTTGTGGATGGATTGCTTTGGAAAGAAGGTCCTCTTTGCGTCCCAAGCGTGGGCAGTTTGCGGGTGGATTTGTTGTACGAGGCGCACCATACCAAGTACTCGATTCACCCGGGGAGCACAAAAATGTACCGCGACGTTAAGAAACTGTTTTGGTGGCCGGGTTTGAAGAAGGATGTGGCGCTCTACGTGGCGAAGTGCCAAACTTGCGCCTTGGTGAAGGCGAAGTGCCAAAAGCCGGGAGGATTTCTGATGTCCTTGCCTATTCCGGAGTGGAAGTTCGACGACATTACTATGGACTTTGTGCATGGGTTGCCAAGGTTGCAAAAGGGGAACGATGCCATTTGGGTGGTCGTAGATCGTTTAACGAAGGTGTCGCATTTCATTCCGCATAGGAAAGATGATCCGGTTGAGAAATTGGCAAAGTTGTATGTAGACAATATTGTGTGGCTTCATGGTGTGCCCTGCAGCATCGTGAGTGACCGAGATGGGCGGTTCATGTCTAATGATTGAAGGCTTGTGCAGCAGATGTTGGGAACAAAACTGAGTTTTAGCACAGACTTTCATCCGCAAACAGATGGGCGGACCGAGAGGGTCAATAGGACAATGGAATACATGCTTCGCATGTGTCCTTGACTTTGTAAAGCAATGGGAAGACCACCTATACTTGGTGGAGTTTGCGTACAACAATATCTACCAGGCGAGTATTCAAATGGCGCCCTTCGAGGCCCTATATGGTAGAAGATGTCGCACGTCGTTGTCCTGGTTGGAAACGGGTGAGTCAAAGTTGTACAAGCGTCAAGAGGTGGAGGATGCTACTTCATTGGTGCGAACCATTCGGGAGAGGTTGCTAATCGCTCAGGACCGTCAGACGAAGTACTACAATGCCAAGCACCGGAACGTGGAGTTCGCTGTGGGCGACTGGGTGTACTTAAAGATCAAGCCGTTCAAGGATGTCTCGCGGGTGCGGCGATTGAAAAAGCTAAGCTCGAGGTACCTTGTGATGTTTGAGGTTCTGGAGCGGGTTGGTGAAGCAGCCTATCGGTTGAAGCTATCAGTGGAGCTTAGTGGTCTACATGATGTATTCCATATATTGGTGCTACGGAAGGCGGTGCAAGAGCCTACGCAAGTGATCGCGGTCGATCAAGTGCCGATTGATAGTGGGTTGACGACAAAGGTCAAGCCTGTACGAATTGAGGATTCGGAAGTCAAGCGGCTACGCAATAAAGAGATCAGGATGGTCAAGGTCCGTTGGGACAATTGCGGTCGAGAAGAGCTCTCTTGGGAGAGAGAGCAGACTATGCTTGACGAGTACCCGGAGTTGTTCCGCTCAGGTACAATTTTAGTTTTATGCTTATCTTTTCTTCATATAATTTCGGGGCGAAATTATTTTAAGAGGGAGAGAGATGTAACGCCCCAAAACTCAAAAGAGCGACGGGTGACGTTTCGGGCCAAATTTGGAATTTGGCAGGGGGCACATGGCCTGGGACACGGGCGTGTCCCAGGGCGTGTCGAGATGGTTCGACGATTTGGTCGTGTGTTCGACGATTTTGGATTCGACGATCGTCGAGCAGAGAACACAGCCTGGGACACGGGCGTGTCCCCGGGCGTGTCGAGAGGGGTTTGACGATTTAGCCAAAGTCTGCGTTCGACGATTTTCCAGCAATCTGCATTCGACGATTTGTCAGGGATCTGCGTTTGAAGATCTGGCTGCGTTCAACGATTTTGCCAGGGATCTCCGTTCGACGATCTGGCTGCGTTCGACGATTTTGCCAGGGATCTGCGTTGGACGATCTGGCTGCATTCGACGATTTTGCCAGGGAACTCTGTTCGACGATTTGGCTGGTTCGACGAATTTCCAGCGATCTTGGTTCGACGAATGGCCAATGATCTGGGATCGACGTTTTGGCAGCGTTCGACGATCTTGGCTCGACGGTCGTCGAGTGCGGGACGTTATGTGGCGTGTTTGACACTCGATGCAAAGTGTCGACACACGGGTTTTGGTGGGAGTTGACTAATTGTTTCGACACTGTTTTGACGCGGACGTGTCCTGCTCCTGTTGGTGATTCGTGTGGTGTTTAGCCCCATTATTCCAGGTCGGACATGGATCGTATCCGTGCATCCCTTTTGTGGGATCCGACGGCTGTGGTTATTTCCCGATGGGGTTATACCCGAGTACAGGGTTTCAAAACCCTTATTCTTCTGTATGGTTCTCTGTCTAAATCTTAGAGAGATGGGAGAGCAAAAGAGGAAGAAGGAGTCTAGATCCAGTCGTTGGAGGAGTTTCAGGGCTCCAAATCGCGAGCCGACTTCGGATCTACGAAGGTAAGGAGATTGCGGTGCTTTACATCCGCGTACATTTCCATGGCACCAAGGAAGAACGCTAGGGTAACGATTCTCTACTTGAGCATGTGAAGTTCTACTTCTTTTGCATAGGAAGCCCGCTCTCGCGAGTTTGCGGTGAGTTGGAGGCGTTCCTTTGGGTAGATATGTAAAGTCCACATTGTTTAGAGTCCGTATTCGAGAACGGACATAGGCATGATGTGTGAAGCCTACCCGGACAAGTTGGTCTGGATCGGTGATGTTGCATTGCATAAATGGCCGGAGAAGACTCCGTGCGAATGTGTGTTTTTCGAGTTTTCTACGTGGTAGATTGCAATAGAGAGCCTTGGGGATTAACCCCAAGGTGCACCCAGAAAACTGGGCAGATGCGTGATTCTGCCAACATGGTGGCCTGAGAGCCAACTTGAACATAATCGGGTTATGTGAAGTGTGTGACGGAAACGAGACTCGAGAGAAGTTTGACCCGCGCATATGTTTTAAATTAACGTTGCAGTGTGAGCAACGGATCAGGCGGAACCATACCCATTCTATGTCGTTTGGTTAGAGCCGTTGGCATAGATGAGGGTCTTCGGCGGTCTATGGCTTAAATTGACGTGACCCATGCCGGGAAGATAAAATGCTCATAGTTTGGCCGTCAAAGTGGCGGCGGTGATACGGAAATATCTATGGCTTAAATTGACGTGACATTGGCCGGTTCACCGAGATTGTGCCCTGAGTGCACAGGGTGTGTGGACGTGCGTGCCTACACCTATGATGTAATGACATTACTATACTGCTGGATTATACTAATAAAGTGCAGGGAAGGAGCATCGCCGCCCCGTGTTGGGGGCTGGATCGTTATAATTTGGTCAACATTGCTGACCATTGCTCTTGTTTGCCACCGTGCGGTGGATTGTGCTTGCAGTTGTTGCTGGACCAAGCGGTCAATAGCGGACTAAAGCCCAAATTGCGAAGCCGGCCCTCGAAGGCCTAATTGGAGTGTTTTACTTGCTTTTGTTCATGTATGACCGTCCTGCGTGCCGTGGTATGGAAAACATATAATATGAGTAAACCAGTTGTAAGGCCTTAAGGCCAGTACTTGTGTATATACTTCATTCCTTTTTGGCTTGTTAGTGGACATTCATGCTTGTTGCTGGGTTCTTTTAATTGCAACTATTTAAACTGCTTCAGCTAGAATGCTCTGTGTAGGACGCTGTGATTGGTGGGATGATTTCCATTGAGTAACCACCCGGTCTGTCCGTGGTATATGGCGTCGGGTGTAACGCCCCCGATTTTTCGGCAATTGTTTTAATGCTCGTTTGGCATTACGTTGGCGCATTTCCGGCTTGTGCCGATGTTAGAGTACCTCGTTAGGTGTTCTTAGAGGTTATAGCCTGTTGTATGGTTTCCCCAGCTAGCCGGCGTCTGTTTTGGAGGCCGGCTGTGCCTCTTAGGGAATCCTTGTACTTTGGCTTCGGGTGAGGTTAGCCCGAGTGTGTGGCCGTTGGAGGTTGTGCCCGACTTTGCCGATGTTTTCGTAGCCCGAGTGTTTAGCTATGGTGCGGATTTGTTCGGAATCCGAGAGCGTTAATTTTCGCGTCGTTTCGACTGTTGCTTGTTAGAGGGTGGTCATTCTATTGTAGCGTATATATATATTTACGCATTTTAGCATGATGAGTGATTTATGCATGCCAGTGTATAAATGCGTACGTACACGTGCGTGCGTAGCTTTAAAAAAACATATTTATGTGCGTGTTTTATGGGGGTGTGCGGTATGGGTATACATATGAGTGTAGATATATAGTATATATGTGTATTTATAAGTGTACAGATATATTTATATGTGTATAGGTATAGGTTAATGGTTTAAATTTTTTATTAAAACCAAATCCCATTTAGTGTTAGGTTAGTGCTTAATTAGTTAGGATACATGTATATATATATAGGATTTAATCTTTAGGTTTAGGTTTTTATTTTTCCCTTCCTTTCCCCAACCCGGCGGCCCGCTGTCGCAGCCCGAGCGGAAGACAGGAAAAAGGCGGAAGCCCCGACACTGCTCCGACCGCCCGTTCGCCGCCCTTTTCCACCCGAAACCTTCATTTGAGGCCGGATCCGAGCTCCTCTAGGCAAGACCTTCCTTCTGAGGTAAACGTTTTGAGAGTTCACCATTTTTTTGGAGTGGAGGGATGCGGGTTCCTTGCTTGAATCGCCCAGTTTTTTTTTCAGTTTTCTTGGCTTTTGTGGGTTGCGGCCGATTGGTTCGGGAAGAGGACTGCTGGCCAAATTTCTTCAAAAAAAAGCTAGGCAAGTGCACCCTTGCCAAAGAAAATCCATACCTTGCCTTGTTTGCTTGATTCCTGAGAATTGATTGTCTGAATTTCTTTTTTTACTTGGTTGCATATGGAAATCGGTACAAAACCTCGCATACTTTTCTTTGTTATTGTCATTGCGTTGTCTTCCCCCCCCTTTGTTATTCCTGCAGATCCATGGTGGTGCTATTGGGCTGTTTTATTTTATTTATTTATGCCCCGATCGGATATAACTCGAGAGCCCCCCCGGTAGTAAGTTTGTTCGCTTCATGGGGTATTTAATTGGTTGCGGTCTTCCTTGGGTGTAAGCCATTGCTATGGGTTGTTTTAATTAGTCGCAAGAGTATTTTATAGCTTGCTCCGTAGTTGCTCCGAAATCGGATTTGTGTCAAAATCACCCAAATCTCATGTTTTGTCTAGTGTTAATACCCCGGTTTGCATGTAATGTCGAATCCCCGTGCTTTTGTGCGGTATCAAACCCCTAAATTTACGCGTATATGTGTTGTTGGTGAACTAATCGTGCATGTGTTGTATCAATTTTCTTGTGCGTGTGTAGTATCAAACCACTCGGTTACAGTTAGTATTGTGTTACTCTCTTTCACTCGTATTAAGTCGCTTGAATGAACAAATTAGGGGTTTAGTTCGTTGGTAAACTTATAAAATTCGAAGGTGTAAGACCTCTTGATGCTGAAGTTTAGCCCAAGATAACTGCTTGCAATATAATATTATCAAGTGTTTAATTCTCTGTAGTGCTTTGTGTACTCAAGTTGAATATAGTTTGCGAGGTTAGATGCGGGTCTAGTTAACCAACGCCGTCAGCTGCTTGGCAGCTAAGTCTCCTAGGCGGGTTACTCTAGAGGTTTAGGGTTCAGTGTTGACTTCATGGTGGTTCATGGAACTACCAGATAGGGTTTTCCCGAGTCACTTAGTGCTGGAGTAGGATGTGGTTTTGAGGTGGGTCGGACCGATGCCGCCACCCTTGTTTTACTTCTTGTCTTATTAAGACAATGTGAGCTGTTTGGTTGAGTTGGACTGATGCCACCACCACAGCACCTTGAGATGTTTAGGCCTGTTAGACGTGGTTGGACCGTTGCCACCAGTCTAGGCCCCTATTTCTGATTTTGTCCATCTCCAGTACTAGGTGGCTCTTCCTGCTCTAGCTTTATACTAGGATTTATTTATTTTGCTAATCCTTCCTGCAGAGATTTGTGAGGCTTGACTACACCCGTGCACTTGGTGCACCCCTTTTTACTCACTCATGGCGAGTATTATTCCTTCATTTGTTTACTTTAGCTCTTACCTGTTTCACTTTTTCCTTACACTATTGTTTCATTTTCATTTATATAT
This sequence comes from Platanthera guangdongensis, assembly GCA_039583875.1. Classification (NCBI taxonomy): domain Eukaryota; kingdom Viridiplantae; phylum Streptophyta; class Magnoliopsida; order Asparagales; family Orchidaceae; genus Platanthera; species Platanthera guangdongensis. The sequence goes on from CM077164.1 coordinate 119,227,175, forward strand.
TGCTTTGCTGAGGCGTTCTTTTCTTTGAATGCCTCAGGTTCATGTTTATAGCCGACTGAGAGGCTAGGGTTCTTCTGGAGTTTGCTAGTGTTATAGATGCTGTTGAGTTTCTTTTCCTCACTCCTGGGAGGTAGTTACTTTAGACTTGTAGTACAGATATGCCTACTCACCAGTGGGTTCGTGTCAGTTGTTGGCGCCCACTGGTGGTTTCTCTTTTAGATGCTTTGTACTTTGCTTATACTGCTAGATTTCCTGTTTTGGAGTTTATTGAACTTGCTTCTGGGATGATTTATGTTAGGTTGCTAGTTACTTTAAAACCTATAAAAGAAAATAATTATTATATCCAAAACATAGACAGCATGTTTTCCTTCCTAAAAAGCTTAATCACTACTTTCAAATCACGTAAAAGGTCATTTTCTATATATATTATATAAGTTAAATCTATGGTCTTGCATAGTCTTAGGTGTCCCCTGGGGACGCTTATGCATTCTCTTAGGATGTTAAAAAAAATGAATAAAGTATTTTCCGCTACGTATAAGTATAATTTTGAGGGGTGGACTAGTTGATCCACGAAGCCAAGGGATACGACCTCTAAAATATAATTGATTTTCACATCATTAAACCTTTTGAACTTTCATAGTCTTAGTAGTTGGTGGTTGCCTGAGCGTCGGAAGTTATCCCCTGTCCGACGTGGCATCACAACGCGCGTTTTCTTCTACTCTGATACTTCTTAATTTCGGAGAAAATGCGGGTTGTGACAGTTGATATCAGAGCCAGGTTGCTTGACAATTTGTCGGGCAACCTTTCCTTTTAGGTATTAGAAGTTTAGCATCATGTCATACACACACCGATATATCATCAGCACGTCTTGGCTGAAGCACGAACACTACACTCATAGCATAACATGAAGTATACATGGCATATTATGTAGTATGGGATGCATAATATGTGTTTGTATATGGATCCACCTTAGGAGGCAACATGTGAGGGTTATGTAGTATGGGATGCATAACCTCACCACATGAATGCGACTAACATGTTTTCTTTTTCGTTGCATGAAAATGTTATTAGTATGAGATGCATAACATTTTCATGTGTACGCCGCTCATAACATGCATTAGGGCATTTTTAGAATGCATAGCACAATCATGCATAGCATAACATTGCATAAGCACAACGTGCCAAGCTAAAGGCTTGCTGGATGACATATGTACACACATGGTTTTGAGTCAAAAAGAATATAAATTCATGCATTCTCCATATAGGTACAAGAGTTAGTGTGATGGTGGTGAACCATCTTAGGTTAAGCATGACATTATTTCCTCTGTATATATATATATATATATATATACATATACATATATAAAAAAAAACCCCAGAGCAAGTTGGCAGTGAAAGCAAGTACTTATGTAGGTTTGTCTGTACCTGTTGTTTTGTCCTAGTAGTTGAACTAGGTTCTGATGATTGCTTGTTTGATCTTTTTAGGATGGCGCCTAAGCATAGGGTGGTGAGATCGACTCCCCAATCTGAGGGTGAGTCTTATGGTGCTCAAAGTGGTGCAGTTATGGAAAGTCTGAGGCAGAGCAATGAGGCTCTATCGAGGCAGATGGTGGACGTTCAGTCTCAGATCCAGTCCCTGATATCTGTAGTGGCAGGACTAGCCCCGAGAGCGCAGGATCCTGCTGTGGGTTTAGCTGTTCCCGCACCTCCTGCACCCCCAGCCGCTTTGGTGCCTCCAGTGGTGGTGCCCCCGGAGATGGCCTTCATCACTCAGTTCCAGCGACCGCGACTCCCTACCTACGATGGTAAGGCGGACTTCGTGATATTGGATGACTGGTTGATCTCCATAGAAGAAATGTTTCATTACTCTGGAGTGTCTGAGGATCAGAAGGTGATGCTGGCCGCCTATCAGCTGAAGGGGTTAGCGAAGAGCTGGTGGATGAGGGAGAAGGAGGGAATGGTAGGAGGAAACACTTGGGCTTCCTTCAAGGAGATCTTGATGCGGAAATTTCTACCGTCAGTGGAGCGAGACAGGCTGATGAATGACTTCTTGCATCTGAAGCAGAGGCAGCTCTCAGTCAGCGAGTATGAGATTGAGTTTAGCAAACTCAGTCGCTTTGCCCCTAGTTTGGTGAGCTCAGAGGAGGATAGAGCGAAGCGTTTCCTCGGTGGCCTGCAGAGCGATGTACAACAGCTAGCGGTGGCTCATGTAGCGGTGAGTTATGCTGGGGCAGTGGAGGCCGCTTTGAAGGTGGCGGCCGCTTTGAAGCATAGAGGACAGCAGTCGAGGAATGAGAAGAGGAAAGCTGTTGAAGCAAAGAGCCCCCAAGTGCCCGGTGCTCCTTCAGGGAAGAGGAGCAAGGAGGTTTGTAGTTTTTGTGGCCGGTCGGGCCATCCTGCTGAGAGATGTTTCAAGAGGGCGGCAGCACAGAAGGAGCATGCGCATGCTATTCAGGGTGCTCCCAGGCAGAATGTGGTGTGTACTCTGTGCAAGAAAGAGGGGCATGAGGTTGCCCGTTGCTGGTTGAAGGACAAGGTCTACTATCAGTGCGGACAGAAAGGTCATACCAAGGCCCGATGCCCGCAGCTCCAGTCTGTGCACCGACCAGTTCCTCTTCAGGCGTTGCCACCGCCTCAGTCTATGGATAGAGGCAAAGGGAAGCTGAACGTGATATCCGCAGCGGAGGCTCAAACTTCGACGCAAGTCATTTCAGGTAAACCTTCTCGCTAGTCTTTTACTTCCATTGCAGATTAGTTTGGCTTTTGTTTTCTTTATTGATTGTGCAATTTCCCCGTTTATATTTATATAGGGAGTTTTAAGGTAAAGAACCGTTGGGCGCACGTTCTCTTTGACTCAGGTGCTACCCACTCATTTGTGGCTAGGGCCTTTGTAGAGCGGTGCCAGCTGGTTCTTGATCGTGTCGGTGATGCCTTTTGCGTCAAATTCCCTTCGGGTGATTCCATGATATCAGATCAGGGCATTCTGGATTGTCCTATTATGTTGGGGGATTTCCCAGCCAAGGCAGATCTGAAGGTTATAGATTTGGAAGATTTCGACGTCATCCTGGGTATGGATTGGTTGTCTAGATACGATGCAATGATCCAGTGCAGGGGTAAGCGCTTGGATTTCAAGAAGGACAACGGTCAGCCTGGGAGTATTTATGGCGATCCGCGCCAGGCCTCTCCGGCGATTTCTGCGGTATGTGCTCAGAGGTTATTCAGTTCTGATTGTTTTGCTTGCTTAGTCTCAGTGCTGGAGACTGTTAGCAGTGTGCCGCTGTTGGATGAGATTCCTGTTGTCCGTGAGTTTTCTGATGTGTTTCCTAGCGACCTTCCCGATCTTCCCCCTGTCAGAGATGTCGAGTTCGTGATTGATTTGGAGCCGGGTACGCGTCCTATTGCTAAGGCACCGTACCGGATGGCCCCGCGAGAGCTGGAGGAGCTTCGTACCCAGCTGGATGAGTTATTGGAGAAGGGTTTCATAAGGCAGAGCTCGTCGCCCTGGGGTGCACCCGTTCTCTTTGTGAAGAAGAAAGATGGTTCGATGCGCCTTTGCATCGACTATAGGGAGTTGAACAAAGTCACCATCAAGAACAGGTATCCCCTGCCCAGAATCGACGACTTATTCGATCAGTTGCATGGTAGCTCTGTGTTCTCCAAGATTGACCTTCGATCAAGATATCATCAGCTCAGGATCCGGGAGTCGGACATTCCACGGACGGCTTTCCGATCGAGGCATGGACATTTCGAATTCCTAGTTATGTCTTTTGGGTTGACCAACGCGCCATCAGCATTCATGGACATGATGAACCGGGTGTTCAAAGATTTTCTAGACAAGTTTGTGGTCGTATTCATAGACGACGTTCTGATTTACTCACGGAATGCTGCGGAGCATGATCAGCACTTGCGGTTGGTGTTATCTGCCTTGAGAGATCATCAGTTGTACGCCAAGTTGAGCAAATGTGAGTTTTGGTTGCCTCAAGTGTCCTTCCTGGGTCATGTGGTGAACAAGGATGGCATTTCAGTGGACCCAGTGAAGATTTCTGCGGTGATGGATTGGCATAGGCCGAGCACACCCAAGGAGATTAGGAGCTTCTTGGGGTTGGCCGACTATTATAGAAGGTTTGTTGAGGGCTTTTCTACCTTGGCAGCGCCCTTAACTAAGCTGACGCAGAAACATGCAGCGTTCATCTGGAGAGAGCAGTGCGAGGAGGCCTTTCTGGAGCTAAGGAGGAGATTGTGCACCGCTCCTGTTTTGACATTGCCTATGGAGGGCAAGGACTATGATGTTTATGTGGATGCCTCGCATGTTGGGCTCGGAGGCGTGTTGATGCAAGAGGGGAAGGTGATCGCATATGGGTCGCGGCAGTTGAAAACTCATGAGCGGAATTATCCTACGCATGACCTCGAGTTTGAGGCGGTGATTTTTGCGTTGAAGCTGTGGAGGCATCTACTCTATGGGGCCCAGTGTAAGATTTTCACAGATCATAAGAGCCTGAAGTACGTGTTTACTCAGAAGGAGCTGAATCTGCGCCAGCGGCGGTGGCTAGAGTTTGTGGCCGATTATGATGTGGAGATCCAGTACCATCCAGGCAAGGCCAATGTGGTGGCCGACGCCCTGAGCCGCAAGACAGGGAAGATCTTCAACCTCATGGCGGACCGTCTAGTGGAAGAGTTCTTGTTGATGGACATCTCTGTGGGATGCTGTGATTTGCAAAGCAGTTTGGCAGTGGCAGAGCCATCTTGGATTTCGCTCACCAGGTTACACCAGAAGGACAATCCAGATTTGCTATACCTGTACCTCAGGGCTGAGAGAGGGGAGTTGCCGGATTTCTCCATCGATGATTCGGGTACCTTGAAGTACCGCGGCAGGTTTTGCATCCCCGCGGTTGGAGACATCAGGAGTATGGTATGCAAAGAGGCTCATGGATCCAGTGTTGCCTACCACCCAGGATCCACCAAGATGTATCATGATTTGAAGCAGATCGCCTGGTGGTATGGTATGAAGAGGGATATAGCTCGGTATGTTTCTGAATGTTACACTTGCAAGTGGGTGAAGGCCGACCATGGGAGGCCTGGTGGAAAGTTGACTCCTTTGGAAATCCCGACTTGGAAGTGGGAAAGTATCTCCATGGACTTCATTACGGGCTTACCAAGATCTCCAAGGGGATTTGACTCAGTTTGGGTGATCGTGGACCGATTGACGAAGTGTGCGCATTTCGTACCTTATAAGATCGACTACCCGATGAAGAAGATAGCAGAGTTGTATTTGAGCGAAGTCATCCGATTGCATGGAGTTCCCGTGAGTATCATTTCAGACCGAGACTCTAGATTCACTTCCCGTTTCTGGAAGAGTTTGCAGGAGGGTTTGGGCACAGACTTGAGATATTCTACCGCTTACCACCCTCAGACAAATGGGCAGACCGAGCGGGTGAACTGGATTGTGGAGGATATGATCAGGTGCTACATTCTAGATCACGGTGGAGCGTGGGATGAGCGTTTGCGGCTCATGGAGTTTGCCTACAATAATAGTTACCAAGAGAGCTTGCAAATGGCTCCCTTCGAGGCATTGTATGGGAGGCGCTGCAGAACTCCGTTGTTTTGGGCTGAGGCTGGTGAGAGGCCTTTGTTGGGTCCTGATGCTCTAAAGGAAATGGAGGTTGTTGTGAAGCTCATTCGGGAAAAACTTCGGTTAGCTCAGGAGAGATATGAGAAAAACGACAACCGGCGTAGGTCTGATTTGGAATTTTCGGTAGAGGATTTGGTCTTCTTGAAGGTATCTCCGATGGTTGGAGTGAAGAGGTTCGGCAAGAACCATAAGCTGGATCCGAGGTATGTGGGCCCATTCAGAATTTTGGAGCGTATTGGTGTGGCAGCATATAGGTTGGATCTACCAGCCAACTTCCCGGGCGTACATAATGTTTTTCATGTAAGCCAGCTGCGGAAGTGTGTGCGGAGCAGTGGGCAAGTCTTGGATACCGTGCCCCAGTTGGAGCCCAACCTCTCGTATGTTGAGGTGCCGGTCCGCATCTTGGATACTCAGGATCGGGTGCTGCGTTCAAAGTCTATCCCGATGGTGAAGGTTCTGTGGAAGAATCAAGATTTGGAAAGTGCGACTTGGGAGCTAGAGTCGGCTATGAGGGAGGCTTACCCTCGCCTGTTCTCCTGATTTGTTGGGTATGTTTTATTTCTAGTAACTTTTATTTTGTTACTTTCCTTCTATAGTAGAAGTATGTACGTAAAGTTTCGGGGCGAAACTTTCTTTTAGGGGGAGTGACTGTAATGCCCCCGATTTTTCGACAATTGTTTTAATGCTCATTTGGCGTTACGTTGGCGCATTTCCAGCTCGTGCGGATGTTAGAGTACCTCGTTAGGTGTTCTTAGAGGTTATAGCCTGTTGTATGGTTTCCCCAGCTAGCCGGCGTCTGTTTTTGAGGCCCGGCTGTGCCTCTTAGGGAATCCTTGTGCTTTGGCTTCGGGTGGGGTTAGCCCGAGTGTGTGGCCGTCGGAGGTTGTGCCCGACTTCGCCGATGTTTTCGTAGCCCGAGTGTTTAGCTACGGTGCGGATTTGTTCGGAATCCGAGAGCGTTAATTTTCACGTCGTTTCGACGGTTGCTTGTTAGAGGGTGGTCATTCTATTGTAGCGTATATATATATTTACGCATTTTAGCATGATGAGTGATTTAGGAATGCCAGTGTATAAATGCGTACGTACACGTGCGCGCGTAGCTTTAAAAAAAACATATTTATGTGCGTGTTTTATGGGGGTGTGCGGTATGGGTATACGTATGAGTGTAGATATATAGTATATACGTGTATTTATAAGTGTACGGATATATTTATATGTGTATAGGTATAGGTTAATGGTTTAAATTTTTTATTAAAACCAAATCCCATTTAGTGTTAGGTTAGTGCTTAATTAGTTAGGATACATGTATATATATATATATATATATATATATATATATATATATATATATATATATATATATATAGGATTTAATCTTTAGGTTTAGGTTTTTATTTTTCCCTTCCTTTCCCCAACCCGGCGGCCCGCTGTCCCAGCCCGAGCGGAAGACAGGAAAAAGGCGGAAGACCCGACACTGCTCCGACCGCCTGTTCGCCGCCATTTTCCACCCGAAACCTTCGTTTGAGGCCGGATCCGAGCTCCTCTAGGCAAGACCTTCCTTCTGAGGTAAACGTTTTGAGAGTTCACCATTTTTTTGGAGTGGAGGGCTGCGGGTTCCTTGCTTGAATCGCCCAGTTTTTTTTTCAGTTTTCTTGGCTTTTGTGGGTTGCGGCCGATCGGTTCGGGAAGAGGACTGCTGGCCAAATTTCTTCAAAAAAAAGCTAGGCAAGTGCACCCTTGCCAAAGAAAATCCATACCTTGCCTTGTTTGCTTGATTCCTGAGAATTGATTGTCTGAATTTCTTTTTTTACTTGGTTGCATATGGAAATCAGTACAAAACCTCGCATACTTTTCTTTGTTATTGTCATTGCGTTGTCTTCCCCCCCTTTGTTATTCTTGCAGATCCATGGTGGTGCTATTGGGCTGTTTTATTTTATTTATTTATGCCCCGATCGGATATAACTCGAGAGCCCCCCCGGTAGTAAGTTTGTTCGCTTCATGGGGTATTTAATTGGTTGCGGTCTTCCTTGGGTGTAAGCCATTGCTATGGGTTGTTTTAATTAGTCGCAAGAGTATTTTATAGCTTGCTCCGTAGTTGCTCCGAAATCGGATTTGTGTCAAAATCACCCAAATCTCATGTTTTGTCTAGTGTTAATCCCCCGGTTTGCATGTAATGTCGAATCCCCGTGCTTTTGTGCGGTATCAAACCCCTAAATTTACGCGTATATGTGTTGTTGGTGAACTAATCGTGCATGTGTTGTATCAATTTTCTTGTGCGTGTGTAGTATCAAACCACTCGGTTACAGTTAGTATTGTGTTACTCTCTTTCATTCGTATTAAGTCGCTTGAATGAACAAATTAGGGGTTTAGTTCGTTGGTAAACTTATAAAATTCGTAGGTGTAAGACCTCTTGATGCTGAAGTTTAGCCCAAGATAACTGCTTGCAATATAATATTATCAAGTGTTTAATTCTCTGTAGTGCTTTGTGTACTCAAGTTGAATATAGTTTGCGAGGTTAGATGCGGGTCTAGTTAACCATCGCCGTCAGCCGCTTGACAGCTAAGTCTCCTAGGCGGGTTACTCTAGAGGTTTAGGGTTCAGTGTTGACTTCATGGTGGTTCATGGAACTACCAGATAGGGGTTTCCCGAGTCACTTAGTGCTGGAGTAGGATGTGGTTTTGAGGTGGGTCGGACCGATGCCGCCACCCTTGTTTTACTTCTTGTCTTATTAAGACAATGTGAGCTGTTTGGTTGAGTTGGACTGATGCCACCACCACAGCACCTTGAGATGTTTAGGCCTGTTAGACGTGGTTAGACCATTGCCACCAGTCTAGGCCCCTATTTCTGATTTTGTCCATCTCCAGTACTAGGTGGCTCTTCCTGCTCTAGCTTTATACTAGGATTTATTTATTTTGCTAATCCTTCCTGCAGAGATTTGTGAGGCTTGACTACACCCGTGCACTTGGTGCACCCCTTTTTACTCACTCATGGCGAGTATTATTCCTTCGTTTGTTTACTTTAGCTCTTACCTGTTTCACTTTTTCCTTACACTATTGTTTCATTTTCATTTATATATTGCTTTGCTGAGGCGTTCTTTTCTTTGAATGCCTTAAGTTCAGGTATATAGCCGACTGAGCGGCTAGGGTTCTTCTGGAGTTTGCTAGTGTTATAGCTGCTGCTGAGTTTCTTTTCCTCACTCCTGGGAGGTTGTTACTTTAGACTTGTAGTATAGATATGCCTACTCACCAGTGGGTTCATGTCAGTTGTTGGCGCCCACTGGTGGTTTCTCTTTTAGATGCTTTGTAATTTGCTTATACTGCTAGATTTCCTGTTTTGGAGTTTATTGAACTTGCTTCTGGGATGATTTATGTTAGGTTGCTAGTTACTTTAAAACCTATAAAAGGAAATAATTATTATATCCAAAACATAGACAGCATATTTTCCTTCCTAAAAAGCTTAATCACTACTTTCAAACCACGTAAAAGGTCATTTTCTATATATATTATATAAGTTAAATCTAGGGTCTTGCATAGTCTTAGGTGTCCCCTGGGGACGCTTATGCATTCTCTTAGGATGTTAAAAAAATGAATAAAGTATTTTCCGCTACGTATAAGTATAATTTTGAGGGGTGGACTAGTTGATCCACGAAGCCGAGGGATACGGCCTCTAAAATATAATTGATTTTCACATCATTAAACCTTTTGAACTTTCATAGTCTTAGTAGTTGGTGGTTGCCTGAGCGTCGGCAGTTATCCCCTGTCCGTCGTGCAATCACAACGCGCATTTTCTTCTACTCTGATACTTCTTAATTTCGGAGAAAATGCGGGTTGTGACATCGGGCCCCGACCGGACCTACTGCTATATGTTATGTGACGGATAGGGGGTGTTACAAGATGCGTAAGCCACCATCTTGTTATGTTGCATCAGAATAACTCTTAATCCCTTCAGGGAGGCATCAGTGTAGATCTGGAACCACTCGGTCCCTATGGGGATCGTCAGGACTGGTGTAGAGGTCAGCCGCTTCTTCAACTCAATGAACGCAGTCTCGCATTATTATGTCTATCAGAAGGTAATATCCTTCCTAGTAAGGGCGGTGAGGGGTAATGCAATCTTTGAGAAACCTTCTACGAATTTCCTGTAATACCCAACAAAACTAAGGAAGCTTCAGATATCTGTCGCTGCTCTGAGTGGTGGCCAGTTTTGCACTGCCTGGATTTTGGCCTGATCTACTGCTACCCCTTTCTTATTTATAGTGTGGCCCAGGAATCCGACTTCTTCTAACCAGAATTTGCCCTTACTGAATTTAGTGAAGAGGGAGTGTTCTCGATGTTTTAGTAGCACCATCTGTAGGTATCTAGTGTGGTCTGCCTTGGTTCTTGAGTAGATTAAAATATCGTTAATGAAGACGATCACGAAGTGGTCTAGGAAAGGTTCGAAAAACTTTATTCATTAGGGCCATGAAGACGGAAGGTCCATTGGTGAGCCCGAAAAGCATCACTAAGAACGCATAAAGACCGTAACAAGAGCTGAAGGCAGTCTTGGGGATGTCTCCTTCCCGGATTCGAAGCTGGTAGTAGCCTGATCTCAGGTCCATTTTGGAAAACACAGATACACCTTACAGCTGATCGAACAATTATTCGATCCTCGGGAGGGGGTATGTATTTCATATCGTAAGCTTATTTAGCTCCATGTAGTCTATGCGTAGACGTAATGTTCCGTCTTTCTTTTTTACAAACAGCACTGGGGCTCCCCAAGGCGAGGAACTGGGGTGGACGAATCCAACATGTATTAGCTCTTGCAGATGGATATTTAATTCAGCTAGTTCTCTTGGGGCCATTCGGTAGGGTTCTCGGGACACCGGTCGTGCTCCGGTCACGAGCTCGATCTGAAAGTCGACTTCTCGCCGTGGTGGCAATCCAGGGAGGGACTCAGGGAAGATGTCCAGGAAGTCATGTACTACTGGGACCTTGGCGAGCACTTGACTTTTGTCCTTCATTTCGAAGTAAATAAGGTACATCTCGTCCTTCTGTCAGACTGATCTCATAGTCTGTGCAGAAGACAAAATAATACGAGTGATAGAGGGTACACCTATCAGCGTAACGTCCTACACGTTTGGGTTCTGCAGTCGGACCTCTCGTGTTGAACAATTTTTTTGCGCCTTGTGCTCGGGTAGGAAGTCCATTCCCAGTATAATATCAAACCTAGTTATTGCCAAGATTTTCGCATAGACCTCAAATTCCACGTAACCTAGTACAGCCTGGAATGAGCATTTTTCCATTGACGTCATGTCTGATCCATCCGGTAGACAGATTCGTATAGACAGTCAGGACGAGCAAACAACATTCTCCTTAGTCATAATAAAATCGTGGGATACGAAGGAGTGCATTGTTCTAGTGTCGAATAGGGTTTTGACGGGGTGTCCTCCTACCAACAAAATTCCTGACAATATAGGGAATATACATATCATATATTAACACACAAGATGTAGGTATACATATACATCCAGTATCGCATAAGTAATAGCATATGCTATATTCTTAACGTTTAACATATATACCTATTACTACATCGGTGGCTGGTCTGTGCTGTAGGTCTAGTGCATAGGCCTCTAAGGGCACTGTCCGATAATGTTGGCCTCTCCTGCCAGCTCTACCTCTGCGGTCTCTCTAGCCCTATCCTCGTGCTGGCGGCCCACCTTGTACAACTCTTAGTCCTGGCCTTCCTGCTGCCTGTGGGCAGAAGGCCCTCATATGCCATGACTGCTAACATAATAAGTAGTTCCCTATGAAGGGAACGTCACGTCGGACTAGTAGAGCGGGCTGTGGTGTTGGAGTTAATCTGATTTCTTGCTGCGGTGCTGGGGGTGCTGGTGTGTGCCTATAAGGCTGTCTGCGGTGTCTCTGCCTGCGCCCTCTATCCTATCGGTGGGGAGCAGCTCCTCTGTCTCATCTCAGACCTCTAGGGACCTCGACCTGTCCTCTATTTTGTTGGGCTTCCATACGCTGGTCTAACTCTAACGTCGCTATGTGAGTAGCTATGGTGTGCAAGGTAGAATGAGAGATCATAATCAGAGCCTGCCTTTGGTCATCTCGTTAGCCTCGGTAGAATCAGGAAGCTCTACCCCTATCGGAGGCAGCCAAGTTCACAACAAAGCGTGCCAGGTATATGAACTCTCTCTCGTACTCAGGTACTGTCAGGTCACCCTGTCGGATGTGCAGGAACCTCTCCTGCAAGACAGCTCGGTATGTGTCTATAATAAAGAACTCCAGTAGTGCCTCCGAGAACTCTCCTTATAGGATATAGCTCAAGGACCATCCTCTCAAAGTCGAGCGGATTACCACTCTCCACCAATCCCCAGTGTATCCTTCTAACAAGGTCACTACTAGTGAGACTGCAGCTACTGCTGGGCATATCATGCCTATTAGCAGCTCCTCCACAAACTCCACCCACTCCTCTGCCTGGATGGCATCCTCTATTCCTATGAAAGTGGGAGGGCTCAGTCCTCGAAAAGTCGTCAGCAAATCGGTAGGTGCCATTATCTCTCGTGGTGGCTATGCCAAAGCTGTCTGGAAGGTGGACAGGATGGCCGTTAGTGTCTGCCCCAAGTCAGTCTCAGCAAACAGTACAACCGTGGGCGACCGGGTCTGGAGGTGCGGTGGCAGGAACATATCCTCTGGAAGAGGACCCCCCATTACTTTACTCAGGTATCTGGAGAAGTAACATGAAAGAGTGTCAGTATTTTGCAAAATTAGGGTAAATTTGAAAAAATGACTGATGAAGCAGAAACAATGGTGTACGGGCATACTATAATATAGTCTAGAATCCAGAAGCCTCTACACTAAGGTCCACCAGGCTTCCGCTACAAGGTTCGTCCCAAACCAAGGAACGAAGCGAGGGATGGAGGGATCCTGAGACTGTTCCACAAGGACGAATTGTGATCGCTATGATCCATTTATAAGCCCCCCAAACCTTTGCCCCAGGTCGGGTTGGAGGGGATCTTACTTGCCCAAGACGTCTACCCAGTGCTCCTAGGGGTAACAATCCACCCTATCTAAGCACCAGTTGGCCGCCTTACTCGGCTAGAACCACAACATTCACAATACATTAGAGTTTGTGGAAGCATTATCGGGAAAACACTATCAAACATATATAACATCATATATATATTTACATGAGTACTATGGTCATAACTTAAGTTCTTATATAAGCCCACAGGCTATACAAGTTCTACAAATAACACCTCACACTCTCTCCATATCCTGTTCACTGGTACTCACATCACGAAACGCTAAAGACATCAATGGTGATTCTGCTCGAGTAGTCGTAACTGCTGGCGCATTCTCCTGTGGTAAGGGGTCACTACGGTGCTCCATTTCTTATGAATGATTATTTAAATAACTATTAGTCACAAAGCTAAGTAGAAATAAATATCCTCCTTGGATCCATATCCTAGGAACGAGCACACACGCACCCAACAGTATAAGATAGCTGAAGCATGAGAGAGTTAACACAACATTTCATATTTTTAAATTAGGAGCAATAAATAAAGAAGGGCAACGTAATATAACTGAAATGGCGGTAGTAATAATATCAGTTATTATAAGGGCTCTACTGGCACATCAACACATCAGGTATTCACATCCTGTATCCTATCGCAAGAATTCACAGACACGCACACACATCCTATATCGACATAGTATAGACCGCTTTTGTTCTAGCAGGGTAGCTAGCCCCGCGGGCCTCACCGATGTGGCCGTCGGTGACAGTGGCCCGTCCTGCCACTTCTAGGGGTGGTGGTCATACTACACTGCCCCAGACCCCAACATATAACCTCGTGCACTATTGGATGTGAGCGACATCCAGCGATACAATATTTTGGGTGACCAGTGGAGGAAAACCCAACATGAAAAATAAATAACGGCCAGTCACTCGTGGTACCCATCTCCTTTGTTGCCTTGAGTCTTCGACCTTCCTACACCGGTATGAATGGTCTGCGGAAGGGACTGACCCGCCACAATTCACCGCAAGCAATTTACAAGCAATCAAATCATTAATTTTACTAGCACATACCGGGTCTATGGCGGCCTGCCCTACTATGCTTCAATCTTCGGGCAGTAACGTTCAACTAAACTTTCGACAATGGGCATGTGAGCACTTTATTTGGGGCTAGACCTAGAGGAATACCTCAACACCGGTTATCCCCAACTAAGGCTCGACCTTAATAGACAACCGCTCGTCAGAGCAGGACCCGGGCTTACGACAATAAATTGCAGAAATAAAAATCGGTAGTTTAGTGCTACTAATAATGAAAGCTGCATAATTTAGGTGCTGGAAAGATATGCGACCAGTACGCAACTTGAAAATGTTTTAGTTGTCTTACCTAAATCACCTAGAGGGGGTTGAATAGGTGAGTTGTGCGTCTTTTTGTGGAATAAAAAATTTAACGAACTAAGCATAGAAAATTAACCAAGCAATCACAGAGGACACCAAGAATTATAGTGGTTCCCCAACCTTGGGTACATCCACTTTCCACTCACCGATCTAGCAAAGCACTAGACTCGGCTACTCGAGAACAAAAGCCCTTCTCGAGAACAACAGGAAGCTTTATCGAGAACAACTTCTGTCACTCGAAATTAAGACAAGTCTAACTCGAGAAATTTCATAAGTCCTCGAGTATAAATATAGTACTCGAGAACTATACTTTGACTTTTTCTAAAAAACTTAAAAACTTGATTCTTCATAAAATCAGCATCCATCTTATCTCTTTCCCTTAGTACTTGAAAAGGAAGTGTGTCCCAATAGAGAGGCTACACATGAGTCAACACCATAGATCACACAATGAGGGATTACATTGTATGGTCCTGTATTTGGAGACTCATTGTAGACTGACAGAAATTATATGTAAATTGTATCAAGAGAAAAACACATAAGAAAACTAATAGCAAGATAATTAGGAGAAATGCAGTAATATGTAAAAATCAGATCAGAATTAGAAGTGCATATTAACAGAAATTTGTCCAAGAGAATTAAATTTTACAATTTCAAAAATGAACTTCCATCATCTTCAAATTACTAATCATGTTGATGTTGTTGCTGTCTCTCTAGTTTGTCCTGTTGTCTCTTTTGGTAACTAAATGGCTTGGGAAAGTACTTAGGTGGTCTAGGTGGAGCCTTGGGATTATTTCAGCCATAAATCCTATCATAGATCCTTCTCTTTGTAAGTGACTTCTCATATAACTCCCATTCATCTGAGCTGTAATGTAAGCTTTTGTTTTCATTGAAATCAACCACTAGCTTTAGAGTTTTAAGAATAAGAGACTTGGAAGTAGGGCTCCAAACTTCAGTATATTCTTGAGGTCTTTTCCATTTATTAGCATCTGGATGAGGAGTTGATCTACTAGCTGAGGCTCCATCACCATACTTTCTTCTCTTGGCTTTCTGAACTTCTGGAGGATGAGTAGGCATACCTATTTGTTCAGATTCCCATACTTGTTCATACATATCAGGAGGGGGACCATCAAAATAATCTGGAGGAGGTACTTCAAAGTATGCTGGATGAGGTCCTTCAAAATATTCTGGAGGTGGAGAGAATGTAGGCCTATTAACATCTAGGTTTGAAGGAGGTGGAGCATTAGGATCCATAACAAATTCAGGAAATAGCTAATTATGCATCCATATAGAAGTATCATAAGTATATAACTTGGTACTCTTGATTTTTTTGAGTATAGAGGTCTGAATCTCTTTCAACTGATCTTCACATTGAGTTTTTATTATCTGAGCTTGTTTTTCTAGCAGTTCCTTCACTTTATCCCCCCCTTTCTGACTTCTAGGGAGAGGGTGTTGATGACATCTTCTTTGAATTTGCCAACCTCTTCACAAGTTTTAAAATTTCTTTCATCACCTCTCTTGTCTAGGAGAATTTGATTATTAGCAAGGGTGACTGATTGCTCCATAACAGCACCAATGCTAGTAATTTTATGGTCTATAGCTTTGCCACCAATTTGCAAGAGTGTCTTAAACTCATCTGTATTGTCTTGGATTTCAGCAAATCCTCAACTCATTTCTTTTTTCTAAAGCAGTCATCTTATCAGTGATAACCTTCAGAGAATCATCAAAGTACTTTCTCTGAGCAGCAAGCATTGCTTCAATTTTGTGAAGAATGGTACCTTTGATGAGTACAATTATGATAGACTTTTTACTATCATAATTGTAATCATGTCCACTATTTTCTACCGCCCTATGCAGTAATTTCGCGCGAATAGTTATGAATTTGCCTTATCATGAGTAGAAGAGCACATATTAGAAGTCTATATTATTCCATGTTTTAAGCTATCTAATTATTCCTTTATTTTTCTAACGCAGGTATCGCTAACCAGTGGAGTTAGAAGTCTTGAAGCAAACAAAGGAGTTCACGGATTTGACATGGCTGATGGCAGGACATGAATGAGGCGCACACGGGTCGGCACACGTCCGTGTGCACACGCTCGTGTTGCTTACCCATATCCTATCCGGGATGAAGCAGAAGAACTGAAAGAAACAGACAGAGCACCACACGGGTGGGAACACGCCCGTGTGCTCACCCGTGTCCTTTTCGGGACAAACCCAATTTCGGCTGCCAACCAACTAGTGTGCGAAGAACACGAAGAATAACACGGCCGTGTTCATACCCGTGTCCATACCTGTGTCATCTGATACGGGCCACTACCAGACATGCCTGTTAGTGTGGAACTGCCCGAGAACCGTCAACACGGCCTTTGACACGGCCGTGTTGGAACCAGTGTCCGACCCTGTTTGCTAGGAGACTATAAAATGCCTGTAGAAAAATTAGAGAGGAACTTTTGGATCATTTTCATTGGAAGAACTTCTGGAGCACGAGGGTGGAGCATCCAAGAGAAGGAGGATTTGAAGGGTATTTTTGTATCATTTAATCTTTCATGTATCCCTCTTACTCTTTCCTTTCTCTTGGTGATTCAACTTGATTTATCTTTTATTTCGCATGAATCTTTAATTTGAACAATTTGGTAATCATGTATCCTATTATTTTCATCAAATTTGTGGTATTTTATTCGTATATAGGCTTACAAACAAAGAGATTTATCCTAGTTATGAATTTCTTATTTATTTTACATGAATTGCAAATTTCTAGATTGAGAAATTGGATGTTTGTGATGATATTTATATCTTCATATTTTGGTGTTAGTTCTCTTTGTATTTCAAATTCCATGATCGAAAGATATGTCATTTGGATAATTGGAATACGAATAAATGGATTCATGGTATTTTAGAGATAGGATTTCATGAATTTATGTAGTATATAAGGTGCTTCATTTAATGTAAATTTGAGTGTTGTAAATTGTTCGAGAGAAAATTTATGCAACTTAGGTTTAGATTTTGAATTGCTCGAGAGAGAATTCGATAACTGTTTACCCTTTACAATACAACGAATTTGATAGTCTTATTAGTTCATGATTACATAGAATTGAGTTAATGAATGAGTATTTTCATGTGAAGCCTCATAGTCTTTCGTCTTTGTATCATCTGTAATCATCCAATGTTTATTTATCCAAGTAGTCATAGTTAGGTTAATTTAGGTTAAAAATCAGTTTTAATATAGGTATGATAATAAAGAGAGGGTGAGTACGAGTACTTGAAAGGACCCTGTGGAATACGAGACGAGATGTAGATTTCTCCCATCTACATAGTTTATACTAGAGTGTAGAATGAATCCACATCAAGTTATTATTTGTTACGCAAATAAATCATCAAGTTTTTGGCGCTGTTGCCGGGGAATCGATTTCAATATTTTGAAAGCCTAAACTTTATTAATCTGCCAATTTTTTTTTATTAATACATAATTGTAAATTAGTTTATGGAATAATTATATCGCTTAATCTCTATTTTGTAGTCTGTTAGTCTATGACCAGGGGCAAAAATTCTGGGCTAGCACCATTTCATCCTGATCGAGAGCAAATTATTCATAACACTAAGCAAAGGGACGTGGGAGTTAATACCACAGACATTTCAAACGGACTATCAGAAGAGGATACCATGAACCCGGAGAGCATCATCCGGAAAATTTAGATACCATGGCAAACCAAAATGAGCAAACCAAAATGAGCAAACCATGTCTGACTTTGCTAGACCTAATCTCTAAGGAACTGGGTCAAACATCGTTAGACCACCAATAGTCACCAATAACTTCGAATTGAAACCTAGTGTTATACAGATGGTTTAACAGTATGCCCAATATGATGGCTTGCAAGATGAAAATCCTAATACACACTTAGCCAGATTCTTAGAGATATGTGACACGTTTAAGATCAATGGCATTTCCAATGATGCCATTCGAATGAGATTGTTCCCGTTTTCACTAAGGCATAAGGTGAAGCAGTGGTTGAACTCACTACCTAGAGGGTCTATTACTACTTGGGATATGATTGTAGAAAAGTTTTTGATGAAGTATTTCCCACCGACGAAGACTGCAAAGCTAAGGAATGACATCTCTATGTACATTTAAATGGATTCTGAATCGTTGTACGACAAATGGGAACGATTCAAGGACCTTTTAAGGAGATGTCCCCACCATGCTCTACCTTTATGGCTTCAAATTCAAACTTGTTACAATGGTCTCAATCCAGCCACTAAACAGATGATTGATGCGGCTAGTGGAGGCACCTTGAACAACAAGACACCTGAGGCGGCTCAACAGTTGATAGAGGATATGGCTATGAACAACTATCAATGGACAACTGTAAGACAAAAGCCTAGCAAGCCCGAAGGAATGTATGAAGTGGATGCTGTTACTGTGTTGGATCCCTAGTTGATTTGGGCTAGGTTCACTGACTTAGGATGTGACCCATCTGGCATAGCCAGGGTCAATTTGTGTCCTAGAGTCTAGATTAAGTCCTTAGGCTCAACTCCAGATGGACCAGCTTTCAACAAGACCCTCAGAGACTCCAGACTCACAAGTTTTTCAAGACTAAGTAAAGTGAGTTCGATGTTCATCGAACTCAGCTCGACGAAAGGAGTTCTGCGCTCGACGATCGTAAGGCAATTCTTAGTGCTGAGCTCGACGATCTATGTTCTCTGTTCGATGAAAACTCAGTTTCTACATCAAGCCAAAGTCAGGAGGGCTTCAAATTTTTCTAAGTCCAGCTTCATGCTTTGGTCGACGAATTATTTTCTGAGCTCGACGAACTTGGACCTCAAGTTCACAGCTTCTCAGGTCGACGAAGTCAGCTTCTCAGGTCGACGGATGCTATACTCTACTCGACGATTTCTGGACTCAGAGAATCTGTGTCGACACTTAGGGTTTGTGTCGACACCAAGATTTCAGTCGACACCAGCTTATGTCGACACCAGAGGATTTGTGTCGACACCAAGATCAATCTGACGACACCAATTTATGTCGACACAGTATTTCAGTAGATGCAGAGTATTTTGTCTAAGTCTAGAACTTTTCTCAGCTCAATGAATTTGATTCTTAGCTCGACGAATGAAGACTGTCTATTAGATGAATGAAGATTGTCTGGTCGACGAACTCTATCAAGCTCAGCTCGACGAACTCAAGCTCAGCTCGACGAACACAAGTTCAGCTCGACGAATTGTGTTCTTTGTTCGACGAATCCAGATTAGGTTTTCTTCAAGGTTCCCGTTCCGTTTCTTGGCGCTGATTCCTGAACATTTAATGCCAGATCTTCTCGGAATGTTGCCGTTAGAACGTGCATTGACTATGGACGATCACATGCCGTTTTTCCATGGGACAGTTAGGAATGTCATTGATTGCTGATTCTTTCCAAGGCCGACTGTAATTACTGCTCGAAATTCAAAAGTTTGAATATTCCTCAGTCAGTAAGAGATACACAAAAAAATAGAGACACAGTAAGAGAGAACAGAATCAAGCATAGTTCAAGATTCACAGTACAGAAAATAATCTGACAGACACTCTAAAGCTGCAGAAGAACAAAACATTCTCAAATCTAAAGTTCTTGACTGCAATCAGCCTTGACCAGAGAACTTTTGAAGAAGAAGAAGAACAACCAAATTCAATCAAGTGTCTTCTTCTTTCTATTCTCAGGACAACTTCAAAGGACAACAGAACTTTATCAGTCAAAATAAGTTCCTGAAGCAGTTCTGGTCCAGGCATTCTAGGTCATTGAAGGCCTATCACCCTGAAGCAGTGCTCCAGCATTCCTGACCAATTCAAGATCTCAGGGGGAGCAAGATCTGCTACATCAATCCACAAGTATTCTCTCTGACTGTTGACAGAGAAGACACTATCACCCTCTTTCTAATTCCTGTACAGGGTTTTAAATCCCTTCAAAATTATTCTGGTTGCAAGTATCCTTCCAAAAGACTTGAGGGTTTGGTTTTTGGGGACCTGATCAAAACCTATTGGTGCCCAAGACACCTGATCAACTCATCCTACAGTGGATTCCTACCTAGGGTGGTAGAAGAGTGGATGTACCCAGATTGATTGGGGAACCACTATAGCTCCTTATGTCTTCTGGTTGCTTATTCTCGTTTGTTTTCTAGCTGTGGTCTGTGATTGTTCTGTGTTTAGTTAGTTGTTGTGTTTACTTTATGTTATTTGCTTCCCTGTTCACTTAGGTATACAACAACAGTTGTAAAAAGTTTTTAGTAAGCACCATACTCTATTCACCCCCCTCTAGAGTATATCAGATCTAACCTACACTTTCATACTGCCTTAGCCATTCAAGTTGAGAAGCTTCACGAAAAGATGGATAACCTTTCCTTAGCATCACCCTCCATGATACCTCAATAATGGGACCCTTCATTTAGTGGAATGCCGGGTTGTGAATCTCAAGTGCAAGAGCATGTTGACTATATGGGTAACAACATCAGACCTCCTTTCAACCAAGCAAATAACATGTATAGTTCTACATACAATCCTTTATGGAGGAACCTCTCCAATTTATCTTGGGGAGGATAAGACAATCAAGGGAAGTAACCTGTGTATGGACAACAACAATAACTAGAACCAAGGAAGCCTACATTGGAAGATCTACTTACCAAGTTTATGCAAACTACTGATGTATCCTTCCGGAATCAAGAGGGTTCAATTCGTAATTTGGAGAATCAGATTGGTCAGCTCGCAAGGATGGTATCTGAAAGGCAACAAGGAACACTTCCAGGAAATACTGAGACAAATCCGAGGGAGCATGCCAAAGCCATTCAATTGAGGAGTGGAAAGGAGTTACAAGACCAAAGGCCTACGAAGGAAGCACCCCAAGCAGAGTCAAGCAGCGAAGGACCGAGTGAGATGAACATGCAACCAATGGAGTACCAACCAGTAGTACCATATCCAGCAAAGCTTAACAAGGAGCGCATGGATGCACAATATGGTAAATTTTTATCTATGTTTAAACAATTACATGTCAATTTACCTTTTTCTGAAATTATTCAAATGCCTAAGTATGCTAAATTTCTTAAGGATCTAATTTCAAATAAAAGGAAAATAGAGGAATTATCTTTAGTAACACTTAGTGAGGAATGTTCCGCTATTTTACAAAACAAACTACCACAAAAACTTAAGGATCCTGTTTCATTTTCAATTCCATGTTTAATCGGTGATTTACAAGTAAATAAAGCTTTAGCGGATTTAGGAGCAAGTATAAATTTAATGCCTTACAAACTATATTTGAAACTAGCTCTAGTAGAACTTAGCCCAACTAGAATGAGTATTCAACTAGCAAATCGATCGGTTAAGTACCCTAGAGGAATAGTAGAAGATGTATTGGTTAAGTTAGATAAGTTTATATTCCCTGCTGATTTTGTTATTCTAGATATGGATGAAAATATCGAAGTGCCACTCATACTAGGTCGTCCATTTTTAGCTACATCTAGAGCTCTTATTGATGTTTTTGATGGTAAATTAGTTTTGCCAGTAGGGGAAGATGAAGTCACTTTTCAAATAGGCAATACAATGAAACAATCCTTAGATAATGGTGATTATTGCTATTTTTCTCATGGTGTTGATCATTTTATAACTTCTATGCATTCCAATTTATATTATAGAGATCCTTTAGAAATTTTCATCACTAACTGTTATCTAGAAGATGGAAAAAATGGCGACATTGTTGAACATTTATTTTTTGTAGATAATTGCGTTATGATGAATAGAACGACTGAATATAGTTTGATTACACAAGGCGATCGTGAAGGTCTTAAGAATAATACTAAGGATCCACCGATAGTTGAACTAAAAAAAATTACCGGATCATCTTGAGTATGCATTCTTAGGAGCTAATTCTGCTTACCCAGTTATTATCTCTTCCAAATTTTCTAATACTGAAAGAGCTAAATTAATAACTGTGCTAAAGAAATGTAAAGGTGCAATAGCATGACAAATATCTGATATAAAATGTATTAATCCTAGTTTTTGCACTCACAATATCCTTTTGGAAGAAAACTATAAACCTTCTATTCAACCGCAATATAGGCTAAACCAGAATATGAAAGACGTAGTTAAGGCGGAGATTGTTAAGTTATTAGGTGTTGGTATCATATATCCTATTTCGGATAGTTCATGGGTTAGTCATGTCCAAGTCGTTCCTAAGAAGGGTGGTCTAACAGTGGTAGCTAACGATAAGAATGAGTTAATTCCAACACAAACGATAACAGGTTGGCGTGTCTGTATTGACTTTAGGAAGTTAAATGATGCCACTAGGAAGGATCATTTCCCTCTTCCTTTCATTAACCAAATACTAGAACGTATGTCAGGACATTCTTATTATTGTTTTCTAGATGGACTTTCTGGATATTTCCAAATTCCTATAGCACCAGAAGACCAGGAGAAAACAACATTCACTTGCCCATTTGGTACCTTTGCCTATAGATGTATGCCTTTCGGGTTATGTAATGCACCCGCCACTTTCCAAAGGTGCATGTTAGCCATCTTTAACGAATATGTTAAAGATATCATGAAAGTGTTTATGGATGATTTTTCTGTTTTTGGCGACTCGTTTGATTTATGTTTGAATAATCTAGAGAATGTTCTTAGGAGGTGTGAGGAGATAAACCTAGTTCTTAGTTGGGAGAAGTGCCATTTCATGGTACAAGAAGGGTTAGTACTTGGCCATAAAATCTCAAGCCAAGGAATTCAAGTAGATAGAGCGAAAATTGAAACCATAGAAAAATTACCACCACCAACCTCCGTTAAGGCAGTGAGAAGTTTCTTAGGACATGCTGGATTACATCGTCGGTTTATTAAGGACTTCTCTAAAATCGCTAAACCACTTACTAGGCTGTTAGAAAAAGACACACCTTTCATTTTTGAACAAGAGTGTCTACATGCCTTTGAGTTCTTAAAAGAAAAATTAATTAATTCTCCTATTATGATCGCGCCCGATTTTAGTCAACCATTCGAGATCATGTGTGACGCTAGCAGTTTTGCAGTAGAATCTGTTTTAGGACAACGCCGAAACAAACACTTTCACCCTATTTAATATGCTATCAAAACACTTAATAATGCGCAGGAGAATTATACAACTACAGAAAAAGAACTTCTAGCAGTGGTATTCGCCTTCGATAAATTTAGATCCTATTTAACATTGTCTAAGGTGGTAGTATACACAGATCACTCTGCCCTAAGATATTTATTAGCCAAGGCGAAAGCCAAACCTCATTTAATCCGTTGGGTTCTTTTGTTACAAGAATTTGATTTGGAAATTAGGGATAAACGAGGAGCGGAAAACTTAGCGGCCGACCATCTTTCACGTTTAAAAAATCCACTACGAGCAATGTTAGATGAATTTAAGATTTTTGACACATTTCCCGAGGAATCATTATTTGCCTTATCTACAAAAATAAATCCTGATTATCTATGGTTTACTGATTATGCAAACTATCTTGTGGCTAAGGTCTTTCCAAAAGAATTTTCATATCAGCAGAAAAAGAAATTTTTCTCTGACTTGAAATATTACTTTTGGGAGGACCCCTTTCTTTTTCGGATTTGTGCAGATTCCGTTATATGAATGTGTGTATCAATGGAGGAGGGTTGGAAAATTTTGGAGCAGTGTCATTCAGGTCCTACTGGTGGTCACTATGGAGCAAATCGTTCTGCAAAAAAAGTTCTTGATTGTGGTTTTTATTGGCACCTTCTATTCAGGGATGCCCAAAGGTATGTGCTTTCATGTGATTCTTGTCAGAAATCAGGTAATATTTCTAAATTACATGAAATGCCGCAAAAATTTATACTTGAATGTGAAGTATTCGACGTGTGGGGGATTGATTTTATGGGACCTTTCCAGTTTCTTATGGGAATAAATATATTTTGGTTGCGGTAGATTATGTATCAAAGTGGGTTGAAGCTCAAACTTTGCCTACTATTGATAGTAGAGTAGTAATCTGATTTTTGAAATCCTTATTTGCATGATTTGGCACACCACGTACACTTATTAGCGATAGGGGTTCACATTTTTGTAATCTACAGCTAGACAAAGTATTGCAAAAATATGGAGTTATACATAGGATAACCACTCCTTATCATCCACAAACCAGTGGTCAAGTTGAAGTTTCCAATAGAGAACTTAAGAGGATCCTAGAAAAATCTATAGAATGGAATAGGAAGCAATGGTCTAGGAAGCTAAACGATTGTTTGTGGGCATATAGGACAGCTTTCAAAACACCTATAAGGACCACCCCCTTTAGATTAGTCTATGGTAAATCTTTTCACCTGCCTATAGAATTAGAACACAAGTCGTATTGGACAATACACTCTTTGAATTTTGACACTAATTCTATAGGGGAGAAATGTAAACTTCAACTTAACGAGTTAGATGAGTGGAGAACCATGGCCTATGAAAACTCCAGGATATATACAGAGAAGACTAAATTATTTCATGATCGTCACTTACACAAACCAAGACATTCCAGAAAGGTGACCAAGTCCTCCTTTTCAATTCCCATCTTCGTTTATTCCTAGGGAAGTTAAGGTCTAAGTGGTCTGGACCCTTCCAAGTCAAAGAAGTTTTCCCCTATGACACCACCCTGAGAAGGGAGATTTTGAAGTTAACGGACACTAACTAAAGCCTTATTATGGTGAGCTTCCCAAAGACTTCGCTCGTCAAGAATCTTGCCTCCGGCTAGACTAGGATGAAGAGTTATGTAGAATTTTTCGTAGTTTATAAAATTTCTTAAAAAATTATAGTTAAGTATTAATATAGAAATAAATCAAAGAAAATCACTTAGGAGGAAATTTCTAATTCAGAGAAGGACACGGGTTGGCACACGACCATGTGCCTGCCCGTGTGAGTAGCACATGTTCTCTCACCCAGCTGTGTTACATTTAAAACCTAGAATAGGAAAGATTCATCCCGAGCACCACACGGGCTAACACACGCCCGTGCAGGTGGCCGTGTCTTCAGCCACGGGTCGTCACCTGACCATGTTGTGACCCGTGTCGATGTTCGTTGATGCCTGACCCGAGAAGGACACGGCTTGACACCTAGCCGTGTTAACACCCGTGTCTCCTTTCGACGAAGCATCGCCCGAGAAGGATACGGGTCTCCACCCACCGGTGTTAGGTGTCGTGTGTTGATTTTGCGCTCGACGAAGCAGCGCCCGAGATGGACACGGGCGGTGAACACGACCATGTTATTGACCGTGTCCGTCTGACACGCTGCCACCCCATGATTTTGACCACACATCCCAACGAAAACCCGTGTTTCACGAGGTTTAGATTCCCTAACACGGGTGCACACACGACCGTGTGCACACCCGTGTGCACCTCCTTTAAATAGAGGCCGTGTGTGTTCATCTTCATCTCTTTCCCCTGGTGTCCAAGCTTCAGCTCCTGCACAGATCTTTGTCTCCAGGGCTGCTTGAGTTTTCGCCTTCAACGTCCGTGTATTTGCATCCGAAATTCTTCTTCTTTCCTCCTAGGTAACATTTATGGTTTATGTTTATACATAATATCTTTCTCTCCACCCTATTCTCCAAATTCTTCCCCTCCCCCTTTTATTTTCTTCCCCTTTTGGTTCCAAATTCTTCTTCATTTTTTTAAAAACAAAAATTCTTGTATTTGTACAGATCATGTCATCCGAACGAGCCCAAGGCGGTCGACGTCGTCGCCCGGAGCTCCAGGCTTTGTCTATAGAGAGGAGCGATGCCACTGCGCCGCTGCAGTTCACTGATCCCGCACACGCTAACCGCTACAACCGCCTGCAGTCAAAAAAATATCAAGACATCCGAACAATTGACTGGAGTATATTAGAGAAGATAAATTTAGCGGGAGATGTCCGAGAGTTAATATCTGTAACGGGATGGGAGCAGTTCTTTGCTATCGAGGAGCTAGGTTTTAAGGAACTCACCTTAGAGTTCATGTCCTCATTCTATTTAAATCTTAGAACTAATCTCACCGAGCACGCTCTCGCGCATGAGGGAGTCATCTCTTTTCGAGTAGGGGGCATCTTTTAGTGGTGTATGAGGATTCATTCCTCTTTAGTGCCGCCTACCCCGAGCTTCATTTCGACCTCCCCACTCATGACCTTGCCGACAACATCTAGACCCGGCTTTCGTTTGACTATAGTCCATATGTGGCCAAGAGGTCTAAGGACTCCCAGTTGCATTCTCCCGCCCTCCACTACATTCACCACTTCCTTAGCCATACCTTGAGCGTCCGGGGCAAAAGCTCCAGCGTTGTTAGTAGGCAGGACGTGCTATGCCTTTATAGCATGTCGTCTCGTCATCCCCTCCACCTGGGTTACATGCTCGCCCAGTTCATCCTTCACCGGACCGACAACTCCCGTATAGGGTCTATTTATGTAGCACCCTACATCACCCGCCTGGTGAAGAACATGAACATTTTCTCGTCCCTTCCACAGATGACAGTGGTCGCGAAGACCGTGCCCATCACAATGGCTAGCCTTCGATCCCTCCGCCTCGTCACAGCCCGTCAGGGCAGGGGTGGCATTACATATTCTCTTGCGAGGCGTGGACTGCACACGCAGGACGATGATGATGACGAGGTGGTTCCAGACCTTGATGAGCCTATGGTGCCTTCGGCCCGTTCTACTTATGCTCAGGGAGAGTCTTCTACTGCTCCCCCTCGAGCCTGTTCATAGTATTCACGGGAGTTCCAGCACTTCTTCGAGACCGAGATCATCAGGATGTCCAGCCTATAATAATTTATCTTTGATTACCCCACCTATAATCGCCTATCCTAAGCCAAAAAAGGTTACACCATAATACAAGTCCTAAGGATCCATCCTCACTAATTCTAACTAGTGCCGTGGAGAGGGTGTGAAACGGTAAGCTCATGACTATCAATGGTGGTACTTACAAGTTTTGAAATACTAATACATATCTTATTGAGATTGTTATTTTCTCCTCACAATTGTTATAGATGACTATACTTCTATTTCTACGAAAGAGTGAAGGATAGTTAAAAGATATATTGGAGGAATTTTAAGATAAATTTATATTTAGAAAAGTCTGCTATACTATTTCCTATACGATTATATCATCAAAGTTCTCTTTAAATTCATAGCAACTAGTGTGCGGAGGCAAAATTATTTATGGGTAACCCAAATGTGTGAATTAGT
Source organism: Platanthera guangdongensis (assembly GCA_039583875.1). Classification (NCBI taxonomy): domain Eukaryota; kingdom Viridiplantae; phylum Streptophyta; class Magnoliopsida; order Asparagales; family Orchidaceae; genus Platanthera; species Platanthera guangdongensis. Next base: position 119,254,370 of record CM077164.1, read on the forward strand.
TTGCTTAAGGACAAGCAAAAATCTAAGTCTGGGGGTATTTGATGAGCACAATTATGATAGGCTTTTTACTATCATAATTGTAATCATGTCCACTATTTTATACTTCCCTATGCAGTAATTTCCCGAGAATAGTTATGAATTTGCCTTATCATGAGTAGAAGAGCACAGATTAGAAGTCTCTATTATTCCATATTTTAAGCTGTCTAATTATTCCTTTATTTTTCTAATGCATGTATCACTAACCAGTGGAGCTAGAAGTCTTGAAGCAAACAGAGGAGTTCACGGATTCGACATGGCTGATGGCAGGTCAAGAATGGGGCGCACACGGGTAGGCACACGCCCGTGTTGCCTACCTGTGTCCTATCCATGATGGAGTAGAAGAACTGAAGGAAACAGACAAAGCACCACATGGGTGGGAACACGCCCGTGTGCTCACCTGTGTCCTTTTCGGGACAAACCCAGTTTCGGCTGTCAACCACCCCGTGTGCGAAGAAAACGAAGAACAACATGGCCGTATTCATACCCATGTCCATACCCGTGTCATCTGACATGGCCCACTACCAGACATGCTTGTTCGTGTGGAACTTCCTGAGAACCGTCAACACGGCCTGTGACACGGCCGTGTTGGAACCCGTGTCCGGCCCTGTTTGCTAGGAGACTATAAAATACCTGTAGAAAAATTAGAGAGGAACTTTTGAATCATTTTCATTGGAAGAACTTCTGGAGCACGAGGGTGGAGCATCCAAGAGATGGAGGATTTGAAGGGTATTTTTGTATGCATTTAATCTTTCATGTATCCCTCTTAATCTTTCCTTTCTCTTGGTGATTCAACTTGATTTATCTTTTATTTCGCATGAACCTTTAATTTGAACAATTTGGTAATCATGTATCCTATTGTTTTCATCAAATTTGTGGTATTTTGTTCATATATAGGCTTACAAACAAAGAGATTTATCCTAGTTATGAATTGCTTATTTGTTTTACATGAATTGTAAATTTCTAGATTGAGAAATTGGATGTTTGTGATGATATTTATATGTTAATATTTTGGTGTTAGCTCTCTTTGTATTTCAAATTCCATGATCGAGAGATATGTCATTTGGATAATACGAATAAATGGATTCATGGTATTTTAGAGATAGGATTTCATGAATTTATGTAGTATATAGGGTGCTTCATTTAATGCAAATTTGAGTGTTGTAAATTGTTCGAGAGAAAATTTATGCAACTTAGGTTTAGATTTTGAATTGCTCAAGAGAGAATTCGATAGCTGTTTACCCTTTACAATACAACGAATTTGATAGTCCTATTAGTTCATGATTACATAGAATTGAGTTAATGAATGAGTATTTTCATGTGAAGCCTCATATTCTTTCGTCTTTGTATCATTTGTAATCATCCAATGTTTATTTATCCAAGTAGTCATAGTTAGGTTAATTTAGGTTAAAAATCAGTTTTAATTATAGGTATGATAATAAAGTGGGGGTGAGTACGAGTACTTGAAAGGACCCTGTGGAATACGACACGAGATGTAGATTTCTCCTATACTATGATTGATAGGTGCACTTGCCTGAAAATTAAATCAGTCTAGCTTATGCCCATCTACATAGTTTATACTAGAGCGTAGAATGAATTCACATCAAGTTATTACTTGTTACGCAAATAAATCATCAACCTTCAGGAAAGATTTTTTGCTGAGTAGATGGATGAGGATGAGCAAGGACAGTCCATGGAAGGATTTCATCAATAACAACTATAAAAGTGGAAGCTTTCCTTCGGTTGACTGTGCTGGTTTCATCTTCATTAATTATGGACAACAAGGTTGGAATCTGGAAATGAAGACATGGAAGGGGTGGATCAGCAGCTTCAACTGGAATTTCATCATCCGAATCATGAATTGAAACTACTTCATCATCATGTACATCTTCTACAGGAGATTTCTTAGCTTCATGTCCAGGAGATTTATCAGCTGGAGGAGATGTGTCTGGATTTTCTAGAGACTTAGCTGGTGTTACTGGAGAAGAGTGGTGATCTTCAGGGATATGGAAAGGAGCTTCTTTGGAAGAAAGTTCCTCTATCATCTTATTTATGTCTTCTTCAGTAGAAAGAATTTGATCTTGGGCCTGGGCATCAGTTAGATTTTCATAATCTGGTATGTCTTCAGCAGCAAGAAATTCTGTGTCTTTATGCAGCAAAGAGGAAGGAATATCAGCAGAGGTAGATGGTATTTCTTCTGAAAGAAAGTTGGCAGCAGCAGCAGTAACTGAGACTGGAATTTCTGAAGCAGCAGCAGGAATATCTTGAGCTGGAATGGCTAAGGCAGCAGGAGCTGGAGGTGGCTGGGATGAAACATATGATGCAGGCTCCCCCTCAATTATTGAATCAGTTATTTTATGTGAAGGAGGAGATGGGGTCCTGTCCACATCTTCTATGTCCTTGGCAGCTTTATCTGACTTCTATAACTTGACCTCCCATCTCCGGATGGAGGTAATGGAAACCTTTTTCATATGGTGGAGGTCTATGCCCTTTTTCATAGGAAAAGCATCTGGATTCAGTTGATTCAGGTATAAAGAGTCTATCCTTCCATAATTGAGGCTCTTAATGCATGCCTTGATCTTTTCAAATAGCATCATTCCCAACTAGAACTTCTTTCTACATATAACTGCTGTCATCAAATCAAAGAATTCTGGAGTAATATAACTGATAGAACTAGTTCTGCACAGAAAAACTTTTCCTATGATGTCAGCCAATAATTTGCTTTCAGCATTCATAAATTGTCTTTTAATGGTGTTAGAGGACTGAGGAATACCACAAAAACTATAGGCTCTCCCATAATCTCTACATATCAGATCATCTTCCATATCTATTATTGGCAGATGCAAAAGTTGAGAAATAGACAGAGCAGACATCTTTACCTTGATATTCTGAACTTTAGACTTGATTATTTTGCCATTCCTCTTAACCTTGGCATTCTGGAAAAATTCTTCAACTTCAGAAGAGAGAATTCGGCATGGATGTTCAAGAATAAAGGATAACCCAGTTGTATTTAGCAAAAGGAGGACATTCCTGAAATCATTTGATATCTCTGCAATCCCGATAGAACAGAGTTCACTCCTGATCCCTAGCTTTGAAGACGAAGCCATTGATGTAGAGAAAATGATCCAACTGTCCGGTGAAAGGGAAAAATGGGATTGCGGCAGACGACGATGACGGGGAAGACAAAGCGGCTTTTCTCGAGAAGAAGGGTTTTTAAATCGAGAATAAAATTTCTTGGACTTATTTCTATTTATATTTACCTTTAATTTTGATGATTAAACATATAAGTAATCAATAAAAATACTTGGAAAGAGGCGGCGAAGCTCCTGGGTGGCGATATGAAAATTGACCTTGAAGAAAAATTTCCCACCAGATTTCTCGAGAGGACAGATTGTTCTCGAGAAGAATTTCAGTAGCACTCGAGTATAAAAATGCTTGGTATCGAGTAGAATACTCCTTGTTCTCGAGTCGAGATTTCATGTTCTTGAGTAGAATGCTTCTTCTCGAGAAATAATTTCTTTGTACTCGAGAAATGATTTTGCTGTTCTCGAGAGAAAGTCTGCTGTTCTCGAGTACAAGTGTTGTACTCGAGAAATGAAGTCCAAATTCTAAAATTGTCTGATTTTTGAAGTAAAATCAGATCTTGACCTTGTATGTCACCTTTGTCTTCATTCTCCTTCATCCTTGTTAAGCATGCCAAGTTTTGTTTTGAAGAACGAGAACTTGGCCTCGTCCAGCGGCTTCATGAAAATATCTGCAATTTGCCTGTCTGTTGGGACATATTGTAGATCTATGTCCCCATGCTCCACATTCTCCCGGATGAAATTGTATCACAGCTCTATGTGCTTTGTCCGGCTCTGAGAGACTGGATTGTTGGCTATTGCAATTGTACTGGAGGAGTCGCAAAATAAAGGAATGTTTTGGACTTGTTGGTTGTAATCTTCGAGCTGGTTCTTTATCCACAACAATTGTGCACAACAACTGCCGACAGAAATGTATTCTGACTCTGCAGTTGAAATTATGACACAATTCTGCTTTTTACTGCTCCATGATATGAGTCTCCTTCCAAGGAATTGGCAAGTCCCAGAAGTGCTCTTTCTATCATCTTTACTACCTGCAAAATCTGCATCTGAGAAACCAATTATTTTGTTGTCATTACTTCTTGGGTACCATAAGCCAAGATTTGGTGTACCTTTAAGATATCTCAAAATACGCTTTGCGGCAACATAGTGAGATTCCTTAGAGTTCACTTGAAATCTAACACACACACATGTTGAGAACATTATATCTGGTCTACTAGCAGTAAGGTAAAACAAAGATTCAATTATGCTTATGTACTGGTTTCATCGAAAGGTTTCCCTTTCTCATCCTTGTCCAGGGACATAGTTGAACCCATTGGAGTCCTTATAGAGGTTGCATTCTCCATTCCGAATTTCTTAATCAACTCCTTTGTGAATTTTGTCTGAGAGATGAAAATTCCATCTTCAGATTGTTTCACCTGAAGTCCTAAGAAATACTTCAGCTCTCACATACTGCTCATTTTTAACTTCCCTTGCATAAGTTTGCAAAACTTTTTGCAGAGGTTGTCATCAGTAGAGCCAAAAATGATGTCATCGACATAGATTTGCACTAGCAAAATCTTGCCTTTTATTTCCCTAAGAAATAATATTTTATCTATCTTTCCTCTTGTGAACTTGTTCTCAAGAAGAAAATTAGATAGCGTCTTGTACCAAGCTCGAGGATCTTGTTTCAAACCATATAATGCTTTAAATAAAAGATATACATGATCAGGAAAGTTAGAATCAACGAAACCTGGAGGTTGTTCCACATACACTTCTTCCTTTATGTCACCATTGAGGAAGGCAGACTTCACGTCCATCTGATAGACGGTGAAGCCCTTAAGTGCAGCATATGATATGAGCAACATAATTGCCTCCAGCCTTGCCACTGGAGCATATGTCTGGTTGAAGTCAATTCCTTCTTCTTGTTAGTATCCTTTAGCGATGTGTCTGGCCTTGTTCTTTATGATTGTTCCATCCTCATCTATCTTGTTCCTGTAGACTCATTTTGTCCCGGTGACATTCTTACCTTTGGGTCTTGGAACAAGCTTCCAAACTTGGCAATGCTTGAACTGATTCAATTCTTCTTCCATTGCCATTATCCATGATGCGTCTGAGTTTGCTTCCTCAAACTTCTTCAGTTCAACCTGTGATGGAAACTCAATATAAATTTTCATTAGCTTTACCTCTACGAGTTTTGACACCATCTCGGAGATATCCTATGATTTAGTCCAATGGGTGATCCTTCAAGTGCCTGAGCTCTAAGGTCCTTGCATTTGGAGCTTCTTCAACCACAAGAGTGACTTCATAAACTTGAATGGTTTCTTCATCTTGATCATCAACCACTCTAATTGGGGTTGGAGTGGTGATCTTGATGAACTTTTCACCTTTTTCCTCAATTGGCTCATCCAAGTTTAATTCTTTTAACTTTGAACCTGCATCTTTAATAAACACACTAGAAGAGTTGCCTTGCAGCAAGCTCGTCTCATCAAATACAACATGAATAGATTCTTCTACAACCCAAATTTTCCTATTAAATATCCTATATGCCTTATGAAAGTGCAAGTTAGATCTGATATACTCTAGAGGGGGGGGGGGGTGAATAGAGTATGATGCTTGCTAAAAACTTTTACAATAGTTGTTGTATTCTTATGTGAATAGGGAAGCAAATAATATAAAGTAAATCTAACCACAGAATAATCACAATGCAATCACAAGGCAATCACAAACCACAGCCAGAAACAAAAATAAAGTAAGCAACCAGATGATACAAGGAGCTATAGTGGTTCCCCAATCAATCTGGGTACATCCACTCTTCTACCACCCTAGGTAGGAATCCACTGCAGGATGAGTTGATCAGGTGTCCTGGGCACCAATGAGCTTTTGATAAGGTGCTCAAAAACCAAACCAGATTTTTTGATCAGATGTCTTGCCACCACTGAGTTTTGATAAGGTCTCAGAAACCATTCACAAACTTTTGAAGGGAGTTTGAAAAACCCTTTATAGTAGAGAGTGAGAGAGGGATGAGAAGATCTTCTCTGTCAACAGTTAGAGAGAAGATAGTGGATGTTGTCAAAGCTCCCCCTGAGATCTTGAGTTGTTCAGGAAGTGAAGCTTTGCAGTAGGGTGATAGGCCTTCAGAAAATTGATCTCCAGCAAATGATGATTTCAGCAACAGCTGAAATGTGAGGTGTCTGGAGTCTTTAATGATGATGGCCTTTGAACACTTGAATCAAGAGAGATCTGAAAGTTTCAGATGGTTGATCTCCTTTTGTGATGTGTGTTCTTGTATGAATATTGAGACTGAGAATATCTGGAACTCTCTTTCTTTCTCTTGTGTAATTGTTGTTTTAAGAGCTGTAATTCTTGTTTTTGCAGAGAGTTGTTGTTGCAGAGAATATTTTTCTAACTGTTGAGAGGAGAGTGAAAAACTAATCTTTTATTCCTTTTGTCTAAATAGAAATGATCCATTGTCCAAGATAGCCGTTAGCCTGTCATTAATTACTTAATTGCTTTTGTCTTCTGGAGGAAAGTCCAATAAAACATTCCTTGATAATTACTTGAAATTTGATCCAGATTAATTAAAAACGGCTACAAGATCTCTGAATTAATTGCTGACAAAAATTCCTTAACTGTCTGAATTTGAATCTTGAAAATCGTTGAACTCTTCAGAAAAACGTCGAACTGAGCTCCACTATCGTTGAACTGAGCTCAGAGCCTGGACTTAGACAGAAACAGAGATCGTCGATTTGAGCTCAACTATCGTCGAACTGAGCTCAGAGATAGAGAATTAAACTGGAGTCAAGATCGTCGATCTGAGCTCGAAGATCGTCGAATGGAGTTCGACGACTTGTTGAAGTTGAGCTCAAAGATTGTCGAATGGAGTTCGACGATTCGTCGAGGTGAGCTCAACGATCGTCGAATAGAGTTCGACGATTCGTCATACTGAGCTCGACGAAATGACTTAATCTCCAAACCTGAAATACCTGGTCTTGAGGGCAGCTTTCAAACCTAACTACTAACCCTTAGACTTAATTCTACTTGACCTTTAGATCTATACAATGAGGTCAAAACAGGTTTCCTAAGAGACATAGTGATCCTGACCCAAATCAGTAATAGGGTGTTCCAACAATCTCCCCCTATTTGGGTTAGGATTACTATTTACAGATATTGAAAAATTAAAAGCATATACAAAGCAACAATATAACAAACAAGACATTGCAAAATCACAGATATTATCTCAGCAAGTTCAGAAATCAAAATAACTGTCACCTTACAGAATTACTCTTTTTCCTTGCTCTTTATAAGTACTATTTCTCTGTTTGGATTGAGAGCTTCATTTTTAAATCTTCTATAATCAGCTGCACCTAAAGAGGTTTGTTGCTTGGGCCTGGGCACTACAGCTTCAGGGTGCAGCTTCATGTAGCTTTCTGAATCAAAGAACTTACTGGAAGAGTATCTTTCAAGTTCCTTCTTTCTTTGATCAGATAAAGTAGTAATACTGGAAGTGTCTTTGTCTTGTTCTCTAGCTTTCTTGATCTGGTCCAGAGCAGCTAATTCTTTCATTCTAGCTGTCCATGAAGTAGGATTGTTCTCTGGATCCTCAAAAGGAACTGGAGGCTCATATCTATTTGAGGGATTGTCTAGAGGAGCTCTGGAGGAGACTAACTCTTTCAGTTTGTGGGGAAAGGGACCTGAAGCAGTATCAGATGGACCTGGTCCTTCCCTTGAGTATGGATGTTGCCTGGAATATCCTTTGGAGTATACTTGAAATTCTCTTTGGTTTCCTCTGTAGTTTCCTCTTCTTGACTGATAGCCTCTGGATTGGCTTCCCCTGTACTGGGATCTACCTTGAGGTTGATAAGGGGTTTGGCTTCTGGCAGAGGGTTGAGATGCAGAGCTACCACTTGCACCTGCATCAGGTGAAGGAGGAGGAGGAGGAGGATGATGGAACTGAGAGGAACCTTTCTCATACTTTCTCTTTTTCTTCATAGCCTTCAATTGATTTTTGGAGTATTGCATCCAATGTTCTGTGATAGGGCAGTCATGTAGAATGTAATATGGAATATCATTTGTGTCTTTTACTTTGGCTGGGGGGACTCTCTTCATTGCTTTGCTTCTGGCTTTTATTTTCCTTGCAATAGTTGCAGAGGAGTCATCTGAGTCAGTCCTATACTGATCACTTTCTGAGCTTTGATCATCATATAGTGCATCAATCCTTTTGAGATAGTCTATCTGTTGTTGAGATTGAGCAGAAGTAACAGTAGTGACAGCAATAGTAACAATAACAGCAACAGTAGGAATAGAAGTAGAAATAATACTGGCAGAAGAGGTTATGGCAGCAGCAGTAGATACAGCAGTAGCTGGGGCAGCAGATTCAGATATAATAGTTTCAGCAGTTTCAGATACAATACTTTCAGATATAACAGTTTCAGTAACAGAAATAACATCAGTAGTAACAACATGCTCAAAGTCAAATGCCTCTATCATATGTATATCCTCAGATATTAAAACATCAGAATTAACAGTAATATCAACAATATCAGTACTTTCAATAGAAACTGAAGGAGCAGCAGCAGAAAGGGACTTTATAAAAGAATGTATTATACTGGTGTCACAACTTGAAATAGGCACAATGGCCTTAGAGAGATCTTCTGATGGCTGGACTGCAGTGTGCTATGGAAGTCAGCTGAAATAAATAGAATCAAAATCTGATAATAGTGTCCTGAGGTCCATTGAGAAAACTGCAACTTGAGATGTTGAGGCGTGAGCTTGAATTGAAGTAACAGCAGCAGCAGGCAATCTTTCCACTTCATGAGGCATCTCCCCCTGCCTAGATTCAGTCAGGACTGGATCAAGGCACCCAAAGAAAGGGATTGCCTGAGGAGGAATGAGAGAGGAGAGCCTGACAGACAGATCTGCAACTGACTTGAGAAGTGGAGCCAAGGAGGTCTCCAACAAGAGTGATAGCCTGGGAGCTATCAGCTCATAGAGTCTGTCTGCTAAAGCTGGAAGATCTACATGCTCAAGAGGGACTTGAGCAGAGGTAGGGACTGAAGGTGGAGCAGCTGGAGATGTGGGTGGAGAGCTGGTGGATGATGGAAATGAAGGTTGAGATATGGGGATTGTGGAAATTGAAGATAATGAGGTTGAAATAGAGGGTGTGAAGGAGGGTTGTGCAATGATATCTTGAAGCAATTGTTGGTAGGATGTGGAAGAAGAGGGTAGATCAGGAGGGGATGAAGGAGAATCATCCATAAAGGAATCATCTATCAGATTGAAAGATGGAATGTGAGATGATGAATCAATTTCTTGTTGTGGGTAGTGATGTAAAGGATGGAAGATTTCTTCTGTTAGTGGAAGAGTTGGAGAATGGATAGAAGTTGGAGATGGGGTTGAAATTATGATGGTGGAGGAAACTGTAATGGTGAATGTGACTGGTGGAGATGAAATAAAAGGTGGAAGAGGAGGAGAAGAAACAGGCAAGTCTTCTGCAGGGGTAGAGACTTGAGGGGAAGAGACTATAACGGTCCTTGTGCCTAAAGTTGAACTTACAGAGAGCCTGCTGGGCTTCACAATTTGCCTGTCCCACTTTCCAAACTGGGCACAGGAGAGCCTCTTGGAGGCATTGATGTGCATCCCATTTGAAACTAGCAGTGTAGGGCATCTGTTCTGAAGAAACAGCCCTAATATCCTTCCAAAGTTAACAAAATTCTTGTTGATCTTCTTCTTAATCAAGTCAAAGAAAACTTCTCCCCAGTTCAATTGTTTCTTATCTACAAGAGCACCCATCAAACATAGCTGATACCTAGAGATGGTATCATGGGCTGAGTGTTTGGCCAATAACACCTTTCCTACAACATCAGCCAAAAATCTGTACTCCACAGATAGATTTTTCTTCAGGAGTTTGCTAGGATTTGCATTTGAATGACCCATTCTATTAAGCATATCAGAAAATTCTTCTCCAGACAGTTCAGCAGAGTCTTCTCCAGAATGTAATTGAAAAACCTCTGTCAAGATAATAGGTGTCAGAGGTACCTGGGTTCCAGATATTGTTCCAACAACTGTATTCTGATCCTGGTTGTGGGCAGTATACACCCACTCTTTTATTTCATCAGCAGCTAATTTGATCCTGGTGAACATGATAGTAACGAGCTGTTGTTCCTTGAAAAGTTCTAGAATATCTTGGAAAATCTGATCACTGTTATTGAAAGAATCCATATCAATATCAAATCCTGCATCAAATTTCATTGCGGCCAGGACTGCAACTGAGACGGCCATTGATTCCTGCAAAAATCAACAAACAAACGACCAAGTGTAGAGAAGTTTGGAGGGAAAGAGAAAATTTTGCAGAAACTATGAAAGCGCAAGGGAGAACGACGACCGAAAAATGAATTTTATATTAGGGTTTGACGCAGAAAAGGAAAGATCGTTGAACTCAGTTCGACAATCTGGGCTTCTAAAGGAAACTGAAAGGTCATCAACATCATCGATCTCCGTTCGACGATATTGGAGAGCGTCGAGCTCCGTTCGATAATAGTTTCAGAAAACAAAATCGTCAAGCATCGCTCGACGATCGCTGACTTGGAGAGATAGTTTAGACTATCTGAGAAGCGCTGAACTCTGGTCGACGATTTCGGAAAGCGTCGATCTCCGTTCGACGATCTGGGGGAAAATCGTCGAGCGCAGTTTAGAGACCAGAAACACTCTATATACTAGAAAAATCAAGATGTTTGCCTAGTCTTGGTCATTTTTAGAGTTTTAAAATCTTGGATATTATTTTAGACTTCCTCCATCTAATATTCCTAACTGATTTAGGAAGAAGGTATGTTTCTTTTCATCCAAGGGTTTGGTGAAAATATCTCCCCTTTGCAAATCAGTTGGAGTATATTGAAGTTCAATTTTATTTTTCTCAACATTATCCCTTAAAAAGTGATGCCTAATTTCTATGTGTTTTGTCCTACTATGGAGGACTGGATTTTGAGCTATAGAAATAACACTGGTATTATCACAAAAGATTTTATACTTCTTTAAGTTGTAGCCATAGTCTAGAAGTTGGTTTTGAATCCACAAGATTTGTGAACAACAACTACCTGCAGCCATATATTCAACTTCAGCAGTTGAAGTTGACACAAATGTTTGTTTCTTGCAAAAACAAGAGACAAGTCTATCACCAAGAAACTGACAAGTTCCACTGGTGCTTTTCCTGTCAATTCTGCAACCAGCATAATCAGCATCAGAAAATCCAGTTAAGTCAAATGCTGAATCTTTTGGATACCAGAGACCTAGATTTGGACAACTTTTTACATACCTGAGAATCCTTTTTACTAAGGTTAGGTGTGACTCTCTAGGGCTCACTTGGAATCTAGCACATATGCATGTAGCAAACATTATGTCAGGTCTACTAGCTGTAAGGTACAATAAGGAGCCAATCATTGCTCTATATGTTGTCTGATCAACAGGTTTTCCATGTTCATCAGCATCTAATACAGCATTAGTAGGCATAGGTGTTTTCATACAAGATGCTTCAGACATACCAAATTTCTTGACCAATTCCTTTGCATACTTAGTTTGAGAAATAAATATGCCTTCAACATGTTGTTTGATTTGCAATCCTATAAAGAAGGATAGCTCACCCATGCTACTCATTTCAAATTTGGAATGCATTAGGTTGGAGAACCTTCTGCACAAATTTGAATCAGTAGAACCAAATATAATATCATCTACATAGATTTGTACTAGTAGGGTATGAGACTTATGAGTTCTAATAAAAAGAGTTTGGTCTACTCTACCCCTTATAAATTCATTTTTCAGAAGGAAGCATGCTAGGGTCTCATACCATGCTCTAGGAGCTTGTTTGAGACCATATAATGTTTTGTGCAATTTAAAAACATAATCAGGATAAGATGAAAAGATAAAACCTGGAGGTTGTCTGACATAGACTTCTTCTTTGATGTCTCCATTGAGAAAAGCACTCTTTACATCCATCTGGTATACTTTGAAACCCTTGTGTGCTGCATATGATAAGAAGATTCTTATGGCCTCCAACCTTGCAACTGGTGCAAAAGTCTGGTCATAATCTATGCCTTCTTCTTGAGAGTACCCTTGAGCAACTAGCCTTGTTCCTTACAATGACTCCTTGATAATCCAATTTGTTTCTGAACACCCACTTTGTTCCAACAATGGAGTGATCCTTAGGCCTTGGTACTAGTTCCCAAACTTTGTTCTTTCAAATTGATGCAACTCTTCTTGCATTGCAATGATCCAGTGAGGATCCTGCTCTGCACCTTGAATGGATTGAGGTTCAATTTGAGAAAGAGAGCAAGTGTGCATCAGGTTTTGGTTGACCTGATTTCTGGTTTGCACACCAGCTGAGATGTCTCCAATTACTTGGGAAATTGGATGGTCTCTTGATGTTACCAAATCAATAGGAGGTGTTGATTGTTCACCAACCTGTGTTGTTGTTTCCTCTTGTGGTACAACAACTGGCTCTTCAAGAGGTTTCTCTTCAGGATGTTGAATGTCTTCTTCATCTTCACTACTTTCCTCTTTTTGAATGATTTGTAATCTGTCCAAGTCTTTAGCAAGAGAATGTACCTGCAAAGGTTCTATGGTAGAAGTGTTCTTCTCCTTGAAAGACATGTTAGATTCATCAAAAGATATGTGAACAGATTCTTCAATTTTAAGAGTTGATTTATTATATACCCTATAAGCCTTACTGATCATGGAGTATCCCAAAAACACTCCTTCATCAGCTTTAGCTTGAAATTTTGCTAATTACTTCTTGTCATTATTGTGAATGTAATAGATACAATCAAAAATTCTAAAATAATCTACTTTAGGTTTCTTCCCTTTGAGTAATTCATAGGGAGTCTTGCCCTTCAGTTTATGTATTAAACTTCTATTCAACACATAGTTGGAGGTGTTCACTACCTCTGCCCAGAAAGATAGAGGAAGGAGAGCATCTGACAACAATGTAGTGGCATATTCAATAAGGGTTCTATTTTTCCTTTCAGCTACCCCATTTTGCTGAGGAGTTCTAGGAGCTGAGAAAGTATGCCTGATCCCTTCACTCTGACAGAACTTTTGCATAAGAAGAGAATCAAACTCTGTCCCATGATGACTTCTGATTAGGGCAATGTGAGTATTGAACTCAGTCTGTATGCATTTGAGAAACTCTGTCAAACACTTAAAGTTATCAGACTTCTTCCTCAGAAAGAACACCCATGTGAATCTAGAGAAGTCATCTACAACTACTAAAGTGTAAGATTTCTCTCCTAAGCTTTGTACTGTAATGGGTCCAAAAAGATCCATGTGTAACAGATACAAAATCCTAGGTGAATCACTCTTATTAAGTGACTTGAAACTATTTTTAGTTTGCTTGCCTAATTGACAAGCCCCGCAGAGTCCTTCCTTCTTGTAGGGGCCAGAAGGTAGTCCTCTGACAAGGTTGTCCTTGGATAGCCTAGCAATGGTTCTAAGGTTTATATGTCCTAATCTCTTATGCCATAACTCATTAGGTCTACTAATAGAATTAAACAGGCAAATATCTACTTTAGTTGAAAGAAAGTCTACTAAATAGATGTTATCTTTCCTTTTACCTGTCAACACAGTTGTGTTGTCCTCTGATTTGATCTTGCATAAGGATTTGCTGAAAGTCACTTGGTAGCCTTCATCACATAGCTGACTGATGCTGATCAAGTTGTGCTTCAGTCCTTCCACATAGGCTACTTTCTTGAATGTGACTGTGCCAATCTGGACTGCACCATATCCTTTTGTTAGTCCAAAGTTTGAATCACCAAATATGACTTTGGGTCCAAGATTGGCTTTGAAGGATGTGAAATTGTCCTTGCTTCCTGTCATGTGCTTGGAGCACCCACTATCCAAATACCATTGCTGGTTTGATGTTGGATAGGTCTTCACCTGCACATAAAGCAATTTACTTGTTTTTGACCTAGTTTACCTTGGGCCTAGGTTGATAACCTTTAAATTCAGAAATAAATGATATCCCTGGTTGACTTTTATAACCTTCAGGTTGATATCTCCTTGGAGGTATTATCCATTCAGTATAAGGGTTAAATCTTTGGGATGAAGGACCCCTAGGTTTGGATTTTGATTTACCCTTGAAGAAGTTTTCAAATCTCTAATCTCTGCTCGACGATCGTTGAGCTGCGTTCGACGATCTTGGGTCAGATCATCGAGCTCCGTTCGACGATCGACTGTGGCAGTGTTCAGGGTTTAGAGATCGTCGACCTGAGTTCGACGATTTTGCCTGAGATCGTCGATCTGCATTCGACGATCGTCTAGCTCCGTTCGATGATTTCTGTTGAACTCTTATTTTCTTGGGTAAGTCAGAATTTTGCCTAGCTACCTCTACAACTCCCTTCCCTTTATCAGAGATAAACTTAATTGGGGTTGTTAGTACTATAGGTTGGCTGGATGAAGCACCCAAGCCCAGTGTACTGTTGAATCTTAAGTTCACTGTGCTTGTGATGTCAATTAGCTTGATACTTCTCCCATTGAGGGATTCTTCAAGCTTCTTGGCCTCTGACAGCTCACTTTTCAGTGAAGCTATCTGCTCCCTACATCACTCCAACTCCTCAGAGAGTTTGAGATTTTCTGATTTTAAGGTACTATGTTCAGATAATTGATTTCTGAGAGAAATAATTTCCTTCTCAGATTTTAATAAGTCTAAACATAGTGCTTTAAATTCGTACTTAAAGTCCTCAGAATTAAAATCAAAAGAACTTATTACCTGGTCCTCTTCAAGTTGAGTCTCTGAGTCTGACTCTGAATCTTCTGCATCAGAATTGTGTTGTGAGGCATTGATAGCCATCATGCAGAATTCCTTTTCTTCAGCATCATCTTCATCATCACTTGAGCTGGATGAAGCTTCAGATTCCTCTTCTGTCTCACTCCAAGATTCAGCAACAAATCTCTTCCTTGTGTGTTTTTTCTTGTTAGAGGAGGGTTTGCCATTACTATTCTTCTTGAAGTTCTTGTCTTTTCTTCTTTCTTTCTTGTCCTTTCTGTCCTTGTTTTTGTTCTCTGGACAGTCAGGCACAATGTGGCCTGGTTTCCTGCAACCAAAGCAAATAATTTCTTTATTATTTGATTTATCGTACCTTGGCTTGTCATGCCCTTTGTATGATCTCTTCCTGAAGTCCTTTCTGGCCATTTTGTAAAATCTTTTGGCCAGTAGACTAAGCAGCTCATCATTTCCTGTGACCTTGTCTTCATGCTGATCTTCAGTGGCTTTGAAAGTTATTGACTTTTCCTTTCTTATGGCTGGTGAGGCAGCCTTCTGCTCTTCTTCTCTGTTCTTAATGAGCAGCTCATAAGACTTGAGCTTGCCCAAGAGAGCTTCTGTTGTGATCTCATTGAGACTTCTGGTATCCTTGATTGGCCAGATCCTTGAGTCCCAAGTGCTTGGGAAACACATTAGGATTTTATCATTTAGCTCAGTCAATGAGATCTCCTTATCTAAAGTTTTCAGTTCATTGACTATCAGGCTGAGTCTATTATACATGTCTGCTACTGACTCAACTTCTCCTTTCTTGAAATTCTCATATTGGGATATGAGGTGAGATCTTCTGTCTTTTCTTTCATCAGCAGATCCTGAGACTATTTCAGATAGCTTGTCCCAGATCTCCTTTGCTGAGTTGCATTCAGCTACCTTTTGGAAAATTTCATCAGACATAGTCTGAGCAAGAATGTTAATAGCTTTTGCATCTGCAACTTTCCATTTCTTGATGTCAGCATCTGTTCCTGATGGAGGTGGAACAACACTTGTGCTTGTATTCTCTGGAGGTCTTGGACACACTGTCAAAATAGAATTGAAAATGTCCTCATCAATAGAATTCATGTAGAGTCTAATCCTTGCCTTCCAAAGTGCAAACTTGGATAGATTGCACACTGGAGGTCTGGTGCTAGCATAATCTTTGTTTTGGGCCATGTTTTGTGAAGAAGTAATTCTAATAACAAAATCAAAAGAAGCAGATCTAACTATAGGAATCTTTGGGTTCAGGTGTTAGCCTGTGCAACCACTGAGATGTGGTATTTTTAACCAACCTGGAAGATGTGGTATTTTTAACCAACCTCGCTCTGATACCAATTGAAAGTGCAAGTTAGATCTGATATACTCTAGTGGGGGGGGGGGGTGAATAGAGTATGGTGCTTGCTAAAAACTTTTACAACAGTTGTTGTATTCTTATGTGAACAGGGAAGCAAATAATATAAAGTAAATCTAACCACAGAATAATCACAAAGCAATCACAAGGCAATCACAAACCATAGCCAGAAACACAAATAAAGTAAGCAACCAGATGACACAAGGAGCTATAGTAGTTCCCCAATCAATCTAGGTACATCCACTCTTCTACCACCCTAGGTAGGAATCCATTGCAGGATGAGTTGATCAGGTGTCCTGGGCACCAATGAGCTTTTGATAAGGTGCTCAAAAACCAAACCAGATTTTTTGATCAGGTGTCCTGCCACCACTGAGTTTTGATAAGGTCTCAGAAACCAATCACAAACTTTTGAAGGGAGTTTGAAAAACCCTTTATAGCAGAGAGTGAGAGAGGGATGGGAAGATCTTCTCTGTCAACAGTCAGAGAGAAGATAGTGGATGTTGTCAAAGCTCCCCCTGAGATCTTGAGTTGTTCAGGAAGTGAAGCTTTGTAGTAGGGTGATAGGCCTTCAGAAAATTGATCTGCAGCAAATGATGATTTCAGCAACAGCTGAAATGTGAGGTGTCTGGAGTCTTGAATGATGATGGCCTTTGAACACTTGAATCAATAGAGATCTGAAAGTTTCAGATGGTTGATCTCCTTTTGTGATGTGTGTTCTTGTATGAATCTTGAGACTGAGAATGTCTGGAACTCTCTTTCTTTCTCTTGTGTAATTGTTGTTTTAAGAGCTGTAATTCTTGTTTTTGCAGAGAGTTGTTGTTGCAGAGAATATTTTTCTAACTGTTGAGAGGAGAGTGAAAAACTAATCTTTTATTCCTTTTGTCTGAATAGAAATAATCCATTGTCCAAGATAGCTGTTAGCCTGTCATTAATTACTTCCTTAATTGCTTTTGTCTTCTGGAGGAAAGTCCAATAAAACATTCCTTGATAATTTCTTGAAACTTACTCCAGATTAATTAAAAACGGCTACGAGATCTCTGAATTAATTGCTGACAATAATTCCTTAACTGTCTGAATTTGAATCTTGAAAATCGTTGAACTCTTCAGAAAAATGTCGAACTGAGCTCCACTATCGTTGAACTGAGCTCAGAGCCTGGACTTAGACAAAAACAGAGATCGTCGATCTGAGCTCAATTATCATCGAACTGAGCTCAGAGATAGAGAATTAAACTGGAGTCAAGATCGTCGATCTGACCTCGAAGATCGTCGAATGAAGTTCGATGACTTGTTGAAGTTGAGCTCAGAGATCGTCGAATGGAGTTCGATGATTTGTCGAGGTGAGCTCAACGATCGTCGAATGGAGTTCGACGATTCGTCGTACTGAGCTCGACGAAATGACTTAGTCTCCAAAACTAAAAAACTTGGTCTTGAGGGCAGCTTTCAAACCTAACAACTAACCCTTAGACTCAATTCTACTTGATCTTTAGATCTATACAATGAGGTCAAAACAGGTTTCCTAAGAGACATAGTGATCCTGACCCAAATCAGTAATAGGGTGTTCCAACACCTTACTATGGCTACTATACCCTACAAAAATACCTTCAAAACTCTTTTTGCTAAATTTGGTAGTGTGATACTTGCCATTGTTAAGGATGAAGCACTTATAGTCAAAGATTCTTAAATATGAAACAGTCGGTTTCCTGCCCTTTAGAAGTTCGTAAGGTATCTTATTCTGGTTCTTGTTTATGAGTGCTCGATTTTGCACATGGCATGCAGTGTTGGCGGCTTCAGCCCAGAAGTATTCCGGTAGTGAGGCATCACTCAACATGGTCCTGCAGGCCTCTATGAGTGTTCTATTCCTTCTCTTAGCTACTCCATTCTGTTGAGGAGTACGAGGAGAGGAAAACTCATGAAAGATACCTAAGCGTTCACAAAATTTTGTCATGGCCCCAGACTTGAACTCTATTCTATTGTCACTTCTGATTTTGACTACAGAATAGTTGTATTCATTCTGGACTTGCCTGAAAAAATTAGTAAAGATGTCGAAGGTATCTGACTTGTGTTTCAGAAATAACACCCATGCAAAGCATGAGTAATCATCAATAATAACCAATGTATAATCCTTACCTCCCAAACTTCTAACTTGCAGTGGACCGAACAAGTCCATATGAAGTAGATGTAAACATCTATTAGAGTCTTTACCAATAATGCTTTTAAAGGTAGCCCTTGTTTGCTTGCCTTTTACACATGCGTGCCAAGGTCTATCTTTAGCGTACTTGATATTTGGGGCATCACATACTAAATTAAGTGAAAAATAATTTATTAATAGTTTTGAAATTAATATGTGTTAGTCTCTTGTGCCATTGGTCACCAAGAGACGCACTATCTTTAGCCAAAAAGCACACTGGCGTAGAAGAGTCTATGCAAATGAAATTTAAACAAAATATGTTTCTACTACGAGTTCCTGATAGAATCGTTTCCATATTGTCAACCGATTTTATCAAGCACTTATCTACATGAAATTCAACTACGTATCCTTTATCGCAGAGCTGGCTTATGCTTATGAGATTGTGTTCCAATCCTTCAACATAAGCCACATCTGAGAAGGATACACTACCGTTAGTGATCATACCATAGACTTTAGTAATTCCTCGATCTGAACCTCCAAAGATGACCTTTGGCCCGTTCATGACTGGAGAATAATTCTAGAGAAGGCTTCTTGTCCCGGTCATATGCCTAGAGCATCCACTGTCCAAATACCAGATAGGAGTTTTAGTGGTCTTTGGACATACCTGCAATTACAAATCAATTTGCCTTAGGAACCCAAACACGTTTGGGTCCTTGGTCTCTAGTTAGAACCCTCCCTCTACGTGTATTAACATTATGAGTGGTCTTTCTCATATTGCTAACTTGAGGAGTTACATAATTTCTGGAATTAAACCAACAATCAATGGCAAAGTGACCAATTTTACCGCAGCACCAACAGTCAAACCTGTTCTATATTTGCCTGAAATTCTCCTGCTTGACCTTTTGAGATTGTGGTCTAGAAGGGGCAGCAGTCTTGGAGGAAGAAGCTTCATGGTGATGGCAATCACATGTCTTCTTCTTCTTGAGAGGCTTTTCCATAATAGGCTTTACCCTTGGTACTTTCTCGATGTTATGACCATGATTATAGGGGCCATAGCTCTGAAGAGTAATTTCTTCATAAGGTGCCTTAAAGGCACTTTCACCAAAGTTTCGGGGACGAGTCCATCCTTGGTAACGAGACATGAGCTCAACATAAGTAGGCCTAACAAAGTGACCGTAGGACGAATCAAGATCAAACTCATTCATTGGAAATATAACCTTCTTAAAAGAAGTCTGATCTTGAGGAGCTTTCCCCTTCTCCTTGGACAAAGCCTTCTTGGCCGCCTTATTCTTTCTTTGAGCCTTATTTCTCCTAGAATATTTACTAGGAGCATCAACATGGCCTAGGACAGCACCTTTGTCCTGAGCTGAGAATTCAGCAACAAATGAAAGGACAGTCTTGGGCTTTGAGAAACTTTCAACAAATTTTTTTCTGCTGCAAGTTGTGCTTCCAGTTCTTTTATGATCTTCTCCTTCAGATCTGGGTACTCGAGAGCCTTATTATATTCTTCAATGACAGCATTGAAGTTCTCTCTGAGCGAGTCCATCCCGGCGACTTCCTCTTTCAGAGTGCTCTCTTCGGCCTTGAGAGACTTTACCTCCTTGGCTTGAGTTTTCACGAGTTTTCGACATTTGTCGTAAGCCTTGATTAACTCTTTATACTGGACCACGAGTTCAGACTCATCGTCAGAAGAGCTGACCTCATAATCATGATTAGAAGCATCAAATTCAGAAAAAGGGGTGTGAGAATTTACCTTCCCAGTGAACTGAGGTTCTTGTTCATCATCAGTTTGAGCCATTAGCCCAAAGTAAGTTTCCTATTCTTCACTTGACTCAGATGAGTAAGAGTCGCTAAGAGTCTTGCCCTTCTTGGCTACGAGGCTTCTTTCTGTTCTCTTCTTATTATATGAAGATTTCTTTTCCTCTCTCTTTCCACCCTCCTTCTTCTTGTGAGGGCAATCAACGATGACGTGACCTGGCTTATTACAACAATAGCAAATGATGTCAGAGGAAATATGTTTATTCTGTTTCGGTTGATGCCTATCATGGCTGCTGATGCATTGGATGCCAATTGTACCGGCCGCACAAGTAATATAAAATGGGTGAATTTCCCCAAGTATCGATCTCTTCAAGGAACACAGTAAGGTGAAGTTAATTTCGAGAAGGACTTGAGATTGAAGTCCTTAGATCGAAGTTAACTAACGGGGGTTTTAGATGGTTGCGGAAATAGAAAATAAAACACTAACAACTACTCCTATGCAACGCCGCTATGCGATGCTTCACCAGGCGGGATGGAAGACTACACGGGCCCCTATGCACCGAATCGCTAGGCAGATGGATGAGTAGGCTTGCAGATGAGGCGGTTAGAACGACAGAATGAGAGTCGAGAGCACCTCTTCGTTACGCACGCCACTTGCAATTGCTAGTGCGTCAAAATCGGATGTTGCAGCGGTTGGAATTAAAGGAGCACCTCAAGCAAATAACGAAAATACAAAATCATATAGACATGATTGTATACAAACGTTTTACAAACTAGACACACTTCATCAAATACAAGAGATTAAGCTACACTATCAACAACAAGAGAACAAATTTGTGTGAAATTGACCGAATCCGAAGTCTTGCGGAGGATTCACGGAAGGAATCGCCGGGTTGTCAATCCGCGTCCTAGCTCGGTCCTCAACTGCGTCTGGGGTAGAGGAGGCTGTCACTCACTCCCAATGGAACCGTCTTCTTCGTGTCACGATCCGGTGGAGGATGACACAAACTTCTCCTAACTTGATGGAGAAAGTTAGATCAAACTCTACTTGAAGCTCAAGGATGAAGGAGGAGGCCGAGAGGAAGCTCAGGCTTGAATATGGCGTTGAAAGCTTGCCTGGAGCACCTACCTAAGATGGAAGATGAGGGGAAATGGCGGAACCCTTCGCTGGAGGCGGAAAACGGCGGAGGATAAAAACTCTTCTCAATGGAAGAAAATCTGTATTATTAATGGAAGATGAAGGCACACACGGTTTGGCGCACGACCATGCGTTAACCGTGCATTATTAACTTCCAGCCCAAGCTTGTGGGTGAAGAAGCGTTGACCAGTGCGTTTTACTTCGCGCACGGGCGATTCTGCCCGTGAGGGAAGGAAATCGTACGGGTAGTGACAGAAAGCAGGAAAGTAGGAAAATACAGGGGAACCGTGCGTTTACTCGCACACGGGCGTTGCCGCCCATGCGTGAACAAAACACACGATTAACCACAGAAAGAAACGACCAAGAAGCTATAAGAAAACCTTGCGTTTCCTTCGCGCACGATTCCGAAGAAACTGTGCGTCAACCGTGCGTAAAGAAATTCGTCGAGCTCAGTTCGAAGTTTCTCCTGCACAAAAAATATGCACGATCACCAAGAACTGTGTGCCAAGAAAACGCACGACCGTGAGTTTTCCTCAAACCTGTATTTCAGCCTTGGGGAAAACGCACTACCTGCATACAAAAAATTAAAACCAGAGAGGACCCTCCAGCAAAGCAGATATGCAACAAAAGCAACTAGAAAGAGCCCTAGGGAGCACCATCTGCCTACCCCTAACAACAGAATGCGCAATTGTACACCCATGGGCCAAAATAGTGCACTTAGCGTGAAAACGGTATAAATGAAATATCAACGATAACATACTAAATGTGAAGTGCAAGGGCGTGAAAACTAGCTCAGATGAGCCCGAAAAACCCTATATAAATCGGACTCATCACACCACCAGACTTAAACATTTGCTCGTCCCGAGCAAATCATCACTAAGCGGAGTTTAAGAAAGCTAGTTGACTAAGCAATTGCAAGAATAAAGTACCATGCGAAGTCATACCCTCAAGTACAAAAAGCAATAGTAGACAACTCTTCTTTGCATGCATAATAATTTCTAATTCCTATGAACGTAAAGAAGATATTACAAATACTCCTAAGGTGAATCACAGTGAATCATTCGTCTATGCGTAGAACGAAAGTAGGCAGACAATGAGGTGAGCATTGCCCAAGATCAGGTCTCAGGAAAATCACAAAAGGAATCCACCAATGTCGGTAACCATATGCTCGCCCGTTCACACTCTCTCCATGACACTAATTTGACTCAAGCACGAATCCGTAGGACTTGGAGTATAATATAGGCTTATGCGAAGGCGGGGTATACAATGATAAACAAGACGAACATGCACACCCAAAATGAGATCGCCCGAAAACAACCACAACTCAACTCAAAGAACAAACACGTGCGGCGCACCACCAGACTTGGAATTTTGACGGTGCATGCACGTCCATAACGAACACAACTCAGCAACAATATATTTTTTTTCTTTTTTAATTCCACATTGGGAAATTTCTGTTTATTTACTATTATATATATTTTTTTCAAATAGCCAAAACAAGCCGAAAAAATGGCAACACCACAAGCTGCACAAACACCCTCATAACTGCCACACATAACAGATACAAACTATAACAAAACAAACTAACCGAGCGACCACATTCAGATGTGCGAGTAGGAAAGGCTATATGGCTTTGGTAGCAAGGCATAGGGATGTCAAAGGAAGGGACAGGCTCAACGGGGGTAGCAATGGATAGATGTCGGGAATGGTACAAGGCTCAAACTAGACAAAGTGACGGCCTACATCACGCACGCACTTGACTAACCATGTACCCATGCTTCAAGAGTAGCTAGGGGCAAGTTCTTAGCCACCAAGAAGGACAACCCTTCCTCCCGACTCGAGCAATACGAGGCTATTGAACTCCCACACACAATCCTACACCACCATTTGATTCATAAACAGATTCACAACTAGAGTACCGTAAACAAAATCTATGCTAATAGAAAAATAGAAACTATAAGCATAAAAAGAATTTTAATCTACACAGACTCTAAGTGATCATGAGTGCACGCCTAGGAACACTCTCGGAGTCAACATTTTACTCCATCACGCAATCCTAAACCAACACAACATTCTTTATTATACGCACAAGTGATAAACAAGTTCGGCGCGTACAAGTGCTTAAGTAAACGCTCTCAAGTGGGTGTTGTGAGTGCAAAGCAAATGCAAACTATATAACAATAAAAGCTTATAGTATGCAAATTAAATTTGCACGTGAGCGGATAATAACTCGAGTCTCTCCCCCACCATACTTAAACCATGCAACCTATCATAAGATTCGCAATAAAAACAATGAAATATAAGTCGGGGGAGAGGTTACCACATGCTCAGCCAATGAGCATACCAGAAGATTGACGTTAAAGCGTGAAGCCAAACCTGCAAAAATATTCAGTTCCTCCGCCGTGCCAAAGAAAGTCCACCTACAAAATAGCTTAAACCACAAAAAGAAATGTATACCAAGCCAGAACAAATATAAGCTAAGCAATACTCGCGAGGTAGTACTAAACACAATATCACATTACATATATCAAATGAAACTAGACATACTAGCACAAGAAAGATAGACAATGCAATCAAAATAACTAAAAACCACCCTAGGGATGATGCCCCAGCTGAAAAGAGTAATGGATACAAAAAGTCAAAGTAACCAAAATACAAATATGAAGCAAAAACTAGAAATAATCCCGATTGAGAAGAGCAGCAACAATCACTCTGGCGGATCAGAAAAAGGCGAAGGCGGAGTACGGGCACGAGAAGTCGAAGCTCGAGCAGGTGGCACCTGAAGAAAGTCAACAATGCGCATCGTCATGCCATGCTGCTCGCGCAACAACTCCTCCATTTGCATATGCCGCGCGTAGAAGTCGGGATAATCCTCCGCGATACTCCTACGATGCGGGGCATGGTAAAAAGCAGGCGAAGGGCCCAATGTCATGGTATGGACAGGAACAACATCGTCGAACCGACGAGAATCCAAAGAGGATCCTGCATCCGCGGAAGAAGCCCTAGCTGGCTGCTTACGCTCCACAGTACGAATGATGTATCTCCACGAACCGCCAGAAGAAACACGATACACCAATCTGAAGGCGGTCATCGTAGCCGCAGAAATAAAATCGCCACGGGAAACTGGAGTCATGGAGGGCAAAGTGTCAAAAACTCCTAATCCCTTGGCGATTCGAGTAATATAATGCGAACCACTGATGGCATTCAAAGGCACGCACCTGGCCTGGTGAAGGAAGTAATCAGCAAGAACGCGGCCTAGGTGGAGAGGGACGCCATGATGCATGCTGTAGAGCTAGAGCAGATCCGACCACCCTGCTACGTTCTGACTCATCGAGCGGGCGTTGATGCTGTGCCTGATCAAATGCTGAACATAGCGGAGTGCGGGAGAGAGATCTAGGATGACTTGGCAGAACATTCTTCGTACTGCTATGGCAATCCGGTGATCTCCTGCCAGAATGAGTGGGGAGAAGCGCCGGTCGGGAACTCAAGCGGTCGGGCTAGAACGTCCGATTTCGTGAGTTCTTCAACCGCGTATATCCCCGTATAAACGACAAGCATGCCCACACTACAAGTGTACTGGCGCAAGTTCATCCGAAATGCCACCGCAGTGGACTCACCGGTGGATGCGTCACGTCGTTCCAAAATGCGGAAGGTGGAGAGGAATTCGAGCGTGAGTTCGCGGAATCCTATCTCCACAATGGAGAAGTGCTGACGCCACCAACCCATGTCGAGTAAACGATCCACCTCCAGGTTTAGACCGACGACCGCAAGCTCCCTGTCCGAAACGAAACGAAAATCCAAAAAGGGTTTTGGACTAAGCGTTCATACCAAGTGACCATTTCAGGTCTCCCAAAATGGAGCATCCGCTCTGCGTCTTCAGCGTTCACCGGAGCAATCAGAGCATCTTTCGGCTCCACCAGAACCGAAGCTCGCGAAGAAGAGGAAGAGGCACCACCAAAGCTATGTAATTTGCTAATCACCTTCTTGTAACCCATGACGATGAAGACGTGAGAAAGTGGAAGAGAAAGAGAGGAGGAATGGGGGAAGATTTGGAAGAGGAGGACGAGATCTCGCTGGAGAAGAAGGAGCCGAGGCGGACGATTGCAGCAGACGCACGAGGATTAGGGCCAGCGTGCGTCAAAAATGCTCGACCTACGTTTTTATAAATAAAAACGCACGGTCTTGCGTTTTCGCCGCACACATTTTCCCAAATCGTGCGTTTTGCAAAAATAGCCCGATTCGCGCCATTTTCTCTGGGAAGTCTCGTCCTGCCACAACAGAGAGAAAAGCAAAAACAAATGGAACAAATGACATCCTGAGTAACTAGGAAATCTTCCCACATTAGGCACAAGCACACAACACTCTTGCAAGTAAACATTAAATCAAAAATAAATAAAACGACAAGCAAAGCTATTTCTAAAACAACAAAACAAAAAACTAATGAACTAATCCTACTCCTAGATAAGTACTGGGGTTATTGTCATCCCAGTACGACTTATTCGAAAAACGAAGAGTACTAGCTAATGGGTTTATGAAAAGAAAAGTGCACAGACAACTGTTCCATTATCCGTTGCAGTAACGGGTACCTATACGGAGATAAAATAGTTACCCCTCTACCTAAATAATAATACCTGCCCAACATAGGTAGAGGAAATAGAAAATAAGAAGAGGAGGAGCGCTGGTCCTCGCTCATCTTATCATAAAATAAATCCTTGCCTAGCAAGGTATCATCAACCACAGATGTGTTGGGAGCGACGACAACAGTATAAACACCAGGCTCATCATCATCCCAGCGTACCCATGGAGACTCAGCCTGTACAGGCTCGGATAAAGAAGGGGGATCAAGTAATAAAAGAGATGAAGAACTAAAATAATTAGGAAATGGGAGAGTTGTCCCGGTATCACTCTCAGCGAGATCCAAGCATAGATCATTGTAGATATCATATGAGTCGTATTGTGGGGCATCCGAGAACTCGAGGTCCACAGAGGTAAGGGGAACGAACTCATACAATAAGGAAGTGCAAACCTCCGCATCGGAAAGAGGATATTCCTCATCCCACTAGGGTGCGTAAAAGTGCTCCAAAGATCCACCTTCTCCATCAGAGATAGTAGAATCCTCATCCCACCTCGGCACATCCTCAGTCACCAAATCATCCAAAAATACGGCATCATCCGCCGAATCACAAGAAAAAGGAGTAGCAAACTCAGGCAAAAATTGCGGAGGGGCAAAACCGCTCTCAAAATCAAGCATATAATGAGCAAGCCACATCGCAAACTCATTCGCAGACGCCATCCCATTGACAGGAATATTCTATGCGTCCCATATAGGAGCGCCCATGGATTCTTGATCCTATTTTTGCTGGCAACCATAAGAGTGATCGTCATCACTCAAGGGAAGCTCGTAAAAAGGGAGCGAGGGACCCATGAAGGATCTGTATGCTGCGAGAGATTCTTCCGTAATCTCAATAGGTAAAGAACGAGCAAGGTGCACTATGTCAGTGTATGGGCCAGACAACACCCTGGTAGGCCTGTCCACAACAGTCTTCCGCGAACGGGAGGCTGTTGCACACACGCCCTCAGAGGGAGAAGGCTCGCACAAGCGAGGGCAATCCTTCACCACGTGGTCTATACCTTGACATAACAAACACCTAATACAATGCTCGGCTTTCATATCAGCCATGACATCGATGCATTCAGTGCAAAGCGTCAAGTAGACTGCACTCAGCTATAGAATACATCACGAACAAAAATAATTGCCGAAAAAGTGCTACACAGCCAGAATAAAAAAAAGCACGGATCTGCTATCTAAACCAAAAAATAGAAAAGGGCAAAAAGAAATAAGCAAAATAAAAATTCTAACAACTAAAGCAAAGAAGAAACATGAAATATACAAATGGAAAAGGACTTCGATCTACTATCTCCCTCTCCAAAAACTCACACGACTGTGTTCCCCGGCAACGGTGCCAAAAACTTGATGCATTGGACGACAAGTGTACCGGTCGCACAAGTAATATAAAATGGGTGAATTTCCCCAAGTATCGATCTCTTCAAGGAACACAGTAAGGTGGAGTTAATTTTGAGGAGGACTTGAGATTGAAGTCCTTAGGTCAGAGTTAACTAATAGGGGTTTTAGATGGTTGCGGAAACAAAAAATAAAACACTAACAACTACTCCTATGCAACGGTGCTATGCGTTGCTTCGCTAGGCAGGATGGAAGACTACACAGGCCGCTATGCACCGAATCGCTAGGCGGATGGACAAGTAGGCTTGCAGATGAGGTGGTTAGAACGGCGGAATGAGGATCGAGAGCACCTCTTCGCTACGCACACCACTAGCAATTGCTAGTGCGGCAAATTCGGATGTGGCAACAGATGGAATTAAAGGCGCACCTCAAGCAAATAAAAAAAATACAAAATTACATAGACATGATTGTATACAAACGTTTTACAAACTATACACACTTCATCAAATACAAGAGATTAAGCTACACTATCAACAATAAGAGAAGATAAGTGTGCGAAATCGACCGAATCCAAAGTCTTGCGGAGGATTCACGGAAGGTATCGCCGGGTTGTCAATCCACATCCTAGCTCGGTCCTCAACTGCGTCCGGGGTAGAGGATGCTGTCACTCACTCCCAATGGACCCGTCTTCTTCGTGACATGATCCGATGGAGGATGGCACAAACTTATCCTAACTTGATGGAGAATGTTAGATCAAACTCTCCTTGAAGGTCAAGGATGAAGGAGGAGGCCGAGAGGAAGCTTAGGCTTGAATATGACATTGAAAGCTTGCCCGGAGCACCTCCCTAAGGTGGAAGATGAAGGGAAATGGCAGAACCCTTAGTTGGAGGTGGAAAACGGCAGAGGAGAAAAACTCTTCTCAATGGAAGAAAATCTGCGCTTTAAATAGAAGCAGGTCAAAAAAATAGGCACGCACGGTATAACACTCCCTATCCGTCGCATAGCATATAGCAGTAGGTCCGGCCAGGGCCCGACGTCATATACCACAGACAGACCGGGTGGTTACTCAATGGAAACCATCCAACCAATAACAACGTCCTACATAGAGCATTCTAGCAGAAGCAATAAAAGTTGTTGCATTAATAAAGAACCCAACACTAGCATGAATGTCCACTAATACGCCAAAAGGAATGAAGTACAAATACACAAGTACTGGCCTTATGGCCTTACAATAGTTTTCCTCAAATTACATGTCTTTCAAACCTCGGCACGCAGGACGGCCATACATGAATAAAAGAAAACACTCAAAATTAGGCCTTCGAGGGCCGGCTCAGTAACTTGGGCTTTAGCCTGCTATTTACCGCTCGGATCCGCAGCACCTGCAAGCACAATCCACCGCAATGGTGGCAAACCAAATCAATGGTCAGCAAAGCTGACCAAATTATAACGATCCCGCCCCCAATTCGGGGCGACGATGCTCATTCCCTGCACTTTATTAGCATAAACAAGCAGTATATAAATACATTGCATCACAGGCATTGGCACGCATGGCCACACGCCCCATGCTCTCAGGGCACATTCTCGGTGATCACAGTCTAAGTCTGCCGACTCACCACTGTCCCCGGGACGGCAACCTCCCGTGAGCATTTGGTCTTTCTGGCCACTGCCTAAGACTCTCCATCTATGCCATTGGTAAGTGACAAGTAGCTTTAGGTCTCTTTAACCGAACGACATAGAGCGGGTACGGTTCCGCCTGACCCGTTGCTCACACCGCAATGTTAATTTAAGAACATATGCGCGGGTCAAACTTTCCCGAGTCCCAAATAGTTTACATACATTACATAACGCAGTTATGTTCAAGTTGGCTCCCAGGCCCACATGATGGCAGAACCACGCATCCGCCCAGGTTTCCGGGTGCACCTTGGAGTTAATCCCCAAGGCTCCCTGTTGCAATCTACCTCGTAGAAAACCCGAAAAACAAACATTCACACAGAGTCTTCTCCGGCCACTTATGCAATGCAACATCACCGATCCAGACTAACTTGTCCGGGTAGGCTTCACACATCATGCCTATATCCGTTCTCGATTACGGACTCTACATGTACTCAACGAGGACTATTCTTGTCTACCCGAAGGAACGCCTCAAACTCACCGCAAACTCGCGAGAGCGGGCTTCCCTATGCAAAAGAACTAGAGCTTCACATGCTCAAGTAGAGAATCGTTACCCTAGCGTTCTTCCTTGGCGCCATGGAAATGTAAGCAGATGAAAAACACCGCACTCTCCTTGCCTCCGTAGATCCGAAGTCGGTTCGCGATTTGGAGCTCCGAAGCTCCGCCGGTGATCGAATCTAGGCTTCTTCTTCCTCCTTTGCTCTCCCCTCTCTCTAGATTTAGTAAGAGAACCACTCAAGTAAAATGAGTGTTTCAAAGGCCCAATCCCGGGTATATCCCAGTAGGAACAACCCCCAACCGTCGGATCCCAAAATAAGGAAACGAACGGCTACGATCCGTAGCTGAAAAGTAAAACCTGGGCCGAACACGGCCTGCGACATGCCCGTGTCCAGGGCCGTGTCCCTCATTCGCCGTCTAAATCGACGCATCTCGAAAAATACATGGGCACCCGACACGCCCATGTTCGACCTGACACGCCCGTGTCAGCCAGTACACACCCGTTTTCCCGGGCGTGTTCCCCCATCAACACAGGACCAACACCAACCCGAGACTCATACGGGTCTTGGACACGCCCGTGTCAAACCCGAACACGTCTGGGATCCAGGATGTGTTCACTATGTTGTCACTTCATCGAGCGCAGTTCGTCGACCACCCGACATGGCCTTGGACACGCCCGTGCCCTAGGCCGTGTTCCCTGTCTCGACACATCGTCGAGCGAAAATGTCGACTTCCCTGGCCGATCGTCGACACGAGCTCGACACGCCCTGAGACACGCCCGTGTCTCAGGACGTGTTTGCTGTTCGACGATCGTCGACTCCAAAATTCGTTGACCTCACGGCCAAATCGTCGACTCGAGCCTGACACTCCCTGGGACACGCCCGTGTCCCAGGCCGTGTGCCCCCTGCCAAATTCCAAATTTGGCCCAAAATGCCTCCCGTCGCTCTTTTGAGTTTCGGGGCGTTACAATTCTCCCCCTCTTAAAAGAATTTCATTCTCGAAATTACATAAAGGAAAGAAACATAAAAATTAAACGGTACCTGAGTGAAACAACTACGGGTACTCCTCAAGCATAGTCTGCTCTCGCTCCCAAGAGAGCTCTTCTCGACCGCAATTATCCCAACGGACCTTAACACTCCTGATCTCTTTATTGTGTAGCCGCTTGACTTCTGAGTCCTCAATACGCACGAGCTTGACTTTCGTCGTCAACCCACTATCAACCGGGACTTGATCGACCGCGATCACTTGCGTAGGCTCTTGCACCGCCTTCCATAGCACAGATATATGAAATACATCATGTAGACCACTAAGATCCACTGACAGCTTCAACCGGTACGCTGCTTTACCAACCCGCTCCAGAACCTCAAACGGTCAAAGGTACCTCAGGCTTAGCTTCTTCAAGCGCCGCACCCGCGAGACACCCTTGAAAGGCTTGATCTTCAAGTACACCCAATCGCCCACAACGAACTCCACGTTCCTATGCTTGGCATTATTGTACGTATCCTGGCGGTCCTGAACGATTAGCAACCTCTCCCGAATGGTTCTCACCAAAGAAGTAGCATCCTCCACCTCTAATCGCTTATACAACTTTGATTCACCCGTTTCCAACCAGGACAACGGCGTGCGACATTTTCTACCATAAAGGGCCTCGAAGGGCGCCATTTGAATGCTCGCCTGGTAGCTATTGTTGTAAGCAAATTCCACCAAATATAGGTGATCTTCCAATTGCTTTCCAAAGTCCAGGACACACATGCGAAGCATGTCTTCCATTATCCTATTGACCCTCTCGGTCTGCCCATCCATTTGCGGATGAAAGGCTGTGCTAAAACTCAGCTTTGTTCACAACATCTGCTGCACCAGCCTCCAATTATTGTACGTGAACGACTCATCTCGGTCACTCACGATGCTGTGGGGCACACCATGAAGCCGTACAATATTATCCACATATAGATTTGCCAATTTCTCAACCGGATCATCCTTCCTATGCGGAATGAAATACGACACCTTCGTTAGACGATCTACGACCACCCAAATGGTGTCGTTCCCCTTTTGCGACCTTGGCAACCCGTGCACAAAGTCCATAGTAATGTCGTCAAACTTTCACTCCGGAATAGGCAAGGATTTCAAGAATCCTCCCGGTTTTTGGCACTCCGCTTTCACCAAGGTGCAAGTTTGACACTTCACCACGTAGAGCGCCACATCCTTTTTCAGTCCTGGCCACCAGAACAATTTCTTAACATCGCGGTACATCTTCGTGCTCCCCGGGTGAATTGAGTACTTGGTATGATGCGCCTCCTACAACAATTCCACCCGCAAATTGCCCACGCTTGGACGCACAAATGACCGTCTTTCCAAAGTAATCCGTACTCCACAACGAATTGGGAATTTGACCCATCCAGAGCCTCTATCATGAGTTGCTTCATGTGGACATCCATATCCAACGCCCGCCGAATCCGATCAGCCAGGTCATATTGGACTTTAGTCCAATTCAATACTGCTTCAACACTTGATTGCTTATAAACACAATAGATCTCCAACGCCTCCAACTCCCGAACCAACCGCTCGTCATGAACCGACAGCCAATTAGCTTGAGCTGGGGTCCGACGACTCAACGCGTCCGCAACCGCATTGTCTTTACCAAGCACGTAGTGGATCTTGAATGTATAGTCCCCCAGGAACTCCATCCATCTACGCTGCCGCATGTTCAGATCTTTCTGATCAATCAAATATTTCAGGCTCTTATGGTCGGTGTAGATATCAATCTTCACACCGTACAAATAATGTCTCCACAGCTTCAAGGCAAAAATCACGACCACTAACTCCAAGTCATGGACCGGAATAGTTCCTCTCATGCACCTTCAGCTGTCTCGAGCCATATGCTATAACACTTCCATGCTGCAACAGCACACAACCCAAACCACTGCCGAAGCATTGCTATAAATCTCATAACCTTCGGTCCCACTCGGCGAACTCAACACAGGCACCGTGGTCAACTGACATTTCAACTCCTCAAAAGCTCGTGCGCACTCCGGCGTCCAAACGAACTTCTGCTCCTTCCTCGTCAAAGTAGTGAGAGGTAACGCTATCCGCGAGAAGTTCTCTACGAAGCGCCTATAATAGCCGGTAAGCCCCAGAAAGCTCCGGACTTCTGCTACCGTAGAAAGTTCAGGCCACTCTCGTATCGCAACAATCTTCACCGGATCCACTGCAATACCTTCCCCACTCACTATATGACCGAGGAACGCCACTGAGGACAACCAAAACTCGCACTTCGAGAACTTAGCGTATAATTGATTCCTCCTTAGCGTCTCCAAAACCAAATGAAGATGCCTGAAGTGAACTTCCTCACTCTGCGAGTACACCAAAATATCATCGATGAAGACAATCACAAAATGGTCCAAGTACTCCCTGAAGGTCCTGTTCATCAAATCCATGAACACTGACGGCGCATTCGTCAGATCAAATGGCATGACCGTAAACTCGTAATGCCCGTATCTTGTAATGAATGCTGTCTTAGGGATATTACTCTCCCTTATCCTCAGCTGATAGTAACCAGACTTAAGATCCAACTTAGAGTACACCGTCGACCCGACCAACTGATCAAAAAGATCATCGATCCTTGGGATTGGGTACTTTTTCTTTTCCGTTAGCTTGTTTAACTCCCGATAATCAATACAAAGTCTCAAGCTCCCGTCCTTCTTCTTTACAAAGAGGACCGGTGTGCTCCAAGGCGACGAACTTGGACGCACAAACCCATGCTCCAACATCTCTTGAAGTTGCACCTTCAGCTCCGCCATTTCCTTAGGCGCTAGCCGATACAGAGATCGTGACACAGGCTTCGCACATGACACTAGCTCAATAGTGAAATCTATCTCCCGTTGAGGCGGGGCTCCCGGAAGATCGACGGGGAACACATCAGGGTACTCAGCTACCACTGAAATACTATCCAACGTAGGCTTTGGCTTTGCAACCTCCACTAGTGTAAAGAACAGCTCTGCACCAGCACAAACCGCCTTCACCACCTGAAGAGCAGACATCAACGTATTGCTCGACCCTTTCAAGCCCGTAAAAGTCATCTCACGACTTGCTCCCAACTTGACTTCCTTGCGACCGCAATCAATATCGGCTTGTAGCTCCGAGAGCCAGTCCATGCCAAATATAACGTCGAACTCCACCAATGGTAGTAACGACGCTTGTAGATCGAACTCTTGATTCCCAATGCGAATCTTAACACCGCAGATTTTATCCGCGTGCATCGAACACCCATTCAGTAACAAAACATCCAACTTGTCCTTCGCCATCGAAGAAGGTACTCCGATGGGCGATATGAATCCTTCGGACAAGAAGG
Source organism: Platanthera guangdongensis (assembly GCA_039583875.1). NCBI lineage: Eukaryota > Viridiplantae > Streptophyta > Magnoliopsida > Asparagales > Orchidaceae > Platanthera > Platanthera guangdongensis. Next base: position 119,288,098 of record CM077164.1, read on the forward strand.
AGTGTGAAGCTCCCGTATCAAAGAGTGCTCTCGCCGGAAACTCACAAATCAAAACAAATCCCAAACAAGCAGTAGTAAGGTAACATACGCATAACAAGTATTTAAAGAAATTTAACTTGCTACAAATTAAACCGTACCTGTCACCACATCCGCTTGTTTGATGGCCTCCTGTTGGCCAAGATTATAAACCCTTGGTTGAGCCGGAGCATAATGGGATGCAGTTGACTCCACCGTCTTGCCCTTCTCTTCATAAGTTGCTCCCGGCTTCCTCTAGGACTTGGGACGTCTGCTCCAACCGTCACGGGCAAAGTGCCCCAGCTTCCCACAAGTGAAACATACACCCGGGGTCCGACCCGTAGTCGCCCCAGAAGCACCAAAAGAGGGGGCTGGACCCGAAGTACTAGCCTTCTTGTAGAACCTTTGATAGCTGGACTTTGAAGTAGTCAGCACTTTGAACCCAGACTTCTTATCACCAAGGCTTTTCTTCGCTTGAACATTCTTCATATACTTCTCCAAGGACCGGGCCGTGTTGACCAAAGTCAAGAAACCCTGCGTCATCGGCCCCGAGAGCAGTAGCCTCAAGTCATCTCTTAGACCTTCATAGAAACGGTTGGTCTTACGCTCCTCATCCGTGATGGTGGAGCTAGCATACCGACCCAACCGAGTAAACTCGTGGAGATACTCATCCACGCTACTCTCTCCTTGTACCAACCTCTGGAACTCATTCTCCAAAGCTATCCTCTGAGTCGAAGGGAGGTACCTAGCCAAGAATAGTCTCGAGAACTCCTCCATCGAGACGTCTGTAAGTTGCCTTCCTCTCAATAGATGCAGCTCCAAACCCTCCCACCATAGCCTAGCGTCTCCATCCAACAGGAACGTAGCTATAGTGATCATCTGCCACTCCTCCGTCTCCGTCGCTGTCAAGACTCTCTTCACACGGGAGAGCTAGTCTTCAGCTTGAGATGAGGTTCCCAACCCCGAGAATATCGGAGGATTAAAGCTCATGACATATTTGAGCTGTCTCTCAGTTTCCCTCCTTGGCTCCAACGACTCCACTACTACCTGCTCCACTCTTCTCGGCTCAACCTCTAGAAGAGGTACCTGCTCCATCGCAGGAGTGGGCTGATGCATTTGCCTTGCAGGCTACGCATTGATCATGACAAACACTGCTTCGACAACCAATCATATGGTCTCAGCCGATGGAGGTGTTGCAGGAGAATCATTTGGTGCACTACTAGCCTCAGAAACTCAGAGTTCCGACAGCCCAGCACCGTTTATGGTCACCTATAGTGGTACAAAACACCATTAAGCGACCAAACAAAATTACAAAACACAATTATAGGAACGCGCAGGTTCATCAAACACGTGTATTTTCATTCCTAAGTGGACATTCATGGGTTCATTTGCTGTTATAACGATGACGCACACACATGTGCTCACCACCCCTTAAAAGAATTCGTCCACGAATTCATTTTAAGCCTCACCGAAACTAGTAATCTGATACCAAATTGTTACACCCCCTATCCGTCGCATAGCATGTAGAAGTAGGTCCGGCCGGGGCCCGACGCCATATACCACAGACAGACCGGGTGGTTACTCAATGGAAACCATCCAACCAATAACAACGTCCTACACAGAGCATTCTAGCAGAAGCAATAAAAATTGTTGCATTAATAAAGAACCCAACACTAGCATGAATGTCCACTAATACGCTAAAAGGAATGAAGTACAAATACACAAGTACTGGCCTTATGGCCTTACAATTATTTTCCTCAAATTACATGTCTTTCAAAACTCGGCACGCAGGCTGGCCATACATGAATAAAAGAAAACACTCAAAATTAGGCCTTCGAGGGCCGACTCAGCAACTTGGGCTTTAGCCCGCTATTTACCGCTCGGCTCTGCAGCACCTGCAAGCACAATCCACCGCAACAGCGGCAAACCAAAGCAACGGTCAGCAAAGCTGACCAAATTATAACGATCCCGCCCCCAATTCGGGGCGGTAATGCTCCTTCCCTGCACTTTATTAGCATAACCAAGCAGTATATTATTACATTGCATCACAGGCATTGGCACGCACGGCCACACGCCCCGTGCTCTCAGGGAACATTCTCGGTGATCACTGTCTAAGTCTGCCGACTCACTACCATCCCCGGGATGACAACCTCTCATGAGCATTTGGTCTTTCTGGCCACTGCCTAAGACCATCCATCTATGCCAACGGTAAGTGCCAAGTAGCTTTAGGTCTCTTTAACCGAACGACATAGAGCAGGTACGGTTCCGCCTGACTCGTTGCTCACACCACAACGTTAATTTAAAAACATATGCCCATTTATGTTCAAGTTGGCTCCCAGGCCCACATGATGGCAGAATCACGCATCCGCCCAGGTTTTCGGGTTCACCTTGGAGTTAATCCCCAAGGCTCCCTGTTGCAATCTACCTCGTAGAAAACCCGAAAAACAAAGATTCGTACAAAGTCTTCTCTGGCCACTTATGCAATGCAACATCACCGATCCAGACCAACTTGTCCGGGTAGGCTTCACACATCATGCCTATATCCGTTCTCGATTATGGACTCTACATGTACACAACGGGGACTATTCATGTCTACCCGAAGGAACGCCTAAAACTCACCGCAAACTCGTGAGAGCGGGCTTCCCTATGCAAAAGAAGTAGAGCTTCACATGCTCAAGTAGAGAATCATTACCCTAGCATTCTTCCTTGGCGCCATGGAAAAGTAAGCGGATGAAAAGCACCGCACTCTCCTTACCTCCGTAGATCCGAAGTCGGTTCGCGATTTGGAGCGCCGAAGCTTCGCCGGTGAACAGATATAGGCTTCTTCTTCCTCCTTGCTCTCCCCTCTCTCTGGACTTAGAAAGAGAACCACTCAAGTAAAATGGGGGTTTCAAAGGCCCAATCCCGGGTATATCCCAGTAGGAACAACCCCCAATCGTCGGATCCCAAAATAAGGAAACGAACGGCTAAGATCCGTAGCTGAAAAGTAAAACCCGGGCTGAACACGGCCTGCGACACGCCCGTGTCCAGGGTTGTGTCCCTCATTCGCTGTCAAAATCGACATATCTCGAAAAACACACGGGCACCCGACACGCTCGTGTTCGACCTGACATGCCCGTGTTCTACCTGACAAACCCGTGTCAGCCAGTATACACCCATGTTCCCGGGCGTGTTCCCCCATCAACACAGGACCAACACCAACCCGAGACTCACACGGGTCTTGGACACGCCCGTGTCCTATTTGACACGCCTGTGTCAAACCCGAACACGCCTGGACTCAAGGCCGTGTTCACTGTCTCGACACTTCGTCAAGCGCAGTTCATCGACCACCTGACACGGCCTTGGACACGCCCATGTCCTAGGCCATGTTCCCTATATCGACACATCATCGAGCGAAAATATCGACTTCCCGGGCCGATCGTCGACACGAGCTCGACACGGCCTGAGATACGCTCGTGTCTCAGGCCGTGTTCGCTGCTCGACGATCGTCGACTCCAAAATTCATCGACCTCACGGCCAAATCATCGACTCGAGCCTGACACGCCCTGGGACATGCCCGTGTCCCAGGCCGTGTGCCCCCTGCCAAATTCCAAATTTGGTCCAAAACGCCTCCCGTCGCTCTTTTGAGTTTCGAGGCGTTACTCACGGTTTGGCACACGACCGTGCGTTAACCGCGCGTTATTAACTTCTAGCCCATGCTTGCGGGTGAAGAAGCGTTGACCTGTGCGTTTTACTTCGTGCACGGGCGATTCCACCCGTGTGTGAAGGAAATCGCACGGGTAGCAACAGAAAGCAGGAAAGCAGGAAAATACGGGGGAACCGTGCGTTTACTCGTGCACGGGAGCTGCCACCCGTGCGTGAAAAAAACATACGATTAGCCACAGAAAGAAATAACCAAGAAGCTACAGGAAAACCATGCGTTTCCTTAGCGCATGGTTCCGAAGAAACCGTGCGTCAACCGTACATAAAGAAATTCGTTGAGCTCAGTTCGAAGTTTCTCTTGCACAAATAAAATGCACGATCACCAAGAACCGTGTGCCAAGAAAACGCACGATCGTGCATTTTCCTCTAACCTGCATTCCAGCCTTGGGGAAAACGCACTACCTGCATACAAACAATTAAAACTAGAGAGGACCCTCCAATAATGCAGATATGTAACAAAAGAAACTGGAAAGAGCCCCCGGGGAGTACCATATGCCTACCCCCAACAATAGAATGCGCAATTGCACACCCATGGGCCAAAATAGTGCACTTAGCATGAAAAACGGTATAAATGAAATATCAACGATAACATACTAAAAGTGAAGTGCAAGTGCGCGAAAACTAGCCCACATGAGCCCAAAAAACCCTATATAAATCGGACTCATCAGCTGCTTGAGCCTTTTTTGTCTCGATCACCATCATGACGTGATCTTCTGTGGGAGGCATCTTTGCCTCTCCATTGCTTCTTCTTGTTCAAGAATTTCTTGAACTGCCTTGAGAGTAGAGAAAACTCTCCTTCAGATAATTCTGAGCCTGAAGTGCTTGGCTCTGAGGTTTCTTCTTCACTATCTTCCTGTGCAGGAGCAGGTGAAAATGCTTTGACCTTCCTTGAGCTGTCTCTCTTTAATGCGACAGACTTCTCCTTAGATGACCTCAGGCAGTACACACCCGATTCAACCCGAACAGAACACGACCATGTGACACGCCCGTGTCACAGGCCGTGTGCGCAGAGACACACCCGTGTCTTGCCCGTATTCACAAGGCCTCAATGCCTTGGCCAAATCTAGAGAGGGACTTAGCCATGTGACATGCCCGTGTCACATATGACATGCCCGTATCACATGTGACACGCTCGTGTCACAGGCCGTGTTCCCCGCTCGAGGATCATCGAGCACATTTACTCGAGTGGAGGTCGATGAACTAGAGGAGGACACGCCCTCAGACACGCCCATGTCGCAGGGCGTGTTACCTCTCGAGAACTCGTCGTGTGTATTTTGTCTAGCACTCGACAGGCTGATTAGCCAAACAGAGCAGGACACGGCTTGGGACATGCCCGTGTCCCAGGCCGTGTTGCCCAACTTGAACCCAAACTTGGGATTTTTGGGTGTTACAACCCTCCCCTGCTTACAAGAAATTTCGTCCCGAAATTTGCACATAGTAAGGAAACAAAAACAAGATGTATTAACGCCAAAATGTCTGTCACAATAATGGGTGCACGTTTATACAAACAGCTCGTGAAATTCAGCTCGCATGCTCTGCTCTCGCTCCCATGTGAGCTCCTCACGGCCATAGTTGTCCCACCGGACTTTGACCATTCCAATTGTCTTGTTCCACAACTATTTATCGGCTCGATCCTCGATCCGAATGGGCCTGACCTTTATCGTTAGCCCATACTCAACCGGCACACGATCGTTCTCGATCACTTGAGCTGGATCTTTGACGCCTTTCCGAAGCACAGATATGTGAAACACATCATGTAATCCACTCAATTCTGCCGAAAGAGCTAGCCGATAGGCAGCGTCCCCAACTTGCTCCACCACTTTAAACTGACCAAGATATCTCAGACTTAACTTTTTCAGGCGCTGAATCCTGGACACACCTTTGAAGGATTTGATCTTCAAATATACCCAATCGCCCACCGCGAACTCCATGTCCCGGTGCTTGGTATTGTAGTACTTTGCTTGTCAGTCCTCGGCTATCAGTAGCCGCTCTCGAATAGAGCGTATCGTCGAGTTAGCTTCATCGACTTCTTTCCTCTTATATAGTTTGGATTCGCTTGCTTCTGCCCAAGCTAACGGTGTACGACACTTCCGACTATACAGAGCTTCAAACGGTGCCATACCGATGCTCGCTTGGTAGCTATTGTTGTAGGAAAACTCCACCATATAGAGATGATCTTCCCATCTCTTATCAAAATCCAGGGCGCACATTCAAAGCATATCCTCCATTGTTCTGTTGGTCCTCTAGGTCTGGCCATCCGTTTGGGGATGAAAGCCGTACTGAACGTCAACTTCATTACCAACAATTGATGGATTAGCCTCCAATCATTCGATGTGAATCACCCATCACGGTCACTCACGATGCTACGAGGAACACCATGAAGCCGTACGATCTGCTCCACATAGAGCTTCGCCAAACTTTCCAATGAATCGTCTCGCTTGTTCGAAAGGAAGTGAGCCACTTTCATCAACCGGTCTACAATCACCCCGATTGAATCATTCCCGTGTTGAGATCTCGGTAACCCGTGCACGAAATCCATTGAAATATCATCAAACTTCCATTCCGGAATCGGTAATGACTTCAAGAAGCCTCCGGGCTTCTGGCATTCCGCCTTCACCAAAGCACAAGTTTAACACATAGCCACATAATGAGCAATATCTTTCTTTAGTCCTGGCCACCAGAACAACTTTTTAATGTCCTTGAACATCTTTGTGCTCCCAGGGTGAATTGAGTATTTTGTAAAGTGCGCTTCATACATCAATTCTTCTCTCAACTTACCCATACTCGGGAGGCACAAACGACCCTCTTTCCATAAAAAGCCGTCATCCCAGGAGAATTGGCCATCCAGCCCATCCTTTGCATAGCGTTGGAGACTTTCATCCAGCTCCATTGCTTGTAGAATTCTGTCTGCAAGGTCATATTGTACCTCCGTCAAGTTTAAGCAGGCATCGACTGTGGAATTCTTGTCAACACAAAAAATCTCTAATGCTTCCAACTCCTGGATAGAACGCTCATCATGCATATTCAACCAGTTTGCCCTTGACGGAACTCTCCAACTCAAGGCATAAGCGACCACATTTCCCTTCCCGAGAGTATAATGAATGTCAAAGGTGTAGTCCCCAAGGAACTCCATCCACCTTCATTGTCGCATATTCAGATCCTTCTGATCCAACAAGTACTTTAGCCTCTTATGGTCCGTAAAGATATCCACTTTTACACCATAAAGATAATGTCACCATAACTTAAGTGCAAATATCACCGCCGCCAACTACAAGTCGTGGATGGGATAATTTCGCTCATACACTTTCAACTGGCGTGAGCCATAAGCAATCACTTTTCCAAATTACAGAAGAACGCAGCCTAATCCGCTCCCAAAAGCATCACTATAGATCTCATAGCCGTCTGTACCACATGGCGATGTCAACACAGGCGACGTGGTCAAATGACTCTTTAGCTCTTCAAAAGCTCGCGCGCACTCCGGTGTCCAAACGAACTTCTAATCCTTCCTCGTCAGTGTGGTCAGAGGCAAAGCAATTTGCGAGAAGTTTTCTACAAAACGTCTGTAGTAGCCTGCTAGTCCAAGGAAACTCATGACTTCGACCACCAAAGACAACACCGGTCACTCCTGAATGGCTCTTATCTTTGACAGATCCACTACTATGCCCTCTCCACTTACCACATGGCCAAGAAAAGCCACCGACGACAGCCAAAACTCATACTTTGAGAACTTGGAATAGAGCTTATTCCTTCGCAAGGTATGCAACATGAAAGAGTTCAGTTGTCTACCTAAATCACCTAGAGGGGGGTGAATAGGTGAGTTGTGCGTCTTTTTGCGGAATAAAAATTTTGAGATCTATGCACACAATTATCAACCAAGCAATCACAGACGACAAAAGATTTATAGTGGTTCCCCAACCTTAGGTACATCCACTTTCCCTCACCAATCTAGCAAAGAACTAGACTCGGCTACTCCACTATCTCGGATTGAAAACCAATCCTACGCCTCAGAACAAAGTTCCTACAATCTCGATCCACAACACGAATTTACACTCGGAAGATAAAACTTCCTACAACTCAGAGATAAAAAGCTCCTACACTCGGAGATAAATCTCCTACAAGAATGAAATTGAGAGTATATGAAAATACAAACAGATTTGTTCACAGATCTAAAAATCTAGGCCATGGTCTTCCTCTTGATCTTTAAGGCTTTATAAGAACTATTGAAGAAGATGGCTCGACAAGAACTGGATCTGGAATTCTTTGACTTCACACGATCAGATTGATGATGAGAAATGAAAAGCAATCTCGATCGGGAAGTCTTCTTAATCTGAATCTCTGAATCGAAAACCTTAGTGACTTGCACAAAGAATATCGGCGGCGGCGCTTCCGTTTTTGGAGAGTGAGAATGAGATTCAGAAAATACTTAGAATAATCTTGACAGTGCTTCTTAGGGTTAGTCAGTTTTGACAAGACCTTATATAAGATCTTCCCTAATGGTCATAATTAATATTATTGACGTCCACATGCACCAATCACGTCAGGACATTTGAAATTTTCGTCAAATCCAGACTTAGCAAATTTTCAAAAAAATCAGACTAAATTACTCGAGTGAAAGTTTACCTACTCGAGTACTTGATAAGATTACTCGAGTGAATAGAAGAGGACTACTCGAGTAGTTGACTTGGAGAAAATTCAGAAACAATTAGCAACTACTCGAGTACTCAAAGACTTACTCGAGTGCTAATATAGTTACTCGAGATGTAGAGTTAAACTACTCGAGTACAAGAAGTACCACTCGAGAGAATAGAAATTAACTACTCGAGAGGTACAATGAATACTCGAGTCAAAGACCTAGAATAATATCTGGGAGAAGAAACTGGGTTACTTGAGTAGTGAAACTGGACTACTCGAGGGGAGATAAACTACTTGAGTATGTGGATATTACTACTCGAGCAATGGACTTTGAAAAATTTTGAGGGATGAAAACCTTATCACTCGCGTATTTAATTTGGACTACTCGAGTAGTAGATGGACTACTCAAGTACATAAACTTGACTACTCGAGTGATGTAAAATTACATGAAATCCTGTCTTCTGTAACTCGAGACAAAAGACTAATCTACTCGAGTACTTATATGACTACTAGAGTAAATGGCTTAGAAAATTTTCTGGAGAGGAAATTCTGTTAACTCGAGAATAAGAGATGATCTACTCGAGTAATTAACTTGGATACTCGAGAGCTATAATTTGACTACTCAAGAGCTTATTCCCTTACTCGAGTACAGATAGACTTACTCGAGTATTGACTAAGTGTTTCACTCGAGTATGTAAGTAACTACTCGAGTAAAATACTTAGCAAAATTTTCTTCAACAGAATTTTCTCTTCTTTAAAGAATTCAGCAACAAGTATTTCTCCAATCAGTCCTAGTGCTTAAAAATGAAGTGTATCCCAATAGAGAGGCTACACATGAGTCAACACCATGGATCACATAATGAGGGATTACATTGTATGGTCCTATGTTTGGTGACCCATTGTAGACTGACATTCGTCTACACTTGGCAATAAAGTCCTGCAAACACATAACTCAAACAAAACATCAAATACAACTTAATTCATCTTAGTTCAAGGGTGACTTCATCAAATCTGGGTTAATGTGGATACAATACCCAACAATCTCCCCCTATTTATAGAAGTCAGAACCCTTTACACTAAGGTGAATTATATAGACATAAACAGAACTAGTTATGCAATTAAAGAAAGCAGTGTAAGCAAGCATAAGACTGTAATCAAAGGGTATATGATCAAAATTAAGAATTATATAAACATGATTGTCCAAAACATCATTTCTACACAGATCATTTCCACACTCTCATAATCCTTTATGCTTGAACTTGATGCTGCTGCTTGTCTTTCTTCTCTTGCTATCTTCTTTGGTAGCTGAAGGGTTTAAGATAGTATTTTGGAGGCTTTGGAGGAGCAGCAGGGTTGTTCCTACAAAATTCTCTATCATACAGCCTTCTCTTGTCATTGATTTCTCATACAATTCCCATTCCTGGGTACTGTAATGAATATTTCTGCATTCATTGAAGTCCATGACAAGCTTGAGAGCTTCCAAAATGAGAGACTTTGAAGTTGTAGACCAGATCTCTACAAACTCTGGAGCTTTTCTCTTTTCTGAATCAGGAACTGGGATTGACCTGCTAGCTGAGGCACCATCACCTTACTTTCTCTTCTTCTTGTAATTGTTGATATCAGGAGGAGCTTGGAAGAATATGTCTACTGGGTCTGCCTCCTAAACTTGAGCATATGAATCTGGAGGAGGACCTTCATAGCCTTTAGGCCTAGGAGAGAAAGAAGGTTATTGAGCTTGAACTAGAGCAGCAGTAGCTAAGGGATTCAAATGGCGATGAATGATGTTTGGATCAACTGGGAATTCTGGAAGAATTTGATTGTGCATCCAAACTACTGTGTCATAGGTATGAAATTTCACACTCTGAATCTGGCCTAGCACATCATCATGAATCTCTTCCATCTTGGCTTCCCATTGAGTTTGCTTGAGTGCATCTGATTTCTCAAGATATTCTTTCACTAAACTCTCCCCCTTCTGACTTCTACAGTCAGTTTATTGATGACATCATCTTTGAATGTCCCAACTTCTTCACAAATCTTCATCTTGGTTGCTTCAGCTCTCTTATCTAACTCAATCTGATTATTTGCAAGAGTCACACCTTGCTCCATAACCTGACCAACACTAGTGATAGTGTGATCTAGAGCTTTGTCACCAATTTGGAAGAGATGTCTGAGCTGATCTGTATTATGTTGAATCTCTGTAAAGCCTCTGCTCATCTCTTTCTCTAAAGCTGTCACTTTATCAGTCACAGCTTTGACTGAATCATCAAAATACTTTCTTTATTCTTGAAGTAGATGTACAAACTGACTCATCAAATCACTGGGAGCAGTAGCAGCAGAAGGAGCAACAGAGGGAACTGGAGGAGGAGGAGCAAACCATGTAACTATCTCTTCAACAGTGACTGAGCTCTGAGCTCTGGTGGTATGGATCAGGGCATCCCCTTCATCAGTGACCATAGGGATAGAGAAGTCCAGGTTTCTCAATGAGGCTTCAGCTGGTTCAAGAGACTTATCTGGCTCATCAGAAAGCAAAATGGTGTCAACCTGCTCTTTATCAGCAGCAGGAGACTGAATGGGAGATGGTGGAGTATGTGGTGGAGATGGTACTGGAGAGGATTGCTTGGATGCTTTAGCAGTTGGTTCTTTTTGAAGAGGGGGAAGAGGTTCATCAGCAGTCAATTCTTCAATCATTTCATTGATTGCTGCTTCAGTTGATAGAAGTGTTTCTTGAAGTTGGGTTTCTGATGGAATTTGTGATGGAACTTCTTCAAGTGTGGATGGTGGAGGAGAGGTAACAATTGGAGGAATAGGAATACTTTCTGGAACAGAAGGAGCAGGCTCCCCCTCAACAGTTGCAACAAATGAGCTGACAACCTGAAATGGAGAGGGAGATGGGGTCCTGTCCTTTATAGCTGGAAGGTCTTGAGATTTGGAAGCTTGAATTGGGTTCTGTAGCTTCAAGTCCCATCTCTAAATTGATGAAATGAAGACTTTCTTCATGTGATGGAGAACAATACCTTTGGAGAAGCTGAAGATTTCGGGATTGATTTCATGAAGTAGAAGAGAAATAATCCTGGCATAACAGGGAGCCTTAATGTTGTCCTTGATTTTATCTAGAATCATCATCCCAAACTGGAACTTTTTCCTGTAGACTATGACTTGCATGATGTCAAAGAAGTGGAGAGAGATATCCCTTATAGAATTTGTCTTGCAGAGAAGAATTTTGCCAATGATATCCACTAACAGCTTCCCTTCTGGATTCATGTTAGACCTTTTGATGTATTGGACATCTGGTGAAACTCCACAAAACATACATGTCCTGTCAGATTCTTTAGGACCTAGGTCATCCTCTTCATCAACAATGGGCAGTCGAAGAAGTTGAGAAATAGAGGTCTTGTTGAGTTTGATTTTGATTCCTTTAACTTTGGACTTGAGAACTGTCCCATGCCTCTTGACTTTGATGTTCTTGAAAAATTCCTCAACTTCGGGAAACAAGATCTTACATGGCTGCTGTAGAACAAATGTGAGGCCGGCAGTGTCGAGTAGTATCAGAAGATTACAGAAATCATCTGAAATTTCGGCGATTCCGGCGGCAACTAGTTCTGAACCGATTCCAATCTTGGAGGAATGGTCCATGATCCAGAAATTGGAGAATGATCTGCAGCGGGGAGGAAGATGGCACGGGCTCTGCAACTTTCGGCGAAAGATGAAACGTCTGTCGACTTACTCGAGAGAGGGAATTTTGATTCATGTAGAAAATAAATTCTGGACATTTCGATTTATATAACCCCAATTTATCCCTAATTAAGAAATAAATAAAGCTTACATACCTGGGAGAGGGCGGCATAAGCCTTGGGCTGCGAATAAAAATTTTTGAATCAAAGTAGAAAGTTTGTCTGTCTGATACTCGAGAGACTTGGCAGTACTCGAGTGAAGATATAGAAGTACTCGAGTGAGAGGTAAAGAGGTACTCGAGTGGTGATCTGGAAGTACTCGAGTAAATATATTGAGGTACTCGAGTAGTGATACAGGAGTACTAGAGTGGTGCTTTAGTACTTGAGTAGGTCTTTCTACTACTCGAGTAGGTCAAGCAGGTACTCGAGTAGGTCACTTCTTACTCGAGTCAAAGAGTTAGAATTTTGTAAAATTAGAACTTTTGACTGATTCTTGATCTCTGAGCCTTCTTGTGAGTCCACCTTCTCTAATCTTCTTTATTGAGCAATCAAAGTTCTATTTTGAAGAACGAGAACTTGGTCTCGTCCAGCGGCTTTGTGAAAATATTTGCAATCTGTCTGTCTGTAGAGACATACTGTAGATCTATATCCCCATGCTCCACATGCTCTCGGATGAAGTGATACCTCAGCTCTATGTGCTTTGTCCGGCTGTGCGAGACTGGGTTGTTGGCTATTGCAATTGCGCTGGAAGAGTCGCAAAATAATAGAATGTTCTGAAATTTCATGTTGTAATCTTCAAATTGATTCTTTATCCATAGCAGCTGTGCACAACAACTACCTGCAGAGATATACTCTGACTTAGCTGTTGATATTGCAACACAATTCTACTTCTTGCTACTCTAGGAGATAAGTCTCCTTCTAAGGAATTGGCAAGTCCCGGAAGTGTTTTTCCTGTCGTCTTTGCTACATGCAAAGTCTGCATCTGAAAAACCAATTAGCTCGCTATCATTACTTCTTGGGTACCATAATCCAAGATTCGGTGTACCTTTAAGGTATCTCAAAATCTGCTTTACAGCAGCGTAGTGAGATTCCTTAGAGTTCACTTGAAATCTAGTACATACACATGTTGAGAACATTATATCCGGTATACTAGCAGTAAGGTAGAGCAAGGATCCAATTATGCTTATGTACTTGGTTTCATCAAAAGGTTTCCCTTTCTCATCCTTGTCCAGAGACACAGTTGAACCCATTGGAGTCCTCATAGAGGTTGCGTTCTCCATTCCGAATTTCTTAATTAGCTCTTTGGTGAACTTAGTCTACGAGATGAAAATTCCATCTTCAGATTGTTTCACCTGAAGCCCTAAGAAATACTTCAGGTCGCCCATACTGCTCATTTCAAACTTCCCTTGCATAAGTTTTGAAAACTTCTTGTAGAGGTTATCGTCAGTAGAGCCAAAAATAATGTCGTCGACATAGATTTGCACTAGTAAAATCTTGCTTTTTATTTCCCTAAGAAATAATGTCTTATCTATCTTTCACCTTGTGAACTTGTTCTCAAGAAGAATGCTAGACAGAGTCTCATACCAATCTCGAGTAGCTTGTTTCAGACCATATAAAGCTTTATGCAATAAGTAAACATAATCGGGAAAGTTAGAATCAACGAAACCTGGAGGTTGTTCCACATATACCTCTTCCTTTATGTCACCATTAAGGAAGACAGACTTCACATCCATTTGATAGATGGTGAAGCCTTTGAGAGCAGCATATGCTAGGAATAACTTGATTGCCTCCAGCCTTTCCACTACAGCGTACGTCTGGTCGAAGTCGATTCCTTCTTCTTGATGATATCCTTTGGCGACGAGTCTGGACTTATTCTTTACAATCGTTCCATCCTCATCCATCTTGTTTCGGTAGACCCATTTTGTCCTAATGACATTCTTACCTTTGTTTCTTGGAACAAATTTCCACACTTGGCAACTCTTGAACTGATTTAGTTCTTCTTCCATCGTCTTTATCCAATATGTATCTGAGTTTGCTTTCTCAAACTTCTTTGGTTCAACCTGTGAGAGAAAACTCAAGTATAAATTCTCATTAGTTGTACCTCGATGAGTTTTGACACCATCCCGGGGATCTCCTATGATCTGGTCCATGGGGTGATCCTTCAGATGTCTGAGCTCTAGAGTCCTTGCATCTGGAATATCTTCAATCACCGGAGCGACTTCATCAACTTCGATGATTTCTTCATCTTGATCATCAACCTCTCCAATAGGGGTTGGAGAGGTGATCTTGATGAACTTTTCATCTTTATCTTCAGACGGTTAATCCAAGCTAATTTCTTTTAACTTTGTACACGCATCTTCAATGAGCACACTAGAAGAGTTGCCTTGCAGCAAGCTCGTCTCATCAAATACAATATGTATTGATTCTTCTATGACCATAGTTTTGCTATTAAATATCATATATGCCTTATTATAACTACTATATCCCACAAAAATACCTTCAAAACTATTTTCGCTATACTTGGTAGTATGATACTTGCCATTGTTAAGCACGAAACACTTACAACCAAACATTCTAAAATATGAGACAGTCAGTTTCTTGCCCTTTAGAAGTTCGTAAGGTGTCTTATCGTGGTGTTTGTTAACGAGTGCTCGATTTTGCACGTGACATGCAGTGTTGACGACTTCAGCCCAGAAGTATTCCGGAAGTGAGGCATCACTCAACATTATCCTGAAGGCCTCTATGAGTGTTCTATTCCTTCTCTCAGCAACTCCGTTCTGTTGTGCAGTAAGAGGAGAGGAAAACTTATGAAAGATACCCAAGCTTTCATAGAATTCTGTCATGGCCCCAGACTTGAACTCTGTTTCATTAACACTTTTTATTTTGACTACGGAACATCTGTATTCATTCTGGACTTGCCTGACAAAATTAGTAAAGATGTCGAAGGTATCTGACTTGTGTTTCAGAAAGAACACCCATCCAAAGCGCGAGTAATCATCAACAATTACCAACGTATAATCCTTACCTCCCAAGCTTCTAACTTGCAGTGGACCGAACAAGTCCATATGCAGTAGATGTAAACATCTATTGGAATCTTTACCAATAACGCTTTTAAAAGTAGCCCTTGTTTGCTTGCCTTTTACACATGCATGATAAGGTCTATCTTTGACATACTTGACATTTGGGGCATCACGCACTAAATTCAGTGAAAATAATTTATTAATGGTTTTGCAATTAATATATGCTAGTCTCTTGTGCCATTGGTCACCAAGAGATGCACTATCTTTTGCTAAAGAGCACACTGGTGTAGAAGAGTCTATACAAATGAAATTTAAACAAAATATGTTTCTGCTTCGAGTATCGGATAGAATCATTTCCATATTATCAATGGATTTTATCAAGCACTTATCAACATGAAATTCAACTATGTATCCTTTATCGCAGAGTTGGCTTATGCTTATGAGATTGTGTTCCAATCCTTCAACATAAGCTACATCTTAGAAGGATACACTACCGTTAGTGATCATACCATAGCCTTTAGTGATTCCTTGGTCTGAACCTCCAAAGATGACCTTTGGCCCGTTCACGACCGGAGAATAGTTCTGAAGTAGGCTTCTTGTCCCGGTCATGTGCCGAGAACATCCACTGTCGAAATACCCGATAGGCGTTTTGGTGGCCTTTGGACATACCTATAATTATAAATCAGTTTGCCTTAGGAACCCAAAAATGTTTGGGTCCTTGGTCTCATGTTAGAACACTCCCCCTATAAGTATTAGCATTATAAGCGGTCTTTCTCATATTGCTAACATGAGGAGTTGCAAAATTCCTGGGATTAAACCAACAGTCAATGATAAAGAGACCAATTCTGCCACAGCACCAACAGTCAAACCTGTTCTATCTTTTCATTAGATTCTCCTACTTGACCTTTTGAGATGGTGGTCTAGCAGGGGCAGCATTCTTGGAGGAAGAGGCTTCATGGTGATGGCAATCACATGATTTCTTCTCCTTCAATGGCTTTTCCACAACGAGATTTACCTTTGGTGCTTTCTTGAAGTTATGACCATGATTGAAAGGGCCATAACTCTGAAGAATGACTTCTTCATAAGGTGCCCTAAAGACACTCTCTCCAAAGTTTTTGGGGCTAGTCCATCCTTGGTAGCGGGACTTGGGCACTACATAGGTAGGCCTAGTCAAGTGACCATAGGACGAGTCAATATCAAACTCGTTTGTAGGAAAGATGACCTTCTTGAAAGAAGTCTGATCTTGAGGGGCTTTCCCTTTTTCTTTGGCCAAGGCCTTCTTGGCGGCCTTATTCTTCGTTTAAGATTTATTCCTCCTAAAAGATTTACTAGGAGCTTCTATATGGCCTAGTCTAGCACCCTTGGCATTAGCTAAGAATTCAGTAACGAATGGAAGAACAGTGTTAGGCTTCGAGAAACTTTCAACAAGTTTCTTTTCAGCAGCGAGTTGTTCTTCCAACTCTTTGATGATTTTCTCTTTTAGGTCAAGGTACTCAAGAGGCTTATTGTATTCTTCAATAGCAGTATTGAAGTTTTCTCTGAGCGAGTTGGTCTTAGTGACTTCCTCTCTTAGAGTGCTCTCTTCATCTTTCAGAGACTTTACCTCTTTAGCTTGAGTTTTCATGACTCATTGACATTTATCGTAAGCCATGATTAACTCCTTGTACTGGGCCATGAGTTCAGACTCATCGTCAGAAGAGCTGTCCTCACGATCATGCTCAGAAGCTTCAAATTTTGAAAGAGGAGTATGAGAGTTTACCTTCCCAGTGAACTGGGACTCTTGTTCATCATCTGTCTAAACCATGAGCCCAAAGTAGCCTTCTTCTTCTTCAGTCGACTCAAATGAGTCAGAGTCACTAAGAGTTTTTCCCTTCTTGGCTATCTGGCTCTTCTCTGTCCTCTTCTTATTGTATGAGGGCTTCTTTTCTTCTCTCTTTCCACCCTCCTTCTTCTTGTGGGGGCAGTCAGCAATGACATGACCTGGCTTATTACAACAGTAATAAACAATGTTAGTAGAAATATGTTTGTTCGGTTTAGAAGCATACCTGCCATGGATACTTGAGCCTTTTCAGTGTCGATCACCATCATGTCATGATCTTCTGTAGGAGGCATCCTTGCCTTTCCATTGCTTCTTTTTATTCAAGAATTTCTTGAACTATTGTGAGAGCAGAGAGAACTCTCCTTCAGTTAACTCAGAGCCTGAGGTACTTGGCTCCGAGGTTTCCTCTTCACTAACTTCTTGTGCTGGGGTAGGAGAGTTAGCCTTTGAATTCCTTGAGGTGTCTGCCTTTAGAGCAACATACTTCTCCTTGGATGCAGACCTGCTCTTCTCTTCTTTAGCTATTCTTGTGTTGGGTTGAAGCTCATATGACATTAGCTTCCCGAAGAGATTCTGCGGGTCCGTCTCAGCTAGCTTTCCAAACTCTTGGATAACACAGACCTTGTTATACCATTCCTTGGTTAGGGATCTGATGAGTCCACTTTTTATACCTATTTTCGGACTCATCTGGGCTAGTTTTCACGCGGTTGCACTTCACTTTTAGTTCTTTATCGTTCCTATTTCATCTGATCGTTATTTCCATAGGAAGTGCACATTTATGCCCGTGGTTGTGTATTTTGTTATTCTTATAGTCTGTACTCCTTTTTTGTGATTGCCTGGAATGTCTGCACATATCAGTGATTGGTTTTTCCTTTCGGTACAGGGGTCATGTGCGTGTTCCGGGATGGTTGTGAAACAGGAATACTGCGCACGATCATGGGATCTAATGCGCACGACCACTGGTTGTGCACCCCTGATCGTGCGCACTACTCTTCATTTTCCAGAATCAGCCTGGGGTAAGCGCACGACCACTGGACATACCGCGCACGACCACCGGTCGTGTGCCACTGATCGTGTGCATTGATTCCTCTTTTCTGGAGTCCTGTCTGGGTAATCGCACGATCATTGGACTTAGTGCGCACGATCACTGGTCGTGCGCCACTTCTCGTGCGTGTTATCCCAGTTCTTCTTCCTGATATTCCATGCCAGTGCGCACAAGCATAGGACATAGTGCGCACAACCACTGGTCGTGCGCCTGTGATCGTGCGCATTGTTCATTTTTGCTTTTGTATAAATAGTGCAGGTCTCGCCCTAATTCGGAAAAAGGATCCGGAGCTCGACATTTCTCCGCCGTTTTCCGCCTTCTCCGCCATTCCCCTTCATCTTCCACCCTAGGGAGGTGCTCCGGGCAAGCTTTCACCGCCAAATCCGAGCCGGAGCTTCCTCTCGGCCTTCTCCTTCATCCGTGAGCTTCAAGTAGGGTTTGACGCCATAGCCATCAAGCAAAGGAAAGCTAGCAAACTTCGTCCGCTATCGTGAGACGAAGAAGATGGGCCATTGGAAGGTGGTGACAACCCTTCTCTACCCCGGACACAGTTGAGGACCGAGCTTGGACGCGGAATGACAACCTGACGATTCCAACCGTGAATCCTCAGCAAGGCTTCGGATTCGGTCGATCTCTTGACTTGTTCTTGCTTTATTGTTGTGTATGTGTGTTAAAACTTTATTTATATTGATGTTGTTGCACTTTAGATGTAAACTTTACTAGATTCATGTCTATGTGATTCTGTGTTTGTTTACGCTTTAGTTGCTTGAGTTGCGCCATATTCCATCCACCACCATCCACCCTTGCCGCACTAGCAGTTGCTAGTGGCATGCGTAGCGAAGAGGTTTTTACGACCCTCATTCCGCCATTCTAACCACCTCATCCGCAAGCCTACTCGCCCATCCGCCTAGCGATTCGGTGCATAGCGGCCCGACTAGTCTTCCATCCCGCCTGGCGAAGCATCGCATAGCGGCGTTGCATAGGAGTAGTTGATAGTGTTTTATTTTCTGTTTCCGCAAACATCAATACCCCCCTTAGTTAGCTCCGACCTGAGGACTTCAATCTCAAGTCCTCCTCGAAATTAACTCCACCTTACTGTGTTCCTTGTGAGATCGATACTTGGGAAAACCCCCATTTTATATTACTTGTGCGACCGGTTCACTGCCGTGATCTTACGCATCATGTTTTTGGCGCCGTTGCCGGGGAACACAGTCGTGTGAGTTTTTGGAGAGGGAGACGTGAGATTGCTTTCCTTTTCCTTTGTAAATCGCTTCTGTTTTGTTCTATTTCTATTTTGTCTGCCTTTTTCTTGTTTTTTAGGCAATTGTAGTACTATATTGTTGGATTTAGTAATTTGCACAATTTATTTTGAATCTGCTGTTTCGACACCATGTGGGGATATTCGTATGCCCAATGTCGTTGGTGTGGAAAGCCTTCCCACGCTAGTCATGAATGACCTACGAGAGATATTGAGCATAAGCCTCAGCGCACAATGCATGAGATGCTGTATTCGTACAACCTTTCGAACACTGTTACCCGAGCTTATGGTAAATCGTCCTCACCACATACACCGTTCTCCTATTCCTCTCCGGCCCCATAAGGACCGCAACGTAATGGGAGAAAGTGTTTGTATTGTCATAGAACAGATCATGTTCTGAAGGATTGTGCCGAGTACCTCCGTGTTATGGAAGAGGATGATGAGCCGGACATCCGGATCATCCAGACTCCTACCCTTGGTGGCACACCTTCATCATTTGGTTATGTGTCCCTGTCACCTTCATTTGTTGAAGGTAATGATATGGACACAACCACCAGATGTGTGACTGATCTAGGCTTCGACATGGCTAAGCCCATCTCTCCTGTGCATACATCTCCAAGCATGGAGCCGATTCTTTGTGAGGAACCCGCGCTTGACTTTTATCCAAGCAAAGTTCTTCCACCTTTTGTGCATTCTACTTCAGTCGCCTCTGGCAAAATTTTCGACGATGCAACACAAGTTGAGGCTTGTGATACATGGGTTGTTTCCACTCCCATGGAGGAGGACAACCTTCCTGGTGTCGAGGATTCTCCCTCGATACCAAAGGAGGAAGTCCAAGTCTTGGTGGAGGAATCTATGTATCCGGCCGAGCCTTGTAGCATTGTCGACATTGCCGACGATATTTTTCTACCTCAGCCTTTGGGGAGTGAAACCGGGATCACTCCCCCTGATTATTTCTTTATGTTCTTCGTCTCTTTTATTTCTTGACCCCCCTTCCTTATCTGAGCATGTGCAGGTTGAATCTCCACGGGTAAGTTGGGTTGACGTTGAGGCTTGCGCTCAGGCTGTCGACGAATGCATCCTCTTGTGTGAGGAGGTTCCTACCTCCTTCACAGTGGAAGCCCCTGCCGTCACCTTCGCCCCCAACAAACTTGTGGTGGACGAAACCTTGCTAGGCAAGGATTTGTTTTGTTGTGAGAAGAGTGAGGACCAGCGCTCCTTCTCTTCTTACTTCCTATTTCCTCTACCTGTGTTGGGCATGTATTACTATTTAGGTAGAGGGGTAACTGTTCTATCTCCGTATCGGTACCCGTTACCGAAACGGATATTGGAACAGTTACCTGTGCACTTTTCTTTTCATAGGCCCATTAGCTAGAACTGTAGAGAATTTAATAAGTCGTGCTGGGATGACAATAACCCCAGTACTTATCTTTCCTTTTCTGTATTTTATTTTTCATGTCTATTTTAGTTTTAGCATTTCTTTTTGTATATTTTGTTTTATTTTTGTGAAGCTCACCCCTGTAGGTATTCATGGCAAATCGCATTGGCGGGGTTGTGATTCTTCGTATGGCGGACCTGCTTCGGTTTCCACGCGTCTTCTGGTATGCTCACTAGCTGAGCATTGGGTAACCTCTTCCCTTAGCTCTTTATGATTTTAATTTCTCTATTATATGCTGTTTTGCTTAGTTTAAGTCTGGGGGAGAGATCTGTTACCTATTGCACGTGCACATCTCATGTGCATACTAGAAGCTTTTATAGTTTTATTTTGATTAGTTCATTGCATCACACACCACTGCACCCACATGAGCGTGTGCTTAGCTGTTAATGTGCCGCGAGTTAAACTCATTTCTTCGTTAGATTTGGGAAAATTATGGTGCTGGCTTAGGATTGTGAGACGGAGTAAAATGTTGACCTTGCTGTGCTCCTAGTCAACTGCTCTCGTCTCGTGTAGAAATTAGAGTAGATTTAATTTTTCTGTATGCTTTTAGTTTTATATTTTTCTAATTGCGTAAAGACTTTTTATTCTACTCAAAAGTTGGTGAATCCGGTATGAATCAAACAGTAGCTTAGGGATGTGTGTAGACGGCCGTTAGGTTCGTATTGCTCGAGTCGGGAGGAGGGATAGTCTTTCTCGTTGGCTAAGAACTTGCCCCAAGCTATTCTTGAAGCATGGGTATAGGTTAGTCATGCATGAGCGTGATGTAGGCCATCATTTTGGCCCGGTTGAGCTTTGTACCATTCCTAACATCATATCCTCGCTAGCCCTGTTGTGCCTACCCCTCCTTTTGATTCAGCTCCATCATGATTTCACCAAAGCCTCATAGCCAATCCTAGTCGCACACCCAAGTTAAGCTTTAGTGTTTACATTTTAATGTTGGGGAGTGATGTGGTGATTTTACTTGTGATTATGTGGATGTGCTCTAATGTTATATTTGCTGAAATTGCAAAAAAAAAAAAAGATGATTTGAATAACGAAAACAAAAAGAAAAAGAAAAATATTTGTAAAGAAAAAAAGTGAAAAGAAAAAGTTTAAATTGAAAATCTTTTTGGGAAATGTGAGTATATTTGGAGTAGGCGGTGCACACATCCATATGTTAAAAGTTAAGTCTGGGGGTGTGGTGTACCCGCATATATTTTGGTTAGCTGATGGATTCCTTTTATACTAGCTCATTTGGGTTAGGTGCTTAGCCTTCATGTTTATCATTGTTTACCTCACTGAAACCCAAGACCCATCTCTTCACCTAAAGTCCTACTGATTCGTGTGTGAACCAAACCAGTGCCGTGGAGAGAATGCGAAAGGGCAAGCATATGGCCACCGACATTGGTGGATTCCTTTGGAGGTTATTCTGAGCCCCGATCTTTGGCAATTCTCGCCTAGCGATTAGTCTACTTTCTCCCTACGCATGACCGGATGATTCACCGTGATTCTATTTTTGAGTAATAATAAAATGTTGATACGCATTGTGAAAAGTATAAACAATTTGTATACTTAGAAATTTCTTCTATTATATTTTTACACGCGCGAGCATGCGACTTCGCATGGTACTTCGTATCGCAATTTTTTTGTTAACTAGTATTTTTCTCTATCTGCTTAGATTTTGTTTGCTCGGGACGCGCAAACAGTTAAGTCTGGGGGTGTGATGAGTCCACTTTTTATACCTATTTTCGGACTCATCTGGGCTAGTTTTCACGCGGTTGCACTTCACTTTTAGTTCTTTATCGTTCCTATTTCATCTGATCGTTATTTCCATAGGAAGTGCACATTTATGCCCGTGGTTGTGTATTTTGTTATTCTTATAGTCTGTACTCCTTTTTTGTGATTGCCTGGAATGTCTGCACATATCAGTGATTGGTTTTTCCTTTCGGTACAGGGGTCGTGTGCGTGTTCCGGGATGGTTGTGAAACAGGAATACTGCGCACGATCATGGGATCTAATGCGCACGACCACTGGTTGTGCGCCCCTGATCGTGCGCACTACTCTTCGTTTTCCAGAATCAGCCTGGGGTAAGCGCACGACCACTGGACATACTGCGAACGACCACCGGTCGTGCGCCACTGATCGTGTGCATTGATTCCTCTTTTCTGGAGTCCTGTTTGGGTAATCACACGATCATTGGACTTAGTGCGCACGACCACTGGTCGTGCGCCACTTCTCGTGCGTGTTATCCCAGTTCTTCTTCCTGATATTCCATGCCAGTGCGCACGAGCATAGGACATAGTGCGCACGACCACTGGTCGTGCGCCTGTGATCGTGCGCATTGTTCATTTCTGCTTTTGTATAAATAGTGCAGGTCTCGCCCTAATTCGGAAAAAGGATCCGGAGCTCGACATTTCTCCGCCGTTTTCCGCCTTCTCCGCCGTTCCCCTTCATCTTCCACCCTAGGGAGGTGCTCCGGGCAAGCTTTCACCGCCAAATCTGAGCCGGTGCTTCCTCTCGGCCTTCTCCTTCATCCGTGAGCTTCAAGTAGGGTTTGACGCCATAGCCATCAAGCAAAGGAAAGCTAGCAAAGTTCGTCCGCTATCGTGAGACGAAGAAGACGGGCCATTGGAAGGTGGTGACAGCCCTTCTCTACCCCGGACGCAGTTGAGGACCGAGCTTGGACGCGGACTGACACTCGACGATTCCAACCGTGAATCCTCAGCAAGGCTTCGGATTCGGTCGATCTCTTGACTTGTTCTTGCTTTACTGTTGTGTATGTGTGTTAAAACTTTATTTATATTGATGTTGTTGCACTTTAGATGTAAACTTTACTTGATTCATGTCTATGTGATTCTGTGTTTGTTTACGCTTTAGTTGCTTGAGTTGCGCCATATTCCATCCACCACCATCCACCCTTGCCGCACTAGCAGTTGCTAGTGGCATGCGTAGCGAAGAGGTGTTTACGACCCTCATTCCGCCATTCTAACCACCTCATCCGCAAGCCTACTCGCCCATCCACCTAGTGATTCGGTGCATAGCAGCCCGACTAGTCTTCCATCCTGCCTGGCGAAGCATCGCATAGCGGCGTTGCATAGGAGTAGTTGATAGTGTTTTATTTTCTGTTTCCGCAAACATCAATACCCCCCTTAGTTAGCTCCGACCTGAGGACTTCAATCTCAAGTCCTCCTCGAAATTAACTCCACCTTATTGTGTTTCTTGTGAGATCGATACTTGGAAAAACCCCCATTTTATATTACTTGTGCGACCGGTTCACTGCCGCGATCTTACGTATCAAATCATGTCTATGTGATTTCACACGCTTCTGTTTTGTTCTATTTCTGTTTTGCCTGCCTTATATTACGTGAGATTGCTTTCCTTTTCCCCGGCAACGGCGCCAAAAACTTGATGCGTAAGATCACGGCAGTGAACCAGTCACACAAGTAATATAAAATGGGGGTTTTCCCAAGTATCGATCTCACAAGGAACACAGTAAGGTGGAGTTAATTTCTAGGAGGACTTGAGATTGAAGTCCTCAGGTCGGAGCTAACTAAGAGGGGGTATTGATGTTTGCGGAAACAGAAAATAAAACACTATCAACTACTCCTATGCAACGCCGCTATGCGATGCTTCGCCAGGTAGGATGGAAGACTAGTCGGGACGCTATGCACCGAATCGCTAGGCGGATGGGCGATTAGGCTTGCGGATGAGGTGGTTAGAACGGCAGAATGAGGGTCGTAAACACCTCTTCGCTACGCACGCCACTAGCAACTGCTAGTGCGGCAAGGGTGGATGGTGGTGGATGGAATATGGCGCAACTCAAGCAACTAAAGCGTAAACAAACACAGAATCACATAGACATGAATTTAGTAAAGTTTACATCTAAAGTGCAACAACATCAATATAAATAAAGTTTTAACACACATACACAACAATAAAGCAAGAACAAGTCAAGAGATCGACCGAATCCGAAGCCTTGCTGAGGATTCACGGTTGGAATCGTCGGGTTGTCATTCCGCGTCCAAGCTCGGTCCTCAACTGCGTCCGAGGTAGAGAAGGGCTGTCACCACCTTCCAATGGCCCGTCTTCTTCGTCTCACGATAGCGGACGAAGTTTGCTAACTTTCCTTTGCTTGATGGCTATGTCGTCAAACCCTACTTGAAGCTCACGGATGAAGGAGAATGCCGAGAGGAAGCTCCGGCTCGGATTTGGTGGTGAAAGCTTGCCCGGAGCACCTCCCTAGGGTGGAAGATGAAGGGGAACGGCGGAGAAGGCGGAAAACGGAGGAGAAATGTCGAGCTCCAGATCCTTTTTCCGAATTAGGGCGAGACATGCACTATTTATACAAAAGCAGAAATGAACAATGCACACGATCACAGGCGCACGACCAGTGGTCATGCGCACTATGTCCTATGCTCGTGCGCACTGGCATGGAATATCAGGAAGAAGAACTGGAATAACACGCACGAGAAGTGGCGCACGACCAGTGGTCGTGCGCACTAAGTCCAATGATCGTACGATTACCCAGACAGGACTCCAGAAAAGAGGAATCAATACACACGATCAGTGGCGCACGATCGGTGATCGTGCGCAGTATGTCCAGTGGTCGTGCGCTTACCCCAGGCTGATTCTGGAAAACGAAGAGTAGTGCGCATGATCAGGGGCACGCAACCAGTGGTCGTGCGCATTAGATCCCATGATCGTGCACAGTATTCCTGTTTCACAACCATCCCGAAACACGCACATGACCCCTGTACCAAAAGGAAAAACCAATCACTGATATGTGCAGACATTCCAAGCAATCACAAAAAAGGAGTATAGACTATAAGAATAACAAAATACACAACCACGGGCATAAATGTGCACTTCCTATGGAAATAACGATCAGATGAAATAGGAACGATAAAGAACTAAAAGTGAAGTGCAACCGCGTGAAAACTAGCCCAGATGAGTCCGAAAATAGGTATAAAAAGTGGACTCATCAGGATCTCAAGAACTTATCATTTAGCTCTCCGTTTATGAAGACTCAGCCATATACCCTTAGGCCATTTACTATTTTGAAGAAGTTCTCAAAAGTGTCAGCAATGGTGTCCTTGTGTCCTTGTAGAAAGGCTTCATAATTCTGGTTTAGAAGGGATCTTCTATCATCCCTAAATTCTTTTGTACCTTCCATTAAAGTGATTAGGGACTGCCACATCTCCTTGGCAGACTGGTAGTGGATCAAGTTCTGCAACATGTAGTCATCGACTGCACTTGCTATTATATTCTTGGCCTTCTTATCTAAAGATACAAGTGCAATCTCGTCTTTGTCTAGATCCATCAATTTATTTGGAACTTTCTTTGTAGGATCTATTGTGGATACAGTCATGAGAATGTAAGGACCTTCTTCAACTATCATGAAGATCCTTAGATCCACAGCTTCCATGAAAAATCTGATTCTTTCTTTCCACATGAGAAAATTATTCTTGGTGCACAATGGAAGCTTGACAAAATCTTTAGCCTTGTCCAAGCTTGGAAAATTCTCAAAAGACAACTAGTCAGATCTGATCAAGGTGTTAACCTTTTAATGATCAACCTCACTCTGATACCAATTGAAAGAATTCAGTTGTCTACATAAATCACCTAGAGGGGTGTGAATAGGTGAGTTGTGCGTCTTTTTGCAGAATAAAAATTTAGAGATCTATGCACATAATTATCAACCAAGCAATCACATACGACAAAAGATTTATAGTGGTTCCCCAACCTTGGGTACATCTACTTTCCCTCACTGATCTAGCAAAGAACTAGACTCGGCTACTCCACTATCTAGGATTGAAAACCAATCATACGCCTCGGAACAAAGTTCCTACAATCTCGATCCACAACACGGATCTACACTCGGAAGATAAAACTTCCTATAACTAGGAGATAAAAAGCTCCTACACTCGGAGATAAATCTCCTACAAGAATGAAATTGAGAGTATATGAAAATACAAACAGATTTATTCACAGATCTGAAAATTCTCGGCCAAGGTCTTCCTCTTGATCTTTAAGGCTTTCTCAGAAACTATTGAAGAAGATGGATCAGCAAGAACTGGATCTGGAATTCTTTGACTTCACACGATCAGATAGATGATGAGGAATGAAAAGCAATCTCGATTTGGAGGTCTTCTTGATCTGAATCTCTGAATCAAAAACCCTAGCGACTTGCACGAAGAAGATCAGTGGCGGCGCTTCCGTTTTTGGAGAGAGAGAATGAGATTCAGAAAATACTTAGAATAATCTTGACAGTGCTTCTTAGGGTTAGTCGGTTTTGACAAGACCTTATATAAGATCTTCCCTAATGGTCATAATTAATATTAATGATGTCCACGTGCACCAATCACATCACAACATTTGAAATTTCGATCAAATCTGGACTTAGTAAATTTTCAGAAAAATCAGACTAAATTACTCCAGTGAAAGTTTACCTACTCGAGTACTTGATAAGATTACGCGAGTGAATAGAAGAGGACTACTCGAGTAGATGACTTGGAGAAAAATTCAGAAATAATGAGCAACTACTCGAGTACTCAAAGACTTGCTCGAGTGCTAATATAGTTACTCGAGATGTGGAGTTGAACTACTCAAGTACAAGAAGTACCACTCGAGAGAATAGAAAATAACTACTCGAGAGGTAGAAGGAATACTCGAGTCAATGACCTAGAATAATTTATGGGAGAAGAAACTGAGTTACTCGAGTAGTGAAACTGGACTACTCGAGAGGAGATAAACTACTCGAGTATATGGATATTACTACTCGAGTAATGGACTTAAAAATATTTTGAGGGATGAAAAACTTATCACTCGAGTATTTAATATGGACTACTCGAGTAGTAGATGGACTACTTGAGTACATAAACTTGACTACTCGAGTGAAGTAAAATTACACGAAATGCTGTCTTCTGTAACTCGAGACAAAAGACTAATGTACTTGAGTACTTATATGACTACTTGAGTAAATGACTTAGAAAATTTTCTGAAGAGGAAATTCTGTTAACTCGAGAATAAGAGATGATCTACTCGAGTAATTGACTTGGCTACTCGAGAGCTATAATTTGACTACTGGAGAGCTAATTCCCTTACTTGAGTACAAATAGACTTACTCGAGTATTGACTAAGTGTTTCACTCGAGTATGTAAGTAACTACTCGATTAAAATACTTAGCAAAATTTTCTTCAACAAAATTTTCTCATCTTTAAAGAATTCAACAACAAGTCTTTCTCCAATCAGTCCTAGTGCTTGAAAATGAAGTGTATCCCAATAGAGAGGCTACACATGAGTCAACACCATGGATCACACAATGAGGGATTACATTGTATGGTCCTGTGTTTGATGACCCATTGTAGACTGACATTGGTCTACACTTGGCAATAAAGTCCTGCAAACACATAACTCAAACAAAACATCAAATACAACTTAATTCATCTTAGTTCAAGTGTGACTTCATCAAATCTGGGTTAATGTGGATACAATACCCAACACAATACCATCCACAAGTGGTTTGCATGATCAGCTTCCGATTGAAGTACACCAAGATATCATCAATGAACACATTCACAAACAGGTCCAAGTACTCTCGGAACATTCGATGCATTAGGTCCATGAACACCGATGACGCATTACATAGCCCAAACGGCATTACAATGAACTTATAATGACCGTAGCGTGTTCCAAATGCAGTCTTGGGAATGTCACCTTCCCGAATCCTCAACTAGTAATATCCAAATTTTAAATCCAATTTGGAATAGACGGTTGATCCCACTAGCTGATCGAACAATTCATCTATCCGTGGAATCAGATACTTGTTCTTCTCTGTCAGCTTATTCAATTCACGGTAGTCAATACATAACCGCAAACCACCGTCCTTCTTTTTCACAAACAGAACAGGTGCGCTCCAAGGTGACATACTTTGGCGTATATATCCCTGCTCCAACAACTCTTTCAATTGGACTTTCAATTCATCCATTTCCTTTGGCATGACGAGATATGGCGAGCGGGCCACAGGTTTAGCACCTGGCACCAACTCAATAGTGAAGTCGATATCCCATTGGAGTGGTAGCCTAGGAAGATCATTAGGAAACACATACTCAAACTCCGATACAATCAGAACATCACTCACATTGGCCTTTGGCTCAACAACCTGAATCAGCATGAAGAATAACTCCACGCCCTTCCGAACAACATTGGCGACTTGGAGTGCAGACATCAAGGTCCCGCTCACTCCTCGCATACCAGCCTACTCAGTCTCATGCTCGGCATTCTGGCCCAGTGTGATCTCTTTTGATTTGCAATCAATCAAGGCACGCTGCTTCGCCAGCCAGTCCATACCAAAGATCACAACAAATTCCAATATCGGCAACACATATGCATTCAAACAGAAATCCCGACTTCCAATTTGAACCGCCACATCGCAAGCCCTATCAACAAGCTTCAAACAACCATTCGGTAACAAGACCCTTACGCTATATGCCTTCACATGACTAGGGACTCCAATTCGAGCTACGAAGTCCTTAGACAGAAATGAATGTGAAGCACCCGTATCAAATAGTGCCCTCGCCAGCGTATTCCGAATCATAACAAAGCCTGTGGCAACCATATCACACACAAGCCACATACAAAATATGCAATAAGAAAAGCAATCAATAACTTAACTCGTACCTGTGACGATGTCACTTTGTTTGATGGCCTCCTACTGGCCAAGGTTATAGACTCGGGCCTGCGCCTGGGATGTAGAGGACTCCACCACTGCCTTTCCCTTCTCAGCATAAGACGCTCCCGTCTTCTTTTCACCCTTTGGTGGAGCAGCCCGACATTCATGGGATATATGCCCCACTCTTCCACAAGTAAAGTAGGTATGAGTCTCCGGTCTCGAAGTGGCCCCCGACAGAACTGTTGAAGGAGCTTGGCCAGAAGGCTTGGACCTCTTTCCCCAATTCTTTTGAAAGTATGATTTCCCAGGTCGGGGCGCCTTGAACTCTGGCTTTGTCACAGCCAAGGCCCTTTTTTGATGGCGACGGCCACCATGACGGCCAACTTGGTGATAAAGATGGCGTCCATGGCGCACTTGGTGATCATGGGGTAGTGGCAGATGATGATGATGATCCACCAGCCAAATACTTGCGGCGCCGTAGCGGTCACGTCTACAATCTTCGCCCACACAACAATATTTAAATTTACTTTATCTTGCTAGTTTGTGGTCTGCATTTATCTTGCTAGTTTGTGGTTTGTATTAAACTATTTTATTTCTGTCATTTTGAACTTGTGGTGTGCGTTTAGCCACTACTTATGGGCTGCTAATAGCCCCTTGGATGTAATCCTTATATAAGGCCAAAACTCTTTTTTGTCATGTAGACTAATATTGAAATCAACCAAGAAATTTTCCAACCCTAATTTCCTATCTTCTCCCTCCCTCTCTCCTTGCCGCCGCCCAAGGGGTCTCCCCTCCTTCAAGCTCTTGGTTGCCCCCTCTCTCTCTTCTATTTCTCTTTTCTTCCCTCATCACCCTTACTTACTACATCTTCTCATCCATGTTCCTATCCAACATTCTCATATGTTTTCGGCCAACCTTGGAGGAGAAGATACAAGTGCAAGAAAGAAAGGCTTGGGTGAACTTCTACGGCGTGAAGCGAGGAAGATGGACGAGTTTTTCCTCCGTGGTGCACGTGCCGCAGATTTCGAGGGAAGAGCGATTATTTCTTGTGGATCCAAACATCTTGGATCTACATTTCTGAGAGGGGTAATGAAATTCCTACTCAAGAGATTTTCCCTCTTTGATAGTTCTTGTGGTGGACGATTTTTGCGTGGATTTTCGAAGCCTTAATTTTCGCGGTATTACTCATAATAGATTTGTGATTTTCATTTGTTTTTCGATAATTCCTGAGTGGATTGGTGATCCTCGCTTTTTCTTTAGTTGGGATAGATCCTACCACTTTCGAATCATGATTCCTTTGGTGGATCTATTTTGGTACAACTCCAAGCTCGTCGGAACCAATACTGTTCCTTTTAGTCGGAGAGGATTTTGGCCTAAAGCTAATCTCCGATCCACTTGCGGCTCAGCTACCCGTAAGTTAGCGCGAGAGATAAATAAAATCCATTGTATTTGCTGTGTTTCGTTAATGTGCGGAAAAGAGGGAGTTGAACGTAGCGAGACTCGTCGATACGCCGTCCGTATAGGATCTTTTAGGACGGGACTACATCAATTTTGGTATCAAAGAGAGGTTGTGTTGATTTCTAAATCGACACCATCCATTAGATCTTTCTGTCGTAGGGTTTTCGACTCTCACTTGGTTGTGCATGATACGTAATTTAGAACATAAACCTGAAATTTCTAAAATGAGGACTGCGAATAGTAAAAAAACAAAAAAAAAAAAAATTTCCTGCAGAAAATTACAAAACAATTCCTGAGAACTCTCCTTATGTTTTTAAGAACAAAAGTCTGAAAAAGTATTTTCGTTCGCCCAGTCGATAAGTGTTAAAAAAATCCAACTTTATAAAATTATTTTGGTCAAAACCACCATTTCTCATGTTGTTCATGCACACTAGGCTTGACACGGAGTATCCCCCATCAACTTCAAATATGACAGACGACCGTGATAACGAGCATGCTCTGGCAACAATCGCGGAGCTTCAGGTAGAGTTTAATGTTAGGTTCGATGCACTCACCCAATTAATACAAGGGCTGGCATTAAATCAAGCGGCGCCACGAAATCCCGGCGTTGGGATAAATCGACCGGGTCCCCAACCCCAGGCCGCCAACCAACAAGATGAAAGACAAAACCAACCTCGTGATCAGGACGATGAGCAAGCGCCTCGAGCCCCTTATGAGTTCGATGTAACTAGGGCCGTTAAGATTGATCCACCATCATACGATGGTATGGGTGAACCCCAAGTATTTCTAGACTGGGTCATGAGATCGAGTGCTATTTTGAGTGGCACAACCTGACGGACGGTGAGAAGGTGCGGGTTGCACGGATGAAACTTCTGGGTAGGGCCAAAATGTTCTGGGTGAACGAAGAGAGGCATCTAGGTACCGTGAATGGAGTACCCCCAATCGAGTGGGCTGCCATGAAAGCACTCCTGACTGACCAATATGTCCCTGCGTATCACCGAACCCAAATGTTCGACGAGTTGGCCACCCTTCGTCAGGGGGGAAAATTGGTAGCGGAGTACATGGGACTCCTTAATGATATGATGGTGCATTGTGACGTCCGAGAAATGCCCGAAGTTACACTCTCCCATTTTCGTAAGGGACTCAACCCGGACATTCAAGGAAAGCTCCCGCGTTATGGTCATACAGACCTTAACACGACATTCAATGCATCCTTGGATATAGAAAAGCACCATGCCTAAAAGTCCAAGGGACGAGCATTCTAGAAGGGAAAGTCCATTTTAGGACCCCCACCTTTGTCCTCCATGCTGGACATGGGAAAGTTTCGATCGACTGATTCGAATTCCGTAGTCATTACTGCTAGGAACATCAGACATCCCACCGGTGAGAGAGTTTCGATAGGACGGATTAGTAAGGCTAATGCTACATGTTATTCTAGCGGAATCCAAGGGCACTACTCTAGTGAGTGCCCCACTAAGAGTAAACCACTAGCATTATTAGACTCCACGTCTGAGCCCGCCGAGATCGTCTATGAAGCTGGCGGCGAATCTGATGCCGAGCCGAGTGATATTGAAGATGATTCTTATATGATGGTTATGAGGTGTATTTTTGCCACACCGCGTGCGTCGGATGAGTATAATCAGACAAACATCTTTTCGTTGAATTTTAAAAGCGGTGAAAAGAGGTGCAAATTAATAATAGATAGCGGTAGTTGCATGAACGTCATTTCAGAGAACGCCATCACTCGTATTCATTTAGTCACTGAACCGCACCCACATCCATATAAAATAGCGTGGGTAAACAAAACGTCTATCACGGTCTCTAAGCGATGTTTAGTGCCACTTACGATGAAGAGCTATATCGATAAGGTATGGTGCGATGTCATTCCCATGGATGTCTGTCATGTACTACTAGGACGCCCGTGGCTTTATGATTATGACATGACCCATTTCGGTCGAGCCAACACCTACGAGTTCAAGTTTCATGGTAAGACCATTGTCTTGAAACCCACACCGCCTAAGGATCCGTCGATTGCC
Source organism: Platanthera guangdongensis (assembly GCA_039583875.1). Taxonomy (NCBI): domain Eukaryota; kingdom Viridiplantae; phylum Streptophyta; class Magnoliopsida; order Asparagales; family Orchidaceae; genus Platanthera; species Platanthera guangdongensis. The sequence goes on from CM077164.1 coordinate 119,320,842, forward strand.
TCCAAAGACACAATTGTGCCTGCGGAAAAGAAAACTATAAGCTTGATAAGTAAGAAGGAGTTAGAGCGTGAGACCTTCTTGGATGGCATCATCTATGCTCTAGTATGTCTATAAGCTAAGGAAGATTCACCCTCTTTAGAGAACCTACCGTTATCTCTGCAAACACTATTGGAAGAGTATAAGGACGTCTATCCGGCGGACTTACCATCTACGTTGCCACCCATAAGGGAAATTCAGCACGAGATTGATTTTGTCCTGGGCTCATCATTGCCTAATCTTCCCCACTATCGGCTCAATCCCTCCGCACATAATGAGTTACAAACTTTAATTTCAGATTTATTAGCAAAGGGATTTATTCGCCATAGTAAGAGCCCCTGTGCCGTCCCTGCTCTTTTGGTCCCAAAGAAAGATAAGTCTTGGAGATTGTGTGTAGACTACTGGGCCATCAATAAAATTACTGTCAAATATAGATTTCCCATTCCCCGTTTGGATGATTTATTAGATATGTTATCCGGAGCCACCATATTTTCAAAGTTGGATCTTGAAAGTGGTTACCACCAAATAAGGATACGGGAAGGAGACGAATGGAAAACGGCCTTTAAATTTAAGGATGGGCACTATGAGTGGTTGGTGCTTGGAGTGGGGCTCACCAACGGACCGAGTACCTTCTCGCGGTTGATGACCCAAGTATTTAAACCATACATGGGTAAATTTGTAGTGGTATACTTCGATGATATATTGGTATTTAGCCTCTCGCAGATAGACCATGAAACACATTTAAGGACAATCCTTACAACATTGCGCCAAGAAAATTTATTTTTTAATCTTAAAAAGTGCGCATTCGGTGTGACTTCCGTAGAGTTTCTAGGATACATAGTTAGTTCCGAAGGTATTCATGTTGATCCTAAAAAAGTACAAGTTATTAGAGAGTGGCCGAAACCAAAAAATATTCGGGAGGTTAGAAGTTTTCATGGATTGGCCACATTTTATCAACGGTTCATTAGCAATTTTAGTAGTTTCATGGCACCAATCACTGAATGCATGAAGAAGAGTGATTTTATTTGGACTAAAGCGGCCACTAGTGCGTTTCAAACGATTAAGGAACGGATGTTCGAAGCCCCACTACTACGGTTGCCGGATTTTAGCCAGGTGTTTGAATTATCATGTGACCCATCTGGGATAGGAATCAGAGGAGTTTTAAGTCAGGAGGGACATCCGGTCGGTTACTTTAGCGAAAAGCTTGCGGGCCCGAAGTTAAATTATTCCAATTATGATCGCGAGTTTTATGCCGTGATACGTTGTCTCCAACATTGACGACACTATCTTATATCAAAAGAATTTGTAATCTTATCAGATCATGAGGCGCTAAAATTTGTAAACTCCCAAAATAAAATCAGCCCTCGGCACGCCAAAGGGGTCTCCTACCTTTAGGAGTACACATTCATTATCAAGCACCTTAAGGGTACGTTAAATCGTGTGGCGGACGCTCTTAGTCGAGTCACCCTATTACTATCTACAATGGAAGTATCTGTCATAGGCTTTGAAAGAATTAAGGATGAATATGTTCAATGCCCGGATTTTAAGGATATATACTTAGCCGCTCAGGACAATTCCCCTTCTACTATCTCTGCATACTACATCCGTGACGGTTATCTATTTAAGCATACATAATTATGTATTCCCCGCTCTTCGTTACGCCATTTTATTATATGGGAGTTACATAGTGGAGGGTTAGGTGGACATTTCGGTCGAGATAAAACTATCACACTAATAGAGGACAAATTCTTTTGGCCGGGCCTCAAACCAATGGTCAATAAAATCGTAGGGAGTTTTCGTGTATGTCAGTTAGCGAAAGGTAACAAGACCAACGCTGGTCTTTACACACCACTTCCGATTCCGTCTGTTCCATGGGAGGACGTTAGCATGGACTTCATATTGGGCCTACCCCTGACATTTAGGCGACACGATTCCATTCTGGTCGTAGTGGATCGATTTTCCAAAATGGCCTACTTTATCGCTTATCATAACACCAACGATGCATCACATGTTGCTAAGTTGTACTTCAAGGAGGTCGTGGTACATCGGGGCGTTCCCAAAACGATAGTGACTGATAGGGACGTTAAATTTACTAGCTATTTCTGGAAAACACTTTGGAAGCTTTTGGGTACTAGACTTATGTTTTCATCGGCCTATCATCCCCAAACAGATGGGCAAACGAAAGTGGTTAACCGAAACTTGGGTGGTTTACTTCATTATTTAGTGGGTGATCATAAAGGTACCTGTGACCTTATTCTTCCTCATGCTCAATTAGCTTACAATAATTCTAAGAATAGGTCCACCAGTTTATCTCCAAATGAGATCGTGCATGGATATAATGCGCCCGTACCTCTTGACTTGGTTCCGTTACCACCATCTTTTAAATCCAGTCAATTTGCACAGGACTTCTCCTCGCACGTTCACACTCTCCATAAGCACAATAGCGAGACGTTAGCTAAACAATATGCTATTTATCAATCGAATGCTAACGTACATAGGCGAGCAGTCCCCTTGAATATTGGTGATTTGGTAATGGTTCGTCTTATCCCTGAACGGATGCCTTTAGGCACCTTAAAGAAATTGGCGAATAGGAGAGCCGGTCCTTTTCGGGGTTTAAAGAAGCTAGGCGAAAATGCATATTTATTAAAGTTACCCGCTGATTGGGGAATCTCCACTGTTTTTAACGTTTCGGATTTAACGCTTTATGTTGCTCCACCACCTGAACTTTCTGTCTCTCCGTTTAATATTTTTACTATACCTTCTAATGGGGTGGGGGGTGAGATTATTTCTGGATCGCTCTCCTCTTCGACTTCTCCGTGAGGTATGTTGCCTATAGATGATGAAACCTGTTTTTCTTCTTTGCCTAACGCATTTCCAAGGTTCCCCCGAACCACTTTCTTGCATGATAGGATTTTGCAGGATGCCGTGTTTCCCACTCCCGACGGTGACATTCACAGGTTTTTGGTCAAGTGGCGTGGCCGTCCTGCTTCGGACGACTCTTGGCTCTCTGCCTCGGAGGTGGATCTTCTAGATGGGGATCTCTTACGCCATTACCTTCCCGCCCACTCATCGATGATGATTTCTTTTGAGCGGGGGAGGATTGATGGCAACGGCCACCACGACGGCCAACTTGGTGATGAAGATGACATCCATGGCGCACTTGGTGATCATGGGATAGTGGCAGATGATGATGATGATCCACCGGCCAAAGACTTGCGGTGCCGTAGCGATCACGGCTACAATCTTTGCCCATGCAACAATCTTTAAATTTACTTTATCTTGCTAGTTTGTGGTCTGCATTTATCTTGCTAGTTTGTGGTTTGTATTAAACTATTTTATTTCTGTCATTTTGAACTTGTGGTGTGCATTTAGCCACTAATTATGGGCTGCTAATAGCCCCTTGGATGTAAGCCTTATATAAGGCCAAAACTCTTTTTGTCATGTAGACTAATATTGAAATCAACCAAGAAATTTTCCAACCCTAATTTCCTATCTTCCCCCTCCCTCTCTCCTTGCCGCCGCCCAAGGGGTCTCACCTCCTTCAAGCTCTTGGCTGCCCCTCTCTCTCTTCTGTTTCTCTTTACTTCCCTCATCACCCTTCCTTACTACATCCTCTCATCCACGTTCCTATCCAACAATCTCATAGGTTTTAGGCCAACCTTGGAGGAGAAGATACAAGTGCAAGAAAGAAAGGCTTGGGTGAACTTCTACGATGTGAAGCGGGGAAGACGGACGAGTTCTTCATCCGTGGTGCGCTTCCCGTGTATTTTGAGGGAAGAACGATTATTTCTTGTCAATCCAAACATCTCGGATCTACGTTTCCGAGAGGGGTAACGAAATTCCTACTAAAGAGATTTCCCCTCTTTGATAGTTCTTGTGGTGGATGATTTTTTGCATGGATTTTCGAAGCCTTAATTTTCGCGGTATTACTCATAATAGATTTGTGATTTTCGTTTGTTTTCCGATAACTCCCGAGAGGATTGGCGATCCTCACTTTTTCTTTAGTTGGGATAGATCCTACCACTTTTGAATCGTGATTTCTTTGGTGGATCTATTTTGGTACAACTCCAAGCTCGTTGGAACCAATATTGTTCCTTTTAGCTGGAGAGGATTTTGGCCTATAGCTAATCTCTGATCCACTTGCGGCTCGGCTACCCGTAAGTTAGCACGAGAGATAAATAAAATCCATTATATTTGCTGTGTTTCGTTAGTGTGCAGAAAAGTTGGCGTTGAACGTAGTGAGAGTCATCGATACGCCGTCCGTATAGGATCTTTTAGGACGGGACTACATCATTTTTCCTTGCACCCTCTTCATATCCTTCTCCAGCGCACACGAAGTATCGACCAATGCCTGAAACCCTTGATTCACCGAACTCGAGAGTAGGAATCGCAACTCATCCCGCAATCCTTCATAAAACCTATTGGTTTTCCGCCGCTCATCGGCGAAGATGGAGCCTGTATAACGTCCCAATCGTGTGAACTCATGCTGGTAAGTATCAACACTACTTTATCCTAGCGTTAGCCATTGGAACTCATTTTCCATATCAATGCGTTGTGCCGCTGGTAGGTGCTTTGCCAGGAATAGTCGCGAGAACTCCTCGATCGAAACTTGTGTTAACTGCCTGCCCACTAAGTGGTGTAACTCGATATCATCCCACCAGAGCCGAGCCTCTCCTTCCAATAAGAAGGTGGCTAAGGTGACATTCTGATCTTCCTCCCTCCTGATCGCCGTCAAGATACGCTTGACGCGCAACAACCAATCCTTCGCCTGTGTAGGGGATCCCACACCCATAAACGTAGGAGGATTAAAGCTCATGAACTTCTTTAACTGCCGTTCAGCTGCTCGCGCATAAATAACCGCAACAGGTTCTGGCCTCGGCATAACTGTTCTAAGACCACTGCCGGTTGCGCTTTCCCACCAGGCCGTGCTTGAAACATTACAAATAGCGCCTCAGCAACTAAGCAGACAGTTTCCGCAGAAGGGGGAGGTGTAGGCACCTCAGTTGGTGCTGTACTCTCACCAGAACGCTGGGCCTTCGACTGCCCATCACCATTACGATTCACCTATAGGTGAACAAGACACATATTAGCGACCTCGCACAAGCAATAACAACAATATAAGAACGTGCAGGCTCCTCAAACAAGTGTATTTGCATTCCTAAGTGGACATTCAAGAGTTCATTAGTGTTAACACAGTTCTCACGTACACGTGCTCGCCACCCCACAAAAGAATTCGACCACGAATTCGAAAGGGAAAGACCAAGATAGGCTGATACCAAAATGTAACGACTCCATCCATTCATATAGCATATAATAGAAGGTTCGGTTGGGGCCCCACACCATATGCCATAAAACAGGCGGGGAAGTTACAGGTTAATACCACAACACAATCGCATCCTAACTCAAAGCATGCTAGCAGAAGATTTTAACAAAAATATAGAACTCTAACCATGAATGTCCACTATATATATATTGTGAAAGTAGCAAACACGCAGCTAACAAACAGGCAGAAATTTGAATAATTGAAAGTTTTATTATCCAAAAAGATATCATTTACAAAGGTATGGCCTCCCTTTTATAGAATGGAGGAGATAGGAGAGAGTACAAACAAACAATGTGGGACTAAAAATGTACAGGGCTGAGCGGCTAGAAATTAAAGAGACCGATAGACCGCCCGGTCTCCAGGCTTCAGAGAGAGAGACCGCCAGACCACCCGGACTACAAACAGCAACAGTCTGAATACGAACCTGCTGGAAATGAACCACTAGACAGCGCGGTCAACAATCCTCCAGACAAGACCGCAAGGCCGCCCGGTCTAATACTTCAACACTCCCCCTCAAGCTATAGCATAGATATCAATCATGCCCAGCTTGTCACAAATGTGGAAGAAGGAAGTAGAGAACGGTTTTGTGAAGATATCCGCCAATTCATTATCGGAGGTGACAAACAGAGTACAAATCTGTTTCTTCAAAACCTCTTCCGGAATGAAGTGGCAGTCAACCTTTATATGCTTTGTTCTCTCATGGAAGACCAGATTTTTGGATATGTATATAGCGGCCTTATTATCACAGAACGTAGGAAGAGGATAGTCATAGACCTCTCCTAGGTCAAGCATGAGAGCCCACAACCACTTTAACTCACACGTGGTTGACGCCATACTCCAGTATTCGGCTTCTGCACTGGATCTGGAGACAACAGACTGTTTCTTGCTCTTCCAACTCACAAGATTTCCTCCAACAAAAGTACAAAAACCTGATGTGGATTTACGATCACCTTTATCATCTGCATAGCTTGAATATGAGTAGGCTTCAACCCTCAGATGACCATTCCTCTGAAAGATTAGCCCTTTGCCCGATGCTGCTTTGACATACTCTAAAATCTTCAAGGCAGACTGAAGATGGCACTCCCAGGGAGCTTGCATAAACTGACTAACCTTGCCTACAACATAAGAGATGTCGGGTCTGGTCACCGTGAGATAGATGAGTTTGCCCACCAAACGTCTATACCTCGTGACATCAGATAGAAGAGGCAAGTCATCTGTCCATGTTTTGTCTTCTCCAATAGCCATGGGAAACCGGGCCGGTTTGGCACCTGTCAATCCTGCCTCTTGTAGAAGATCAAGGGCATACTTTCGTTGGGAGAGAACCAACGAGTCAAGCTTCTGAGAGACTTCTATCCCCCAAAAGTATTTCGGGGTTCCCATATCCTTAGTGACCAGGTGTTGACGGAGGTGTTTCTTCGTCAAGTCCACCCCAGCTTGGTCATCACCAGTAAGAAGAATATCATCCACATACACTGCCAAAACCACCATTCCCGAGGAGGTTTTGCGAATAAATAAGGAGTGATCGACCGAACTCCGTGAGGTCCAAAGCGTAAGAAGAATATCATCACCAGTAAGAAGAATATCATCCATAGGTGCGAATAAATAAGGAGTGATCGGCTTGCCGCTGATCATAACTATGCCTGAGGTTGTTTAAGTTAAAATTGATTGTTACCCTATAGTTCCAGGTACTATATAGTTGAAAACTCAAGGAATTTAATAATTAGCCTTAAGTACCTGTGATAACCTCCTCGGGGTTCCTCTGCTCCGTGAGGTCCAAAGTGTATATCTGCTCCTTATTGCATCCCTTGCCGTGATATCCCCGGCCTCGGCCTCGGCCTCTGCCTCGGCCCTGCTGTACTGGGGCCACTGGAGGTGGAGGAGGAGGAGGATGGAATCGATGCGGGAACTCCGACCTAATGTGCTCGGGCTGGTGGCATCCGTAATAAACTACCTGCCGGTGGCCATGGTGATCCTGTCTCCTCGGATCATACACCTGTAGAGGTGGGGGAGCTAATGCTGGAGGAGGCCCCTGCTCCTGCCTAAAGTTGGGAAGACGACATCCCCCACCCTTCTTGTATCCGATAGTCCTGCCTCTCTGAGAGCCCCTGCTGCTCTCTCATGACGCCGACCCATCATACAGTCTCTTTCCTCTGCCTTGCACCATCAGCTGGTCAGCCTCCAGCTTCTTTGCCATCTCGATGATCTGCCTTGAGGTGCCATGAGAAATGAACAGCAAGGCCTGCCTCAAATCGTCCATGAGGCCCCGGCAGAACCTCTTGGCATACCTCCTATCATCAGTATCCTGAATCCCTACGAACCTGGCCAGATGAGAGAACTCTCTCTGATACTCGATCACCGATCTAGTACCCTGCCTGAGGTTTAGAAACCTCTGCTCCAAGGCATCTCTGCCCGTAGCAGAGACGAAGTGATCCAGAAATACATCGCCAAACTCCTCCCACGATATGTCTGGCAGCTCCCAGTCCGCATATGTAGACTCCCGCACTAATTTCCACCATCTCTTCGCATGAGCCTCTAGTGCAGAGGTGGCTAGAGGTACTGCCTCGCCGACCGGGCAGCTGATGTAACAGCCCAAAGTTCAGAAATAGGCAATTTTTGGGTGACACGGCCTGGGACACGGGCGTGTCCCAGGGCATGTCAGGTGACACGGCCTGCGACACGGGCGTGTCGCAGGGCGTGTCGAGGTTGTGTCGACGATTGGGCTTTGTCTCGACGATTTTTGCTCTCGACGATCCGTCGAGAGGAGGCACACGGCCCAGGACACGGGCGTGTCCAAGGCCGTGTCGCATGCTCGACGATTTTTCTCGACGATCGTCGAGTATCGAGAAGTGCGTGTCGAGTGTTGAACACGGCCTGTGACACGGGCGTGACACAGGGCGTGTCAAATCAGGCGACGAACTCAGCCCGCCGAAGGATTTCGACAGGGCGTGTCTTTGTGCCGTGTCTGGGCACACGGCCTGGGACACGGGCATGTCACAGGCCGTGTGAAGTCTCGGGATGATTTGGGATTTTTTTCCCCCAGGTACACGGCCACAGACACGGGCGTGTCTGACACGGCCCATGACACGGGCGTGTCCCGTGGGCGTGTCACTGGTTTGGATAAGTCGGTTGACCACCGCTTGAGGCACACGGCCTGGCACATGGCCGTGTTCGAGGCCGTGTCGGATCAAAATTTGTGTTTTTGGCAGAATCGTGGCCGTCCATTCCTTCAGTCTGGATCCAAGGGCTGAAAGCCTCTTCCTCTTTTTCTTCAAGGCCGAAAACTGAGAAGTATTCCTCACTTTCATTTTGCTTTCATCTTTCTTCAAGAGAGAGAAAGAGAGAGAGAAAGGAGGAGGAAGAAGGAAAGGGGGCTGCTGTCGGTGGTGCTGCGGTTTACCGACGAGAGATCCGAAGCCAGCGTTGCGGAGGAAATGCTCTTGCGAGTCTTGCAAGCTAGCTTGGAGTCCATGGCACCGAAGCGGTCGTCAAGGGTAACGACTTTTCTTCCTAGCCATGTGAAGGCTTCCTTTTTGGCATATCTTGTGATTTCCCCCACCAAGAGGTGGCTGATTTTGGGAATCTTTGGGTGGATACTTGAAACCCCCTTTTTGTTAGCATATAGATCCGGAAATGGAGTACGGAATAGGCATGCTGTGTGAAGCCCATCTGGACAGGTTGGTATGGATTGGTGATGTTGCATACGAACCGGAGAAGACTCCGTGATAAACGTGTAGTGTAGGAGTCTACGGGTTATGCCTGCGAAAAGGAGTAGCAGGAAGTACTGGGGTGGTAGCCCAGGAAAATAGCCATGTGATGTTTTTGGGTCCAGCCTGTGGATGAGACACAGGAAGTACTGGTGGGACCAGGAAAGGCCCTTTTGTGATGCTTGATGTCATAGGGTGTCCACCTGTGAAGCGAGTAACAGGAAGTACTGGCAGGATAGCTAGGAAAGACCCCTGACATTTGTAATTGGCGGTGTCCACCTGTGAAGCGAGTCACAGGAAGTACTGGTGTGCCCAAGAAAGACCCGCTCTTGCTGTGAGGAAATGGGTATAGAGACATACCCAGGCTTGAATGCCAGAACAGGATTGGTGAGACCGACCCGCGCCTTTGATATAGCCATGAGTACGCTGTACGCGGAAAAGGCAAGGCGATTTGAGCAACGGGGGGGGGGGGGGGGGGGTGGAGGATCTGACCTGCGCTATGTCCGTCTGACGTGAGACCAAAAAGTGCGGTCTGTTGGAGCGCATAGCAAGAGTCTTCGGCCTGCGCGCCATGACACAACGGGGGGCTACGGGCCATCCCGGTGTCCGAGGACTAACTCCGGCTGCACGCCATGGAGTAAATGCTCAAGAGAGTTACCGTTGGGTGATAACCCTGATACGGTGGTGGGCAAGAGGTTGCCAGAACACCAAAAATGTGCCCTGAGTGCACGGACCGTTGGGCCGGGCGGCGAACGGTTGTGATGGCTTGTGTGCGTGAAAGCACCTTTTGATGATATAGCTTGCCATACTTGTGATATGATATGCCTGCAGGGAAAAATACCGCTGCCCCGAGAGAAGGGGTAGGGTCATTATAATTTGGTCAGCTGAACGCTGACCGTTGCTGTTGTTTGCCACCGTTGGGTGGATTGTCCTTGCACAGGTGCTGGAGAGCCGAGCGGGACGCATAGAGGTTGATGCTCTTGCTAGTGTTGCTGCTGCTGCTACTGTTAGCCCTCGAAGGCTAAGTGTATTCTTTTGTGTGTTTTCTTTTCTTGTGGCCGGCCTGCGCGCCAATTTGTTTAGGCCACTGTGTGAAAGCCATGTAAGGCCATAAGGCCAACTCTTTTGACATGTTGTAAGACATTCCTATATATATATATATATAAAATGTGGAGTTTTATGTTTGGACATTCATGAGGAGTTCAAGTAGTTTAGGCTTCCGCTAGAATGCTTGTGATAGGTGCGATGCGCTACTCTGGTATCATCCTGTACCTTCACCGACTGTTTTGTGGTATATCCTGTGGGGCCCCGGCCGGACCTTCTAGAATATATCATATGAATGGATGGGGTTGTTACATTTTTGGTATCAGAGGGAGGTTTCGTCTTCTTTTCTGTCTCGTGAGTTTCTTACGCGGCTTGGGATTCCCAGGATCGCAAAGACAAATAGCGTCAGAGTGGTGTTGCCGAATGATTGTTGGATGCTTGCGAATCAAGCTTGCGATGTGGCGGTTCAGTTAGGAAGCCAGGATTTCAGTTTAACTGCATTTGTTTTGCCAATATCGGAATTGACGTGATTTTTGGGTTGGATTGGCTTGCGGAGCAGCACGTTATGCTTGATTGCCAGTCCAAAGAAATCGCGTTAGGCCAGAATACCGAACAGGAGACAAAGTTCGCGGGCAGGCGAGGAGTGAGCGGGACGTTGATGTCTGCACTCCAGGTAGTCAAAGCTGTTCGGAAGGGTGCGGAGTGTTACTTTGCACTACTTCAGGCTGTTGAGCCTAAGGCCATTTTGTGCGAGGTTCCGATTGTGGCAGAATTTACAGATGTGTTTCCCACGGATCTCCCTGGGCTACCACCCCAGCGGAAGATTGACTTCACAATTGAGTTGGCGCCAGGTGCGAAACCCGTGGCCCGCTCGCCATATCGCGTTGCGCCTAAAAAGATGTCTGAGTTGAAGGTTCAACTACAAGAAATGCTAGAGCAAGGCTATATCCGCCCAAGTATGTCACCTTGGAGCGCGCCTGTGCTTTTTGTAAAGAAAAAAGATGGTGGGTTACGGTTGTGTATCGATTACCGTGAATTTAATAAGCTGACCGAGAAGAATAAATATCCTATACCTCGGATTGATGAATTATTTGATCAGCTAGTGGGCTCGACCGTCTATTCGAAGTTGGACCTGAAGTCTGGTGATTACCAGTTAAGAATTCGGGAAAGTGACATTCCCAAAACCGCATTTGGAACGCGTTATGGGCACTATGAGTTCACAGTCATGCCATTTGGACTGTGCAATGTGCCCTCGGTGTTTATGGATCTGATGCACCGTATTTTTCGTGAGTACCTGGATCTGTTTGTGATAGTGTTCATTGATGATATCCTGGTATACTCGAAGTCCAAAGCTAAGCATGAGATTCACTTGCGGTTGGTGTTGAACACGTTGAGGCAAAATCAGCTATATGCCAAGTTCTCGAAGTGCGAGTTTTGGCTATCGTCAGTGGCATTTTTGGACCATGTGGTGAGTGGAGCGGGCATTGCAGTGGATCCAGCGAAGATAAGAGCCATACAAGAGTGACCAAAATTGTCTTCCGTGGCCGAGGTCAGGAGTTTCCTTGGACTTGCGGGCTACTATAGAAGATTTGTGAAAAACTTTTCGCAGATCGCTTTGCCGCTAACCACACTGACGCGAAAGGATCAGAAGTTCGTTTGGACGAGCTTTTGAAGAGCTACAGATTTGGTTGACCACGGCGCCGGTGTTGTCTTCGCCATGTGGAACCGATGGATTTGTGATTTATAGTGATGCCTCAGGAAGCGGCTTAGGCTGCGTTCTTCTGCAGAGCGGCAAGTTGATTGCTTATGGCTCACGCCAGCTGAAGGTGCACGAGCGAAACTATCCCGTCCATGATTTGGAATTAGCGGCGGTGATTTTTGCACTCAAGCTGTGTCGACACTACCTTTATGGCGTGAAGGTAGAGATCTATACTGATCATAAGAGCCTAAAGTATCTTGTAGAGCAGAAAGAGTTGAACATGCGACAACGAAGGTGGTTGGAGTTCCTTGGGGATTACACTTTCGAGATTCATTATACACCCGGGAAGGGAAATGTTGTCGCGGATGACTTGAGTCGGCGAGTTCCGGCTAGAGCAAATTGGTTACAAAGGCATGATGAACGTCTTATCCAGGAGTTGGAAGCATTGGAGATCTATTGTGTTGACAAGAGTTCCACTGCCATTGCATGTTTGAACTAGACCGAGGTGCAATGTGACCTTGCGGACCGAGTTCGACGGGCAAAGGAGTTGGATGCATGCGTATGACGAAGCTTTTCTGGTGGCCAGGGCTTAAGAAAGATGTTGCCCTTTATGTAGCCAAATGCCAAACATGTGCGATGGTGAAGGCGAAATGCCAAAAGCCGGGCGGTTATTTGAAGTCACTGCCGATCCCAGTGTGGAAATTTGATGATATTTCCATGGATTTTGTGCATGGATTGCCAAGATCGCAGCGAGGAAATGATTCCATTTGGGTGATAGTTGACCGGCTAACAAAAGTAGCACATTTTCTCCCGAACAGGCGGGATGATTCGGTTGAAAGTTTGGCAAAGTTATATGTTGATCAGATTGTGCGTCTTCACGGTGTTCCTCGGAGCATCGTAAGTGATCGAGATGGGCGATTCACGTCAAATGATTGGAGGCTAGTTCACCGACTGTTGGGCACGAAATTGACTTTCAGTACGGCCTTTCATCCCCAAACGGATGGCCAGACGGAACGTACCAACAGAACAATGGAGGACATGCTACGAATGTGCGCCCTTGACTTCGGAAAGAGATGGGAAGACCATCTCTATATGGTCGAGTTTGAGTATAATAACAGCTACCAGGCAAGCATTAGGATGGCACCATATGAAGCCCTATATGGAAGGAAGTGTCGTACTCCCTTGGCTTGGGTAGAAGCGGGTGAAGCCCGGGTTGTTAAACCAAATGAGGTGGATGAAGCAAACTCAACCATTCGGACTATTCGAGCGAGATTGCTTATTGCTCAAGATCGACAAGCAAAGTACTACAACGCCAAGCACCGGAATGTAGAATTTGCGGTTGGCGATTGGGTCTACTTGAAGATCAAGCCATTCAAAGGTGTCTCCAGGATTCGACGATTGAAAAAGTTGAGTCCAAGATATTTAGGTCCTTTTGAAGTGGTTGAGCGAATTGGCGAAGCGGCTTATCAGCTAGCTCTGTCGGCGGACTTGGGTGGGTTACATGATATCTTTCACATCTCGGTGCTTCGGACGGCCGTGAGGAAGGCCGTGAAAGATCCAGCTCAAGTGATCGCGGATGATCGTGTGCCGGTGGAGTATGGGCTAACAACGAGAGTTAGACCCATTCAGATCGAAGATCGAGCCGAGAAACAGTTGCGGAACAAGACGGTCGGTATGGTAAAAGTCCGGTGGGACAACTGCGGCCGTGAAGAGCTGGCATGGGAGCGCGAGCAAACCAGGCGAGCAGAGTTCCCAGAGCTGTTTGTGGAATTTGTAGCGAGAATGTTGTAACATAAAATGTTAGATGTTGTTACCTTTTTCTTGCTGGTTTCTGTTACTTTCCTGTCTCTAAATTTCGAGGACGAAATTTCTTGTAGGAGGGGAGGATTGTAACAGCCCAAAGTTCAGAAATAGGCAATTTTTGGGTGACACGGCCTGGGACACGGCCGTGTCCCAGGGCGTGTCAGGTGACACGGCCTGCGACACGGGCGTGTCGCAGGGCGTGTCGAGGTTGTGTCGACGATTGGGCTTTGTCTCGACGATTTTTGCTCTCGACGATCCGTCGAGAGGAGGCACACGACCCAGGACACGGGCGTGTCCAAGGCCGTGTCGCATGCTCGACGATTTTTCTCGACGATCGTCGAGTATCGAGAAGTGCGTGTCGAGTGTTGAACACGGCCTGTGACACGGGCGTGTCACAGGGCGTGTCAAATCAGGCGACGAACTTAGCCCGCCGAAGGATTTCGACAGGGCGTGTCTTTGTGCCGTGTCTGGGCACACGGCCTAGGACACGGGCGTGTCACAGGCCGTGTGAAGTCTCGGGATGATTTGGGATTTTTTCCCCCAGGTACACGGCCACAGACACGGGCGTGTCTGAAGGCGTGTTGGTGACACGGCCCATGACACGGGCGTGTCCCGTGGGCGTGTCACTGGTTTGGATAAGTCGGTTGACCACCGCTTGAGGCACACGGCCTGGCACACGGCCGTGTTCGAGGCCGTGTCGGGTCAAAATTTGTGTTTTTGGCAGAATCGTGGCCGTCCATTCCTTCAGTCTGGATCCAAGGGCTGAAAGCCTCTTCCTCTTTTCTTCAAGGCCGAAAACTGAGAAGTATTCCTCACTTTCATTTTGCCTTCATCTTTCTTCAAGAGAGAGAAAGAGAGAGAGAAAGGAGGAGGAAGAAGGAAAGGGGGCTGCTGTCGGTGGTGCTGTAGTTTACCGACGAGAGATCCGAAGCCAGCGTTGCGGAGGAAACTCTCTTGCGAGTCTTGCAAGCTAGCTTGGAGTCCATGGCACCGAAGCGGTCGTCAAGGGTAACGACTTTTCTTCCTAGCCATGTGAAGGCTTCCTTTTTGGCATATCTTGTGATTTCCCCCACCAAGAGGTGGCTGATTTTGGGAATCTTTGGGTGGATACTTGAAACCCCCTTTTTGTTAGCATATAGATCCGGAAATGGAGTACGGAATAGGCATGCTGTGTGAAGCCCATCTGGACAGGTTGGTCTGGATTGGTGATGTTGCATACGAACCGAAGAAGACTCCGTGATAAACGTGTAGTGTAGGAGTCTACGGGTTATGCCTGCGAAAAGGAGTAGCAGGAAGTACTGGGGTGGTAGCCCAGGAAAATAGCCATGTGATGTTTTTGGGTCCAACCTGTGGATGAGACACAGGAAGTACTGGTGGGACCAGGAAAGGCCCTTTTGTGATGCTTGATGTCATAGGGTGTCCACCTGTGAAGCGAGTAACAGGAAGTACTGACAAGATAGCTAGGAAAGACCCATGACATTTGTAATTGGCGGTGTCCACCTGTGAAGCGAGTCACAGGAAGTACTGGTGTGCCAAGGAAAGACCCGCTCTTGCTGTGAGGAAATGGGTATAGAGACATACCCAGGCTTGAATGCCAGAACAGGATTGGTGAGACCGACCCGCGCCTTTGATATAGCCATGAGTACGCTGTACGCGGAAAAGGCAAGGCGATTTGAGCAACGGGGGGGGGGGGGGGGGGGGGGGGGGGGGTGGAGGATCCGACCTGCGCTATGTCCGTCTGACGTGAGACCAAAAAGTGCGGTCTGTTGGAGCGCATAGCAAGAGTCTTCGGCCTGCGCTCCATGACACAACGGGGGGCTACGGGCCATCCCGGTGTCCGAGGACTAACTCCGGCTGCACGTCATGGAGTAAATGCTCAAGAGAGTTACCGTTGGGTGATAACCCTGATACGGTGGTGGGCAAGAGGTTGCCAGAACACCAAAAATGTGCCCTGAGTGCACGGACCGTTGGGCCGGGCGGCGAACGGTTGTGATGGCTTGTGTGCGTGAAAGCACCTTTTGATGATATAGCTTGCCATACTTGTGATATGATATGCCTGCAGGGAAAAATACCGCTGCCCGAGAGAAGGGGTAGGGTCGTTATAATTTGGTCAGCTGAACGCTGACCGTTGCTGTTGTTTGCCACCGTTGGGTGGATTGTCCTTGCACAGGTGCTGGAGAGCCGAGCGGGACGCATAGAGGTTGATGCTCTTGCTGGTGTTGCTGCTGCTGCTACTGTTAGCCCTCGAAGGCTAAGTGTATTCTTTTGTGTGTTTTCTTTTCTTGTGGCCGACCTGCGCGCCAATTTGTTTAGGCCACTGTGTGAAAGCCATGTAAGGCCATAAGGCCAACTCTTTTGACATGTTGTAAGACATTCCTATATATATATATAAAATGTGGAGTTTTATGTTTGGACATTCATGAGGAGTTCAAGTAGTTTAGGCTTCCGCTAGAATGCTTGTGATAGGTGCGATGCGCTACTCTGGTATCATCCTGTACCTTCACCGACTGTTTTGTGGTATATCCTGTGGGGCCCCGGCCGGACCTTCTAGAATATATCATATGAACGGATGGGGTTGTTACAGCTGATGCCTACTAAAATCTCGTGTATGGCCTCTAGCCATTCCTCCATCTTTAGTGCATCCTCTATCCCACGGTACATCGGTGGGGACAGGCTCTTGAAGGCACTTAGCCAGCTCGACCCCAGATTTTGCTGCGGAGCCGGGACTTGCTGGGATTTGAAGGCATCCAGAATCGCCGTCAAAGTCTGCCCCATCTCCGTCTGTAGGAATGGAGTGGCAACTGGAGGGGTAGGAGCCACATTTTGTGGCGCGGCGACCTGTGGAGGTTGCATAAAGGTAAGGTTAAAACAGAACTGGCCTAACTCAATGTACTTAGTGGACTGTTTACTTAGTGGACTGTTTTATGTGACTTTTACACATGGGCACACCACTGCTTCCGCTGCATAGTTTGTCCGCAAAGTAATCCTCGGGCGGGGGTTGTAACGCCCCCGGTTTTTCTGTGTTTTGTTTGACCTTTGGCTGGCGTTACGATGACGTGTTTCCGGCTCTTTGCCATTGTAGAGCGTGGTCTTAGCTCTTAGGGTTCCCTGTGTAGCCTGTTTGTAGCCTGTTAGCAAGATTCCCCAGCTAGCCGGGGTCCGTTTGATGACTCGGTTGGGCCTCTTAGGGAATGCTTGTGTTTTTGGCTTCGGGTGGTGATATCCCGGGTTTTGTTCGTCGAATGCTAATTTCGACTTCGCAGTTGTGTTCGTAGCGTGGGTTTTTAGCTGCGATGTGAATTTCGTCATTTTCCGAGATGTTTCGGGTCTCGTGTTGCTTTGGTATTGCGTGTAAGTAATTAATATGTATTGATTGTTTATTATTAAATTGCTGTATATATATATAGCCTTGGGTTAGAAATTAGGGCTCAGTTCTTTGTCTTTTCCTTTTTCTCTTTCTGGTAGAAGCTGCCGCCTGTGCGAGAGGAAGAGAACCGCCGTACTACCCTAGCCTTCGGACGCCGATTCCTGGAGATTTAGTGGTCGAAATTCGATTTCGAGAGTGGATCTAGACTGCTCTCGCCTGGATCTGCATTCTTTCTGCTACTCAGCTTGCTGCTCTGCGGCTAGATCCGAGAGTGGGGGAAGTCGCCAACCAAGCTTTTCTAGTATTGAGGCAAGTGATGTTCCCTCATCCTTGCCAAAATTGATCCTTGTCTTCTTTTTGATTAAATTTTATCTCTTTCTTGCTTAGATCTTAGGTGTATGTTAGGATTCGTTCCCGATCATACCCTGGTTAGTGTAGAAAAGTTCCCGTTAAATCTCAGATTTCCTGAGGGATTGTGTTTATTAGGGACAGATTTGGTTCGGTTCAGGTCGAGTAGTTGCTATTACCGATGGATGATGGAACTCTAGAGAGAGGCCTCGTTCTCGTTTTGGTTGTTTGCTGGGTTTGGCGCCGGTGGCCAGTCGGGGTGTCAACACCTTTGTGTCGACACCGGCCAGCAGTGGTGTCGACACTTGGTGTCGACACCAGCAGCTATGGTGTCGACACTTGGTGTCGACACCAGCAGCAGGGGTGTCGACACTTGGTGTCGACACTAGTAATAGAGGTGTCGACACTTGGTGTCGACACCAGCAGCTGTGGTGTCGACACTTGGTGTCGACACCAGCAGCAGAGGTGTCGACACTTGGTGTCGACACCAGCAGCAGAGGTGTCGACACTTGGTGTCGACACCAGCAGCTGTGGTGTCGACACTTGGTGTCGACACCAGCAGCAGAGGTGTCGACACTTGGTGTCGACACCAGCAGCTGTGGTGTCGACACTTGGTGTCGACACCAGCCGCGGTGGTGCCGACACCTTGTGTCGACACCGGCTTGTCGTGGTGTCGACACAACGTGTTGAAACTGGGTGCCGCGTTGGTTTTGGGGTCAGGTAAGGCTCGGGGTTGGTTCGGGTTAGGCGTGCAAGGTCGCGTCGGTTGGACCCGACATTTTTGCCTTGGGTTCGTGTGTTTCTTAGGATTGTTAGTGTGACCTTTTCCCTAGGGGGGGCATTGGGTGTTCGGCTAGCTTCTGCATGCTGACTCTTGGGTTGTGGCAGGTGGTGGAGTTTTGGTGGCCTCTAGAGGGGTGGTTTTATGTGGAGAGCTGTGGCCACCGCCTTTTGCCCCGGTTTGGGTTGGTGTGTGTGGGACCCTAAAGCTGCCACTGTTTGACCCCTTAGCCCTTTTTGGATCTAATTTTGGTTATGTATTCAGATCCATGTTTTGACCACTGCCACTTGCCCACGTGTTAGGACTGTTAGTCCCTTTCCTACTTATACTTTCTTTTCGTTTGGCATACATGTATATGTCTTGTTGCTGTTGCAGAATTTTTTGGTAGGGCATAATGGTTTTATTACTCGCACTTGGTGTGCTCTGCTGTGCTCTAGACAGTACTCTCTTCTTACTGTCACCCCTTTTCTTTTGCTTATAACAGTTTGTTGCCGGGTTGGTAAACCCTCTTCTTCTTATTGCTCATTAATCTATTGCTCTATTTACCTTTTGATTATTTCTTTGCTGAGGTGTTCTTTTCTTGAATGCCTCAGGTCCAGGTTGTAGCCAGTTCAACGGCTAGTTCTTTTGGAGGGGCTTGTTGGTGGCCTCTTGGGTAGCTGAGATAGCTTGATCCCCGTTTTTGTGAGATAGTTCTTTACTTTTTCTGTATAGACATACATACTCGCCAGTGGGTTCGTGTCAGGTTGTTGACTCCCACTGGTGGCTTCTTGCAATGCTGGGTATGACATAAACTGCTGTTTTGCCTATTTTATGGTTGGTTACTTGCTTCTGGGAAGGATTTATGCTAGGTTGCATGTTAGATAATTTAAAACGTAAAAGTATTGCTATATATACCTCATGCATAACATGTTTTCTAAAACAAAGACACTATTTTTCGTCAGCGTAAAACACTATCTTTCATACCTACTATATTCACCTTAGAGTCGTGCATACCATGAGTCGTCCCCCGGGGACACTCATGCTCGTTTAGGGTGTCAACTTAATTGAACCAAAGTATTTTCTGCTGCGTATAAATATAATTTTAACTGTGGACTAGCTGATCCACTGTGCCGAGGGATACGACCATTCAACTTAACTGATTTTCTTTCACATTTAATCAACGATTTCCTTAAAAATCTAAGGTCTGGAGTTTTGCCTGAACATGTGCAGTTATCCCCTGCACGACGTGGCATCACGACACGTGTTTTCTCTTGCTCTGATACGATTTTATCGTTGAGAAAATGCGGGTTGTGATAGTTGGTATCAGAGGGAGGTTGCTTGACAAATGGTTGGGCAACCTTTCCCTTGTCTGCATTAGTGGTTAGTGTCATACCATACACACACCGATATGTCATCAGCACGTCTTGGCCGAAGCATGAACACTACACTCATGAGCATAAAGAAGTATACGGGGCATATTATGTAGTATGGGATGCATAATATGTGTTTGTATATGGATCCACCATAAGAGGCAACATGTGAGGGTTATGTAGTATGCGATGCATAACCTCACCACAATGCGGCTAGCACGTTTTCTTTTTCGTTGCATGGGAATGTTATGAAGTATGGGATGCATAACATTTTCATGTGTATGCCGCCCATGGCATGCACTAAGGCCTTTTTAGAATGCATAGCACATCATGCATAGCATAACATTTCATAAGCACAACGTGCCAAGCTAAAGATTTGCAAGATGACATATGTACACACATGGTTTTGAGTCAAAAAGAATACAAATACATGCATTCATGGTTTAGGCACCTGAGTTAGTATGATGGTGGTGAACCATCTTAGGTTAATCATAACATCATCATGGTAAAAAACAACTCCCAGAGCAAGTTTTGCAGTTGAAGTTCATATTTAAGTGTGTTTGTCCGTACCGGGTAGTTTTGTTCTAGCTGATGGGCTAGGTTTTGTCTAAAGCTTGTGCGATTTTAGGATGGCAAGACGTCCTGCGACGAGATCGACCCCCCAATCTGAGGGTGAGACGTCAGGAGCGCAGAGCGACGCGTTGGTAGAAAGCCTGCGGCAGAGTAATGAGGCGTTATCGAGGCAGGTAGTGGCTATGCAGGATCAGATTCAGTCCCTTGTAGCAGTGGTGGCGGGACAGACTCCGAGAGTTCAGGACCCCGCTGAGGGGGTAGCTATTCCTACCCCTCCTGCTCCTCCCGTGCCTTTGGTTGTGGTGCCCCCGGAGATGACGTTCATATCCCAGTTTCAGCGACTGAGACCCCCTACCTATGATGGGAAGGCAGATTTCATGATTTTGGATGACTGGCTGATTACCATTGAGGAGATGTTCTCTTACTCAGGGATTACAGACGATCAGAGAGTGATGCTCGCTGCCTACCAAGTCAAGGGCTTAGCAAAGAATTGGTGGCTGAGGGAGAAAGAGAGCTTAGTGGCAGGTTGCACTTGGGAGTCATTTAAGGTGATGTTGTTAAGTAAGTTTCTACCTTCATTCGAGCGGGACCGGCTAATGAATGACTTTCTTCATTTAAAGCAGAGGAAACTCACGGTTAGTGAGTATGAGATTGAGTTTAGTAAGTTGAGTCGGTTTGCTCCGGGTCTGGTGAGTGTTGAGGCAGACCGAGTTAAGCGATTTCTGGGTGGACTAAGAAGCGGCATTCAGCAGTTAGCGAATGCCTATGGAGCAGTCAGTTATGCCAGCATGGTTGAAGCTGCCTTGAGAGTTGAGGCCATTGAGAATGCCAAGAATAGAGGCCAGCAGTTAAGGAAGGATAAGCGAAAGTCCGATGGAGGGAAGAGCCCTCAGGAACCTGATGCTATCTCAAGAAAGAAGATCAAAGAGATTTGTAGCTTTTGTGGCCGGCCAGGCCACCCCTTTGAGAAGTGTTTCAAAAGGTTGGGAGCGCAGAAGAATGAACATGTGCACGCGATTCAGGGTGTTTCCAGGGGAGACTTGGTGTGTGCCTTGTGTGGAAGGAAGGGGCATGAGGCTGCCCGTTGTTGGTTAAAAGATAAGGTCTGTTTTCAGTGCGGCCAGAAGGGTCATCTCAAGACAAGGTGCCCTCAGACCCAGCCTATTCTGCAGCCAGTTCCCCTCCAGGCTTTGCCACCGCCTCAGCAAATGGATAAAGGAAAGGGGAAGCTGAATGTGCTTTCGGCAGACGAAGCGAAGACCTCGACCCAGGTTATCTCAGGTTCGACTCCTCCCCAGTCGTCTCGTTGCGTTCCATTTTTGGTTGTAGTTTTCGTTTTAGCGCTTGTTGCCTTAGATGCGTGTGCAATTCGTAGGACGATTTAAGGTAAAGAACCACTGGGCGCGCGTTCTCTTCGATTCCGGGGCTACCCACTCGTTTGTGGCTAGAGCCTTCGTAGAGCGGTTCAGTTTGGGCCTAGATCGTGTTGGTGGTGCCTTCTGTGTTAAGTTCCCCTCCGGTGACTCTGTGGTTACGGACCTGGGTGTCCTCGATTGTCCGATTTTGTTGGGAGATTTTCTAGCCAAGGCAGATCTGAAGGTGATTGACCTGGAGGACTTCGATGTTATTTTGGGCATGGACTGGTTGTCATGGTACGATGCTGTGATCCAATTCAAGGGTAAGCGCTTGGACTTCGTCAAAGACAACGGTCAGCCAGGGAGCATTTATGGGTATTCCTTCCAGGAGTCTCCAGTCATTTCTGCGGTGCGTGCTCGGAAGTTGCTTGATTCTGGCTATTTTGCCTGTGTGGTCTCTCTGGTAGGGTTGATTGTTAGTGTGCCCCGCTTGGAAGAGATTCCTGTGGTGTGTGATTTCTCTGATGTGTTTCCTGACGATCTTCCCGGTCTTCCACCCGATCGAGATGTCGAATTTGCCATAGATTTGGAGCCAGGCACGCGTCCTATTGTAAAGGCGCCGTACCAGATGGCCCCGCGAGAGCTGGAAGAGTTGCGAATTCAGCTGGATGAGTTGTTGGCAAAAGGCTTTATAAGGCCGAGTGCTTCGCCTTGGGGTGCGCCAGTGCTGTTCGTTAAAAAGAAGGATGGGTCGATGAGGTTATGCATCGACTATAGAGAGCTGAACAAGGTTACTATTAAGAACAGGTACCCTTTGCCGCGAATCGACGATTTGTTTGACCAACTGCGTGGTAGTGCCGTGTTTTCCAAGATAGATCTTCGTTCGGGCTATCACCAGTTGAGGATTCGGGAGTCAGATGTTCCGCGGACGGCGTTCCTCTCTCGTCATGGGCATTTTGAGTTTTTGGTTATGTCATTTGGTTTGACTAATGCGCTCTCAGCTTTTATGGATTTGATGAACAGAGTTTTCAAGGATTTCCTAGATAAGTTTGTGATTGTCTTTATCGACGATGTTTTGGTGTATTCTAAAGATGCAGAGGAGCATGATCGACATTTGCGACTGGTCTTGGTGACTCTGAGAGACCATAAGCTATACGCCAAGCTGAGCAAATGTGAATTTTGGTTGCCTCAAGTTTCTTTTCTAGGCCACGTAATTAATAAGGAGGGAATATCGGTGGACCCAAAAAAGATCGCTGCTGTTATGGAATGGGCGAGACCTGTTACTCCCAAAGAGATCAGAAGCTTCTTGGGTTTGGCTGGTTATTATAGAAGATTTGTAGAAGGCTTCTCTACCTTGTCCGCGCCGTTGACCAAGTTGACGCAGAAGAATGTAGCCTTTATATGGGATGGTAAGTGTGAGAAGGCTTTTGAGTAACTAAAAAGAAGGCTATGTTCGGCTCCAATTTTGTCTTTGCCTACGAAGGGTAGTGAGTATGATATATATGTGGATGCGTCGCATGTCGGACTGGGCTGCGTTTTGATGCAGGGCGGGAAGGTGATTGCGTACGGGTCGAGGCAACTAAAGACTCACGAGAGGAATTACCCTACGCATGACCTGGAGTTTGCAGCTGTGATCTATGCGCTGAAATTGTGGAGGCATTTGCTATATGGCGCGCAGTGCAAGATTTTCACGGATCATAAGAGTTTGAAGTATGTCTTCACTCAGAAAGAATTGAATCTGCGCCAGCGGCGGTGGTTGGAGTACGTGGCCGACTATGATGTTGAAATTCAGTATCATCCGGGCAAGGCAAATGTGGTGGCCGATGCCCTAAGTCGGAAGTCAGGTAAGATTTTTAATCTTTCCGCCGAGCGTCTAGTGGAAGAGTTTCTTTTGATGGACATTTCTGTGGGAAGCTGTGGTTCGCAGAGTAGCTTGGCAGTGGCAGAACCTTCGTGGATTGCGCTTACGAGACTGCATCAGAAGGACGATCCCGATCTTCTGCATTTGTATCTTCGAGCTGAAAAAGGTGAATTACCAGATTTCTCTATAGATGATGCGGGTACCTTGAAGTATCGTGGCAGGTTTTGCATCCCCGCGGTTGGAGATATCCGGGATTTGGTGTGCAGAGGAGCCCACGGATCTAGTGTCTCCTACCATCCAGGGTCGACCAAGATGTATCATGATTTAAAACAGATTGCCTGGTGGTACGGGATGAAGAAGGACATAGCCAGATTTGTTTCAGAGTGTTTCACTTGCAGGCGTGTGAAAGCCGACCATGGGAGGCCTGGTGGCAAGCTGACTCCCTTGGAGATTCCGATGTGGAAGTGGGAGAGTATATCGATGGATTTCATCACCGGCTTACCGAGATCTCCTAAGGGTCATGATTCAGTCTGGGTAATCGTAGACAGATTAACGAAGAGCGCTCATTTCGTACCATTTAAGATCGATTATCCGATGAGAAAGATAGCCGAGCTGTATCTGGAAGAGGTTGTCAGATTGCATGGTGTACCCGTAAGTATCATATCAGATCGAGACTCCAGGTTCACGTCTCGTTTTTGGAAGAGCCTTCAAGAAGGGTTGGGTACAGATTTGAGATATTCTACGGCTTATCATCCGCAGACCAATGGTCAGACGGAGCGAGTAAATCAGATTGTGGAAGATATGATCCGATGCTATATTCTGGACCACGGAGGAGCGTGGGACGAGCGCTTGCGGCTTATGGAATTTGCATATAACAACAGTTATCAAGAAAGCCTGCAAATGGCTCCTTTTGAAGCTTTGTATGGGAGGCGCTGCAGGACTCCCTTGTTTTGGGCTGAGCTTGGCGAGGGACCTTTCTTGGGTCCAGAAGCGCTCGAGGAGATGGAAACCGCTATGAAGCTTATTCGGGAAAAGCTTCGGATAGCCCAGGAGAGATATGAGAAGAACGCCAATCGGCGTAGATCGGACTTGGAATTTGCGGTGGGGGACTCAGTGTTCTTAAAGGTCTCCCCGTTGATTGGAGTCAAGCGGTTTGGCAAGAATAGGAAGTTGGACCCGAGGTACGTGGGGTCGTTTCCGATCGTTGAGCGGATTGGGGTATCAGCCTACAGGCTGGCTTTGCCCGCAAATTTCCCTAGCGTGCATGATGTCTTTCACGTCAGTCAGCTGCGGAAATGTGTGGTAAATGGCAGGCAGGTTTTGGATTCTGTGCCTCAGTTGGAGCCGAATCTTTCTTACGTGGAGGTGCCTGTTCGCATTTTGTTTTCTCAAGTTCGGGCGTTGCGGAAGAAGACTATTCCTATGGTTAAAGTTTTATGGAGGAATCAGGATGTGGAAAGCGCGACTTGGGAGTTGGAGTCGGCTATGAGGGAGGCTCACCCTCATCTGTTTCCCTGATCTTGTGCCTGGTATGCTCTGTTTTATTATATAACCCTTTCCTGGCTCTTTCTCTCTCCTTCTTTATAGGAGTGTTGTGAGTAAAGCTTCGAGGCGAAACTTTCTTTTAGGGGGAGTGGCTGTAACGCCCCCGGTTTTTCTGTGTTTTGTTTGACCTTTGGCTGGCGTTACGATGACGTGTTTCCGGCTCTTTGCCATTGTAGAGCGTGGTCTTAGCTCTTAGGGTTCCCTGTGTAGCCTGTTTGTAGCCTGTTAGCAAGATTCCCCAGCTAGCCGGGGTCCGTTTGATGACTCGGTTGGGCCTCTTAGGGAATGCTTGTGTTTTTGGCTTCGG
This sequence comes from Platanthera guangdongensis, assembly GCA_039583875.1. Classification (NCBI taxonomy): domain Eukaryota; kingdom Viridiplantae; phylum Streptophyta; class Magnoliopsida; order Asparagales; family Orchidaceae; genus Platanthera; species Platanthera guangdongensis. The sequence goes on from CM077164.1 coordinate 119,345,940, forward strand.
GTGGTGATATCCCGGGTTTTGTTCGTCGAATGCTAATTTCGACTTCGCAGTTGTGTTCGTAGCGTGGGTTTTTAGCCTTGATGTGAATTTCGTCATTTTCCGAGATGTTTCGGGTCTCATGTTGCTTTGGTATTGCGTGTAAGTAATTAATATGTATTGATTGTTTATTATTAAATTGCTGTATATATATAGCCTTGGGTTAGAAATTAGGGCTCAGTTCTTTGTCTTTTCCTTTTTCTCTTTCTGGTAGAAGCCGCCGCCTGTGCGAGAGGAAGAGAACCGCCAGAGTACCCTAGCCTTCGGACGCCGATTCCTGGAGATTTAGTGGTCGAAATTCGATTTCGAGAGTGGATCTGGACTGCTCTCGCCTGGATCTGCATTCTTTCTGCTCCTCAGCTTGCTGCTCTGCGGCTAGATCCGAGAGTGGGGGAAGTCGCCGACCAAGCTTTTCTGGTATTGAGGCAAGCGATGTTCCCTCATCCTTGCCAAAATTGATCCTTGTCTTCTTTTTGATTAAATTTTATCTCTTTCTTGCTTAGATCTTAGGTGTACGTTAGGGTTCGTTCCCGATCATACCGTGGTTAGTGTAGAAAAGTTCCCGTTAAATCTCAGATTTCCTGAGGGATTGTGTTTATTAGGGACAGATTTGGTTCGGTTCAGGTCGAGTAGTTGTTATTGCCGATGGATGATGGAACTCTAGAGAGAGGCCTCGTTCTCGTTTTGGTTGTTTGCTGGGTTTGGCGCCGGTGGCCAGTCGGGGTGTCGACACCTTTGTGTCGACACCGGCCAGCAGTGGTGTCGACACTTGGTGTCGACACCAGCAGCTGTGGTGTCAACACTTGGTGTCGACACCAGCAGCAGGGGTGTCGACACTTGGTGTCGACACCAGCAGCTGTGGTGTCGACACTTGGTGTCGACACCAGCAGCAGAGGTGTCCACACTTGGTGTCGACTCCAGCAGCTGTGGTGTCGACACTTGGTGTCGACACCAGCAGCGGAGGTGTCGACACTTGGTGTCGACACCAGCAGCAGAGGTGTCGACACTTGGTGTCGACACCAGCAGCTGTGGTGTCGACACTTGGTGTCGACACCAGCAGCAGAGGTGTCGACACCAGCAGCTGTGGTGTCGACACTTGGTGTCGACACCAGCCGCGGTGGTGCCGACACCTTGTGTCGACACCGGCTTGTCGTGGTGTCGACACAACGTGTTGACACCGGGTGCCGCGTTGGTTTTGGGGTCAGGTAAGGCTCGGGGTTGGTTCGGGTTAGGCGTGCAAGGTCACGTCGGTTGGACCCGATGTTTTTGCCTTGGGTTCATGTGTTTCTTAGGATTGTTAGTGTGACCTTTTCCCTAGGGGGGACATTGGGGGTTCGGCTAGCTTCTGCATGCCGACTCTTGGGTTGTGGCAGGTGGTGGAGTTTTGGTGGCCTCTGGAGGGGTGGTTTTATGTGGAGATCTGTGGCCACCGCCTTTTGCCCCGGTTTGGGTTGGTGTGTGTGGGACCCTAAAGCTGCCACTGTTTGACCCCTTAGCCCTTTTTGGATCTGATTTTGGTTATGTATTCAGATCCATGTTTTGACCACTGCCACTTGCCCACGTGTTAGGACTGTTAGTCCCTTTCCTACTTATGCTTTCTTTTCTTTTGGCATACATGTATATGTCTTGTTGCTGTTGCAGACTTTTTTGGTAGGGCATAATGGTTTTATTGCTCGCACTTGGTGTGCTCTGTTGTGCTCTAGACAATACTCTCTTCTTACTGTCACCCCTTTTCTTTTGCTTATAACAGTTTGTTGCCGGGTTGGTAAACCCTCTTCTTCTTATTGCTCATTAATCTATTGCTCTATTTACCTTTTGATTATTTTCTTGCTGAGGTGTTCTTTTCTTGAATGCCTTAGGTCCAGGTTATAGCCAGTTCAGCGGCTAGTTCTTTTGGAGGGGCTTGTTGGTGGCCTCTTGGGTAGCTGAGATAGCTGATCCCCATTTTTATGAGGTAGTTCTTTACTTTTTCTGTATAGACATACATACTCGCCAGTGGGTTCGTGTCAGGTTGTTGACGCCCACTGGTGGCTTCTTGCGATGCTGGGTATGACTTAAACTGCTGTTTTGCCTATTTTATGGTTGGTTACTTGCTTATGGGAAGGATTTATGCTAGGTTGCATGTTAGATTATTTAAAACCTAAAAGTATTGCTATATGTACCTCATGCATAACATGTTTTCTAAAACAAAGACACTATTTTTCCTCAGCGTAAAACACTATCTTTCATAACTACTATATTCACCTTAGAGTCGTGCATACCATGAGTCGTCCCCCGGGGACACTCATGCTCGTTTAGGGTGTCAACTTAAATGAACCAAAGTATTTTCTGCTGCGTATAAATGTAATTTTAACTGTGGACTAGCTGGTCCACCGTGCCGAGGGATACGACCATTCAACTTAACTGATTTTCTTTCAGATTTAATTAACGATTTTCCTTTAAAATCTAAGGTCTGGAGTTTTGCCTGAACGTGTGCAGTTATCCCCTGCACGACGTGGAATCACGACACGCGTTTTCTCTTGCTCTGATACGATTTTATCGTTGAGAAAATGCGGGTTGTGACAGGGGTGGTCCAGTGTTGTGGACTTTTTTCTCATATGATCGTTTGTTGAAGTGATACCAGTTTGTAAGACCCCCTCCCCTTACCAAGGAGGGCTGCCGGGTCTTATGCCCAGAACTGCCATCTTACGGTGGCACTAACGCACGAGTTAGTCGACACCTCAACACGCCGATCCTGCCGGCTATTACGATCATATACATAACCTGTAGGCCAATTTGAGAAATAGAAGTATAGCAGTGTGTAACGACCCGACCCTTTAGACCAAGGCCGCCCGGCCCACCAGTAGCCCATGGACCTTTAGACCACGGACCACGGTGGTACAGCCAGAATATACCAAGGCCTGCAGGCCGTACACCCCAACACCTCTCTGGCCTGTTTCTCAGCAAACAACGCGTTGTTGGCGCAGGGATTCGAACCCGCAACCCTTGATAAGAAACCTTCAACAGTTCTCATCACCAACTGAGCTGCACTGTCACAACCCGCATTTTCTCCGAAATTAAGAAGTATCAGAGTAGGAGAAAACACGCGTCGTGATGCCACGTCGGACAGGGGATAACTGCCGACGCTCAGGCAACCACCAACTATTAAGACTATAAAAAATATAAGCTTTAATGATGTGAAAGTCAATTGTATTTTAGAGGCCGTATCCCTCGGCTTCGTGGATCAACTAGTCCACCCTTCAAAATTATACTTATACGTAGCGGAAAATACTTTATTCACTTTTTAACATCCTAAGAGAATGCATAAGCGTCCCCAGGGGACACCTTAGACTATGCCAAACTCTAGATTTAACTTACATTATATATATAGAAAATGACCTTTTACGTCGTTTGAAAGTAATGTTTAAGCTTTTTAGAAAAGAAAACATGATGTCTATGTTTTAGATATAATAATTGTTTTTTTATAGGTTTTAAAGTAACTAGAAACCTAACATAAATCATCCCAGGAGCAAGTTTAATGAATCTCAAAAACAGAAAAATTAACAGTGTAAGCAAGCGCAAAGTATCTAAAAGAGAAACCAGCAGTGGGCGTCACCAACTGACACAAATCCACTGGTGAGTAGGTATGTCTATACTACAAGTCTAAAGAAAAGCTACCTCCTAAACAAGAGAAACTGAGAACCACAGTAGCAGCTGAAATGCTAGAAAATCTCCAGGAGCAAACTAGCCGCACAGTCGGCTAAATACCTGTACCTGAGGTATTCAGAAAAAAACGAACACCTCAACAAAACAACTATCAAAAGGAAAACAAAGGTATAATAGATTTATACATGATTTAAAATCAGGTCAGAAGTAAGTGAAGGTGAAGTAAAACAGGTACAAGTAAAAGAAGGTAAGTAAAGCAGGTAAAACTGATTCCCACAAAGGTAAGTGGAAAGGGAGTACATCAAGAGCACGAATGAAGCCGAACTTCAACTATCTCTGCAAAAAGGATTAGCAAAAATAAATAAATCCTAGCATAAAGCTAGAGCAGAAAGAGTCACTAGTACTGGAGATCGACAAAATCAGTAACAAGGGCCTAGGCTGGTGGCAACGGTCCAACCAAGTCTAACAGGCCTAAATATCTCAAGGTGTTGTGGTGGTGGCATCAGTCCAACTCAACCAAACAACCCATATTGTCTTAATAAGACAAGAAGTAAAACAAGGGTGGCGACATCGGTCCGACCCACCTCAAAATCACATCCTACTCCAGCACTAAGTGACTCGGGAAAACCCTTACTAGTGGTTCCATGAACCACCAAGAAGTCACACTAAACCCTAAACACTCTAGAGCAACCCACCTAAGAGCCTTATATACATACCAACGGACTAAACATCGAGTTTGTCCAAGCAAGTAGTTTGACACAAATAAAGTGAAAGCAGAACGATACTGTAATTACGCAAGTAGTACGACACGTAACTAAACATGTACCATTAGTTGGTCACCATAACAAAAAGAAATAGGTTAGACACCGAAACAGGCATAATTAATTTGATACAAAGACATACATAATTAATTTGATACATATCCACGCATGATTAATTTGATACCAACATAATGATTAATTTATCGCTAACATAAACAATTAACTTCATAATAAAACGAGCTGGTCTTGGTTCACACCCAAGGAAAGGAACCACAAGATATAAGTTAAATGGAAATGGACAAGATTCTAGCAAGTGAGCACGACCTAAATTATTGAATAAATGAGCAAGTTCTAGCAACCATAACCTCCAACTTTTGGACACGTTCTAACGGTGATTATTGAACAAGTTCTAACAACACAAAAGAAAGAACAATAATCTAATGATTCAATTCGGCCGCAAATTAACAAGCATGAGATTTTGAACAAAACCAAGATATAACCCTTAACGGCATCCGGGCATGACTCAAAGTCCCAAAATACAACATTTAAACTAATATCTCATTTGGTACAAAATTCGGCCTAACACTCCTAACCATGAAACCGCAACCTAAAGCAATGAGGATTAGCACCCAAAATTTCGGGTGACTAAGGTAAACTAGGAGAGTAGATCTGAAATCAAGCAAACAAACAAAAAGGGCACTATATTGGAATTTCTTTGACAAGGGCGAAGGATGCACTTGCCTAGGTTTTTTTTTGAAGTCGGCCGACCACGCTCTTCCCAACAGGCCCGGCCACAAGCAACCACTTAAGAAAAACCTGGACAAAATTTAGGGAAGGAAATACTCCATTACTGTTCGGAAAAAAAACTGGACATCTACGATCCAACCGGGAAGAACATGGAGGAAATCTCAAGATAGATACCTTAGAATGGAGATCTTGGCTAGAGGAGCACGGATCCGGCCTCAAACAGGGCTTTCGACCACTACTGGGCGGGGGAAAAGGTCACTCGGAGAGCCTCCCGTTCCGCCCTTTTTCTGTCTTCCGCTCGAGCTGCAGCAGTCGGCCGCCGGGTTTGGGGAAAAGAACACCTAAACCTAATGAAAACCCTTATATATTTATATATATGTATATATATATATATTTATATCCTAATTAACAATACCCTAACCTAATTTTAATTGGCTTAAGCATAAAGGCAGCCCCTAATTGATCCTATTAACTAAACACTAACTAATCCACTATATATACATCATCTCATATAAATTAACACCTATATGTACATTAATACATTTACTTACACACACACACACACACACACACACACACATATATATATATATATATATATATATATATATATATATATATATATATATATACATACCAACACACATCTATATATATATACATACTAACACATAAACATAGACACGCACACGTAAATTATTAAAACCTTGTACGTCTAAATCACGCGCTATGCCCTAAATGTGTAAACATGTAAATACGCTCACATAAATGACGACTCGCTAACTAGCAACCGTCGAAATGATGCGAAAATTAACGCTCTCGGATTCCGAACAAATCCGCACCGTAGCTAAACACTTGGGCTACGAAAACATCGGCGAAGTCGGACACAACCTCCAACGACCACACACTCGGGATAATCTCACCTGAAGCCAAAGCACAAGGATTCCATAAGAGGCTCAGCCGGGCCTCCAAAATAGACGCCGGCTAGCTGGGGAATCCTTACAACAGGATATAACCTCTAAGAATACCTAATGAGGTACTCTAACAACGACACGAGCCGGAAATGCGCCAACGTCACGCCAAATGAGGATTTAAACAATTGCCGAAAAATCGGGGGCGTCACAGTCACTCCCCCTAAAAGAAAGTTTCGTCCCGAAACTTTACGTACACTACTTATACTATAGAAGGAAAGTAACAAACAAAAGTTACTAGAAAGAAAACATACCCAACAAATCAGGAGAACAGGCGAGGGTGAGCCTCCCTCATAGCTGACTCTAGCTCCCAAGTCGCGCTTTCCAAACCTTGATTCTTCCAAAGAACCTTCACCATCGGGATAGACTTTTTCCGCAGCACCCGATCCTGAGTATCCAAGATGCGGAAAGGCACCTCAACATATGAGAGGTTAGGCTCCAACTGGGGCACAGTATCCAAGACTTGCCCACTGCACCGCACACACTTCCGCAGCTGGCTTACATGAAAAACATTATGTACGCCAGGGAAGTTGGCTGGTAGATCCAACATATATTGTGCCACACCAATACGCTCCAAAATTCTGAATGGGCCCACATACCTCGGATCCAGCTTATGGTTCTTGCCGAACCTCTTCACTCCAACCATCGGAGACACCTTCAAGAAGACCAAATCCTCCACCGAAAATTCCAAATCGGACCTACGCCGGTTGGCGTTCTTCCCATATCTATCCTGAGCTAACCGAAGCTTTTCCCGAATGAGCTTCACAACAACCTCCATTTCCTCGAGAGCATCAGGACCCAACAAAGGCCTCTCACCAGCCTCAGTCCAAAACAACGGAGTTCTGCAGCGCCGCCCATACAATACCTCGAAGGGAGCCATTTGAAAGCTCTCTTGGTAACTGTTATTGTAGGCAAACTCCATGAGCCTTAAACGCTCATCCCACGCTCCACCGTGGTCTAGAATGTAGCACCTGATCATATCCTCCACAATCCGGTTCACACGCTCTGTCTGCCCATTTGTCTGTAGGTGGTAAGCGGCAGAGTACCTCAAATCTGTACCCAGACCCTCTTGCAGACTCTTCCAGAAGCGGGATGTAAAACGAGAGTCTCGATCAGAAATGATGCTAACAGGCACACCGTGCAATCTGATGACCTCATTCAAATATAACTCTGCTATCTTCTTCATCGGGTAGTCGATCTTATAAGGTACGAAGTGCGCACACTTCTTCAATCGGTCCACGATCACCCAAACTGAATCAAATCCCCTTGGAGATCTTGGTAAGCCCGTAATGAAGTCCATAGAGATACTTTCCCACTTCCAAGTCGGGATCTCCAAAGGAGTCAATTTGCCACCAGGCCTCCCATGGTCGGCCTTCACCTTCTTGCAAGTATAACATTCAGAAACATACCGAGCTATATCCCCCTTCATACCATACCACCAGGCGATCTGCTTCAAATCATGATACATCTTGGTGGATCCTGGGTGGTAGGCAACACTGGATCCATGAGCCTCTTTGCATACCATTCTCCTGATGTCTCCAACCGCGGGGATGCAAAACCTGTCGCGGTACTTCAAAGTACCCGAATCATTGATAGAGAAATCCGGCAACTCCCCTCTCTCAGCCCTGAGGTACAGGTGTAACAAATCCGGATCATCCTTCTGGTGCAACCTGGTGAGTGAAATCCAAGATGGCTCTGCCACTGCCAAACTGCTTTGCAAATCACAACATCCCACGGAGATGTCCATCAACAAGAACTCTTCCACTAAACGGTCTGCCGTGAGGTAGAAGATCTTCCCTGTCTTGCGGCTCAGGGCGTCGGCCACCACATTGGCCTTGCCTGGATGGTAATGGATTTCCACGTCATAATCGGCCATAGACTCTAGCCACCGCCGCTGGCGCAGATTCAGCTCCTTCTGAGTAAACACGTACTTCAGGCTCTTACGATCTGTGAAAATCTTGCACTGGGCCCCATAGAGTAGATGCCTCCATAGCTTCAATGCAAAAATCACCGCCGCAAACTCGAGGTCATGCGTAGGGTAATTCCGCTCATGAGTCTTCAACTGTCGCGACCCATACGCGATCACCTTCCCCTCTTGCATCAACACGCCTCCGAGCCCAACATGCGAGGCATCCACATATACATCATAGTCCTGGCCCTCTATAGGCAACGACAACATAGGGGTAGAACACAACCTGCTTTTCAGCTCCAGAAAAGCCTCCTCGCATTTCTCGCTCCAAATAAACATCGCATGCTTCTGCGTCAGCTTAGTCAAGGGCGCTGCCAAGGTAGAAAAGCCCTCAACAAACCTTCTATAATAGCCGGCCAACCCCAAGAAGCTCCTAATCTCCTTGGGTGTGCTTGGCCTATGCCAATCCATCACGGTAGAAATCTTCTCTGGGTCCACTGAAATGTCATCCTTATTCACACATGACCAAGGAAGGAAACCTGAGGCAACCAGAATTCACATTTACTCAGCTTGGCATACAACTGATGATCTCTCAAGGCAGATAACACCAACCGCAAGTGCTGATCATGCTCCGCAGCATTCCGAGAATAAATCAGAACGTCGTCTATGAATACGACCACAAACTTGTCCAGAAAATCTTTGAACACCCGGTTCATCATGTCCATGAATGCTGATGACGCGTTGGTCAACCTAAAATACATAACTAGGAATTCGAAATGTCCATGCCTCGATCGGAAAGTCGTCCGTGGAATGTCCGACTCCCGGATCCTGAGCTGATGATATCCTGATCGAAGGTCAATCTTGGAGAACACAGAGCAACCACGCAACTGATCGAATAAGTCGTCGATTCTGGGCAGGGGATACCTGTTCTTGATGGTGACTTTGTTCAGCTCTCTGTAGTCGATACAAAGGCGCATCGACACATCTTTCTTCTTCACAAAGAGAACAGGCGCACCCCAGGGCGACGAGCTCTGCCTTATGAAACCCTTCTCCAATAACTCATCCAGCTGGGTACGCAGCTCCTCCAGCTCTCGCGGGACCATCCGGTACGACGCCTTAGCAATAGGACGCGTACCCGGCTCCAAATCAATCACGAACTCGACATCTCTGACAGTGGGAAGACCGGGAAGGTCGCTAGGAAACACATCAGAAAACTCACAGACAACAGGAATCTCATCCAACCGCAGCAAACTGCTAACAATCCCCAGCACTGAGACTAAGCAAGCAAAACAATCAGAACTGAATAACCTCTGACCACATACCGCAGAAATCGCCGGAGAGGCCTGGCGCGGATCGCCATAAATACTCCCAGGCTGACCGTTGTCCTTCTTGAAATCCAAGCGCTTACCCCTACACTGGATCACTACATCGTACCTGGACAACCAATCCATACCCAGGATGACGTCGAAATCTTCCAAGTCTATAAACTTCAGATCTGCCTTGGTCGGGAAATCCCCCAACATAATAGGACAATCCAGAATGCCCTGATCTGATATCACGGAATCACCCGAGGGGAATTTGATGCAAAAGGCATCACCGACATGATCAAGAACCAGCTGGCACCGCTCTACAAAGGCCCTAGCTACAAATGGGTGGGTAGAACCTGAGTCAAAGAGAATGCGCGCCCAGTGGTTCTTTACCTTAAAACTCCCTATATAAATATAAGCAGGAAAATTGCACAATCACTTAAGAAAATAAAAGCCAAACTAATCTGCAATGAAAGCAAAAGGCTAGCGAGAAGGTTTACCTGAAATGACTTGCGTCGAAGTTTGAGCCTCCACTGATGATATCACATTCAGCTTCCCTTTTCCTTTATCCATAGACTGAGGCGGTGGAAATGCCTGAAGAGGAACTGGTCGGAGCACAGACTGGAGCTGCGGGCATCGGGCCTTGGCATGACCTTTCTGTCCGCACTGATAGCAGACCTTGTCCTTCAACCAGCAACGGGCAACATCATGCCCCTCTTTCTTGCACAGAGTACACACCACATTCTGCCTGGGAGCACCCTGAATAGCATGCACATGCTCCTTCTGCGCCGCCGCCCTCTTGAAACATCTCTCAGCAGGATGGCCCGACCGGCCACAAAAACTACAGACCTCTTTGCTCCTCTTCCTCGAAGGAGCACCAGGCACTTGGGGGCTCTTTGCTTCAACAGCTTTCCTCTTATCATTCCTCGCCTGTTGTCCTCTTTGCTTCGCGCTTTTGATGGCCTCTACTTTCAAAGCGGCCTCCACTTCCCCAGCATAACTCACCGCTCCATGAGCCACCGCTAGCTGCTGCACATCGCTCCACAGGCCACCGAGGAAACGCTTCGCTCTATCCTCCTCTGAGCTCACCAAACTAGGGCCAAAGCAACTGAGTTTGCTAAACTCAATCTCATACTCGTTGACTGAGAGCATCCTCTGCTTCAGATGCAAGAAGTCATTCATCAGCCTATCTCGCTCCACTGACGGTAGAAATTTCCGCATCAAGATCTCCTTGAAGGAAGCCCAAGTGCTTCCTCCTACAATTCCCTCCTTCTCCGTCATCCACCAGCTCGTCACTAACCCCTTCAGCTGATAGGCGGCCAACATCACCTTCTGATCCTCAGACACTCCAGAATAATGAAACATTTCCTCTATGGAAATCAACCAGTCATCCAATATCATGAAGTCTTCCTTACCATCGTAGGTAGGGGGTCGCAGTCGCTGGAACTGAGTGATGAAAGCCATCTCCGGGGGCACCACCAATGGAGGTACCAAAGGGGCTGGGGGTGCAGGAGGTGCAGGAGGTGCGAGAACAGCTATACCCGCAGCAGGATCCTGTGCTCTCGGGGCTAGTCCTGCCACCACAGATATTCGGGACTGGATCTGAGACTGAACGCCCACCATCTGCCTCGATAGAGCCTCATTGCTCTGCCTCAGACTCTCCATAATTGCTCCGCTTTGAGCACCAGAAGACTCACCCTTAGATTGGGGAGTCGACCTCGTCGCCCTACCCTTAGGCGCCATACTAAAAAGAACAAACAAGCAATCATCAGAACCTAGTTCAACTACTAGGACAAAACAAACAGGTACAGACAAACCTACATAAGTACTTGCTTTCACTGCCAACTTGCTCTGGGGTTATATATATATATATATTTATACAGAGGAAATAATGTCATGCTTAACCTAAGGCTGCCAGGAAAGAGGAGGAGGTCACTAGCAGATCCCATGCCAAGGAAAAGTCTTTAACCTTCAGAGCAGACAACATCAGGAAGAGTAAGGAGAGGATTCTCTCTCCTCCAAGAAGACCAGCTGATTCAGATAGCTCAGAGTCAGATGCATCAGACTGCAGTATGTCTGATGAGGACTTTGTTGCCTTCTCCAGGCACTTTCAGAAGCTGATAAAGAAGAAACAGTGGAAGTGCAGACTTTCCACCTCTTCTCATCACAGGAAGAATCACTTCAAGGATGACAGATATGATTCTAAATCTAATAAATATAATTCCTCTAAAGTTGTCTGTTATTGTTGCAGCAAACCAGGGATTGTGATAGCTGACTGCCCAGTGAAAAGGAAGGAGGCTGCTGAGAAGAAACAACACAAGCACAAGGGGAAGAAGGAGAAGTCCTTCATTGCTAAGAAAGAGAAGAGCTGGACAAACTCCTCTTCATCTGAGTCTGAAGAAGAAGAAGCTTATATTGGGTTGTGAAAGATAATAGTTGTCAACCTAAATCACCTAAAGGGGGGGGGGGGGGGTGAATAGGTGATTTGTGCGTCTTTTGCGGAATTAAAAAAAAATCTCAGAACAAAGCACATATCCACCATCACACTAACTCTTGTGTCTATATCGGGAATGCATGAATTTATATTCTTTTTGACTCAGAACCATGTGTGTACATATGTCATCCTGCAAGTCTTTAGCTTGGCACGTTGTGCTTATGTAATGATATGCTATGCATGATTGTGCTATGCATTCTAAAAAGGCCCTAATGCATGTTATGAGCGGCGTACACATGAAAATATTATGCATCCCATACTACATAACATTTCCATACAACGAAAAATAAAACGTGCTAGACGCATTCATGTGGTGAGGTTATGCATCCTATACTACATAACCCTCACATGTTTCCTCCTATGGTAGATCCATATACAAACACATATTATGCATCCCATACTATATAATATGCCCTGTATACTTCATGTTATGCTATGAGTGTAGTGTTCGTGCTTCAGCCAAGACGTGCTGATGACATATCGGTGTGTGTATGATATGATGCTAAACTTCTAATACCTACAAGGAAAGGTTCCCCTACAAATTATCAAGCAACCTCCATCTGATACCAACTGTCACAACCCGCATTTTCTCCGAAATTAAGAAGTATCAGAGTAGGAGAAAACACGCGTCGTGATGCCACGTCGGACAGGGGATAACTGCCGACGCTCAGGCAACCACCAACTACTAAGACTATATAAAAAAACATAAGCTTTAATGATGTGAAAGTCAATTGTATTTTAGAGGCCGTATCCCTCGGCTTCGTGGATCAACTAGTCCACCCTTCAAAATTATACTTATACGTAGCAGAAAATACTTTATTCACTTTTTAACATCCTAAGAGAATGCATAAGCGTCCCCAGGGGACACCTTAGACTATGCCAAACTCTAGATTTAACTTACATTATATATATAGAAAATGACCTTTTACGTCGTTTGAAAGTAGTGTTTAAGCTTTTTAGAAAAGAAAACATGATGTCTATGTTTTAGATATAATAATTGTTTTTTATAGGTTTTAAAGTAACTAGAAACCTAACATAAATCATCCCAATAGCAAGTTTAATGAATCTCAAAAACAAAAAAATTAACAGTGTAAGCAAGCGCAAAGTATCTAAAAGAGAAACCACCAGTGGGCGTCACCAACTGACACGAACCCACTGGTGAGTAGGTATGTCTATACTACAAGTCTAAAGAAAAGCTACCTCCCAAACAAGAGGAACTGAGAACCACAGTAGCAGCTGAAATGCTAGAAAATCTCTAGGAGCAAACTAGCTGCACAGTCGGCTAAATACCTGTACCTGAGGTATTTAGAAAAAAACGAACACCTCAGCAAAACAACTATCAAAAGGAAAACAAAGGTACAATAGATTTATACTGGATTTAAAATCAGGTCAGAAGTAAGTGAAGGTGAAGTAAAACAGGTACAGGTAAAAGAAGGTAAGTAAAGCAGGTAAAACTGATTCCCACAAAGGTAAGTGGAAAGGGAGTACATCAAGAGCACGAATGAAGCCAAACTTCAACTATCTCTGCAAAAAGGATTAGCAAAAATAAATAAATCCTAGCATAAAGCTAGAGCAGAAAGAGTCACCTAGTACTGGAGATCGACAAAATCAGTAACAAGGGCCTAGGCTGGTGGCAACGGTCCAACCAAGTCTAACATGCCTAAATATCTCAAGGTGTTGTGGTGGTGGCATCAGTCCAACTCAACCAAACAACCCATATTGTCTTAATAAGACAAGAAGTAAAACAAGGGTGGCGGCATCGGTCCGACCCACCTCAAAATCACATCCTACTCCAGCACTAAGTGACTCGGGAAAACCCTTACTAGTGGTTCCATGAACCACCAAGAAGTCACACTGAACCCTAAACACTCTAGAGCAACCCACCTAAGAGCCTTATATACATACCAACGGACTAAACATCGAGTTTGTCCAAGCAAGTAGTTTGACACAAATAAATTGAAAGCAGAACGGTACTGTAATTATGCAAGTAGTACGACACTCAACTAAACATGTACCATTAGTTGGTCACCATAACAAAAAGAAATAGGTTAGACACCGAAACAGGCATAATTAATTTGATACCAAGACATACATAATTAATTTGATACCTATCCACGCACGATTAATTTGATACCAACATAATGATTAATTTGTCGCTAACGTAAACAATTAACTTCATAATAAAACGAGCTGGTCTTGGTTAACACCCAAGGAAAGGAACCACAAGCTATAAGTTAAATGGAAATGGACAAGATTATAGCAAGTGAGCACGACCGAAATTATTAAATAAATGAGCAAGTTCTAGCAACCATAACCTCCAACTTTTGGACACGTTCTAACGACGATTATTGAACAAGTTCTAACAACACAAAAGAAAGAACAATAATCTAATGATTCAATTCGGCCGCAAATTAACAAGCATGAGATTTTGAACAAAACCAAGATACAACCCTTAACGGCATCCGGGCATGACTCAAAGTCCCAAAATACAACATTTAAACTAATATCTCATTTGGTACAAAATTCGGCCTAACACTCCTAACCATGAAACCACAACCTAAAGCAATGAGGATTAGCACCCAAAATTTTGGGTGAGTAAGGTAAACTAGGAGAGTAGATCTGAAATCAAGCAAACAAACAACAAGGGCACTATATTGGAATTTCTTTGACAAGGGAGAAGGACGCACTTGCCTAGGTTTTTTTTGAAGGATCTCGGCTGACCACGCTCTTCCCAACAGGCCCGGCCACAAGCAACCACTTAAGAAAAACCTGGACAAAATTTAGGGAAGTAAATACTCAATTACTGTTCGGAAAAAAAAACTGGACATCTACGATCCGACCGGGAAGAACATGGAGGAAATCTCAAGATAGATACCTTGAAATGGAGATCTTGGCTAGAGGAGCACGAATCCGGCCTCAAACAGGGCTTTCGACCACTGCTGGGCGGGGGAAAAGGTCACTCGGAGAGCCTCCCGTTCTACCCTTTTTCTGTCTTCCGCTCGGCTGCAGCAGTCGGCCGCCGAGTTTGGGGAAAAGAACACCTAAACCTAATGAAAACCCACATATATATATATTAATATCCTAATTAACAATACCCTAACCTAATTTTAATTGGCTTAAGCATAAAGGCAACCCCTAATTGATCCTATTAACTAAACACTAACTAATCCACTATATATATATCATCTCATATAAATTAACACATATATGTACATTAATACATTTACTTACACACACACACACACACACACACACACATATATATATATATACATACCAGCACACATATATATATATATACATACTAACACATAAACATAGACACACACACGTAAATTATTAAAACCTTGAACGTCTAAATCACGCGCTATGCCCTAAATGTGTAAACATGTAAATACGCTCACATAAATGACGACTCACTAACTAGGAACCGTCGAAATGACGCGCAAATTAACGCTCTTGTATTCCGAACAAATCCGCACTGTAGTTAAACACTCGGGCTACGAAAACATCGGCGAAGTTGGACACAACCTCCGATGACCACACACTCGGGCTAACCTCACCCGAAGCCAAAGCACAAGGATTCCCTAAGAGGCTCAGACGGGCCTCCAAAACAGACACCGGCTAGCTGGGGAATCCATACAACAGGCTATAACCTCTAAGAATACCTAACGAGGTACTCTAACAACGGCACGAGCCAGAAATGCGCCAACGTAACGCCAAACGAGGATTTAAACAATTGCCGAAAAATCGGGGGCGTCACACAGTGTAACAAATCTACCATTCCACAAGTCACAGAGTACATATCATATATATATGAAATGAAAAGTACAGAACATAGTCCACAAGGAGTACAAAATGAAAGAGTAATAAGGGCTTATGTCCAGTACATCATATCAACTCTCTCTCTCAAATAAAAGTGGAAGCTATACTAATACATCAGAACTCATCCCACCTGAGGAGGCAAAGTAGTGGTAGTAGCCTGCGGTAGCAGTGTCGCTCCTCAAGTCCTGTCTACTCATCGTGCTGGTGCTCCATCTCCACGGACTCCTAAAAATAGTATGGTCACCGACCATTAGTCAAAAGACTAAGTCGTTTCCTCCGCACCTCGCCCCGCAACTCCTAGGTACCGAGCGGGAGGACGAATCGAGAGGACAACAAGGGGTAGCAAAGGTGGAAACAAGTGACAAGATCTAACTAGCAATTGTAATGGATATTATTATTCTACTCTAGCAGTTCTAAGTATATGGTACCAGTAAACAAAGTGCAGTACTAGTAGAGAAGTAAGAGCAGAAAGTAAGAGCAGAAAAGTAAGTAAAACCGAAAGGTAAAGCTATCTACCATCACAAAAGTACCCTAACTTATATAAATGCCCATACAAATATATAAGTTAGGATTTCTAGGAAATTTAACTTATCATATAAAAGAGCCCATACTAATTTATATGATAAGGATCTATGAAGCGTATGACCTAACATGAATGAATGTTATGATGCAATTTATGCACAGGCAAGTGCAACTCACACAGAACGACTCTGTGATCACAGACCTTTAGTTCCCACTTTTTGAGAGCTATCATCACTCTCGGGTACCACCGCTGTGGCTATGGCAGCAGCGGAGCGGCCGTCTCCACTTCTAGGTCGGTATGCACACTACCAAGCCTAAGACCCCTCTCATACGCCTCTGTACACGTCCAAGGTGCACTCTAGAGTCTCGCGTACGTACTTTGCTGACAACCCATCAGTCTTGTTGGGTCGGATGTGCGTTATCGGGGATCATCCTCCAGACCGCAGTGTAAAATAACCCACTGGCCCCTCTAACCCTCACAACCGCCTAGTGCACCGTACTGCCATCAGTGTGACGAACAGCCAGTACCGCATGCCCTGCCACTATATTTATGCACATGCAAATAATTTATCCCGAGCCTTCAGCTCGCAGGACCAACCCATCCTGAATCTCTCAAACCCTACACGGGTAAGCATTTAGCACAATCCCTCCAACCCATCACGGGTGAGCATATTACACAAGTCTCCCTCCAACCCATCATGGGTGAGAATAAACCATAATGTCATAACTTATTAGACTACTCTTGTCTACGGATTATTATACTTAGTGATTTAAGGTGAATCCCAGGACTGCCCAGGGTATACCCGGTGAAGGGCTCTTGGGGGCACTAGGAAGTACGATGGGATTAGGCCCAAAGTTCCCTTTCTTAAGGATATTTACTTTAGTTGATGACTACCCATAATTCACGCCAGCTCTCATTGTTGCTCTGGAACAATTCTAATGACTTAAGATATTACCGGGAAACCGACGGTCTTCCGTCGGCCTCCACTCCAGTTACTACCTAAGAACTTGCACTTTTATTCTCGTCACTAACAATACTACCCACCAGGGTTATTCACCAACTTCAATCTCTAGCTCGACGTCGATCTATCCCATGGCGGTCCTTATACTCTATCTCATTTATGCTATACGCAACCCATGACCTAATACCACCCCGAAATGGAACTTCCAATTCCTCTATCCATATGCTTCAAATCATTTACCCTAGGATGGTATGGACCTACATGATGACTAGGATGAATTTCCATAATTTTCCTAAGTCATTAAGGGCTTTAATTAAATTATTAATTTAATCCCCTATGTCATTTAATACATGAAGTATCACAAATTTAAATCCACTGACCTAAGGAATTTTTCCTGAGTTGTATCTTGGTGCCATATTGCTGTCTACCAAAATTTATAATTTTTCTTTGAATATTTCTATTTATTCCTTAATTAATACAAATTTCATACAATTGTCATTTTCCAAATGACATAAGAGGAATACATTACTAAAAATTCTAGGAAAATTACAGAGCTTATATATCATTAGTTTAAGTCTAATGGCAGAGTTTCATCAACCTCTATAGTGTAATGGCCTACCAAATTGAATTCTTTACAATTTACCAAAATGCCATTATAAGCTTTAAAAATTTACTGACTCATCCAGAAATGCTGAGATAAATATCGAAGGTTATTTATTCATCAATACAACCCTATAAAATTTTTCATAATTTCTACTGAATATTCCATCAATTTCTAAAGAAATGTGATAATGCCAAAAATTATAATTTCTACATAACTCCACTTAAAATTCATCAAACAAAGAAATAAAATTTTTCAGGAGTTAAGTCTAACATGATATTGACCTTGACAAAATTGGGTATTTTATCTCAAGGATAAGCCTATTCTCAAATTTATTTATCAAAAAGTCCAATTTTTCAAAACTTCCAAATAATGGGATTTTTGTTTCCAAAAATCCCATTATTACTATGAGAGGTGTATTACTCCCTAATATGTATCTATAAATAAAATCATGATTTTTGAGTATTCCAAGTTGGCTGAATACACAATATTTCATTTTAGGCTAAATGCACACCAAGCCCAACATAAGCCAACCCATGCAAGTGGGTTTACCCAACTTGCTATGGTCCACATTAGCTGAAATTTTAAACATACTCTGAGAATGCCCCTAAGGGCATGCCACCAAAATATGGGGCCATTTGGAGCCATACAACCCAAATTATTTCATTTATTTACTTTTTGATGATTACGCAAAAACTATAGGAAATATATCCCAAAAATTCTCAATCTTTGGCAGGGGCTAAATATGCCCTAATCATGCATGTACCCAAAATTTGGGGCCATGTTGATTACTGGTTTGACTTGGGCATCAAAATGAAGTTCTGTCCTTGTTTAGGACCAGCCCTAGCAAACTATTCCTACCGGTCAAACCACTGGACCAAATCTCAGGATTAGGGTGGCCAATTAAAGGTAAGACAGTCAGCTACAATTTGCATGTTGAGTGTCAGATCTGCAAATGCTTCTAAGAGGCCTAAATCTTGCGTGCAAAATGACTGCGTTTTTGTGACAATTATTTAATTAATACTGTAGTTTCTAATTTGATTTAAATCAAACGGCCGCACGAATCTTAAAGCATAAATTGACGGAATCCGTTTATCTTCCCCACCCATCCAACAGCTGAGGCTGAGCAGACCTGGGGGATATTGTGGTGCCATTTCCGGCCACCAGAGGAGGCGCCACCCCCGGCCAACGGTGTCATCACCTTCACGGTGGTGGTGGCTATCATTTTCCGGTGATGAGGCGGCGAAAGACGGCGGCGACACCGATCCCGAGCGGTAAGAAAAGCTTGGAAAAATCTGTCATTCCTCCCATGGCATCGGGCTCAATTGAGCCCGATATCTCCCCTAGTTGATCTAGGATTCTAGTACGGGTAGAGGGACGGTGAAACGAACCTGTATGGCGGCGCGGCGGCGAGTTTGGTGGCGGGTGGCCGTTCTCGACCTTGATCCGGTGACATTTCTTGGATTCATGGTTCCTGCACCATTTCCTTCGATCCAGTAGTCTATTCCTACTCGCCTGAGCTCACTGAAGCTAATGGAGTCGTTAGTTTTGGCTGGGAGGGGGTATATGTGGAGATAACTCCAATGTGAGCTCAGTTTGAGATTTGGTTGTGTCACCAATGGTGCCATGTGGCCAGCATGCTACCAAAATCCCTTGAAATAATCAGAGGAGGCCGGCCAACATGCTTAGGCAGTTGAATTGCAGCTGAAGGAGTGGCCATGTGGCCACCCTTCCTCTTCACCCCCATTTCTCTCTCCTCTTCCTCTTAAAATCCCTTTTCTACCCCTTTGCATGCACTCTCTCTCTCTCTCTCCTGATTTTGGGGGTTAAAAGTTGTCTTTGACCACTTGGGTTGGCCTTGGGCTGATTTGGATGGGCTTAGCCCAATGGAAATGGGCTTGGGTTCATTTCTCCCTTTTAGGTTAAATGGGTTGACTTGGTTGACTTTTTTGAGTTGACTTGGTCAACATGATGAGTGGGCTGACCTCACTTAATGGTCATGAGACTAGTGGTATCACCCAACTTGGGTTGGGTCAATGTGGTGCCCCACTTGGGCTAATTGGGCCTATAGGTATAGGTTTGACCATATTAGGGTCATGGTTGACTTTAGTCAACTAGGGTCAAAGGGTTGACCTAATGGCATGCCCTAGGATCCACTTAGATTGTTTTAGGGTTAGAGCAATGTGGTGGGGGTCATGGTGTGGTTAGGGTTCCTATTTAGGCTAGTTTGACTTTGGCCCCTTAGTGGGCCCCACATGGCTTCAATCCACTACCTAGGGTCAAACCTAGCTAATTCCCCTATTACCCACCCCATGCCTAACCCAATCTAAGTGAAAGGGGCCTAGAAGTAACATGGGATGTTACAAACCTAGCCCAAATCACAAGTAGGTTTCCAACAAACGTCATACAGCTAATAGTGCTGAGAGAAGGCTGACAGTCAATGCCATACAACTAATAGTGCTGAGAGAAGGTTGGGAGTCAAAGCTTACAGTATTGAAAAGGCAAAAATGTGGCCAAGTCCATAGGCGTTGAGTGAGCTCAACTCACTCAATAATATATGGACTGAATCGTTGAGTCAAGGACATTCTGTCAATGCCAAAGTATAGAGGCGTGTGTGAAGCTCATTCACTCAATGCCAAATCAAAAGGCTTTGAGTCTAGTCTTTCTATGAAGAAACAAGAATTTGGCTAAGTCCAGAATCGTTAAGTGAAGCCAGTTCACTCAACACACTCAACGCAAAACTTCAACAAGAAGGCAAGATTGCAAAAAATCAGGCTAAGTTGAAAGGCATTGAGCTAAGGCAAAAAACATTGAGTGTGGCATATACTCTCAACGCCTAGCAGAGCTGAAGAAAATTCTAAGTCTAGAATCACTGAGTATTGCTTATCCACTTTTCCTCGAGCTGAGCTCTCAGTTCGTGGAACTGAGTTCAAAGTTCGTCAAACTCAGCTTTCACTTTTTCGTCGAGCCGAGCTCTGGGTTCGTCAAATTGAGTTCATAATTCATCGAACTCAGCTTTCATTTTTTTGTCGAATTGAGTTCTGGGTTCGTCGAATTGAGTTCAGAATTCCTCGAACTCAGCTTTCACTTTTTCATCGAGCTGTGCTCGGGTTCGTCGAACTGAGTTTTGAGTTCGTCAAACTGAGGATTTCTGGAATGATGTTTGATTTTGCTAAGTATAGAATGATGCCGACGTCAGTAAAGTCAACAAGTCAATGAATTTCAGATTCGTTATTTAAATGTTGCAATTCGACATTAACATCACCGTCAGTCTACAGTGAATCTCAATTTGATTAAGATGAGGTTTTAATCACCGTTAAAATTGGGACACGTGTCAATCATCCCACAAATCGACGCGATTATAAATAGCAGCTGAGATCAAGATTAAAAATTAATTAATTCATTCTGAAAACGAGAAGCTGGAGTTCGTCGTCTTCATCCGCCATTGTTAAAGAGCCAAGAACTTCAAATTGATAAATCTGAAGGGCTTCTGAGTTCGCTGGTGCAATCAACATTTGCTACATCAAGTACAGAGGATATATCTAAGGAAGGCAAATCAGTCTAGGCAATCCCTAGCTGAAATTGCTTCACAATTCAATCTGAGTCAAATCTGAAGATCATTTTTTGAATCGAAGAAGAAAATTTCTGTGCCAGATTTTGACTAGACAAAATAATAAGGCAGAGGAATCGCAATCTACCTTTCAGGTTAGCTGTTTAAAGATCGTATTCCCCTCTTTCATTATCAAGTACAAAATCAAGATTTTGAGGAATTTCCAGCCCAAGCCGCAGACCATTGAAGATCAATTTTCTTGTTGCTGGGAAGCAGTTAAGGCTGAGATTTTCTTAGCCCGGGAAGAAATTGACTCAGGGAGCAATTTCTCTTGAGTCGAATCAACATTATTCTTTCAAAATCTATGGATCCGTGATAGATCTGTGTTGAGGCCTAGATTGATTAGGTTGTGTGAGAGATCTGTGTGATCTTATTGTAAAGCCTAAATTACAAAGGCTGTGTGATGGGATCCTTGTGTAGATCTGTGTGTGGCTGTTTCTCCCAGCCCGTGTTAAGGGCAGTTGTGCCTGAGTTTGGTAGTCAGGAGATTGTTGCGTGGAGAGCTGTGAGCCTGTGTTGTAAGTCTCAGTAGAGACTGACTGATCCGGAAGGATCATGCTGTAATCTCTGAGGAGCCATAGGTTTTGTAGAAGAGCCTTGTCTAAAATACTATTAGAAGGCGGAGAGGGATAGTGGATGTACCCATACACTGAGGAACCACTATAAAATCTGGTGTGCTGTGTCTTGTGTTTTGCTATGCCAAGTATTGTGTTCTTGAAAGATGAATTATGTATACACAGTAGGACATAAGTCATAGAAGATTTTAAAGAACTACAAAAGACTGCAATATGCTATTTACCCCCCCTCTCTAGTTGATTAACTACCCTTGTAATCAAAGACTTTCAAGTGGTATCAGAGGAAGGTTACTCAAGAAAAGACTTAACAGTCCGAGTAGATCTCTAGGGTAGCTGTCAGAAGGTTAAGATAGGTTCAGGAGAGAATCACAAAGAGCTTGAATCCATGAAACTTCCTCTCTGCATGAAGGAGAATTTTTTGCATATGGAAGGAAAGGGTTAGATTGTTCATGTAAGCATCTGATCCTAGGATCTATATCACAGTTCAAGAAGGACCCTTCATCCAAATGAAGACATCTGTCCTTGATGCAAATCTTAAGACTCCAAAGAACTACACTGAAATGACTAAGGATGAAGTCATCTTAGCAACAATGGATAAGAGGGCACAAAAAATTATAGTTAGTGCCATAGATTACTCCATCTTCCAAAACCTGGTGCACTGCAAGACCTCAAAGAAAATGTGGGACACTTTGATAGTTTACATGGAAGGTACTGAGGAAGTGAGAAATGATAGAAAGTCAATGCTAAATCAAGAGTATGAAGCTTTCAGACAGATTAGGGAGGAGACCATAACTAGCCATTATGAAAGGTTCTTCAGGACAGCTAATGAGCTAAAGACCTTTGATAGGGCCTTTAGTAATTATGAGCTAAATGATAAGTTTCTTAGTTCTCTTAGTAGAGACAGGGACACTAAGATATGTGTCATTAGAGAAGTGGCAAAGATGGTTGATACTCCACCATCCACACTGTTTGGTAAGCTGCATTTTGATGAGATGAAGCTAATAGTAAGGAAGGATGAAGAGAAGACTAGTAGAGGCCAGGCCAAAGAAACTGTTGTGTCCTTCAAGGCAGATAGCTCCAAGAAGAGCAAGGAGAAGTATCCTTCACCCCTAAGAAGGCCAGCTAAGTTAGATGATTCAAATAAAGAGGAATCGGGTTGTAATAAGTCTGATGAGGAGTTTGCAGCTTTCTCAAGGCAGTTTATAAAAATGATGAAGAAGAAGGGGTGGAGGAGCAAACTTACCACTTCCTTCCAGCACAAAGATGACTACTACGGAAATAAGAAGAAACCCTCCAAAGAGGGCAGGTATGATCCAAAACCTGGTAAACAATTTTCGAAAAAGGTTGTTTGTTTCTGTTGTAGCAAGCCAGACCATGTTGTGGATGATTTTCCTGAGAAGAAAGAGGCTAGTGAAAAGAATAACACCCCAAGAGAAGCAAGAAGGAGAAAACCTTGATTGCTAAGAGGGAGAAAAGCTGGACTGAGTCTTCCACATCAGAATCAGAAGAGGATGATGAAGCCTATATTGGGCTGATGGAAAAATCACATAATGAATCCTCCCAGGATCAGCCTTTACCATCTAAGGTACACTCTTCATCCAGCTCTTCATCTAAGTCTAAGTATGTGACTGGTCCAGATTCAAGTGCTTCTTCATCAAAAGATGAAGATGGCTCTGAATCTGAGGAATACAAAAATCAAATGATTGAAAGATATTGTGAACTTTTAGAAGCATTTAGAAGGAGTAAGCTGTTGACCAAACAACAGGCTTAGGAGATTGCATCTCTAAAGCTTGCTGCTTCACATCATTCTGAAACAGCAACTTTTCTAGAGCAGAAAACTAGGAAAGTTAGCCAGCTAAAGAACATTACTGCTATTCAGATACGCACCCTAACCTTTAAGAATGATCAGATCAGGAATCTTGAAGGTAAACTCCAAAAGCAGAAGGAGCTAATGGCTAAGTATTCAAAGCCATGTACTGTGTTGCCTTTGATAGATTGGTTCTCCTCCAAAAATGATAAAAAGGGGATATGCTTCAAAGGGAGCACTAGAGCTGCCAATTCCAAAAGAAAGGGCAAAGCTCCAGTGCAGCCACTAGCCTCCAAGCCTCCTATTCCTTTTAGGAGTGTGCTGATACCATCTAAAAAGTATGACTAAGAGAGCATCTTTGGTCATTAGGAGAATGGTGGATCCACCAATATGAATAAAGTTGTTCACCACTATGGTGGTAGGAATGGAAAGGGTGTTAGTGCCCACAAGACAGCCCATGAGGAGATCCAAATGGCCTACCCTAGACCATTTTTGTTTGGTGCACATGCCCTAACCCTAAAGAATAAGGATGCATCCCCTTTTCAAAATCTGTCAGTCCACAATCAAACCAAAGGAAAGTGTGTCAACAAACCAAACTGGGGCATATCTGAAGTCATCATGCGCATGCTCTCTGAAAAGAAGGCAGTTACTGGTATGGTTCAAGATACCCCAAAGACCTCTGCTTCCAGACAGATCCCAAATCAGGCTGTGGCTGGAAGACATAAGAAAGAGTCTGTTTTTGTACCTGATGGACTGAGAGCTGCTGACAAAAATATTGTTAAGCTAGCCCTTAAAATAAGGTATAACATCTATGAGTGCTGGTGTTGTGGTAAAGTGGGCCACTATGTCATTGATTGCTGGCACAATAATAGTGTCCAGAGAGTAAATGTTGTCTTAGCTGTCAGAAGAGCTGCAGACAGACATATTCATTTTGAGCCTAACATGCACCTAGGACCCAATAAGAATTGGAGTCCTAAGGGTAAATGATTTATTTCTTGCAGGTGAGTCCATGTTGCCATACCCCTGTATGGTACTTGGATAGTGGTTGTTCCAGACACATGATTGGAACAAAGTGCATCCTGAAGGATTTCATTCCAATAAAGGATGAACCTAAGGTGATATTTGGTGGATCGGATAGAGGGATCACCAAAGGTTATGGAAAGATTACTAATGGCTTAGTCACTTTCACAAAAGTGGCATATATGGAAGGGTTGCAACACAACCTTATAAGAATAAACCAATTATGTGATCGTGGATATGTCATTTCTTTCCATAAGGATAAGTGCCATATAAGAAGATCAAGTGACCAAAAGGTCACTTTGACTGGTACTAGGAGTTAGAATGTCTATTGTCTAAATTTTCTTTGTTTATCATCAGACTCTCCCATTTGTCTAATTGCAAATGAGAAAGCCTTACATTGTGTCAAATGGCACAAGAGGCTAGCTCATTTTAATTATAAGACTATAGGAAAGATCTATAGTAAAGAATTAGTTAGGAATGATCCTAAAATGAAATGCTCTAAGGAAGGTATTTTCTTTGCATTCCAAAATGATAAGCAGACAAAAGCTTCCTTCAAAAGCATTGAGACTATAGATTCTATAAGGTGTTTATACCTCTTGCATATGGACTTGTTTGGTCCAATGCCAGTTCATAGTCTAGGTAGAAAGGTCTATACCTTTGTGCTGGTTGATGACTTTTCCAGATTTGTTTGGGTATTCTTTTTGAAGAAAAATTCTGAAACCCCAGATGTATTCAAAACATCTATCATGCAAATACAGAATGAGCTGAACAGTACTGTGGTCAAAATCAGAAGTAACCATGGGACTGAGTTTCAGTCTGAATGAATGACAATAATCTGTGAAAATCATGGGATTCAGTAAGAGTTTTCCTCTCAAAGAACACCCAAGTATAATGGGATAGCTGAGAGGAAGAATAAAACTCTCATAGAGGCTGGTAGAACTCTAATAAATGACACTTCTCTTCCAGCATATTTCTGGGTTGAGGATATAAATACACCTTGTCATGTCCTTAATATGGCTTCTATCACCAAGAGCCACAATAAGACTTCCTGTGAGATTATGAAGGGTATGAAACCCAACCTTGCATATCTCAGAATTTTAGATAGCAAGTGTTTTGTGCTCAACAATGGGAAATCCTATATAACTAAGTTTGTTGCTAAATCCTATGAGGGGATATTTGTTGGGTACAACAATCATAGTAAGGCTTATAGGATCTATAACTTGACAAGTCAAGTTATAGAGGAGTAAGTTAATGTTGTGTTTGATGAAACAAATATGATTAATAATGAGTTGTCAAGCTCTTCTTCTAGTTCTATAGGTACTGAACTAATGTTGAAAAATCTCACTCTTAAGGAAGCTGTTCCAACAATACAAGACCAAGTAGAGGGTGTGTGCATTCCAAAGGAAGCACAAGGCATATAGGAAGTGGATTAAGATCAACATCATGAAGAACATGATGTTGAAGCAATATTGCCTCCAGTAGTAAGACATCTGAGAGATCATCCAGACTATTAGATTATTTGTGATGCAAGACAAGGAGTAGTGACAAGGAGCAGATATCTCAACACAGCAATGTGCTCTTGCTTCATGTCACAGGTAGAACCTATAAAATTTGAAGATGCTAACCAAGACTAGTTTTGGATTGGAGCTATGCAAGAGGAATTGAACCAGTTTAAAAGATGTAAGGTCTGGAATCTGGTTCCCAGACCTCAAGGACATAATATCGTTAGAACCAAGTTGGTCTACAAGAATAAACTTGATGAAAATGATATTATAGTTAAGAAAAAAGATAGACTGGTGGCTCAGTGGTTCAGACAAGAGAAAGGTATTGGCTTTGATCAAACCTTTACCCTTGTAGCAAGACTAGAAGCTATCAGGTTATTCCTTGCATATGCTACATTCCAAGGGTTCAGAGTCTATCAGATGGATGTAAAATCAGCATTTCTGAATGGATATTTGAAAGAAGAAGACTATGTGGAACAACCTCCAGGTTTTGTTGTTCCTTATCATACTAATTTTGTTTATAGACTAAGGAAAGCTCTATATGGGCTAAAGCAAGCCCCTAGAGCTTGGTATGAAATATTATCTAGCTTCCTCATTGAAATTAAATTTTCAAGGGGGAATATAAACAAGACTCTATTCCTTAGGGAATCTAAAGACAAGATCGTCCTAGTCTAGATATATGTTGATGACATTATCTTTTGGGTCTACTAATGTTAATCTTTGCAGGAAGTTTGCCAAACTAATACAAGGGAAGTTTGAGATGAGTAGCATGGGAAAACTTAAGTTCTTCTTGGGTTTCTAAGTAAAACAGACTGACAATGGAATATTTATATCACAGTCTAAGTTTACCAAGGAGTTAATTAAGAAATTTGGGATGGAGAATGCTTCTACCATGAAAACTCCCATGGGATCAAATATGTCTTTAGACAAAGATGAGGCAGAGAAACCTATTGATCATTATTTGTATAGAGGGATAATTGGTTCTCTTTTATACCTCACTGCTAGTAGGCCAGACATCATGTATGCTACATTTGTTTGTACTAGATATCAGGCATGCCCTAAAGAGTCTCATTTCTCTACTGCTAAGAGAATTTTGAGATATCTTAAGGGCACACCAGATCTTGGCCTATGGTACCCTAAGAATAGGGATTTTGAGCTAATTGGCTATTCAGATACATACTTTGCAGGCTGTAGAGAGGACAAGAAAAGTACATCAGGTTCCTATCAATTTCTGGGTAGAAGGCTAGTATCCTAGAGCAGCAAGAAGTAGACTAGTGTATCTATTTCTACTGTAGAATCAGAATACATAGCCGCAGGAAGCTACTGTGCACAATTGTTGTGGATTCAGCATCAACTCCAGGATTATAACCTCAAGATAAGTAAAAGCCCCTTGTCTTGTGATTCTACAAGTGCAATCTCTATAGCTAGAAATCCTATATCACATACTAGGACTAAGCACATAGAGATTAGATATCATTTTATAAGAGCGCATGTGGAATGTGAGGATATTAGTCTTGAGTTTGTCCCAACAGACAAGCAAGTGACTGATATTTTCACCAAGCCACTAGATGAAGCAAAGTTCAACACCTTAAAATTTGAATTAGGTATGTTGAAATTGGTATAGCTTCAGTTTCTCTTTATGATTTTTTGTAGAAGGAAAAATTTAATCTTACAGGTTGGTGTGGACTAAAGAAACTATCAAGAGGAGTGATAGTAGTTGTTCTTACTGAGGGGGAGCAAGTTCAGCTCTAGGTGTTTCTCTGATCTCAAATAGGGGGCGTAGATAGCATTCTGCTCCTAAACTATTTCACAGAAGTCAAAAAGGGGGAGAAGTATAGGAAGAACAGTAGCAAGGGGGAGTAGCAGTAACAAAGAAGCAGCTACAACAAAGAAGCAGCTACAGGAACGGCTTCACGGGTGAAGCAGCTTGTAGCAACAGGATGCAGTAAAGCAGGGGGAGAATAAGGGAAAATGTGGTAACACGGGAACATATGGTAACTCTTGCTGCTCGTAGATTAATACAATATTAATATTTTTGTTACTTATGTAAGTGTATATCATTGACAAAGAATTCTCAAGTGGTGTTTTGACTTCTTCAAATAGGGAGAGATTGTTAGGTCCATTGATCACAATGTCCTAGATTTGTAAGAAGTCAAATAGGTCAATGATATACATATAATTGTATTTGATGTATGTTTAAGTTCATGCATACAGGTTGGTCTTTGTCAGAATGATTGGACATATTGTTCAAGAGACAATGACAGGTGGACTCCAAGTGATAGGCTGAAAATTCAGAAAAATGCCTAAGTCCAGAAGGGTTGAGTGCGGCTCACTCAATGCCATACAGCTAATAGCGCTGATAGAATGTTGTCAGTCAACGTCAAACAACTAATAGAGTTGAGAGAAGGCTAGCAGTCAACGCCATAAAGCTAATAGCGCTGAGAGAAGGATGGGAGTCAAAGCTTACAGTATTGAAAGGGCAGAAATGTGGCCAAGTCCACATGCGTTGAGTGAGCTCAACTCACTCAATGCCATATGTCCAGAATCATTAAGTCAAGGACATTCTGTCAACGCCAAAGTACAGAGGCATTGAGTGAAGCTCATTCACTCAACACCAAATCAAAAGGCTTTGAAATTAGTCTTCCTATGAAGAAATAATAATTCGGCTAAGTTCGGAATTGTTAAGTGAAGCCAGTTCACTCAACACACTCAACGCCAAATTTCAGTAAGAAGGCAATATTGCAGAAAATCAGGCTATGTATAAAAGCGTTGAGTGAAGCTATACACTCAACTCTCTAAACACTTTTAATCAAAAAGGGCATAAGAATATGGCTAAGGAAAAAAACGTTGAGTTAGGAATATACTCTCAATGCCTAACAGTGCTGAAGAAAATTGTAAGTCCAGAATCATTGAGTATTGCTTATCCACTTTTCATTGAGCTGGGCTCTCAGTTCGACGAACTGAGTTCAGAGTTCATCAAACTCAGCTTTCACTTTTTCGTCGAACTGAGCTCTAGGTTCGTCGAACTAAGTTCAGAATTCATCGAACACAGCTTTCACTTTTTCGTTGAGCTGAGCTCGGGTTCGTCGAGCTCAGCTCGATGAACCCTAGCTCAATAAATCTTGGGTCTACAATGAATCTCAATTTGATTAAGATGAGGTTTTAACCATCGTTAAAACTGGGACAGGTGTCAATCATCCCACAAATCGAAGGGATTATAAATTGCAGATGAGATCAAGATTAAAAATTAATTAATTTATTCTGAAAATGAGAAGCAGGAGTTCATCGTCTTCATCTGCCATTGTTACAGAGCCAAGAACTTCAAATTGATAAATCCGAAGGGCTTCTGAGTACATAGGTGCAATCAACATATGTTACAGCAAGTATAGAGGATATCTTTGAGGACGACGATTTAGTCTAGGCAAGCCCTATCTGAAAGTGCATCACGATTCAATCTGAGCCAAATCTGAAGATCATTTTTGAATTGAAGAAGAAGATATTTATGCAAGATTCTGACTGGACAGAAGAATAAGGCAGAGGAATCGCAATCTGCCTTACAAATTAGCTATTTAAAGAATGTCTTCCCCTCTTTCATTAGCAAGTACAGAATCAAGATTCTGAGGATTTTCCAGCACAAGCCGCAGTGTAACACCCTAAATTTTAGAATTGGGAAAAATGGGGTGACACGGCCTGGGACACAGGCATCTCCCAGGGCATGTCCTTCTCGGTAGAGCAGCCGACGAGGGGTCGTCAAAATTCGGTCGACGATTGTCAAGTGCAGAGTACACGGCCTGTGACACGGCCGTGTCATAGGGTGTGTCCTCGTGGGTCGACGAATTTCAGCTCGATGAAATTGATCTGGGGCGTGTCTAGTGCCGTGTATAGGCACATGGCTTGGGACACGGGCGTGTCACTGGCCATGTCCTTTTCGGGTTGAGATTGATTTTTGTACAGCTTGATGAACACGGCCACAGACACGGGCGTGTCTGAAGGTGTGTCAGGTGACATGGCCCATGACACGGGTGTGTCACATGGGCATGTACTAGACTGGATAAGTCGATTGAGCACTGCTTGAGGAACACTACCTGGGACACGGACGTCTCACAGGACGTGTCAA
The DNA here is from genome assembly GCA_039583875.1 of Platanthera guangdongensis. Lineage (NCBI taxonomy): Eukaryota > Viridiplantae > Streptophyta > Magnoliopsida > Asparagales > Orchidaceae > Platanthera > Platanthera guangdongensis. Next base: position 119,376,351 of record CM077164.1, read on the forward strand.
GCAAAAAATATGATTTTATGGCAAAATCATGGCTGTCCAAATCTTCAGCTGGGATCCAAGGGCTGAGGTGCCTCCCTCCTTCCTTAAGGCCGTGGATGAGAAGGAAATCTCATTTTTTTTACTTGGGCCTTTATCTTTCTAAAAGTTAGAGAGAGAGAGAGAAAGAGAGGAAGAAGGAGGAGGAGGAAGAGGAGTTGGCCACTGGTGGTGCTGCGGAGTTCCGACGAGAGATCCGAGGCTAGCGTTGCGGAGGAAAAGCCGTTGTGGTTCTTTCCAACCAGCTAGGAGCTTATGACGCAGAAGCGATCTTCGAGGGTAGCGACTTTTCTTCCTAGCCATGTGAAGGCTTCCTTTTTGGCATATGCATATGATTTCCCCACCAGAGGGTGGCTGATTATGGGAGTCTTTTGGGTTGATTAATGAAATCCCCAATCATTTGACATTTAGATCCGGAAAAAGATTACGGAATAGGCATGCTGTGTGAAGCCCATCTGGATAGGTTGGTATGGATTGGTTATGTTGCATATAAGCACCGGAGAAGACTCCGTGATAAACGTGTAGTTTAGGAGTCGATGGGTTAAACCTGTGAAAGGCAGTAGGAGAAAGTACTGGAGTGGTAGTCCAGGAAAATACCCTTGTGATGCTTATGTTATTGGGTTATACCTGCGAAGGGGAGTAGTAGGAAGTACTGGATTGGCAGTCCAGGAAATACCCTTTGTAATGTTTGATGTTCATGGGTGATACCTGTGAAGGGAAGTACTAGGAAGTACTGGCGTGGTAGTCAGGAAAATACCCTTGATATTTGTGTTAATTGTGGGGTTGTACCTGTGAAGAGAGTAGTAGGAAGTACTGGTGTGCCCAGGAAAGACCCTCTGATGTTGTGATATGAACGGGTATGATAGTAAGTACTGGTGTGCCCAGGAAAACACCCAGGCTTTATGCCAAACAGGAACGGTGAAACTGACCCGCGCCTTTTATTTAGCCGCGAGTACGCTGTGCTTGGTGATTGCAAGACGATTTGAGAAACGGGGGGGTGGATGATCCGACCTGCATTATGTCCCTCTGATGTGAGACCAGAAAGTGCGGTCTGTTGGAGCGTATTGATTGGCCCGCGAACAGACTCTTACTGTGGTTGGTTCAGTGAGTCGATCGCCGCGGGCTTGCTAGGGTAGGCAAGTGCACCTATCGCAAGTAGTACTCGATATTCGGGAGAATACCGAGGTCGTATTATTCCCGGGAACGGGTTGATTACCCGTACTCCTCCGAAAACACTATTATTTTACCGAAATAGAAGTTGAGGGTTTTAAGTAAAATAGGAACGAAAATAGATTTTAAGAAAGAAGTCGATGAAGAGATAACTCCCGGTATCGAATTGCGTTAGGATTAAAAATAGATTTGAATAACTAGATATCTAAAGTTTCAATTTAATTAATGCGGAAACTTGGCCGTGGAGGTTCAAAATAATGAGCTCACCTATCTCTAGGAATATCGCTCACCTAGACATTAAGGCTATTCGACCGGGCTCTCATCCGACGAAGGATTCCCCTTAATGCCCACAGTACGCTAAGAACCTCGCTATTGGGTGGGGAACCCAATCCGGTAGAGTTAGCGCGCCTCCTCTCTCGAGGGTTAGTGCGGAACTCTATCTACCCAGGGGCGATCTGTCCATATGCACGGCCTCTCGGCTAGCTAGCGTATGGATAATGGAAATAGAGCCCACACATCGATATGTGGGTCTACGCGTCGTTAACCCGGGGTAAACCTTAAGTTGTTAATTAAATTGAAAAATTAGATATTTGGTTATTTAAAACATTTTAGATCCCAAAGCTCTTCGATACCGAGGGCTAAAAGAAATTAGCCACTCATCGGAATGGGGATAGCTTATATGTTTGGTTATGCGAGCGTCCTAAACTATTCGCTGAAAGGTTATAAAGAAAATAAGAAGAAAAGCAAAATAACCTAATTTTAGAAAAGTTATTACAAATAAACACACCCGCACTCATTCAAACATATAACAAAAGGAAGAAATAAAACTAAGTTACACATAAGAGAAAATTGCATAATTGACATTTGCAGGTCCCACTCAAACGAGTGGGGGCGGGAAATAAAAGCTGAAAAGTGCATAATTGAAATTTGCAAGTCCCACTCAAACGAGTGGGGGCGGAAAATTAAAGCTGAAAATTACAAGTCCTACTCAAACGAGTAGGACTGAAATGAAAGCGAGTCCTACTCAAACGAGTAGGAGAAAATAAATGCGATTACAGGGCTTTCTTAAATATTTACATCAAAATAAAGTCCGACCATTTAACTCCTAGCGAGTAGGCGGAAAATCAAATCCAGCCATTTAACTCAAGTGAGTAGGCGGAAAAATAAAGAATGAAAATTACAAGTCCTACTCAAACGAGTAGGACTGAAAATACAGACCGTCCATTTAACTTAAGTGAGTAGGCGGAAAAATAAAAACTACAAACACTTGCTTGAATCAAATCCAGCCAATTAACTCAAATGAGTAGGCGGAAAAGTAAAAATTACACACGCACTCTACTTGAATAAAATCCAGCCAATTAACTCAAGTGAGTAGGCGGAAAAGTAAAAATTACACACGCACTCTACTTGAAAGTAACTACTCACGCACTCGACATAAATAAACACACACACACACACTTGCATAATTTAACTTAGGAGATGAAAATATCTCATACACGCACACACTCGTGCTAAAATAATTGCAAAAATCAAAGTTATCGAAAAAATTAAAATTACTGCATTTCTACCGCTGGAATGCAGTAGAAATGCATAAAAAGGCAAAATAAAAATTGTTTGAGCAAAAAGTTTTCAAATTAAATTGAGAAAGGCAAGTGCCCGAAAAATTAAAACGTTTACATTTTTACCGTTAGATTTTGATAGAAATGCTTAAAAAGTGAAAATAAAAATTGTTCGAGCGAAAATATTTTTTTGTAAGTACTTAAAATGAAAGTTGATGAAAAATAAAAATGACAATTTATACATTACTATAGCCTTGTAAAATGGTTTAAAAAGTGGGAGTAAGCTAAAAAGAAGCAATAGTTTTATAGTTAAAACAAAGTAAAAGCTAAGTTAAGAGGAATGAAAACTACCTTTTTAATGTTTTACAAGTTCATAAAAACGCATTTTGAAGCATGAAAATCCTAAGTCTAACCAAATTTAAAGAGTTTGAGAATGAAAACGGCCATAATAACGACTATAAATTTTGTTATAATTGAAAAGAAAACGAGAACATTTTCATTTTAAAACATGAAAGTGTATAAGATTGATGAAAAGGAGGCCTTTAGAGAAACTTCAGAGCATATAAGGATGAGAAAAATATCTATTTTATTAATAAAAGAAGTTGATTACAGGAGCTTAAACAAACTAAATTCAAAAAGGGGGGAAAGAGAATCCTTACATAGCACTAAAGCAGCTCTAACGGCAGCCCTTATACATCAAAATGGTTCGGATTTTTGGAACCCTGAACTCATACAGCAGCTGCCTTTTTATAGGCAAAAATTTCCAAGTACACGCCCTCCGACACGGGCGTGTCGGGGGGCGTGTCAGCACTATTTAACGACAGAATTCGGCGATCTGACGGATTTGACGGCGATTTGACTTTCCGGCTGAAAATGCGGCGGTCACGCCACAGGTCACGGGCGTGACGGTGGGCGTGTCGTTCGGCGCTTAAAGGCGATGTTGACTTCGGGATTCGCCGGCGACAGTTTGTCGGGCGGACACGGGCGTGGCGCACATCGGACACGGGCGTGTCCCTCTTGGGTCGACGAACGTCGAGCGCGAAACATTGACTTGGCTGGCACGGGGCGTGTCGGGCTGCCACGGGCGTGTCGGACATCGGACACGGGCGTGTCCCTCTTGGGTCGACGAACGTCGAGTTGAACTCGTCGAGCGGGATGGACACGGCTTGGTCACGGCCCGTGTTGGCGTGACACGGGCGGGTCGAATCATGGAACATGGGCGTGTCAGGCTTTCCTCTTCAAAATTGGCTTCTTTTCAGGATTTTGAGCTGTCATGCCCTGGTCACGGGCGTGACCAATATGTCACGGGCGTGACATGTCATTTTTTGCAGATTTTGACTTTTTTTCCTGACAAATAAAATAAAACAAGTTAGTATAATATTTACAAAAATAGGAGCATTTTATTGAATAAAAACAAGTAGAAATGACAAAAAGTAAATAAAACGACTTAAGTAATGTACATAAAATTAGGTATATTTACAATTCATCAAATACCCCCATACTTAAGCTTTTGCTATTCCAGAGCAAAAGTTTGAGATGAACTTATAAGGAATAAAATAAAAACTCTAAGTTTAGCTACCGCTTAATCAATTATAAGAGAGATCTAAATAAATAAACGGGGCGTAAGAGTTAAGTCCTAAATTTATGAAGATGATTTAAATAGCGCAAAAGTTTTGGCCAAAAGACTTCTTGATATAATCAAATAGAAAGCAATAATTGTAATGGTTAGATTAACAATAATAGTTTGGAATTATATGAACTTTTAGCCTATAGGAGTTTTACTGGAAATAATGCAATTTACAAATTATGCTCTCAAAACGATTTTTGAATTAAATCTAGAATCGTGAAATTGGCTAAGGGGGTTGATGTTGGTTTATGAAGAGGGTTTTGATTTTTTGAGGCGAGGTAATTTTTTCTCGAACCTCCATGTTTTTTTTTTGGATTATTAGGAAAACGAAATCTTATTTTCCTAATATCGATTTTTTTTCAACTTCATAATAAATTTTAACCCAATGTATATGTATAGGAGTAATGAATTTTATTCTCTTACTCCATAGCATATAATCTTTTTAATTTATTGGGTGCCTATGTTTACGGAACGAAATCTTATTCCCATTGACATAGGATCTTTTAAGGATAACAATTTTATCATGCCAAGTCGGTCATGATAAGGATGGTGAGAAAAGAAAACTAGATTTTTTATTAAAAAACAATTTTGAGAGCAACCTTAATAAATTGTAAGTTCCAATTTTTCAGAAAGCTAAAAGTAAACATAATTGAATCCTATAATCGTTATTTTCTAACATAATACGCGTGCTCCTATCAATAAAAAATTAGAAGTAGTGCCTAAAACGAGTTCGCTATTTTTAACAAAGCATAATGAATTCTTTAAAACTTAACCCCGAATATTTAAATTTTTCAATCAATAATTAACAAACGAATAACAAACAAAGAATTAATAAAATTCACATATAAATAAACTCAAAGCAAAATTTTTGGATAGCAAGAAAATTAAGGATGGTATATTTGATTTATTTGTTTCAAAATATTTTTTGGTTTTTTAGATTTTGCGGAAAGTGCGAGAAAAAGAAAAGGTATTCACAAGAATGAGAGAGAAAAGGAAGGTGGAGAGAGAAGATTATTTACAAAAATAGGTACACAGATTTTTACAAAACGAAACTAAAAATGTTTTTGGAATTTTGGTTTTATAATTTTTTTGGGGGTTTTTGTTTTATATATTGTTTTGATTTTTTTTTGTTGTGTTTTACAATTTTTTTTGGGATTTTTGGTTTAAAAAGACATAAAACAAAAACATTTTAAAGAGAGAAAAGAAGAAAAAAGAAAAAAAAAACTTAGGGTTTTGGGATTTTGTTTTCATTTTCAAATTTTTTGTTGTGTTTTACAATTTTTTTGGGATTTTTGGTTTAAAAAGACATAAAACAAAAACATTTTAAAGACAGAAAAGAAAAAAAAACTTAGGGTTTTGGGATTTTGTTTTCATTTTCAAAATTTTTTTTTTGAAGTTTTTGTTATTTTTATAGTTTTTTTTGTTCATATTTTTTTATGTTTAAAGTGCAGAAAATAGAAAGACCGTGAAGAAAATAGAAAGACAGTGCAGAAAATAGAAATATGAAAAAGAAAGCGAGAAAACACCCCCATACTTAAGTCCAACATTGTCCCCAATGTTGTAACGTAAGTATGCGGAACAAAATAGGTAAGATAATATATACAAATAAAAGAAAGAAATGGGGGGGGGGTAGAAGCTTCCCTGATAGGAGGTGGGGAAGGCGCAGTTTAGGAACCCTGCATTAGGAAGAAAGATAGCAAAGAAAAAGGTAAAGAGATAGCGAAAAAGATAAACATGGGGTGCCTCCCAGGAGCGCTTTGTTTATAGTCGCGTAGCTTGACTATGTTGGCGGTTTATATATCTAGGAGGGTTATGGATTCGAAATTACCGTCCACAGGATCGCCTGCTATGTATAATTTTAAGCGATGACCGTTCACTTTAAACGAGCCTTTATCCGGGTGGGAGACGAGTACGGTCCCATAAGGCCAAACCTCTTCAACTTTGAAGGGGCCGGACCAACGTGATCTAAGTTTCCCGGGGAAAAGTCTAAGTCGTGAGTTATAAAGAAGGACAAGATCGCCCGGAGAAAAAGTTTTTGGGGGCTTGAGTTTTCGGTCGTGATAAAACTTAGAACGCTCCTTATAGAACTTATTGCTCTCGTAAGCGTTGGCACGCCATTCATCGAGCTCGTTTAGTTGCAGTTTTCTATTTTGGGCGGCTAAGTTAGCGTCGAGATTTAAAAGTTTTAAAGCCCAAAGTGCGCGATGTTCTAATTCTACGGGTAGATGACACGCTTTGCCGTACACTAATCGATACGGCGTACAACCAATTGCGGTTTTGTATGCGGTACGATAAGCCCACAACGCATCGTCGAGTTTGATGGACCAATCTTTCCTATTAAGTGAAACAGTTTTCTCTAATATGCGCTTTATCTCCCGATTTACTACCTCTACTTGGCCACTAGTTTGCGGGTGGTAGGGGTGGCAAGTTTGTGCGTGACGCCGTATCTAGCTAACGTCTTAGCCATATGGGTGTTGCAGAAATGTGTCCCCCTATTACTTACAATAGCGCGCTGAGTGCCGAAGCGAGAAAATAGCTTTTTAAGAAATGTAACGACGACTCGTGCATCGTTGGTGGGGAGAGCTTGCGCTTCCGCCCACCTCGATACGTAGTCGACCGCTACTAAAATATACATATTTTTGAAAGACGGAGGTAGGGGGCCGACAAAATCTATGCCCCATAAATCGAAGACTTCGCACTCTAAAAACATGTTTTGGGGCATCTCGTCGCAACGAGAAATGTTACCCGACCGCTGACAACTATCGCATGCGCGCACAAAATTGTGAGCGTCTTTGAATAGAGTGGGCCAAAAGAAGCCCGCCTCTAGCGCCTTCCGCGTGGTCCGGTTAGCTTGATAATGCCCACCAGCCGGACCCTCGTGGTAGTGCCTAAGGATTTCCGTACACTCCACACCCGCGACACATCTTCGGACTGCTTGGTCCGCGCAGAGACGAAAAAGGAAAGGGTCCTCCCAAAAGAAATATTTCAAGTCAGAAAAGAATTTCTTCTTTTGCTGGCTTGAAAAGTCTTTTGGAAGTACCCTCGCAACTAAATAGTTTGCAAAATCTGCGAACCAAGGCGGGGAAGAAGAACTAGTAGTTATGGCTAGGAGGCGTTCCTCGGGGAATCTGTCATTTATGTCAGATTCGACGAGCGCTTCCGCAGTGGGATTTTCTAAGCGGGACAGGTGATCGGCGGCTAAATTTTCCGCGCCCCTCTTATCCCGGATCTCTAAATCGAACTCCTGCAAGAGGAGGATACATCGAAGAAGGCGGGGTTTGGCGTCCGTTTTTGCTAACAAATATTTTAAGGCGGAATGGTCGGTAAATACGATAACTTTGGATAACGTTATATACGAGCGAAACTTATCGAAAGCAAATACGACGGCTAAAAGTTCCTTTTCCGTTGTCGTATAATTTCCTTGTGCGGAAGTGAGGGTCTTGCTAGCGTAGTAAATATGATGAAAATATTTGTTTATACGTTGGCCAAGAACGGCTCCTACGGCAATATCACTAGCGTCGCACATAATCTCGAACGGAAGGGTCCAATCGGGCGCCACTAAAATAGGTGAATTGATAAGTTTTTGTTTTATGTAATTAAATGCAGACTCGCATTCACTATCAAAGACAAAATTTGATTCCTTTTCCAAGAGGCGAGTAAGCGGCTTTGTTATTTTTGAAAAATCTTGAATAAAACGCCTATAAAAGCCCGCGTGCCCTAAGAAACTCCTAATAGATTTAACGTTGGAAGGCGGGGGAAGTTTTTCTATAATTTCAACTTTGGCCTTATCGACCTCCATCCCCTTAGACGAAATCATATGGCCGAGAACCAAACCTTCTCGAACCATAAAGTTACATTTTTCCCAATTTAAAACAAGATGCGTGTCCTCGCATCGCTGAAGGACACGGTCTAAATTACGAAGACAGGACGGGAAAGAGCTTCCGAAAACAGAGAAGTCATCCATAAAGACTTCCATAATGTCTCCTACCAGCTCGCCAAAGATCGCCAGCATACATCTTTGGAATGTAGCGGGCACGTTGCAAAGGCCAAATGGCATTCTTCGATATGCGAAGGTACCAAACGGGCAGGTAAAAGTTGTTTTCTCTTGGTCATCGGGGGAAATGAGGATTTGGAAAAACCCCGATAATCCATCGACAAAACAAAAATACGGATGACCGGACAAACGCTCTAAAATTTGGTCTAAAAATGGTAGTGGGAAATGATCCTTACGGGTGGCGTCATTTAGTTTTCTATAATCGATGCACACCCGCCAACCCGTAACAGTACGAGTTGGGACGAGTTCATTGTGCTCATTCTCCACTACGGTAAGACCGCCCTTTTTGGGCACCACGTGAATGGGACTAACCCACGTACTATCCGATATGGGATAAATAATCCCCGCATCTAATAATTTAATAATTTCGGCCTTAACGACGTCTTTCATGTTTGGGTTAAGACGTCGCTGCGGCTGAATAGTTTTGCGGCAATTATCTAGAAGGAAAATCTTATGGGTGCAGAAAGACGGGTTAATCCCTTTGAGATCAGAAATTTGCCAAGCAATTGCGTGGCGATGTTTAAGCAAAACTCCCAATAAATCAGAAGTCTCCGATTCGCTCAAATGCGAAGAAATGATAACAGGGAGTGTATCATCTTTCCCCAAAAGGCGTATTTGAGTGAATCGGGTAGGGGTTTGAGTTCAAGGTAGGGCGGTTCTTCTAATGAGGTTTTAATTCCTATGTCTTTCTTACCAATTGGTTCGAAAGGCAAGTCTATAGAGGTATCCTCATCGCAGTTAAAATTTTCGAGCGCAAAAAGATCGTCGTTTAAAAACGTAGACTCAAAAATAGGGGAAGAACAATCTCCGATATATGTGTCTAAATTATAACAAAAGTCATCGCTCGATGATGAGTCTCCTATGGAGGGATTAATAGAGAAAGTAACTTCGTCATCTCCTACCCGAAGGAGGAGATGACCGTTACTGACATCAATTAATGCGCGGGAGGTGGCGAGAAAAGGGCGACCGAGTATAATTGGTACATCGGTGTCCTCCTCGATGTCCAAGATGACGAAGTCTACCGGAAAGATAAACTTATCAACTCGGACAAGTACGTCCTCCACTACCCCGACGGGAAACTTAACCGAGCGATCCGCTAGTTGGATTCGCATTTTAGTAGGGGCCGGAGTGCCCAAACCTAATTTTTGAAAGAGCAAGAACGGCATCAAATTAATGCTCGCGCCTAAATCTGCAAGAGCGTATTTTACTAATATATTGCCAAAAAGGCACGGGATGGAGAACCGTCCTGGGTCATTTCTTTTTAGGGGCAATTTATTAGTAAGAGTCGCTGAGTAGTCAGCATTAAGAGAAATATGCGAAATATTTTCTAATTTTTGTTTATTGGAAAGAAGTTGTTTTAGGTATTTCGCATATTTAGGCATCTGAGAGAGTGCCTCGCAGAAGGGAACATTAATATGAATTTGTTTTAATAATAAAATAAATTTTTCAAATTGCGCGTCCTTACGCTCACTATTAAGTTTATGCGGATACGGCAAGGGCGTTTTAATAATTTTTTCATTTAAAATTTGTAAAGGCGGCGAAATCAAAGAAGGGGGAAGAGGGGTCGGAGGTGAAATATGTACCTGAGGATCGATCCGTTTTGGATCGATCACCTCCTTTCCGCTACGGAGGGTTATAGCGTTGATATTTTCCCGTGGATTGGGCTCCGTGTTTCCTGACAGTGCCCCGAGCGCGCGCTCGGACATCATTCGCGCTAGCTGTCCAACCTGGAGTTCTAAGTTTTTTAGCGATCCGGTGATGTTCCGGATATTTGACTCGTTGGAAGCTATATATTTAGAAAAATTATCCTCCATCGGGGAGGGTTTTGGAAGAGGGGGAGGCGGCAGAAATCCAGGCGCAAAAGAATTGGGGGGGGGGGGGGGGGGCGCTGCGCATTATTCGGATTGCTCCATGAGAAGTTGGGGTGGTTCCTCCAACCCGGATTATAGTTATTGCTATAAGGGTTGTTATTGGGGTTGAAGGAAGGTCGCCCAGCATTTCCCACATAGTCTACGAATTCATTTGCTACGCCGGCATTAGGGGGAATCGCCCAAGGAGGAGTGGTGGAGGCAGCAGACATCTCCGCCACCTGCTTCGTCAACCTTTCAACTTGAAGGGCTAAGTGGGCAGTGGCATCCACTTCGAAGAGGCCAGCCGCCTGCTTGGGACATCCCCGAGGGACGTTCCATTGGTAGGCGTTCATAGCCATCTCTTCAATAAGAGCTTGGGCAGTCTCGGGGGTCTTATTATTCAAGGTACCCCCGGCAGCCGCGTCAATCATTTGACGCGTCTGATAATTAAGCCCATTGTAGAAGATTTGGACTTGCAACCACGCAGGCAGCGCGTGGTGCGGACACTTGCGGAGGAATTCCTTAAAGCGCTCCCAAGTCTCAAAAAGAGACTCAGAATCGTTCTGCACGAACGAAGAAATGTCCGCCCGCAACTTTGCAGTTTTGGCGGGCGGAAAATACTTCGTTAAGAACCGCTCCGCAAGCTCAGCCCAGGTGGTGATACATCCTCGTGGGAGGGAATTCAACCACGCCTTAGCTTTGGATCTGAGGGAGAATGGAAAAAGGCGCAAACGAATGGCGTCATCAGTGACTCCATTAATCTTAAAAGTATCGCAAATCTCCAAGAAACTAGACAAATGAACGTTCGGGTCCTCATCCGTCTGTCCATCGAATTGCACGGCGTTTTGGATCATTTGGATAACGCTCGATTTGATCTCAAAATTATTGTTCGCCACCGTCGGGCGGACAATACTGGACCCAGTATCGTCCAAATTTGGCCGAGCGTAATATGACATTGTACTCTCAAGGGCTGCGTTCGGATTGGGGTCGGCCATAGCAACGACAGAGGGTTCTCCGATGGATTCTTCGGGATCCAAAGAGGGATTTCGGCGTTGAGACCGAATACGCGCAAGAGAGCGTTCGATCTCAGGATCGAAATCCAAATTTTCGGACTCCGAAGGCTGTCCACGGGTCATACACCCTAATGAAAAGTAGAAAATTAACTCTCTTGTTTTTTTTCGGATTTTGAAGAAAAGTTTTTTAAGTTTTTTTTAGTTTTTAGAAATAAAAGTAAAAGTAATAGAGTTCGGATTCGGAATAACAACTCAAAGAGAAGTCCCCGGCAACGATGCAAAAAACTTGATTGGCCCGCGAACAGACTCTTACTGTGGTTGGTTCGGTGAGTCGATCGCCGCGGACTTGCTAGGGTAGGCAAGTGCACCTATCGCAAGTAGTACTCGATATTCGGGAGAATACCGAGGTCATATTATTCCTGGGAACGGGTTGATTACCCGTACTCCTCCGAAAACACTATTATTTTACCGAAATAGAAGTTGAGGGTTTTAAGTAAAATAGGAACGAAAATAGATTTTAAGAAAGAAGTCGATGAAGAGATAACTCCCGGTATCGAATTGCGTTAGGATTAAAAATAGATTTGAATAACTAGATATCTAAAGTTTCAATTTAATTAATGCGGAAACTTGGCCGTGGAGGTTCAAAATAATGAGCTCACCTATCTCTAGGAATATCGCTCACCTAGACATTAAGGCAATTCGACCGGGCTCTCGTCCGACGAAGGATTCCCCTTAATGCCCGCTGTACGCTAAGAACCCCGCTATTGGGTGGGGAACCCAATCCGGTAGAGTTAGCGCGCCTCCTCTCTCGAGGGTTAGTGCGGAACTCTATCTACCCAGGGGCGATCTGTCCATATGCACGGCCTCTCGGCTAGCTAGCGTATGGATAACGGAAATAGAGCGCACACATCGATATGTGGGTCTACGCGTCGTTAACCTGGGGTAAACCTTAAGTTGTTAATTAAATTGAAAAATTAGATATTTGGTTATTTAAAACATTTTAGATCCCAAAGCTCTTCGATACCGAGGGCTAAAAGAAATTAGCCACTCATCGGAATGTGGATAGCTTATATGTTTGGTTATGCGAGCGTCCTAAACTATTCGCTGAAAGGTTATAAAGAAAATAAGAAGAAAAGCAAAATAACCTAATTTTAGAAAAGTTATTACAAATAAACACACCCGCACTCATTCAAACATATAACAAAAGGAAGAAATAAAACTAAGTTACACATAAGAGAAAATTGCATAATTGACATTTGCAGGTCCCACTCAAACGAGTGGGGGCGGGAAATAAAACTGAAAAGTGCATAATTGAAATTTGCAAGTCCCACTCAAACGAGTGGGGGCGGAAAATTAAAGCTGAAAATTACAAGTCCTACTCAAACGAGTAGGACTGAAATGAAAGCGAGTCCTACTCAAACGAGTAGGAGAAAATAAATGCGATTACAGGGCTTTCTTAAATATTTACATCAAAATAAAGTCCGACCATTTAACTCCTAGCGAGTAGGCGGAAAATCAAATCCAGCCATTTAACTCAAGTGAGTAGGCGGAAAAATAAAGAATGAAAATTACAAGTCCTACTCAAACGAGTAGGACTGAAAATACAGACCGTCCATTTAACTCAAGTGAGTAGGCGGAAAAATAAAAACTACAAACACTTGCTTGAATCAAATCCAGCCAATTAACTCAAATGAGTAGGTGGAAAAGTAAAAATTACACACGCACTCTACTTGAATAAAATCCAGCCAATTAACTCAAGTGAGTAGGCGGAAAAGTAAAAATTACACACGCACTCTACTTGAAAGTAACTACTCACGCACTCGACATAAATAAACACACACACACACACACACACTTGCATAATTTAACTTAGGAGATGAAAAATATCTCATACACGCACACACTCGTGCTAAAATAATTTCAAAAATCAAAGTTATCGAAAAAATTAAAATTAATGCATTTCTACCGCTGGAATGCAGTAGAAATGCATAAAAAGGCAAAATAAAAATTGTTTGAGCAAAAAGTTTTCAAATTAAAGTGAGAAAGGCAAGTGCCCGAAAAATTAAAACGTTTACATTTTTACCGTTAGATTTTGATAGAAATGCTTAAAAAGTGAAAATAAAAATTGTTCGAGCGAAAATATTTTTTTGTAAGTACTTAAAATGAAAGTTGATGAAAAATAAAAATGACAATTTATACATTACTATAGCCTTGTAAAATGGTTTAAAAAGTGGGAGTAAGCTAAAAAGAAGCAATAGTTTTATAGTTAAAACAAAGTAAAAGCTAAGTTAAGAGGAATGAAAACTACCTTTTTAATGTTTTACAAGTTCATAAAAACGCATTTTGAAGCATGAAAATCCTAAGTCTAACCAAATTTAAAGAGTTTGAGAATGAAAACGGCCATAATAACGGCTATAAATTTTGTTATAATTGAAAAGAAAACGAGAACATTTTCATTTTAAAACATGAAAGTGTATAAGATTTGATGAAAAGGAGGCCTTTAGAGAAACTTCAGAGCATATAAGGATGAGAAAAATATCTATTTTATTAATAAAAGAAGTTGATTACAGGAGCTTAAACAAACTAAATTCAAAAAGGGGGGAAAGAGAATCCTTACATAGCACTAAAGCAGCTCTAACGACAGCCCTTATACATCAAAATGGTTCGGATTTTTGGAACCCTGAACTCATACAGCAGCTGCCTTTTTATAGGCAAAAATTTCCAAGTACACGCCCTCCGACACGGGCGTGTCGGGGGGCGTGTCAGCACTATTTAATGGCAGAATTCGGCGATCTGACGGATTTGACGGCGATTTGACTTTCCGGCCGAAAACGCGGCGGTCACGCCCCAGGTCACGGGCGTGACGGTGGGCGTGTCGTTCGGCGCTTAAAGGCGATGTTGACTTCGGGATTCGCCGGCGGCAGTTTGTCGGGCGGACACGGGCGTGGCGCACATCGGACACGGGCGTGTCCCTCTTGGGTCGACGAACGTCGAGCGCGAAACATTGACTTGGCTGGCACGGGGCGTGTCGGGCTACCACGGGCGTGTCGGACATCGGACACGGGCGTGTCCCTCTTGGGTCGACGAACGTCGAGTTGAACTCGTCGAGCGGGATGGACACGGCTTGGTCACGCCCCGTGTTGGCGTGACACGGGCGTGTCGAATCATGGAACACGGGCGTGTCAGGCTTTCCTCTTCAAAATTGGCTTCTTTTCGGGATTTTGAGCTGTCACGCCCTGGTCACAGGCGTGACCAATATGTCACGGGCGTGACATGTCATTTTTTTTGCAGATTTTGACTTTTTTTTCCTGACAAATAAAATAAAAGAAGTTAGTATAATATTTACAAAAATAGGAGCATTTTATTGAATAAAAACAAGTAGAAATGACAAAAAGTAAATAAAACGACTTAAGTAATGTACATAAAATTAGGTATATTTACAATTCATCACGCATAGTGAGAGTCTTAGGCCTGCGTGTCGTGATATAATGGGGGGCTACGGGCCAATCCCAGTTCACTAAGACTAGAATCTCCGGCTGCACGCCATGGAGTAAATGCTCAATGTGTTACCGTTGGGTTGCTACCCTGATACGGTGGTGGGCAACTGGTTCGCCGGTACACCAAGAATGTGCCCTGAGTGCACGGATCGTCGGGCTGCGTGGTTGACGGTTGTGATGGAATGAATGTGCGTGAGAGCACAATGTATGAATATACATATTTGCCGGTGAAATGCTATGCCTGTAGGGAAGGAATACCACTGCCCCGGGAAAGGGGTGAGGTCATTATAATTTGGTCAGCTGAATGCTGACCGTTGCCTGTTTGCCACCATTGGGTGGGCTATCCATGTGCAGGTGCTGGAGAGCCAAGCGGACGCATAAAGGCTGAAGTCCCTGCTGCTGCTGCTGCCACTAGCCCTTGAAGGATAAAGCTAATTGCTTTGTTTGTTTATGCGTGGCCGGCCTGCGCGCCAATGTTTGAGGCCACTGTTATGAAAAGCCCTGTAAGGCCATAAGGCCAACTGTTTTGTATTGGACATTCCTGCTTTACATAAATGTGGAACTTTGATATGGTGGACATTCATGTGTGTGAGTTCAGCTTCGTGTTATAGGCTTCCGCTAGAATGCAATGAGTTAGGATGTGCAACTCTGGTATCACTACGCGACTTCCCCGCCTATTTTATGGTATATGCTGTGGGGCCCCGACCGGACCTTCTAGTATATACCTATGAACGGATGGAGTCGTTGCACGCAGACCATTGAAGATCAATTTTCTTGTTGCTGGGAAGCCGTTAGGGCTGGGATTTTCTTAGCCCAGGAAGAAATTGACTCAGGGAGGAATTTCACTTGAGTCGAATCAACATTCTGGTTTTAAAATCTATGGATCTCTGATAGATCTGTGTTGAGGTCTAGATTGATTAGGCTGTTGAAATTTATGAAGTGAAAGTGGGTGATGGAGCAGGCTAGGCGGTCTGCGCGGTTTGAGTCCGCGGCCTGGGCGGACTGATGGTTGCGGCCTGGGTGGAGTGATGGTTGCGGCCTGGGTGACCTGGCCTAATTGCTTGGTGGTTTTGTTGATCTTATGGAGCGGCCTGTGTGTGCTGCCTGGGCGGACTGGTGTGCGGCCTGTATGGTCTATGGACAAGGAAGTCTTAGTGGCTTGGGCATCTAGTGGAGCGGCCTGAGCAGACTGTGTTTGGCAGTCTGTTGGCGGTGCTCAACTTGATTTGCGGCCTTGCAGTTGGCCAGTTCTTGGGGTAACCGGGCGGATTGGAAGATATATCCATAGTGTTGGAGCAGACATGTTTTGCGTCCGCGGAGTTTGCCTTTGCGGACTGGCTTTGGAGATGGGCTTTGGTTTTTTGCCGAGCTCTCCGGTGATGCGATGGATGTTAGCCAGTCTTGTGGCAGACTGTTTTGTTGATTGGAAGTCTGGGTCTTTTGCGTCCGCCGTGCTCACTCCAGTTTCTTGATGAGTTGCTGGACTTGGTCATTTTCTGTGACAAGTCCATGGTGTTCGTAGTGTCCGCAGAGTCCGCTGTTGACCGGGCAGACTGCCTTTTGGTCGTGGACTCATGGCGGACTGTGGCGTTGTTGTCGAGCTGTGAGGGACTACCGCTTCGTTCTGGCATATAGTGTGCGGACTGATGCAACATGACTTGTTGCTGTCTCCACATGCCATGTTGAGTGGAGGACTGGCACTGTGCTTGTGTTGGGCGGACTGGCGCTGTGCTTGTGATATGCGGACTGGCTTTGTGTTTGCATGGTGGCGGACTGTATTTGACCTGGCGCCTGGTGGGTTCTGGCCAAGTCTTTGTGGACTTGGCGGACTGGGATGTGTTAGCGCGCGAGCTGGCGTGGTGACTCTATTCACTAGGGTGGTGACCACACTCCTCACCTCGCCTACAAATAGACCCCCCGACACATCTACAGTAACTGAGTGAACAGTAAGTTGAATCTTGGTTAAGTGTTGCGGTCTGGTTTTTCCTGTCCGCGCGGGTTGAAGATAGATCTGTTTGCTGTTTGGAGGTCGCACGACTAACAATGAGGAGCCAGGAGTTTGTCTTTGACTACGTTCAACATCAGTGAAGTTTGCGGTTTCAATCAGTGTTCTCATCAGGTCGCTTCTGCGGCTTGTCAGTTTCTCTGCTTCAGTTTTCCAAGTTCAATAACTTGTCCGCCGGACTTGGGCGGGTAGGCAGTCTGTTCTTCAGTTCAGCAACAGCGTGTAGGAGTCAGTGAATAACAGTGTATCCGCGTGACCTTACGGTCTCGGCGGACTCCATTTTTTATTCGTCCTCTAGCAGCAGCAGTTCGGGTGGCCTCGGTGACTTTGGCGGACTGGGCGGTCTCGGCAGTCTCCAGTTCTATCCGCTCGAATTATTTTACATGTAATTTTTCTATGTTCTTGTGTACTGGCAAAATTATGTCTCGCCATATATACCTCGCTCTGTAAAGAAGGAATAAATATATGATCTGCTTGCCCCTGTCGTTACTTTTGGTTGTTGAGCTTGCTTTCCTGTTTTTTTCGCATGATCAAGGTGTGATCTTGATAGTTCTGAGGATATTAATTTGGTGTTATACTATCTCGTTGACCACTTTGAGAAAATTCAACATAAGCTATGTGAGAGATCTGTGTGATTTTATTGTAAAGCCTATATTATAATGGTTGTGTGATTGGATCCTTATGGGGATCTATGTGGGGCTGTTTCTCCCATCCTGTGTTAAGGGTAGTTGTGTGTGTGTTTGGTAGTCAGGAGATTGTTGTGTGGAGGTCTGTGAGCCTGTATTGTAAGTCTCAGTGGAGACTGACTGATCCGGTGGGATCTTGCTGTAATCTTTGAGGAGCCATAATTTTTGGAGAAGAGTCTTGTCTAACATACTATTAGAAAGGCGGAGAGAGATAGTGGATGTACCCATACACTAGGGAACCAATATAAAATCTGGTGTGCTGTATCTTGTGTTTTGCTGTGCTGAGTATTGTGTTCTTGAAAGATAAATTATGTATACACAGTAGGACATAAGTCATAGAAGATTTTAAAAAACTTCAAAAGACTCTAATATATCATCTACATATATTTGGTCAGAAAACCTTTTGCATAGTTTGATATAAATAAAGTCGTATCTACAATGCCTCTAATGAACTTTTGCTCTAAAAAAACTAGCCAAGGTCTCATACCAAGCTATTGGAGCTTGCTTTAGACCATAAAGGGATTTATGCAACTTAAAAATATAAGTGGGATGAGTTGAGGAGATAAAACATGGTGGTTGTTCAACAAATACTTCCTCTTTTAGTTCTCCATTTAGAAATGCACTTTTGACATCCATTTGATAGACTTTGAAATTTTGATAGGCAGCATAAGCAAGAAAACTTCTGATGGCTTCAAGTCTTGCAACAGGAGCACGAGTTTGATCCTAATCAATGCCTTCCTATGAGTAACCTTGGGCTACTAGCCTAGCTTTGTTTCTCACAATTACTCCTTGAGCATCTAATTTGTTACCGAAGACCCATTTAGTTCCAATGACTGGGTAGTCTTTGGGTCTTGGAATTAAATCACAAACTCTACACTTCTCAAATTGATTGAGTTACTCTTGTGTTGCAGTAATCCAGTGGGGATCTTGCTCTACATCTTTTATGGATTGAGGCTCAATTTGAGAAATGAAACAAACATGCATCTGATCTTGGTTGAGTTGATGCCTTGTTTGCACACCAACTAATATGTCTCCAATCACTTGAGATATGTGATCATCTTTAAGTGTGACAAGATCAACAGGTGGAGTTGGTTCATCAACAACTTGTGTAATTAATTCCACTTGGGGAATTATATTTGCTATTGTGGGTTCAATTACTTCAACAATTTATTCTTCATTGTCTTCATCAACCTGTGGAGAAGGATGTAATGTAACCTCTTGGGTAAGATTTAAATCATCCAACATCTCACACAGATAAGGTACCTGCACAGTGTCTCTGGTAGAAGAATCTTTCTCCTTGTAAAACATGTTAGCTTCATCAAAGGATACATGTACAAATTCTTCCATTTTTAATATTGATTTGTTAAATACCCTATAAGCCTTTCTGACTTGGGAATATCCAAGGAAAATTCCCTATGTAGCTTTGGCTTCAAATTTTCTTAATTATTTCTTGTTATTATTATGAATATAACACTTCCATCCAAAGATTTTAAAATAATCTATTTTAGGTTTCTTCCCTTTAAGTAATTCATAGGGGTCTTACCCTTTAGCTTATGAATTAGACTTCTATTTAGAACATAATTTGTTGTGCTCACTGCCTCTGCCCAAAATGATAGGGGCAAGTGAGCATCTTCAAGTAATGTCCTAATAGATTCAATCAAGGTTCTATTTTTTCTTTCAGCTTACCCATTTTTTTGAGGAGTTCTAGGAGCAGAAAAATAGTGTCTGATACCTTTCTCTCACAGAATTCTTGCATTAGAAGAGATTCAAACTCGGTGCCATGATCACTTCTGATCAATACAACCAGAGTAGAGTACTCAATCTTGATGCTCTTAAGAAAGTCTGTAAGAACTTTAAAGTTATCTGACTTGTTTCTCAGAAAGAAAACCCAAGTGTATCTAGAGAAGTCATCAATAATAACTAGAGTGTATGACTTTCCTCCTAAACTTTGTACAACTATAGGGCCTAAAAGGTCCATAAGTAGCAAGTACAAAATCCCGGGTGAATCACTTTTATTAATGGATTTGAAACTATTTTTAGTTTGCTTGCTTAATTGACAAGCCTTGCAGAGTCCTTCTTTCTTGTAAGAACCAAAAGGCAGTCCTCTAACAAGGTTGTCCCTAGATAATTTAGTAATGTTCCTAAGGTTTACATGACCTAGTATCCTATGCCATAAATCATTAGTGTTACTGATTTGGTTAAATAAACAAATTTCTGAATTAGCAGACTTGAAATTAACTACATATATGTTTCCTTGTCAAATTCCAGTTAAAATATGGTGGCTGTCACTATAAGTAATATTGCAAGTAGTTTGATTGAATGAAACCTGATAACCTTCATCACATAATTGACTTATGGATATTAGGTTATGTTTGAGACCACTTACATAGGCTACCTTCCTGAAGGTAACTACTCCAACTTCGATAATTCCATATCCTTCTGTCTGTCCATAGTTGGAGTCTCCAAATATCACTTTTGGTCCAAGCTTTTCCTTGAAATCACTTAGGTTAGCTTTTGATCCTGTCATATGTTTTGAACAACCACTATCCAAGTATCACTATTACTCTATGGTAGGATAGTTCTTTACCCGTAGAAAAAAAATTAGTGTTCTTGACCCAGGTAACCTTGGGTTCTTGATTTATTTCAAATTTATAGCTAGAGCTATAAGAAAATTCAGGTATGTCCTTATAACCTAGTGGATGATATCTCCTAGGAGGAATAATCCACTGAGTAAAAAGGATTGATAAAGGTTTGTTTTTGATTAAAGTTTCTATTAAAAGGATTAATAAGTTCGTCGATCTACATTCGATGAATATGGATAAGTTCATCGAACTCCGTTCACAGAATGAAAGTATTCATTTTTTGCACCCCACGTTCGTCGATCGCGGTTCAACGAAACATATTGAGTTCGTCGAGCACAGTTAGATGAATAATTATACTGAAAGTCTGTGTTCATAGTTTGTCAATCTGAGTTCGATGAACCATATTCATTTTTTAAGCTTGGTTCAAAGAAATATGTTGAACAAAATTTTTATTAAAATTTTTCTTTTTCTTTTGTTTAGTCTTATATAAAACTTCTATTTCTTTATTAGTGTCTTATCATTTTTCTTTTCCTTTTTCAGAAATGAATTTAATAGGAGTAGATAATATGTTTTTCTTTAATAGAGGAGGCTGACTAGATGAAGCTCCTAAGCCCAGTTTGCCATTTAGCCTGACATTCACTATACTTGTGATATCCATCAATTTGATACTTCTCCCATTAAGGGATTCTTCAAACAACTTAACCTCTTTTAATTTATTTTCTAAAGAAAGTTTTTGATCATTAGTAGTTTTTAAATCTTCTTTAAGCCTTATGTTTTCAGAAAATAAATTATCACATTTAATTAATTTTTCTCTGAGAAATTTGATTTCCTTATCAGATTTGATTAAATCATTACATAGTAGTTTAAATTTTGTTTTGAATTGTTCTGAAGTAAAATCAAAAGAAGAAATTACCTGATCTTCTTCTAACTCAGATTCAGCTTCAGAAATATCAGTTTCAGATTGGCTGTATGATGCATTGATTGCCATTAAGCAGATCTCTCTGGCCTTGGCCTCTTCTTTATCCTCACTGGAGCTGGATGAAGACTCTTCCTCTAAGTCACTCCAGGTTTCAGCAACAAATCCTCTCTCCTTCTTTTTGTATTTGCTGGAGGATGGCTTGCGGGAATGTTTCTTGGAGTCTTTCTTCTTTCTTTTGTCTTTCTTCTAAGTTTCTGGACACTCTGGTAATATGTGTCCAGGTTTCTTGCATCCATAACAAATTATTTCTTTAGTTGAAGTCTTGTCATACCTTTGCTTATCTTCTTTTTTGGAAGATTATCTCTGTCAATAAGATGTTCTTGTCTAGATTTTTTAGCTCATTTATTATGAGACTAAGTTTGTTATACATGTTTGCAACTGATTCTGACTCTTCCTTCTTGAAATTCTCATACTGAGAGATCAAGTGTGATCTCCTATCTTTCCTTTCATCAGCATATCCTGCTACCATAACATTAATAGAATCCCAGGTTTCCTTTGCTGAAGAGCATTCAACAACCTTCTGGAATATGTCATCTGACATAGTCTGGGCCAGAATGTTCATTGCTTTGGCATCAGCAATCTTTGCTTTATTCTATGTTTCAGTCCACTCAGGTGGTGCCACAACACTTATACTTGTTATTGCCGTTGGAAGTGGGGGACCTGTCAAAATGGAATTATATATATCTTCATTAATGGAACTCATATAAAGCCTAATCCTTGCCTTCCAAAGTGCAAACTTATTAAGATTGCACACTCGAGGTCTGGTGCTTGAATACTCCTTATTTTGTGCCATGATAAACTCTAGGTAAAGAGAAAATCTATCAGATCTTATGGTTTAGGTGTTAGCATGTACAACCAAGTAACCTGTCCCTCTGATACCAATTGAATGTGAGGGATAGATCTCTTTTACACTAGAGGGGGGTGAATAGTGTATTTTAAAATTTTAATTTGTTTTTGTAGCGGATTAAAAGATAATGATATATATATGTATATAGAGAAGATCAGGACACACAAACAAAGAAAGTAAAGGCAATCCAGATAACACAAAGAATTTATAGTGGTTCCCCAACAAACCTGAGTACATCCACTCTTCTACCACCCTGGTAGGAATCCACTATAGGTTTTTTCTCAGGTTCCCTGCCACCACAAGTTTTTGATCAGGTGCCCTGTCACTAGAACATCTATTTTTCTAAGGGAGATCTAGCAAACCTTTGAGCTTTTGATCAGGTGCCCAAAAACCAACCCCAGGTCTTTTGATCAGGTGACTTGTGAATGAAAATGTTAACTTTTGAAGGGAGTTAAAACCCTGTACACAGTGAAAGAAAAATAAAAATGATGTTGTCTTCTCTATCTCAAAACTCTAAGAAGACTAGTGGAGTGTTGATGATGTCAAAGCTCCCCCTGAGTTGTATGGATCTGATCAGGAGTGGAAGTTTTGCTTCAGGGTGTAGGCCTTCAAAGTGATGTTGCTCTTCGGCAAGCTTTTAGACAGATTTTGATTTGTTGTCTCTTGAAATCCTGAAGCAGTTGAAGAAGAACTCAGTGTATATGAGAGTTGTGTTGTGTTATTCACTTTTCTATACACTGTTCTATCTTGTTGACTGATTACCAACAACCATTGCAATCTTCTAAAAATCACTTCATATATTGATTGCAGATTCAAAAACATTTGAATTTTAAATTCTTTCCTTGAAATCCTCCGCATAATTTATGGGAGTTGGAATGTCCAAATTATTCTTAAATGCATTTCCCTTACTATCCCAGTAAATTTTGTAGAGTAATAACTCTGTGAAATCCATAATTAATGCATCCAGGTAACGGCTATATTCTTGAGAATTTTGAGCATTAATTATCAGAGTATTAATGTCTTAATATTTGAAATCAAACTACTATATTTGAACTGAGAAACTACAAAGAAGATTAGTCAAACAGAACTTGGAAAGAGTTAGTCAAACTCAGCAAAGATTTCGTCGACCTAAGCTCCATGTTTGTCAAACTAAGATAGTGCTTCGTCGAGTTGAACATCTGATATAAGATCATAGTTCGTCGATCTCAGCTAGACTTTCTTCGAGCTCAACTCATAGAAGGAACTCTGAGTTCGTCGATCTGAGATCGAATATCGTCGAGCTGAGTTCAGCTATCGTCGAACGACTATTCTGCTTTCTTTTTAACAACTTTTCATTTGAAGTCTTCTATCTCCAAAGACTTTTGAAGGAGGGTACTGACAATTTAAGTATGTGCAGCTGACTTTGACCCTAGAAATAACCTATGATCCTAGATTATACATGTTGGGTCATCTAATCAATCCTAATAGTGAAGCTAGCCCAAATCACAAGTAGGATTCCAATAAATGTCATACAACTAATAATGCTGAGAGAAGGCTGGCAGTCAACGCCATACAGCTAATAGCGCTGAGAGAAGGCTGAGAGTCAAAGCTTACAGTATTGAAAAGGCAGAAATGTGGCCAAGTCCACAGGCGTTGAGTGAGCTCAACTCACTCAACGACATATGGACTGAATCGTTGAGTCAAGGACATTATGTCAATGCCAAAGTACAGAGGCATAAAGTGAAGCTAATTCACTCAATGCCAAATCAAAATTCTTTGAGTCTAGTCTTCCTGTGAAGAAATAAGAATTTGGCTAATTCCAGAATCATTAAGTGAAGCCAGTTCACTCAACACACTCATCGCAAAACTTCAACAAGAAGGCAAGATTACAAAAAATCAGGCTAAGTATAAAGGCGTTGAGTGAAGCTTATACACTCAACGCTCTCAACGCTTTTAAGCAGAAAGGGCAGAAGAATATGGCTAAGGCAAAAAGTATTGAGTGAGGCATATACTCTCAACGCCTAGCAGAGCTGAGAAAATTCTAAGTCTAGAATCGCTGAGTATTGCTTATCCACTTTTCATCGAGCTGAGCTCTCAGTTTGTCGAACTGAGTTCAGAGTTCGTCAAACTCAGCTTTCACTTTTTCATCGAGCTGAGCTCTGGGTTCGTCAAACTGAGTTCAGAATTCATCGAACTCGGCTTTCACTTTTACGTCGAACTGAGCTCTGGGTTCGTCGAACTGAGTTCAGAATTTGGCGAACTCTGCTTTCACTTTTTTATCGAGCTGTGCTCGGGTTCGTCGAACTTAGTTTTGAGTTCGTCAAACTGAGGATTTCTGGAATGATGTTTGATTTTGCTAAGTCTAGAATGATTCTGACGTCAGCAAAGTCAACAAGTCAAAGAATTTCATATTCGTTATTTAAATGCTGCAATTCGACATTAATGTCACCGTTAGTCAACAGTGAATCTCAATTTGATTAAGCTGAGGTTTTAACCACTGTTAAAACTGGGACACGTATCAATCATCCCATAAATCGATGTGATTATAAATAGCAGCTGTGATCAAGATTTAAAAATAATTAATTCATTCTGAAAACGAGAAGCAGGAGTTCGTCGTCTTCATCCGCCATTATAAAAGATCCAAGAACTTCAAATCGATAAATCTGATGGGCTTCTAAGTTTTCTGGTGCAATAAACATCTGCTACATCAAGTATAGAGGATATCTCTAAGGAAGACAAATCGGTCTAGGTAAGCCCTAGCTAAAATTGCTTCACGATTCAATATGAGCCAAATCAAAAGATCATTTTCTGAATCGAAGAAGAAGAAAATATCTGTGCCAGATTCTGACTAGATAGAAGAATAAGGTAGAGGAATCACAATCTACCTTACAAGTTAGCTGTTTAAAGATCGTATTCTCCTCTTTCATTAGCAAGTACAAAATCAAGATTCTTAGGAATTTCCAGCACAAGCCGCAGACCATTGAAGATCAATTTTCTTGTTGCTGGGAAGCAGTTAGGGCTGAGATTTTCTTAGCCCAAGAAGAAATCGACTCAGGGAGCAATTTCTCTTGAGTCAAATCAACATTCCTCTTTCAAAATTTGTGGATCTATGATAGATTTGTGTTGTGGCCTAGATTGATTAGGCTGTGTGAGATATCTGTATGATCTTATTGTAAAGCCTAAATTATAAAGACAGTGTGATGGTATCCTTGTGTGGATCTGTGTGTGGCTGTTTCTCCCAACCTATGTTAAGGGTAGTTGTGCCTGTATTTGGTAGTCAGGAGATTATTGTGTGGAGGGCTGTGAGCCTGTGTTGTAAGTCTCAGTGGAGACTGACTAATCCGGTGGGATCATGCTGTAATCTCTGAGGAGACATAGTATTTGGATAAGAGCATTGTCTAACATACTGTTAGAAGGCGGAGAGGGACAGTGGATGTACCCATACACTGGGGAACCACTAAAAAATCTGGTGTGTTGCGTCTTGTGTTTTGCTGTGCTAAGTATTGTGTTCTTGAAAGCTGAATTATGTATACGCAGTAGTACATAAGTCATAGAAGATTTTAAAGAACTATAAAAGACTGCAATAACCTATTCACCCCCCTCTCTAGTTGATTAACTACCCTTATAATCAAAGATTTTCAAGTGGTATCATAGGGAGGTTACTCAAGAAAAGACTTAACAGTCTGAGTAGATCTCCACGGTAGCTGTCAGAAGGTTAAGATGGGTTTAGGAGAGAATCACAAATAGCTTGGATCCATGAAACTTCCTCTTTGCAGGAAGGAGACTTTTGGCATATGGAAGGAAAGGGTCAGATTGTTCATGGAAGCATCTGATCCTAGGATCTATATCACAGTTCAATAAGGACCCTTCATCCCAATAAAGATATCTGTCCTTGATGCAGATCTTAAGACTTCAAAGAACTACACTGAAATGACTAAGGATGAAGTCATCTTAGCAACAATGGATAAGAGGTCACAAAATATAATAGTTAGTGTCATAGATGACTCCACCTTTAAAAATCTGCTGCACTGCAAGACCTCAACAGAATTGTGGGACACCTTGATAGTTTACATGGAAGGTACTGAGGAAGTGAGAGATGATAGAAAGTCAATGCTAAATCAAGAGTATGAAGCTTTCAGACAGATTAGGGAGGAGACCATAACTAGCCGTTATGAAAGGTTCTTCAGGACAGCTAATGAGCTAAAGACCTATTGTAGGGCCTTTAGTAATTATGAGCTAAATGATAAGTTTCTTAGTTCTCTTACTAGATACTGGGACACTAAGATATGTGTCATTAGAGAAGTGGCAAAGATGGTTGATACTCCACCATCCACACTGTTTGGTAAGCTGCATTTATATGAGATGCTGCTGACAGTAAGGAAGGAGGAAGAGAAGACAAGTAGAGGCCATGCCAAAGAAAATGTTGTGGTATTCAAGGCAGATAACTCCTAGAAGAGCACGGAGAAGAATCCTTCTCCCCTAAGAAGGCCAACTGAGTCAGATGATTCAAATAAAGAGGAATCGACTGAAATATGTCTGATGAGGAGTTTGCTGCTTTCTCAAGGTAGTTTATAAAGATGATGAAGAAGAAGGGGTGGAGGAGCAAACTTACCACTTCCTTCCAGCACGAAGATGACTACTACGAAAATAAGAAGAAACCCTCCAAAGAGGGCAGGTATGATCCAAAACCTGGTAAACATTTTTTCGAAAAGGTTGTTTGTTTCTGTTGCAACAAGCCAGACCATGTTGTCGATGATTGTCCGGAGAAGAAAGAGGTTGGTGAAAAGAATCATCACCATAAGAGAAGCAAGAAGGAGAAAACCTTCATTGCTAAGAGGGAGAAAAGCTGGACTGAGTCGTCCTCATCAGAATCAGAAGAGGATGATGAAGCCTACATTGGGCTGATGGCAAAATCACATAAGAAATCCTGCTAGGATCAGCCTGTACCATCTAAGTTACGCTCTTCATCCAGCTCTTCATCTAAGTCTAAGTATGTGATTGGTCCAGATTCAAGTGCTTCTTCATCAAAAGATGAAGATGGATCTGAATCTGAGGAATACAAAAATAAAATGATTGAAAGATATTGTGAACTTCTAGAAGCATTCAGAAGGTGTAAGCTGCTGACCAAACAACATGCTCAGGAGATTGCATCACTAAAGCTTGCTGCTTCCAATCATTCTGAAACAGCAACTTTGCTAGAGCAGAAAACTAGGAAAGTCAGCCAGATGAAGAACATTACTGTTATTCACATACGCACCCTAACCTTTAAGAATGATCAGATCAGGAATCTTGAAGGTAAACTCCAAAAGGAGAAGGATTTAGTGGCTAAGTATTCAAAGCCATGTACTGTGTTGCCTTTGATAGGTTGCTTCTCCTCCCAAAATTATAAGAAGGGGATAGGCTTCAAAGGGAACACTAGAGCTGCCAATTCCATAAGAAAGGGCAAAGCTATAGTGCAACCACTAGCCTCCAAGCCTCCTATTTCTTTTAGGAGTGTGCTATTACCATCTAATAAGTATGACCAAGAGAGCATATTTGGTCATTGGGATTATGGTGGATCCACCAATAAGAATAAATTTGTTCACCACTATGGTGGTAGGAATGGAAAGAGTACTAGTGCCCACAAGACAACCCATGAGGAGATTCAAATGGCCTACCCTGGACCATTTATGTTTGGTGCACATACCCCAACCCTCAAGAATAAGGATGCATCCCCTTTTAAAAATCTGTCAGTCCACCATCAGACCAAAGGAAAGTCTATCAACAAACCAAACTGGGGCATATCTGAAGTCATCAGGAGCATGCTCTTTTAAAAGAAGGCAGCTGCTGGTATGGTTCAAGATACTACAAAGACCTCTGCTGCCAGATAGATCCCAAATCAGGCTATGGCTGGAATACATAAGAAAGAGGCTGCTTCTGTACATGCTGGACTGAGAGCTGCTGACAATAATGTTGTTAAACTATCCCTTAAAATAAGGTATAACATCTATGAGTTCTTGTGTTCTGGAAAAGTGGGTCACTATGTCATTGATTGCTGGCCCAAAAATACTGTCCAGAGAGCTAATGTTGGCTTAGTTGTCAAAAGAGCTACAGACAGACATATTCATTTTGAGCCTAACATGCACCTTGGACCCAATAAGGATTGGAGTCCTAAGGGTAAATGATTTATTTCTTGCAGGTAGTCCATGTTGTCATACCCATATATGGTACTTGGACAGTGGTTGTTACAGACACATGACTGGAACAAAGTGCATCCTGAAGGATTTCATTCCAATAAAGGATGGCCCTAAGGTGATATTTGGTGGATCGGATAGAGGGATCACAAAAGGTTATGGTAAGATTGCTAATGGCTTAGTCACTTTCACAAAAGTGGCTTATGTGGAAGGGTTGTAACACAACCTTATAAGAATAAGCCAATTATGTGATCTTAGCTATGTCATTTCTTTCCATAAGGATAAGTGTCATATAAGAAGATCATGTGACCAAGAGAGGCTAGTGAGGGAGAAAAGTATAGTGGCTAGCAATTTTAAGTCAAGTACTGTTTTGCCGTTGATAGAATCCTTCTCCTCTCAGAAGGGTAAGAAGTGGTTTAGATTCAAATAGTTATGACCAAGAGAGCATCTATGGTCACTAGATGAATGGTAGATCCACTAGTGTGAACAAGGAGGTTTACATCGATGGTAGAAGGTATAACATGGGAGTGAGTGCTTTTAAGGATGCCCACGAAGAAATTCAAATGTCCCATCATGTATTATTTGTCTTTGGTGTTCCAGCCCCCACACTCAAGAATGTGGTTGTGGCTAAGGTTCAGAACCACTCAGCATAGATTCAAACCAAGGGTTAGTCTATCAGAAAGCATGATTTGGTCATTTCTGATGCTATCAAGAGCATGTCTTCTACAAAGAAGATTGTTGCTAATGGAACTCAGAGCAGGCCAAATAAGCCAGCTGGAAGACTTACCTTCAAGCAGATCCTTGCTGAAAGGAAGTTGAAGAAGGTTACTGCTGCTCTTCCTTCTGTTCAGTCACCAGTTAACCAAACTGCAAGGCCTACACAAAAAAATAAGATATAACATTCATGACTGTTGGTGATGTGGCAAAGTGGACCAGTTTACTATAGACTGCTGGCACAATCCAAGTGTGCCAAGAGCAGTTGTTAGTCCACCAGCCAGAAAAGCTTCTAGTAGACAAGTCCATTTTCAGAATAACATGCACCTAGGACCCAATAGATATTGGGGTCCTAAGTTAAAATAAATTATGTGATGCAGGTTAGTCTAAGTGCCCATATCCCTATATGGTACTCAGACAGTGGTTATTCCAGGAACATGGCTGAGACAAGGAGCAACTTAAAGGAGTACACACTAGTGAAAGATAGACCAAAAGTTATCTTTGGTGGTTCAGATAAAGGGGTGACAAGAGGCTATGGTAAGATTACCAATGACATAGTCACCATCATAATAGTGGCTTATGTTGAAGGGTTGCAACAAAACCTCATAAGCATAAGTCAACTCTCTAATCTTGGCTATATTATTATCTTCCACACGGATGAATGCTAGATTAAGAGTTCAAGTGACCAAGATGTCATCTTGACAGGTACTAGGAGTGAAAATGTTTATTGCTTAAATTGCCTTTGTGCAGATACAGACTCTCCTATTTTTCTAGTGGAAAATGAGAAAGTTTTTTATTGTGTGCAATGGCACAATAGACTAGCTCATTTGAATTACAAAACTATTGTCAAGCTCTTTAGTGGAGAGCTAGTTAGGAATGGTCCTAATGTGAAATGCACCAAGGAAAGCATTTTCTCTGCATGCCAAAAGGGTAAGCAGACCAAAGCCTCCATCAAGGGAATTGGGACCAAAGACTCTGTGAGGTGTTTATATCTCTTGCATATGGTCGTGTTTGTTACTATGTTAGTTCATAGTCTTGATAAGAAAGTCTACACCGTTGTAGTGGTTGATGACTATTCTAGGTATGCTTGGGTGTTCTTTCTCAAGAAAAAGAATGGAACCATTGATATCTTCATAAAGAATGTCAAGCAAATTTAGAATAAGTTTAATAGTACTATGGTCAAAATCAGAAGTGACCATGGGACTTAATTCCAGCCCTGATAGCATGACAAAGTTCTATGAAGAGCAAGGGATTCATCAAGAATTTTCTTCTCCAAGAACTCCCCAGCAAAATGAGATTGTTGAGAGGAAAAATAGAACTATCATAGAGGCTGGAAGGACCTTATTGAGATAGTGAATACTGCATGTCATGTCCTTAATAGAACCTCTATCACTAAGTGCCATAAGAAGACTCCCTATAAGATCTTGAAGGGAAGAAAACCAAACCTGGGCTATCTCATATTTCTTGGTAATAAGTGTTATGTGCTTCATAATGGAAAGTCGTATGTGACTAAGTTTGCTACCAAGTCATTTGATGGGATTTTTGTTGGGTACAACAATCATAGTAAAACCTATAGGATCTACAACTTGAAAAGTGAAGTTGTAGAGGAGTCTGTATTTGTAGTCTTTGATGAGTCTACCATGATTAATAGTGAACTGCCAAGCTACCCTTTTAGTATTCCAGGTATAGAGCAGATGGTGTATAAGCTGACTGAAAGTTTCTTTACTGAAGGTTAGCTAATCACCTAGGGGTGAATAGGTCTTTGAAGTTTTAATAATTTTTTTGTTGTTTTCAAATTAAAGTATCTATAGTTTGTCCTTAGATCCTGCAATAAGAAAGAAAATAAGCAACACAGCAAACACAAAGATTTATAGTGGTTCCCCAATTGGGTATATCCACTTTTTCACCCACCTATCCAACTGATTTGTTGGACTAGGCACAAACTCCACCAATATGCTCCTAAGAGCTTACACC
The DNA here is from genome assembly GCA_039583875.1 of Platanthera guangdongensis. NCBI lineage: Eukaryota > Viridiplantae > Streptophyta > Magnoliopsida > Asparagales > Orchidaceae > Platanthera > Platanthera guangdongensis. The sequence continues at coordinate 119,407,096 of CM077164.1, forward strand.
TCAGGCCCTTAGCCTTATACACAGATTCTTCACAGAATCCAAACTCAGAACCACAAGGATTCCTACCTCAGAGCTTTGGAGAGCTCCTACAGCTTAGTGATCCACTGATCACCTACCTCAGCCTTATTTTAAAGCCTACAACTCAAGCTCTTCAGCCCTACAACTTCAGTCACATAGCCCTACTCTCAGAGTGCTGCAACACTCCTACAACTCAGTACCCTTCCAGGTACCTACAGCTCAGCCTCCTCCAAGGCCTAAAACTTAGTGACACACTTATCACCTACAACTCAGTGACTCTCCAGTCGCCTACCTTAGGCACAAGGCCCTACACTCAGGCTAGGAGGATTTCCCTACCTCAGATCCACACTTGGATCCTACCTGAGATAGCAACACTCTCCTACCTCAGGCAATAAAGCCCTACAGCTCAGATCCACACTTGGATCCTACCTCAGTACCCCAACAGGGCACCTACCTCAGTGACTACTTAGTCACCTACCTCACGCACAAAGTGCCCTACACTCAGATTCAGATAAGTCTCTGAGTCTGCCTTGCTGGACTGAGCAGATATCAATCCAACACTATTACTGTAGAAGGAATTAGTCCTCTTCTACATCTAACTCTTTTCTACTGCACAGATGAGCAGCAACCAGCTTGCTGAATGGATGTATCAGCTCCTCTGTTCTGCAAAGAACTATCTTGCTGAGTCTGGAGAGCTTCAGCTAACTTCCTTTGCCTTTCAGGCTATTTTTTCTGAAGTTAAGCTTTCAAGCTTGATGGGGAAGAAGATGTCCAGCCGCCTCTTGATTTCTTTTTGTATTTTCTGTGTTTGTTCCTTTTTCCGTTCAATCTTTTTCGTTTCCCTAATCCCTTTTCCTTTTCCTTTTTATATGCATTTATTTGAATCAATGACACAATTGTATGTGGGTCCAACCAAGGATTGGTGAGTGCCACCACCATCAGAATAGGACAAATCAACTTTCGGCGCCACTGCAGCTTTCCCGCAATGGCTACATGTAAGTTGACTTTGATGACTTCAACAATGGTCATCACCCTCTGGACTTGGAAAATATTTCTAAAATCCATAAAGTGTTGAGTGATGTTAAGTCACTCAACAAAATATATCTTGGCTCTTAGCGCTTTTGGACTTGTTAATTTTCTCTGGATTTATCTCAACGGTCTCAGTGGTTTCTTCTTAACAGCTATGACAGGCCTTTGTCTTAACGCTTTATTCATGTCACCTAAGATAAGTTTCTGTCTCAATGGTTTCTTCACAGCGGTCTCAGCGATTTTTGCTTCATAGCTGAGATTGTCTTCTGTCTCAGCGGTTTTCCTCTCAACTGACTCAATGCTTCATTCTTCATTAGTAGCGTTGAGTGAACCTGCTTCACTCAATGCTTCTGGACTTAGAGAAATACATCTAGTTTTGTCTCAGCGGTTAAGCTGAGACATTCTTCTCAGGTGTCTCAGCCATTTCAGTGGTCTCAATGCTTTCTTCTCAGCTATATCAGCTGTTTCAACACTTTCTTCTCAGCTATCTTAGCTGTATCAATGCTTTCTTCTCAACTGTCTCAGCGATCTCAACACCTTCTTCTCAGTGGTCTCAGTGCTTTTTGCCTTTGTCGATTTTTCTGTCATTATCATGACAAGTGTTGAGCTGAGCTTGATGACCGACTAACTGAGCTCGATGAACTTTGAGTTGAGCTCAACGAATTTTGAGTTTACTACCAAACTCATTTTTCTTCACTTGTCCAATCATGGACTGCCTACATTGATGAACTAAAGCACTCATCAAATACATTATTTGTATATGTCATTGACCCGTTTAACTTCTTACAAATCTGGGATATTGTTATCAATAGACCCAATAATCTCCCCCTATTTGAAGAACTCAAAACAATACAGGTCATTAACAATACATCATATTCATTATAGACAAAAATTTAACATTAGTAGGGTGTGGAAATATTACCATATTTCTCTAGCCTATGGAGAATTACTTACTCCCCTTGGCATGCTGCCATCCTTGCTATTCCACCTATCTGTTCTTCTCAACCCTTGACTTCTATCCTCCCCCTTTTTGACTTCTGCAATAGGGAGCATTCTGAGGGGTATTTCTGCCCCTTATTGACTCAGCTGTTGGGCTAGCTCCCACTCAATAGTTCTACACCATCTTCTGTATTTAGAGGAAGAACTTGTACTACCTACAAAATGGACAGTGCAGCATATGGTAGAAGAGAGACTTGAAGCAACATAAGATTCAACATACCCAATTCAAATTTGAAGGTGTTGAACTTGTCTTCATCTAGTGGCTTAGTTAAGATATCAGCCACTTGCTTGTCTGTGGAGACAAACTCAAGGCTAATGTTTTCTTTTTCCACATGTTCTCTAATTAAATGATACCTAATTTCTATATGCTTAGTCCTGCTATGAGAGACATGATTCCTAGATATAGAAATTCCACTAGTAGAATCACAAAAGAGTGGAGTTCTACTTATCAGAATATTGTAGTCCTGGAGTTGATGCTGGATCCACAACAAAGGAGCATAACAGCTTCCAGCTGATATATACTCTGACTCTGCTGTTGATATTGCAACACTTGTTTGTTTCTATCTGCTCCAAGAGACAAGCCTTCCACCTAGAAATTGACAGGAGCCTGAAGTACTCTTCATGTCCTCCTTGCAACCTGCAAAATCTGCATCTGAATAGCCTGTTAGTTCAAATTCCCCATTCATGGGTACCATAGGCCAAGATCTGGTGTGCTATTAAGATATCTCAAGATTCTTTTCACAACAGTGTAGTGAGACTCTTTAGGGCATGCCTGATACCTAGCAAAGACACATGTTGCATACATAATGTCAGACGTGCTTGTAGTGAGGTAGAGAAGGGAGCCAACTATACCTCTGTACAAAGTTTGGTCAACAAGATTCCTTGGATCATCTTTGCCTAAAGGCATACTTGAGCTCATGGGAGTTCTTATGGTGGAAGCATTCTCCATGCCATATTTCTTGATTATCTCCTTGGTGAACTTTGACTAGGATATGGATAGACCATCATCAGTCTGTTTTACTTGGAGCCCCAAGAAAAATTTTAGTTCACCAACACTATTCATTTCAAACTTCCCCTGCATAAGTTTTACAAACTTCATGCAGAGGTTTTCATCAGTAGAGCCAAATATTATGTCACCAACATAAATCTGGACTAGGATGATCTTGATCTTAGATTCCCTTAGGAATAGGGTCTTGTCTATCTTCCCCCTTGAGAATTTATTCTCAATGAGGAAGGTGACATTGTCTCATACTATGCTCTTGGGTCTTGCTTGAGCCCATATAGAGCTTTCCTAAGTCTATATACAGCAATAGGAGAGTTGGAATCTACAAAACTTGGAGGCTACTCTACATAAATCTCTTCCTTCAAGTCTCCATTCAGGAAGGCAGACTTGACATCCATCTGGAATACTTTGAATCCTTGGAATGCTGCAAATGCAAGGAATAGTCTGATTGCTTCCAACCTTGTAACTGTGGCAAAAGTCTTATCATAATCAATCCCCTCTTCCTGTCAATAACCTTTGGCCACCAGTGTAGCTTTATTCTTTATTACAATGCCATTTTCATCAAGTTTATTTCTGAAAATCCACTTCACTCCAATGACATTGTGTCCATCTGGTCTGGGAACCAGCTTCCAGATCTTGCACCTTTTGAACTGCTTCAGTTCTTCCTGCATTACACCAAACTAGAATTGGTCTTGATTTTTTTCTTCAAATTTCTTGGCCTCTTCTTATGACAGGAAGCTGGAATAGAGAGCTGTGTTGAGACTCCTGCTTCTAGTATGTACACCTTGGCTATCCTCACTTATTATCTGATCGGGAGGATGATCTCTCAGATATCTGACTGCAGGGGGCAGCCTGACTGCTTCCTGCTAATTATTATTTTCTTCAGCAGGTTGGTCTTCATTTCCAGCTTGACTGTCCTGAGCTTCCTCTGGACAGCATCCTTCTTCGCATTCTTCTTGCATAGCTGGGTCTTTATCTTTGATGGAGAGCTTCTCCATCATGACTTTTATACCTACAGAGCTAGACAAAGAGCTTGACAGCGCACTGCCAATCATACATTACTCATCAAATAGTACATGGACAGATTCTTTTACAACTTGATTTGTCAAGTTATAGACTCTATATGCCCTAATATTATTATTGTACCCAGAAAAGATCCCCTCATGGGATTTAACAGCAAACTTAGTCACTTTTGACTTACCATTATTTAGGATGAAACACTTGCAACCAAAGATCCTAAAATAGGATATAATTGGTTTTCTGCCCTTCAAGATCTCATAGGGAGTCTTCTTATGGCCTTTGGTGATAGAAGCCCCATTGAGCACATGTCATGCAGTAATAACTGCCTCAGCCCAGAAATATTCAGGGAGAAAAGTGTCACTCAATAATGTTCTCCCAGTAACCTAAAAGTTAGGGTTAGACCTAAAATACTCTTGGGGGGGGGGGGTGAATAGAGTATCTAGAAACTTTAATGCTTTTTGCTGTAAATAAAAAAATCAGTCCTAAGATAAGCTAATCTATCACAGGCACAACAGGGATTAAATTAAATAACACAGGCACTGCAAACCTAACTAGCACAAACACATCAAGAACTAAAGAAAAAGATGGAAACCAGACAACACAAAAATTTTATAGTGGTTCCCCAACCTGGGTACATCCACTCTTCTACCACCCTAGTATGAATCCACTCAAGTTTTTCATCAGGTGACTGCCACTAATAAGCTTTTGATCAGGTTCTCAAAAACAAATCCCAAGTCTTTTGATCAGGTGACTAGAAACCAGGAATAACTTTTGAAGGGAGTTAAAGAACCCCTTTTACAATGGGGGGATGAGAGAGTGATGTTGTCTTCTCTTTTTCAAATACAATTGAGAAGACTTGGTGGATCTTTGATGTTAACAAAGCTCCCTCTGAGATATGGAAATCAGGAAGTCTTGAGCTTTGCTTCAGGGTGAGTAGGTCTTCAATCCTTTAGCCATGACCAGACGATATCCAGGAACTTCTTGACTGATAAAGTTTTTGTTGTCCTTGAATAATCCTGGAATGAAGAAGGAAGAAGACTCTTGATTTTGGATGGATGTTCTTCTTCTTCAGCTTGCTGTTATTTCTCTGGTCTGGGGCTTCTAGTTTCTTGACTGTTGTATTGCCCTGAGTATTGCTTGTTCTCTTTCAAAATCCTTGATCTCTATTTATGTATCTCTATCACTGTCGAGAAGGAAGAAGAAAAATCCTTATATATTTTCCATGAAGTCTTCGTTCTGAATTTTGAATTTCTTTCCAGCATTGATTATTGACGGCCTGGAGAATATCTGCATTGATTGATTTCCCCAACTTTCCCATTGAAAAGCGGAAAGTAATAATCCTAATGAAGACCATAATCAATACTTGCTTCTAACAGTAATATTCAGAGAATATTTAAGCATTGATTACTCAGAAATTACTGCAATAAAATAAGGACAGAGGAGAGAAAAAGTCCATGTCTGGAATTTCACAGAAATTATTGAGCAGAGAACAAAATTCGTTGACCTGTGTCCAGAGTTCATCGAGCTAAGAGGTTATGTTCGTCGACCAGATAATTGTTTTTCATCGAGCTGAGATCCAAGATCGTCAAACTAAGAACAGATAACTGCTTTCTCCATAACCTTGCCAATTCTGTGTATCAAGATTGTCGAGCTGAGAATATAATTTCGTCGACTAGTGTTCAGAGAAATGGTTCTTGGACTTTAGAATGTTGAAGTAGAGTATCCAGAGACTGTCGACCTGAGAACTGAGTTCGTCGACCTGAGAACTGCCAACTGCTACATTATAAAACTTGTCAATACTGTGGTCTAAGTTCATCGAACTGAGAACTTGAATTCGTTGACTGGAGTTTAGAGAAGTGTTTTTGGACTTAGAAATTGAGATGTTTCTGGACTTATAATGTTGAAGTATGTTATCCAGGAATCGTCGACCTGAGAACCAAGTTCGTCGAGCTCAGCTCAGAGAATTTTCTCTGAGTTCGTCGAGCTGAGGATGACTTTCGTCGAGCTGAGTTCGACGAACGTCGAACTCATTTTCCTAAGTCTTTGAAATTTCTTTAAGTCTTGAGTCTTCTGCAGGCTGTTGATGGCTGGTCCATGCAGTGTTGATTCTAAGGACATGGCCTAGACTCTAGGACACAGACATGACCTTGGCTATAAATGTTGGTTCAAATGATCCTAGTTTAGTGAGCCTAGCCCAAATCTAACTAGGGATCCAACAATCTCCCCCTATTTAGGTGAGGTCACTAAATACAGACACAAAATATTCACAAAGCAAGAAAACATATATCTGGCAGGAAATTTTAAAATATGCAGCCGATATATATGTACAGAAAGCTTTGTATCAGGAATTAAATAAATAGTTTTAGGACAATAGAAAAACTAAGACAGTTCAAAAAGTTTATTTCTTCTGCTTGGGCTCCTTTGGCTTAACCTCCTTAGCTTTATCACCTGCTGGAGTAAACTTGATTTCCTTGTTAGGGTTTGATGCTTGAATTTTTGTCATTATCATATCAGTAGCTCCAATGATATTAAGGGAGGTAGCCTTGGCACTACAACTTCTGGATGTAATTTTATGTAATCATCAACATTAAAGAATTTGTTAGCTTTAACAAACCTGTTGAGTTCTTCCTTCCTGTATTTGGACATTGTAGTGTATTCAGAGGGATCCTTTCCTTCAGCTTTTGCTTTGTTGATCATGGATAGGCCAAAAAATTCCTGGAACCTGGCCATCCTTTCTATTGTAGCTATTTTTGGGTCCTTAAAAGGTAGAGGAGGAGAGGCAGGTCTTCTTGGGCTTTCAGCTTTCTGATGTTCAGTGATTTGTTGCTGTTGATGTTGATGTTGTTGTTGTTGTTGTTGCTGCTTGCCTGAAGAATAGTGCCTGTGCTGGCTGCTTCCAGAAGAGGAGGAGGACTTAACCTGATGTCTCTGATATGTTTGATATTGGGTAGTCCTCTGAGCTGAAGAACCTGAAGCACCAGCAGCAGGTGGAGGAGGAGGAGGAGTGTCCTTTCTATATCTCTGAGGAGAGGTGAGTACTTCCTGTTTTTCTTTCTCTCTTTCTGCTGGTTATTGGACAACCACATCCATGCTTGCATGCCCTTGTATGGTGAGATTTTCTGAAGTATATAATAGGGAGTATCATTTGTTGGATTTGGTTTTGTGGCAGGAGGTGGAGGAGCTTTCCTTTTCTTGGAGACTTTCTTCTTAGGCTCATCATCAGAATCCTCTTCATCATCTTCATCATCAGAAGAGTCTTGAGGAGTATCATATAATGCATTTATTTCTTTCAGAGCCTCTGCAGATATTAAGGGTTTCTCTGCCTGGGAAGGAGCTAGAGGACGAGCTGGAGCTAGAGCTGGAGAACTGTACACATCATTACTTTCAGTAACTGATTTATTTTCTTCTTCTAAATCAGCCATGATTAATTCATCAAGATCAGGCATTGGAGAGTCATCCATAATAAAAGTTGGAGCAGAAATGACTCTGGGAGGGGATGCAGTAATAAGGGAATCAGATTTTAGTGGAGATGGAATGGTTAGAGCCTCTGTAATGGAAAGACTATCCTTGAGTTGCATGTCAACCTTGGGGCTTATTGGTGAGGTGTAGTGGACTATAGCCAAAGATGGCTTTATGTTGTACTGTGGAAGTTCATTCAAATAAACTGTATCAAAAAGATTCAACAACTTCAAAAGATCTACTGTGGGATTTATAATGTAATCACCAACAGTTTTTATTTCCTCTGTGACTTGCTCATCCAGATCCATATCAGACTCAATGAAATTAATTAAATCAACTAACTCATCATCAGCATCTGCATCTGTTGTTGCTTCTGCTTCTGCTGCTGCTTTTTCTGCTACTGCTGCTATTTCTGCTGTTATTGTTGTTTCTACTTCTACTTCTTCATAGATATCTCCCCATGCTTAGTTTCAGTGGGTACTGGAGTCAGGCCCCTGACAGAAGAGGGAGTAGCAGAGAGAGCAGAGATTTTATAAACAAGAGAAGAGATGGAGGAGGCAAGAGGTGTAATAGCCTCTGCTATAAGGGTTTTGAGGAGGGGAGTGAGAAATGCTATAAGAGGTGGAATGATGGAGGGGTCCAGTGGCAGGAATGCACGTGTCTAAGTGGAGACAAAAGTGGGGATGGTAGTGGATGATGGAGGAGGAGGTAAGGAATCTTGCATTGGTTCATCTGGAGGAGGAGTATGAAGGGGGGATGTAAGCAGATTGAATGATGGTAGGGAGGACAGATTGGAGTGGGGAATTTCAGCTAAATGTGGTGGTAGAGGAGATGAATGAGTGATGGAATTGGTGTACTATGGAGTGAGGGAATTGGTGTACCATGTTGGGAGGACGGTGAGGTATGAAAGTGAATATGAGTTTGTGATGGATGTATCGGAGAGGATGGAGGTGTAGGAGTATGGACTGTGGTGTGAAATGTGGAGGGGAGTTGTTGTACCATCTGAGGATGAGTGTGGATGGCTGGAGGAGGTGGAGGTGGAGGAGAGATATCTTCAGCAGGGTGGGGAGTGGCTAGAGTAGCCCTTGTACACTCAGAAGGCCTGGAGGAAGAGGAAGAAGCCTTGGTTGGCTTGGTGATGGTCCTCTCCCACCTGCCAAAGAGGGCACAAGTGAGCCTCTTGGAGGCATTTATGAATATGGTCGGGGTGACCAGGGATTCAGAAGCCTTTTCCTTAAGGAAGATTCCTAGAATCCTTCCAAAGCAAACCTCCTTTTTGGTATTCTTTTCTTAATCAGTTCAAACATAATCTGAGCCCAATTTACTGGCTTCTTATCCACCACTACACACATCACTAGGAATTGATGCCTAGTGATATAGTCATGGGCTGTATGCTTGCCCAACAGTACTTTCCCCACAATATTTGCTAGAAACTTCTATTCAGTAGATATGTGTTTCTTCAGCAGTTTCTTGGGTGTTTATCAAGAATAACCCATCTTATTTAACAATTTATTAAAGTCATCGCTATCAATTTCCTGTTCCTCTTCACCATTTACTAATCCAAAAATTTTTGTTAAAACTGCGGGGGTAAGAGAGACCACAGTACCTGATATTATGCCTGTCATGGTGTCTTCATCTATTGTGGAGAAGGTGTAGACCCATTCCCTGATCTCAGCACTGGCTAACTTGATTCTGGTGGACATCAGATTCTTCAACTGTTGATCTTCAAGCAGTTTCAGGATGTCCAGGAAGATTGGATCTGAGTGTTGAAACGACTCGAAGTCTACATCAAATCCAGTATCAAATTTCATTGTTGCAAAACTGCCCGCTGGAATCGTCATAATGCACATGCAAGAGAGAAACAGAGATCAAGTGCTATGGAACTGAAAGCGCGGGATGAAGGTTGAAGAAAAACCTAGATATATGGTTTTTCAAAATATGAATCGACAAACTCCGTTCCACAAAAAATAAAGAATTCTTCGATCTGGGACGAAATATTTTGTAGTTAAATAATTCGTCGATCTTATTCTAAAGATTTGAGAACATGTCGTCGAGCTCTATTCGACGAAAGTTTTTTGAAGCAGATTCGTCATCTCCGTTCGACGAAAATAACTTCACTCATAGAGAGTTCGTCGAGCTCCATTTGACGAAAATCTCTAGAACTTTTCTTTATTTGTCGAACTCCGTTCGACGAACTTTGAAAAATTCGTCGAGCATAGGCAGAAATCAAACTAAAGCTTCTCCATTGATCATTCCAAGCTGATTTATAAAGAATAAGTGATTTTTTTCATCCAAAGGTTTGGTGAAAATATCTGCTCTTTGTAAATCAGTGTAGATATAGACAATTTTAATTTTATTTTTGTCTACACACTCTCTAATAAAGTGATGCCTAATGCCTATATGCTTAGTCCTACTATGATGGACTGGATTTTGTGCTATGGATATAGCACTTGCATTATCACATAAGAGATTTGAATTATTTAAGTTGAACCCATAGTCTAGGAGTTGGTTTTGAATCCATAACATCTAGGAACAACAACTGCTAGCTTTTATATATTCTACTTCAGCAGTTGATGTAGACACAGATGACTGCTCCTTGTAGAACCAAGACACTAATCTCATACCAAGGAACTGGCAAGTCCCCGAGGTACTTTTTCTGTCTACCCTGCATCCAGCAAAGTGAACATCTGAGTATCCAGTTAACTCAAATTCTGACTCAGTAGGATACCAGAGTCCTAGACTAGGACAACTCTTTATATATCTCAAAATTTTTTTTAGAATAACTAGGTGAGATTCTTTAGGGTTCACTTGGAACATATCACAAAATATGTGGCAAACATTATGTCAGGTCTGCTTGCTGTAAGATATAGTAGGGACCCAACAATGCCCCTATATAATTTCTGATCAATAGGTTTCCCATGTGCATCAGAATCTATTACAGCATTACTGGCCATAGGTGTTTTCTTTACTGAGGTATTAGCCACCACAAACTTTTTAATAAGCTCTTTAGCATATTTAGCCTGGGAGATGAAGATGACATCAGGTAGCTGCTTCACTTGGAGACCAAGGAAGTAGGAGAGCTCACCCATGCTACTCATTTCAAACTTTGAATGCATGAGGTCAGAGAACCTCTTGTATAGTTTGGAATCAGTAGACCCAAATATAATGTCATCTATATATATTTGTACTAACAAAGTTTGATCCTCATGGTGCCTAGTGAATAATATTTTATCTACAATGCCTCTAATGAATTTATGCTCTATCAAGAAGCTAGCTAGGGTCTCATAACAAGCTCTTGGAGCTTGCTTTAAACCATAAAGAGCTTTATGCAATCTAAAAACATATGAAGGATGGGTTGAAGAGATAAAACCTGTAGGTTGTTCAACATAAACCTCTTCTTTAAGTACTTCATTCAGGAAGACACTCTTGACATCCATCTGATAGACTTTGAACTTCTTGTAGGCAGCATAAGCAAGAAATATTCTGATTGCCTCTAACCTTGCAACTGGTGCAAAGGTTTGGTCATAGTCTATTCCTTCTTCTTGCCTATAACCTTAAGCAACAAGCCTAGCCTTGTTCCTCACAATTACACCATGAGCATCTAGTTTGTTTTTATATACCCATTTAGTTCCAATGACAGGGTAGTCTTTGGGTCTTGGAACTAAATCCCAAACACTACATCTCTCAAAACGGTCGAGTTCCTCTTGCATTGCCATGTTCCATTGGGTATCTTGCTCAGCATCTTTTATGGATTGAGGCTCAACTTGAGAGAGGAAACAGACATGCATCACATCTTGGTTGAGTTGATGCCTTGTCTATACACCTACTGTTATGTCTCCAATCATTTGAGATCTAAGATGATCCATTAGTGTGACAAGATCAGTGGGTGGAGTTTGTTCAGCAACAACATTTGAATTTAATTTCTCTTGTGGAATAATGCCTGCTGTTGAATGAAGTTTAGCCTCTTCCAATAGTTCTTCTTCACTGTCTTCTTCAGCTTATGGAGGAGGCGATGTAACCTCTTGTGGAAGGTTTGACTCTCCCAATTTCTCACACAAGTGAGGTACCTGCAAGGTGCTATTGGTAGAAATTTCTTTCTCCTTATAAGACATGTTATCTTCATAAAAAGTTACATGTATTGATTCTTCAATTTTTAAAGAAGATTTGTTAAACACCCTATAAGCTTTGCTTACTTGGGAATATCCTAGAAAAATTCCCTCTTTAGCCTTAGCTTCAAACTTTCTAATATATTTTTTGTTATTATTATGTATATAACATATACAACCAAATACTTTAAAATATGTGTTTTTTGGTTTCTTCCCTTTAAGAAATTCATAGGGAGTCCTATTCTTAAGTTTATGTATTAAACTTCTATTCAGCACATAGTTTGCTGTGCTTACAGACTCTGCCCAAAAGTATATGGGTATGCAAGCATCTGCAAGTAATGTTCCTGCAGCTTTAATTAAGATTCTATTCTTCCTTTCAGCTGCCCCATTTTATTAAGGAGTTCTAGGAGCGGAGAAGCAGTGTCTGATACCTTCCTTCTCACAGAACTCATGCATAAGAAGAGAAAATCTGTAAGAACTTTAAATGTATCTGACTTAGATCTCAGAAAGAACACCCAAGTGAATCTTGAGAAGTCATTTACAATAACTACGGTATAGGATTTCCCTCCTAGGCTTTGTATAGTAATAGGCCCAAAAAGGTCCATGTGTAGCAAGTACAAGATCCTAGGTGAATCACTTTTATTTACTGATTTAAAGCTAGATTTAGTTTGCTTTCCTAGTTGACAAGCCCTGTAGAGGCCTTCCTTCTTGTAGGGACTAGAAGGCAAACCTCTCACAAGGCTGTCATTAGATAGCCTAGCAATATTTTTCATATTAACATGTTCTAGTCTTTTATGCCATAGTTCATTTTGATTGCTAACTATATTAAATAAACAGATATCTGAAGGTGCAGAATGAAAATCTACTATGTATATGTTACCTTATCTATTTCCAATTAAAACAGTTTGTTTTTCTTTATTAGAAACAATACAAGATGTTGAGTTAAAGTGTACCTGATAACATTCATCACATAATTAACTTATGGAGATGAGGTTATGCTTAAGTCCACTTACATAGGTCACCTTTTTGAAGGTGACTGTTCCAATCTTTACTTCTCCAAAGCCCTCTGACTGGCCCAAATTTGAATCACCAAAGATCACCTTTGCTCCTAGCTTAGACTTGTAGTTATTTAAGTTGTCCTTGCTGCCAGTCATATGCTTGGAGCAACCACTGTCCAGATACCATTTTTAATTAACAGCTGACAGTTCTGTTCCTACAATGAAAATAGTTAGTTATTCTTGACCCAGGTTTCCTTGGGTCCTTTATATTGTTGATAAAAAAAACTAGATATTACTGAAAATTCGGGTTGAGATTTATACTCTAAGGGGTGATATTTTCTAGGAGGAATTATCCAATCAGCAAGTGGATTAAATGGTTTCCTTGTTTGATTTGATTTGATGTTATAAGTATGACTTTTATTAAGTCTGTCTGGGTTCGACGAAAATTTGTAAGTTCGTCGACCAGAGTTCGACGAAACGGGATGAGATCATCGATCTCTGCTCAGAGAATGAACATATTCATTTTTTGTGCCCCAAGTTCGTCGATCTCTGCTCGACAAACCATACACAGTTCGTCGATCGCAGTAAGACGAATAATTATTATATAGATCTTCGTTCAGAGTTCGTCTACTTTAGTTCGACGAACTGTCCACATTTCGTCGATCTGAGTTCGACGAAATCTGCTGAACTTTGTTTTTATCTAAGGTTTTTTGGTTTTTGTTATTGTGATTTTTAAAGTTAGGTAATTCTTCTGTGGTTTGTTTGTTGTTCATTACCTCTTTATCCTTAGCTGACGCAAATCTAATGGGGGTTGGTAATATGTTCTTCTTGAGAATGGGGGGGGGGGTAAACTTGATGATGCACCCAAGCCCAGTTTGCCTTTCAGTCTAGCATTGACTATGCTTGTGATGTCGATCAGCTTAAGGCTTCTACCATTGAGAGATTCCTCAAGTTGTTTGGCCTCACATAGCTCTGTTTTTAGGGAGTTAATTTGCTCATTAGCTAGAGTTAGTTCTTCTTTTAACTTGGTGTTTTCAGAAATCAGATTTTCTTGATTTGATAGTTTTTCCCTAAGTGTTTTGATTTCCTTTTCAGAGTTGATTAAATCAATGCACAAGGTTTTAAACTCAGTTTTGAAAGTATCAGAACTATAATCAAAAGTTGAAAGTACATGATCAGCTTCTGATTCTGAAGTTCCTTCATTTTCAGATTCTTCTTCATCTGATTGACTTCAGGAGGCATCAATGGCCACGAGGCAGACTTCCTTGGACCTTGCCTCTTCTTCTTCTTCACTGGAACTGAAAGATGTGGATTCATGTTCAGTGTCACTCCAGTTTTCAGCTACAATGCCCTTCTCCTTCTTTTTGTATTTACTGTAGGAAGGCTTGCTGCTTTGTTGTCTTCTGGAGTTCTTCTCTCTTCTTCTTTCTTTCTTTTGATTCTCTAGACACTCTGAGATAAAGTGTCCAGGTTTCCTGCAGCCAACGAACACTACTTCTTTAGTAGGAGTTTTGTCATACCTTGGCTTATCATCCTGCCTGGATGATCTTCTTCTGAAATCCTTTCTTGCCATTTTGTAAAATCACTTGGCAAGGAGACTCATCGGTTTTACATTTGCTGTTGAAGCTTCAATTTCTTCAGCAGCCTTGAATGCCAAGTTGTGCTCCTTCCTTGTTGGTGGAGGAGTTCTTTATTCAGCTGCTTCTCTAGACTTTATGAGCTGCTCATAGGACTTGAGCTTTCCTAATAGAGATTCTGTGGAAATCTTATTTAAGCTCCTGGCCTCCTTGATTGGCCAGATTCTTGAATCTCATGAGCTTGGGAAGCACATAAGGATTTTGTCATTTACTTCAGTAAGGGTGATGTCCTTATCCAAAGTCTTCAGCTCACTGATGATTGAGCTTAGTCTGTTGTACATGTCAGCAACAGATTCTGCTTCCTCCTTTTTGAAATCATCATACTGGGATATGCGATTTGATCTTCTGTCTTTCCTTTCATCAGCAGAGCTAGCCACCATTTGGTTGAGAGAGTCCCAAATGGCCTTGGCTGAAGTGTATTCAGCCACCTTCTGGAAAATGTCATCAGACATTATTTGGGCCAGAATGTTCATGGCTTTAGCATCAGCAACCTTGGCTTTCTTCTCAGCATCAGTCCACTCAGGTGGTGGAAATGCATGAGTGCTGGAAGTTGTTGTAGAGGTAGATGGTTGAGGAGGACCTGTCAAGATAGAATTTAGATGTCCTAATCAATAGAATTCATATAAAGTTTTATTCTTGCCTTCCAGATGACAAACTTATTTAGGTTGCACACTAGAGGTTTGGTGCTTGCATAATCTTTGTTTTGTGTCATGCTATGAATATAATCCTAATAGAAATAAAAGATCAGGTCTAACAAAGGATCTTTTGGTTCAAGGGTTAGTTTGTACAACCAAAGGAACCTTACTCTGATACCAATTGAAAGTTAGGGTTAGAACTGAAATACTCTAGAGGGGGGGGGGGGGTGAATAGAGTATCTAGAAACTTTAATGCTTTTTGCTGTAAATAAAAAAATCAGTCCTAAGATATGCTAATCTATCACAGGCATAGCATGGATTAAATTAAATAACACAGGCACAACAAACCTAACTAGCACAGACACAATAAGAACAAAAGAAAAATATGGCAACCAGACAACATAAGAATTTTATAGTGGTTCTCCAACCTGGGTACATGCACTCTTCTACCACCCTGGTAGGAATCCACTCAGGTTTTTGATCAGGTGACTGCCACAAATGAGCTTTTGATCAGGTGCTCAAAAACCAATCCCAAGTCTTTTGATCAGGTGACTTGCAACCAGGAATAACTTTTGAAGGGAGTTAAAGAACCCTTTTACAGTGGGGGGATGAGAGAGTGATGTTGTCTTCTCTTTATCAAATACAACTGAGAAGACTTAATGGATCTTTTATGTTAACAAAGCTCCCCCTGAGATATGGAAATCAGGAAGTCTTGAGCTTTGCTTCGGGGTGAGTAGGTCTTCAATCCTTTAGCCTTGACCAGAAGATATCCAGGAACTTCTTGACTGATAGAGGTTTTGTTGTCCTTGAAGAATCCGAGAATGAAGAAGGAAGAAGACTCTTGATTTTGGATGGATGTTCTTCTTCTTCTTCAGCTTGATGTTATTTCTCTGGTCTGGGGCTTCTAGTTTCTTGACTGTTGTATTGTCCTGAGTATTTCTTGTTCTCTTTCAAAATCCTTGATCTCTGTCTATGTATCTCTATCACTATTGAGAAGGAAGAAGAAAAATCCTTTTATATTTCCATGAAGTCTTCCTTCTGAATTTTGAATTTCTTTCCAACATTGATTACTGACGACCTGAAGAATATCTGCATTGATTGATTTCCCCAACTGTCCCATTGAAAAGCGGTAAGTAATAATCCTGATGAAGACCATAATCAATGCTTTCTTCTAACGGTAATATTCAGAGAATATTTAAGCATTGATTATTCAGGAATTACTGCAATAAAATAAGGATAGAGGAGAGAAAAATTCCATGTCTGGAAATTCACAGAAATCGTCGAGCAGAGAACAGAATTTGTCGACCTGGGCCCAGAGTTCGTAGAGCTGAGAGGTTATGTTCATCAACCAGATAATTATTATTCATCGAGCTGAGATCCAAGATCGTCGAAATAAGAAAAAATAATCGCTTTCTCCAGAACCTTGCCAATTCTGTGTATCAAGATCATCGAGCTGAGAATATAATTTTGTCAACTAGTGTTTAGAGAAATGGTTCTTGGACTTTAGAATGTTGAAGTTGAGTATCCAGAGATCATCGACCTGAGAACTGAGTTTGTCGACCTGAGAACTGCCAACTGCTACATGATAAAACTCTTCAATACTGTGGTCTAAGTTTGTCGAACTGAGAACATGAATTTGTCGATTGGAGTTCAGAGAAGTGTTTCTGGACTTAAAATATGTTGGGTATTGTATCCACACTAGCCTAGATTTGATGAAGTCACCCTTGAACTAAGATGAATTAAGTTGTATTTGATGCTTGGTTTGAGTTATGTGTTTGCAAGATTCCAATGGGAAGTGTAGACCAATGTCAGTCTACAATGGGTCACCAAACATAGGACCATACAATGTAATCCCTCATTGTGTGTTCCAAAGTGTTGACTCATGTGTAGCCTCTCTATTGGGATACACTTCATATTCAAGCTCTAGGACTATGAGAAAAGTCTTGATGCTGATTTCCCTTAGAAGAAGAAAATCTGTCAGAAATATTTTTCCTAAGTAAAGTACTCGAGTACCTTCTTATTTACTCGAGTAAGTTACTGAGTCTATACTTGAGCAGTAATTCACTTACTCGAGTAGTTAAGATGTACTCGAGTAGTGCAATTACGGTTCTCGAGTAATTCATCTTGTATACTCGAGTAATTTCCTCTTATCTCTCGAGTTTCCAGATTCTATCTACTCAAAATTGTCAAAGTGAAATAATCTCGAGTTAATGGTATTCTGACTCTAGTGTAGTTACTAGTTACTCGAGTAGTCTAACTCATATACTCGAGTAGTTCATCTACTACTTGAGTATTCAAATACATTTACTCATGTAATCCAGAATTCTATTCAGAAAAATTTCACTAAGTGAATTATACGAGTAGTTCATGTTATATACTCGAGTAGATCATTCTGTCTCGAGTAGTCTATGTTACATACTTGAGTAGTTCAGTTTTTCCTGTTCCAGAATTTTTCTAAGTGTTTGTCTCGAGTAGTTTCTGATATACTCGAGTAGTTCATCTTTATATACTCGAGTAGTACTTCTTGAACTCGAGTAATATACTTCACCTCTCATGTAAGTACTTAAGTACTCGAGTAAGTCATTTTTGTTACTCGAGTAACTGAGTCCCTCTCACTCTTATATACTCGAGTAGTTGACTCCATGTACTCGAGTAATGATTTCTTTTTCTCCCGAGTAATTTTTCTCATGTACTCGAGTAGTCCCTTCTACCTACTCGAGTAGTGCTGCATATACTCGAGTAGTTCGGCTTGACTCGAGTAATTTACTTTGATCATTTTCAGAAATTCCTTAAGTCCAGACCTAACGGTCTTATTCTTAAACTCTGACGTGATTGGTCCACGTGTCTTTTTCTTTATGAATCATTTAAGTCTAATCTTCTTGTCTCCTATAAAAGTCTTGTCAAACTGACAAACCCTAAGTTTTCAAAAAGAAAATTATTCTAAGTTTTGCAGCCATCTTTTTCCAAAAAGAATTCTATCTCCTCTCTCTCTCTACAAGATCCGAAAACTCACCGTCGCCGCCATCTCTAATTTCCGACTGGCTGTGGTTTTTTCTTTTCAGAGAATTCAGACTAAGAAGACTCTACAGATCGAGATCTCCGCTCAATGCTTCATCTACTATTTCGTTCGTGTAAAGTCAAGAAGTTCCAGATCTGATCTTGCCGAAATTCTTCTTCAATACTCTGATAAAGTCGCACGCCTAGAAGAAGAATTTTCTTATTTTCTGTTGCAGATCTGAACCAGATAATTTACTGTTTGTATTTCTGTACTGCTGTATTTTATTATTGTAGGAGAAGATTTCTCCGAGTGTAGGGGTTTTTCAACTCCGAGATTGTAGGAAGTTTTGTCTTCCGAGTGTAGATCCGTTTGAGGATCGAGTTTGTAGGAACCTTGTTCCGAGGGTAGGATTGTTTTCCAATCCGAGATAGTGGAGTAGCCGAGTCTAGTATATTGTTAGATCGATGAGGGAAAGTGGATGTACCCAAGGTTGGGGAACCACTATAAATCTTGCCTCGTCTGTGTTTGCTTGTTTGGTAGATAGTTCTGTGCTTTGCTTGAGATTTGTTTTATTCCACAAAAAGACGCACAACTCACCTATTCACCCCCTCTAGGTGATTTAGGTTGACAACTATTATCTTTCAATTGGTATCAGAGGGAGGTTTATCGTTGAAAGGTTAACACTGTGATCAGATCCTTAAATAGTTGTCATTTGAGATCTACCAAATGGACAAGGCTAAAGATTTTGCCAAGCTTCCTTTGTGCAACAAAAATAATTTCCCTATGTGGAAAGAAAGAATCAAGTTCTTCATGGAAGCTGTGGATCCAAGGATCTTCATGATAGTTGAAGAAGGTCCTTATATTCCCATGACCGTCTCCACTATAGATCCTACTAAGAAAGTCCCCAAGAAACTTATGGATCTAGACAAGGATGAGATTGCACCTGTCTCATTGTAGAAAAAGGCAAAAAATATCATAGCAAGTGCAGTCGATGATTCAATGCTGCAAAATCTGATTTACTGCCAGTCTACAAAGGAGATGTGACAGTCATTAGTTACCTTGATGGAAGGTACCGAGGAAGTGAGGGACGATAGAATATCCCTACTTAATCAGAAGTATGTGGCTTTCCGACAAGGTAACAAAGAAACCATTGCTGACACGTTTGAGAACTTCTTCAAGATAGTGAATGGGCTAAGGGTATACAGCAGAGTCTTCACTAATGGAGAGCTAAATGATAAGTTCTTGAGATCCCTGACTAAGGAATGGGATAGCAAGGTCTGTGCTATCAAGGAGTTTGGAAAACTGGCCGAGACAGATCCTCAAAATCTCTTCGGGAAGCTGATGTCCTATGTGCTCCAACTCAACACCAGGAAGGCTGAAGAAGAGAAAAACAGGTCTGCATTCAAAGAGAAGTCTGTCGCTTTAAAGGCAGACACCTCTAAGAAGTCTACGGTTGTTCCTCCTACTCCAGCATCAGAAGTTAGTGAAGAAGAAACCTCAGAGCCAAGCACCTCAGGCTCTGAACTATCAAAAGGAGAGTTCTCACTACTCTCTCGGCAGTTCAAGAAATTCTTGAACAAGAAGAAGCAATGGAAAGGTAAGGATGCCTCTTATAGAAGATCACGACGCGATGGTGATTGGCAAGGAAAAGGCTCAAGCAGCCTTGACATGTATAATACTAAACAGAACAAACATATTTTGACTGATATTATTTGCTACTATTGTAATAAGTCAGGACAAGTCATCGCTGACTGC
Organism: Platanthera guangdongensis; assembly: GCA_039583875.1. NCBI lineage: Eukaryota > Viridiplantae > Streptophyta > Magnoliopsida > Asparagales > Orchidaceae > Platanthera > Platanthera guangdongensis. The sequence goes on from CM077164.1 coordinate 119,426,753, forward strand.
CCTCACAAGAAGAAGGATGGTGGTAGAAGAGAGGAAAAGAAGTCCTCGTACAGCAAGAAGAGGACAGAGAAGAGCTTGATGGCCAAAAAGGGAAAGACTCTTAGTGACTCTGACTCATCCGAGTCGAGTGAAGAAGAAGAAGCCGATTTTGGACTCATGGCTCAAACTGATGATGAACAAGAGCCCCAGTTCACTGGGAAGGTAAACTCTCGCACTCCTCTTTCTGATTCTGAAGTTTCTGAACATGATTGTGAGGATAGCTCTTCTGACGATGAGTCAGAACTCATGACCCAATATAAGGATTTAATCATGGCTTAAGATAAATGTCGCCGAGTCGTGAAAACTCAGGCTAAGGAGATAAAATCTCTCAAAGCCGAAGAGAGCATCTTTAGAGAGAAAGTTGCAAAGACTAACTCCCTCGAAGAAAACTTCAATAATGCTATTGAAGAATACAACAAGGCTCTTGAGCACCTTGACCTCAAATAAAAAATCATCAAGGAATTGGAAGCCCAACTTGCTGCTGAAAAGAAACTAGTTGAAAGTTTCTCAAAGCCCAAGACTGTTCTTCCATTCGTTTCTGAATTCTCAGCCAAGGCCAAGGGTGCTGGATTAGGCCATGAAGAAGCTCCTAGTAAATCCTCTAGGAGAAATAAGGCTCAACGAAAGAATAAGGCCGTCAAAAAGGCCTTAGCCAAAGAGAATGGGAAAGCCCCTCAAGATCAGACCACGTTCAAGAAGGTTATATTTCCTTCAAATGAGTTTGATTTTGACTCATCCTACGGGGACTTTGCTAGGCCTACCTATATAGAGCCAAAGTCCCGTTATCAAGGATGGACTCGACCCAGAAACTTTGGCGAAAGTGTCTTTAAGGCACCTTATGAAGAAGTCATTCTTCAGAGCTATGACCCTTTAATTCATGGGCATAACTTCAAGAAGGCACCAAAGACAAAGCCTGTTGTAGAACAACCTGTGAAGGAGAAGAAGCCATGTGATTGCCATCATCATAAGGCATCTTCCTCCAAGAATGCTGCCCCTACTAGACCACAATTCCAAAAGGTCAAGCAGGAGAACTTAAGGCGAAGATACAACAAATTTGACTGTTGGTGTTGTGGCAGAATTGGTCACTTTGCCATTGATTGTTGGTTTAATCCTAGAAATGCTGCAACCCCATATGTTGGCAATATGAGGAAGACCACTCCTAATGCTAATATTCATAGGGGGAGTGTTCTAACCTGAGACCAAGGACCCAAACATATTTGGGTTCCTAAGGCTAACTGATTGTGATTGCAGGAATGTCCAAAGGCAACCAAAATGCCAATCTGGTATTTGGACAGTGGATGCTCTCGGCATATGACCGGGACCAGAAGCCTTATTCAGAACTTTACTCCAGTTGTGAACAGACCGAAGGTCATCTTTGGAGGTCCAGACTGTGGAATTACTAGAAGATATGGTATGATTACTAACGGTAATGTATCCTTCTCAGATATGGCTTACATTGAAGGTTTGGAACTTAACCTTATAAGCATAAGCAAACTCTGCGATAAAGGATACATAGTTGAGTTTCACGCTGACAAGTGCTTGATAAAATCTTTTGATAATATGGAAATGATTCTATCCGGCACTCGAAGCAGAAACATCTTCTGTTTGAATTTCATTTGTATAGATTCTTCGACACCAGTGTGCCTTTTAGCAAACGATAGTGCATCTCTTGGCGACCAATGACACAAGAGATTAGCACATATTAATTCCAAAACTATAAACAAATTATTTTCAATGAACTTAATACGTGATGCCCCAAATGTCAAGTACGTCAAAGATAGACCTTGTGATGCATGTGTAAAAGGCAAGCAAACAAGGACTACCTTTAAAAGAATTATTGGCGAGGATTCTAATATATGTCTTCATCTACTGCACATGTACTTGTTTGGTCCATTGCAAATTAGAAGTTTGGGAGGTAAGGATTATATGTTGGTAATTGTTGATGATTACTTGCGCTTTGTGTGGGTGTTATTTCTGAAACACAAGTCAATTACCTTCGACATCTTTACTAATTTTGTCAGGCAAGTTCAGATGAGTACAACTGCTCCATAATCAAAATCAGAAGTGACAATGGAACAGAGTTCAAGTCTGGGGCCATGACAGAATTTTGTGAAAGCTTGGGTATCTTTCATGAGTTTTCCTCTCCTTGCACTCCTCAACAAAACGGAGTGGTCGAGAGAAGGAATAGAACGCCCATAGAGGCCTGCAGGACCATGTTGAGTGATGCTTCACTTCCGGAATATTTCTGGGCTGAAGCCATCAACACTGCATGCCACGTGCAAAATCGAGCCCTCATAAACAAAAACCACGATAAGACACCTTACGAACTTCTGAAAGACAGGAAACCAACAGTCTCATATTTTAAAATTTTTGGCTGTAAATGATCGTGCTAAACAATGGCAAGTATCACACTACTAAATTTAGCAAAAAGAGTTTTGAAGGTATTTTTGTAGGTTATAGTAGCCATAGTAAGGAATATAGGATTTTTAATAGAAAAAACCTTGTGGTAGAAGAATCGATACATGTTGTATTTGATGAGACGAGTTTGCTGCAAAGCAACTCTTCTAGTGTGCTTATTGAAGATGCAGGTGCAAAGCTGGAAGAAATTAGCTTGGATTAACCGTCCGAAGAGAAAGGTGAAAAGTTCATCAAGATTACCGCTCCAACCCCTATGGGAGAGGCTGATGATCAAAATGAAGAAGTCACTCTGGTGATAGAAGACAATCCAGATGCAAGAACTCTAGAGCTCAGACATTTGAAGGATCATCCCATGGACCAGATCATAGAAGATCCCCGAGATGGTGTCAGAACCCATAGAGGTACAACTAATGAGAATTTATATTTAAGTTTTCTCTCGCAGGTTAAACCAAAGAAGTTTAAGGAAGCAAACTCCAATGCTTCGTGGATAATGGCAATGGAAGAAGAACTGAACCAGTTCAAGCGCTGCAGAGTATGGAAGCTTGTTCCAAGACCCAAAGGTAAGAACATCATTGTGACAAAATGGGTGTACATGAACAAGATGGACGAGGATGGAATGATCGTAAAGAACAAGGCCAGACTTGTCGCCAAAGGTTATTGTTAAGAAGAAGGAATCGACTTCGACCAAACATACGCTCCAATGGCAAGACTGGAGGCTATAAGGTTATTCCTAGCATATGCTGCACTTAAAGGCTTCACTGTCTACCAGATGGACGTGAAGTCTGCCTTCCTTAATGGTGACATAAAGGAAGAGGTGTATGTGGAACAACCTCCAGGTTTTGTTGATCCTAACTTTCCTGATTACGTTTATTTACTGCATAAAGCATTATATGGTCTGAAACAAGCTCCTCGAGCTTGGTATGAGACGCTGTCTAGCTTTCTACTTGAGAACAAGTTCATAAGGGGAAAGATAGACAAGACATTATTTCTTAGGGAAATTAAGGGCAAGATTTTGCTAGTGCAAATCTATGTGGACGACATTATCTTTGGCTCTACTGATGACAACCTCTGCAAGAAGTTTTCAAAACTTATGCAAGGGAAGTTTGAAATGAGCAGGATGGGCGACCTGAAGTATTTCTTAGGGTTTCAGGTAAAACAGTCTGAAGATTGAATTTTCATCTCGCAGACTAAGTTTACCAAAGAGCTGATTAACAAATTTGGAATGGAGAACGCAACCTCAATGAGGACTCCAATGGGCTCAACAATGTCTCTGGACAAGGACGAAAAAGGGAAACCCTTTGATGAAACCAAGTATAGAAGCATTATTGGATCCCTGATCTACCTTACTGCAAGTAGACCTGACATAATGTTCTCCACATGTGTCTGTGCTAGATTTCAGGTGAACTCTAAGGAATCTCACTACGCTGCTGCAAAGAGGATTTTGAGATACCTTAAAGGTACACCAAATCTTAGCTTATGGTACCCAAGATGTAATGATAGCGAACTGATAGGTTTTTCAGATGCAGATTTTGCAGGTAGCAAAGACGACAGGAAAAGCACTTCAGGGACTTGCCAATTCTTTGGAAGAAGGCTTATCTCCTGGAGTAGCAAGAAGCAAAAATGTGTGGCAATCTCAACGGCCGAGTCAGAGTACATCTTTGCAGGAAGTTGCTGTGCATAGTTGCTTTGGATAAAGAATCAGTTCGAAGACTACAACATGAAGTTTGCAAAGATTCCATTATTTTGCGACTCCTCCAGCGCAATAGCAATAGATAACAACCCAGTCTCGCACAGCTGGACAAAGCATATAGAGCTAATGTATCACTTCATCCGGGAGCATGTGGAGCATGGGGACATAGACCTTAAATATGTCCCAACAGATAGGCAAATTGCAGACATTTTCACGAAGCCGCTGGACGAGACCAAGTTCTCATTCTTCAAAATAGAACTTGGGATGCTCCACAAGAAAGACTAGACGAGGCTGGACTTTCAAGAAGGCTCAAGGCTCAGAGGTTAGTCAAAAGTTGGATTTTTTTTCAAAAGTCTATGTATTTGACTCGAGTAAGTAACAACATACTCGAGTAAGTATATGACCTACTCGAGTAGTAGAATGACATACTTGAGTAATCGACTCGACCTACTCGAGTAGCAAACTGACATACTCGAGTAGTCAACTCCACTTACTCGAGTACCTCATTGACCTACTCGAGTACTTCCATACATCTACTCGAGTACTTCTGTATTCTTACCCGAGTACCCCAGACTTATCTACTCGAGATATTCTCCAAACTCGTGTATATGCCGCGTCTTCTCTTATTCAATTTTTCTTATGCGCAAACCAAGGGCTTATGCCGCCTATTCTATGGTCTCCTTCAGCTTTAATTTTCAAATAATTAGACCTAAACCTAGGGTTATATAAATAAGAAAATCCGGAAATTTCATCTACACGAAATCATTTCCATCTCTCGAGTACCCGGATGCCTCTTCGCCTTCCTCCATCAGTTGTAGAGCCGTGCCCCTTTCGTCTTCCCATCGATGCTCTCTAGGGTTTTGCCATCACCATGACTTCTGAATCATGGCCGCCTCATCTAAGATCAGGGTTGGTTCGGAATTAGTCGCCGCAGGGATTGCAGACCTATCCGGCGATTTCCATAATCTTCTGATCTTGCTCGACACCACCGGATTAACATTCGTTCTTCAAGAACCATATCGTATCCTCTTCCCCGAAGTTGCAGAGTTTTTCAAGAATGTCAAGGTCAAGCGGAATGGCACCGTCCTCAACTCCAAAGTCAAAGGCATAAAGATCAAACTCACCAAAATGACTGTGGCTCAACTTCTTCGAATGCCAACCGTGGATGAAGAAGATGATATAGGGCCTGAAGATTCTGACAGAACAAGCCTCTTCTGTAGTCTGGACCCTGAGAAACATTATATCAATAGGTCTGACATGAATGCAGAAGGCAAATTCTTGGTGGATGTCATTGGTAAGATTCTTCTCTGCAAAACCCACTCCATTCGGGCCATACCTCTTTTCTTCTTCGACATCATGCAAGAAATCGTCTTCCGAAAGCTCTTCCAGTTTGGAATGCTAATCATGGACAAGATTAAGGAGAGTATAAAGTCCCCAAACTATGCAAGAATAATTTCCCCGCTTCTCCATGAGATCAATCCAGAGGTTTTTAGTTTCTCCAAAGGAAGTATCATTCACCACATAAAGAAGGTCTCCATCTCCTCCATCTAGAGATGGGAGTTAATGTTGCAAAATCCCTCACAAGCTGCCAAAATTACTGAAGTTGCAGACACAAAGGACATGACTCCATCTCCTTCTCCATCGCAGGTCCCCAACTCCTCTGGTGCACCTATTGAGGGGGAGCCTGCTCCTCCTGTTCAGGCCAGGCCACCTACTCCTCCTCCAGTCACTCCAAAAGATTTCCTCTCAGATGAACAGGTTCAAGATGCACTCCTTTCTACTGATGCTTCCATAAATGAAATGATAGAAGAGTTAACTGTAGATGTACCTCCTCCTCCTCTATCTCCTCCAGCTCTATCCTCTGAAATTCCCAAGGACCCAACTCCTGGACAATCTCCAAACACTTCTCCACCAAGGATAGCAGCAAAATCTCCTAATGCCCCCAAAGAACAGCAAGAAACAATTCTCATTTCTGATGAGCTCTCACCTACGCCAACTGAAGCTCCTCTCAGAAATTTGGATTTTACTATCCCTCAGCTTATGAATGAAGAGGATGCCATGATACCCACTACAAGAGCTCAGAGCTCAGTCACTCTATCAAAAATAGCTCCATGGGTGGCTCCTCCTATTCCCTCTGCTCCATCAACTTCTGCTCCTCCTACTGCTCCAGCTCCTGCTTCTACAGATTTGATGAATCAGATTGTACTTCTTCTTCAAAACCAGAAAACATACTTTGATACTTGTATCAAGACTGTCACAGACAAAGTTACTGCTTTAGAAATTGAGATGAGCAGAGGATTTGCTGAGATCCAGCACAACACTGATCAGCTCAAACATCTCTTCCAGATTGGTGGCAAAGCTTTAGATCACACCATCACCAGTGTTGGACAGGTTATGGAGCAAGGCCTGACTCTTGCCAACAATCAAATGGAACTGGACAAAAGAGCTGAAACAAACAAGATGAAGATTTATGAGGAAGTTGGAATTTTCAAAGAAGATGCCATCTCCCAGCTATCTGTTGAAGTCAGAAAAGGGGAGAAGTTGGTAAAATAATATTTATAAAAATCTGATGCCATCCAGGAAGAAGTATGGGAAGCCAAAGTTAAAGAGATTCATGATGATGTTCTAGCTCAGATACAGAGTGTCAAGTTCCACACTTATGATACTGCTGTTTGTATGCACAACCAGATTCTACCAGAATTTGTTGCTGATCCTAACATTATTCCTCATCACCTGAATCCACTAGCTGCTGTTGATGCCCCTGCTCCTGCTCCTCCTCTGCAGCCCACATTTTCTCCAAGGCCTGGTGATTATGTTGCTCCTCCAGATTCTTATGCTCAGGATTGGGAAGATGATCCTGCTGATATCTTTCTCAAAGCCCCTCTTAAGATACTGACTTTCAAGAAGAAAAGGAAATATGGTGAAGGTCCTTCTGCCAGCAAGTCTGTTCCTGCTAAAGCTCCTGAACATGCTGAGGTCTGGTCTCCTACTTCCAAGTCTCTCATCCTAGACACTCTCAAGTTAGTTCTGGACTTCCATGAAAGCAGAAACATTCACTACAGTTCCCATGAATGGGAGTTGTATGAGACGTCCATGACCAAAAGGAGAATCTATGACAGAGAATATGGAAGAAATAATCCAGCTGCTCCTCCCAGACCACCCAAATATTATCCTAAACCCTACAACTATCAGAGAATACAGCAAGAGAAATAAGACAAGCAACATCCCCAGAGCTAGCCTAATAGACTCATGAGCTATGGAAATGGATTTTAGTTGTTTATGATATTTCTGGATAATCAAATTTATATAATTCAAAGTTTTTGATATTATTATCTTTTTCATAGTTCCTTGTTTGCTTACACTACTTGATTACTTAGCATTCTTTTTATGTCTATAATTCACCTTAGTCTAAAGGGTTCTGACTTATACGCATAGGGGGAGATTGTTGGGTATTGTATCCACACTAACACAGATTTGATGAAGTAACCCTTGAACTAAGATGAATTAAGTTGTATTTGATGCTTGGTTTAAGTTATGTGTTTGCAGGATTCCAATGGGAAGTGTAGACCAATGTCAGTCTACAATGGGTTACCAAACACAGGATCATACAATGTAATCCCTCATTGTGTGTTCCAAAGTGTTGACTCATGTGTAGCCTCTCTATTGGGATACACTTCATATTCAAGCTCTAGGACTGAGAAAAGTCTTGATGCTGATTTCCCTTAGAAGAAGAAAATCTGTCAGAAAGATTTTTCCTAAGTAAAGTACTCGAGTACCTTCTTATTTACTCGAGTAAGTTACTGAGTCTATACTCGAGTATTAATTCACTTACTCGAGTAGTTAAGATGTACTCGAGTAGTCCAATTATGGTTCTCGAGTAATTTCCTCTTATCTCTCGAGTTTCCAGATTCTCTCTACTCAAAATTGGGTAAGTGAAATACTCGAGTAGTATTATATATACTCGAGTAGTTATATCTTCTATCTCGAGTTAATGGTATTCTGACTCTAGTGTAGTTCCTCGTTACTCGAGTAGTCTAACTCATATACTCGAGTAGTTCATCTACTACTCAAGTAGTCAAATACGTTTACTTATGTAATCCAGAATTCTATTCAGAAAAATTTCACTAAGTGAATTACTCGAGTAGTTCATGTTATATACTCGAGTAAATCATTCTGTCTCAAGTAGTCTATGTTACATACTTGAGTAGTTCAGTTTTTCCTGTTCCAGAATTTTTCTAAGTGTTTGTCTCGAGTAGTTTCTGATATACTTGAGTAGTTCATCTTTATATACTCGAGTAGTACTTCTTGAACTCGAGTAATATACTCCACCTCTCGTGTAAGTACTTAAGTACTCGAGTAAGTCATTTTTGTTACTCGAGTAACTGAGTCCCTCTCACTCTTATTTACTCGAGTAGTTGACTCCATGTACACGAGTAATGATTTATTTTTCTCCCGAGTAATTTTTCTCATGTACTCGAGTAGTCCCTTCTACCTAATCGAGTAGTGCTGCATATACTCGAGTAGTTCTGCTTGACTCGAGAAATTTACTTTGATCATTTTCAGAAATTCCTTAAGTCCAGACATAACGGTCTTATTCTTAAACTCTGACGTGATTGGTCCACGTGTCTTGCTCTTTATGAATCATTTAAGTCTAATCTTCTTGTCTCCTATAAAAGTCTTGACAAACCGACAAACCCTAAGTTTTCAAAAAGAAAATTATTCTAAGTTTTACAGCCGTCTCTTTCCAAAAAGAATTCTGTCTCCTCTCTCTCTGCAAGATCCGGAAACTCGCCATCGCCGCCATCTCTAATTTTCGACCGGCTGGGGTTTCTTCTTTTCAGAGGATTCAGATTAAGAAGACTCTACAGATCGAGATCTCCGCTCAACATTTCATCTACTATTTCGATCGTGTAAAGTCAAGAAGTTCCAGATCTGATCTTGCTGAAATTCTTCTTCAATACTCTGATAAAGCCGCACGCCTAGAAGAAGGATTTTTTGATTCTGTTGTAGATCTGAACCAGATAATTTACTGTTTGTATTTCTGTACTGCTGTATTTTATTATTGTAGGAGAAGATTTCTCCGAGTGTAGGGGTTTTTCAACTCCGAGATTGTAGGAAGTTTTGTCTTCCGAGTGTAGATTCGTTTGAGGATCGAGTTTGTAGGAACCTTGTTCCGAGGGTAGGATTGTTTTTCAATCCGAGATAGTGGAGTAGCCGAGTCTAGTATATTGCTAGATCGGTGAGGGAAAGTGGATGTACCCAAGGTTGGGGAACCACTCTAAATCTTGCCTCGTCTGTGTTTGCTTGTTTGGTAGATAGTTCTGTGCTTTGGTTGAGATTTTTTTTATTCCGTAAAAAGATGCACAACTCACCTATTCACGCCCCTCTAGGTGATTTAGGTTGGCAACTATTATCTTTCAGAATATTAAGATGTTTTTGGACTTAGAATGTTGAAGTATAGTATCCAGGAATCGTCGACCTGAGAACCAAGTTCGTCGAGCTCAGCTCAGAGAATTTTCTCTGAGTTCGTCGATCTGAGGATGACTTTCGTCGAGCTGAGTTCGACGAACGTCGAACTCATTTTCCTGAGTCTTTGAAATTTCTTTAAGTCTTGAGTCTTCTGCAGTCTGTTGATGGCTAGTCCATGAAGTGTTGATTCTAAGGACATGGGTTAGACTCTAGGATACAAACATGACCCGGGCTATACATGTTGGGTTAAATGATCCTAGTTTAGTGAATCTAGACTAAATCCAACTAGTGATCCAACATAACCCATTTGGCTGGGGTGTTCTTGGAGAGGAGAATTCTTGATGAATCCCATGCTCTTCACAGAATGTAGTCATAGCAATAGAGTGAAACTCAGTTCCATGGTCCCTTCTCAATTTGACCACAGAGCATGCGAGCTCATTCTGAATTTGCCTGAAAAAATTCATGAAGATTTCAAGGGTTTCATCCTTTCTTCTAAGGAAGAACACCCAAGTAAACCTGAAATAGTCATCAACCACCATAAGGGTGTAGACCTTCCTACCTATACTATAAACAAGCATAGGACCAAACAAGTCCATATGCAGGAGAACCAAGCATCTCAATAAGTCCTTGACCCCAATGCTCTTGGAAGAGGTTTTAGTCTGCTTACCCTTTTTGCAAGCAGCACAGATACCCTCCTTGGAGCATTTTATTTTGGGACCATTCCTAAGAAGATCATCACTGAAGAGCTGACCAATGGTCTTATAATTCAAATGAGCCAGTCTCTTGTGCAATTGGACACAATATGAAACTTTGTAATTTGAGACTAGGCATATAGGGGAACTATTATCTAAGCAAGAAAAGTTTAAGAAATAGACATTCCCACTCCTAATACCTGTTAAGATGACACTTTGGTCACTTAACCTCTTGATGTGGCACTTATCCTTGTGGAAGGAAATGTCATAACCAAGATCAAATAGTTGGCTTATGCTTATGAGGTTGTATTGTAGCCCTTCGACATAAGCCACCTTTGTGATGGTGATTATGCCATTTGAGATATTACCATAGCCTCTAGTTATCCCCTTGTTAGAGCCTCCAAAGATCACCATGGGTACATTCTTTACATGATTGAACTCCTTCAATTGCTCCTTTGTTCCAGTCATGTGCCTAGAACATCCACTGTCCAAGTACAATTTAGGGGTACTGGTACTTGAACTAACCTGAAATGAACACAAATAACCTTACCTTAGGACCCAAATTTTTGTTGCATCCTAGGTTCACATTAGTCTGAAAATAACCATGCCTTCCTATAGAATTCCTGACAGGTTGGCAACCTCTAGACATAGAAGGATTGTGCCAGCAATCTACAACATAGTGACCCACTTTGCCACAACACCAGCACTCATATATATTGTATCTCCTTTTCTGTTTGGGACCAACATTAGGTTGTACAGCTTCCTGAATAGTGGGGAGTTGTGCTGCTCTATGCTTTTGTCTTCTTTCAGCAGCCATTTGATTGAAGGATAGTCTTTCAGCAGGTTGTTTTGGACTTTTATGAGAACCACCAGCTGCATGTCTCTTTTCAGCCAACATGCATCTTATAGTATCTGAGATTGCCATTCCAGCCATGCCAGAGGACTCCCCTTGAGTCACTACTTTTGCTGGATGATTTAGATTCACAGCAACAACATTATCTTTGAGTTTTGGGGATGGGGCGCCAAAAACAAATGGTCCAGGATGGGCCATTTGAATTTCCTCAAGGGCAGCCTTAAAGGCTCTAACATGGCAATATCTACCACCTTGGCTAGGGCCACATTGGTCCATACCACTGGATCTGCCATTCTCCCAGTGACCATAATAGCTTTCATGGTCATACCTATTAGAAGGCAACAACACTCTAAGGAAAGGAATATGAGGCAATGAGGCTAGAGGCACAACTGGTGCCTTCCCTTTTCCCTTTCCTTTTGGGTTGGAAGGTCTAGCAGGTCCCTTAAATCCCAACCCTTTTTTTCCAGCTTGGGTAAAGTGGGTGTCAATTAAGGGAAACACAGTGTTTGGCTTAGAAACTTTGGTCACTAGCAATTTCTCATTTAAGAGATCATTTTCAAGTTTCTGGATAAGTTTCTCATTTGAGACTCTTACCACAGAATCAATGTCAATGATCTCCTTGAGCTGGGCTGCTTGAGTAGCCATGTCAGTGAAGTTTTTTTTCTTGGTCTTCACACTTGTTTTTAAGACTTAGAAGCTCTTTTTTCTGTCTCTTGGCAAGTAGCTTGCACTTCTTGAATGCCTCAAGAAGTTCTCTGTACTTAGCAATTATGGAGTTGACATCATCCACAGAATATGAATCCCCTTCATCTCTTGATGATTGAGCTTCAGAGTCTGAGCCAGCCTCATGACTTGAAATAAAAGAATGTGATTTAGCATTTACCTAAGTCTGACCAGGCAGATCCTGGCTTCTTTCTTCATCTATCATTGTCATCAATCCAGAGTATGGAGCATCTTCTTCTTCATCTTTATCCACCTCTGAGTCACTATTTGAGTGAGACAGAGGGGCCCTGATCCATATTCAAGCAGCAGGGTATTCTTCAGGTTCTTCTTCAGCAACAGCTATAAGCCCAATGTAGGCTTTTTCTTCTTCACTGTCTGACCCAGAGGAAGAGTCAGTCCAGATATTTTTCTTCTTGGCCACAAGGGACTTCTCTTTCTTCTATCCCGTGTGGCACTTCTTTATTCCTTCTTTTTCCTCTTCGTTGGGCAGTCAGCAACTACATGCCCAGGTTTACTGTAGCAGAAACAAATAATATTAGAGAAAGATTGTTTGTTAGAGTTTGGAGCATAACTGTCCTCCTTAGAGGATTTCATTCTGTGCTGTGATGAGGATAGCCTTCTGTTCTTCCAATCCCCTTCTTCATGAATTTTTGAAACTGCCTGGAAAAGGTAGCAAGGTCCTCATTAGACGTATGGCTGTCAAAGGAGCTGGACCTTGAGCTCTCAGATTCTGACTCAGCAGTTCTCCTGACTGGAGAGATCTTCCTTCTGCTCCTGGTTGAAGCATCAAATCTGAAGGCCACAGATTTCTCCTTGCTTTGTGACTTACTGCTCTTCTCTTCTTCTTCCTTCCTTGCTGCAAGCTACATCTCATAAGATAGTAGCTTTCCAAACAGGGTTGGAGGTGGAGTGTCAGCTAGCTTGCCCATCTTCCTTATGGCACAAATCTTGGTCTCCCGACCTAAGAAATTTGTCATTCAGCTCATAGGTGTTGAAGACCCTTCCATATGTTCTCAGTTCATTAACAGTTCTGAAAAATCTTTCAAAACTTTCAGCAATGCCCTCAGACTTTCCTTGTCTGAAGGCCTCATACTCCTGGTTGAGCATAGATTTTCTGTCATCCCTCACATCTTCTGAACCCTCCATGAACACAACAAGGGTGTCCCACATCTCCTTGGAGGTATTGCAGTGCACCAGGTTCTAGAATGTAGAATCATCTACTACATTGGTAATGATATTTTGAGCTCTCTTGTCCATGGAGGCAAGGAGAAGCTCATCTTTGTTCAATTCTTCATAAGTCTTAGGCGTCTGGATGTTGGCATCCAGAACTGAGATCTTCATAGGGATGAAATGTCCCTCTTTAACAATGATGTATATCCTAGGGTCAGCAACTTCCATGAATAGCCTGACCCTTTCCTTCCAGAGCCCAAACCCTTCCTTTCCACAAATTGGTAACTTCATGCCTCCCAATTCCTTGTAGTTTACACCAGACCCCATTCTTTGTCTTATAGCTAACCTTGGAGGTATACTCAGATTCATAAATCCTTTTTGAGGAACCTCGCTTCGATACCACTTGAAATTTGCTTAACTGAAGGTTAGCTAATCACCTGGATGGGGGGGTGGGGTGAATAGGTCTTTGGAGTTTTCCTAATTTTTTTGTTGTTTTCAAATTAAACTATCTAGTTCTTGTCCTTAGATCCTGTAATAAGAAAGAAAAGAAGCAACACAGCAAACACAAAGATTTATAGTGGTTCCCTAATTGGGTACATCCACTTTCCCTCCCACCTATCCAACTGATTTGTTGGACAAGACACAAACTCCACCAATATGCTCCTCAGAGCTTACACCTAAGGCCCTCATCCTTATACATGGATTCTTCACAGAATACAAACTCATAACCACAAGGATTCCTACCTCAAAGCTTTGCAGAACTTCTACAGCTCAGTGATCCACTGATTACCTACCTCAGCCTTATTTCTAAGGCCAAATAAGGACTACAACTCAGGCACTTCAACCCTACAGCTTTAGGCACACAACCCTACTCTCAGAGTGCTGTAGCACTCTTACAAGTCAGTACACTTCCATGTACCTACAGCTCAGCCTCCTCTAAGGCCTACAACTCAGTAATACACTTTTGACCTACAGCTCAGTGACTCTCTAGTCACCTACCTCAGGCACAAGGCCCTACACTCAGGCTGGGAGGACATCCCTACCTCAGATTCACACTTGGGTCCTACCTCAGAGAGAAGCACTCTCCAACCTCAAGCAATAAAGCCCTACAGCTAAAATCCATACTTGGATCCTACATCAGTACCCCAACAGGGCACCTACCTTAGTGACTAAAAAGTCACCTACCTCAGGCACAAAGTGCCCTACACTCAGATTCAGATAAACTGAATCCTACAAGAAGAGAGTACATAATGTTTAAGGAAAAATAAAACAATTGGCTGAGAGTTAAGTCTCTGAGTCTGCCTTGCTGGACTGAGCAGATATCAGTTCAGCACTCTTGCTGTAGAAGAATTAGACTCTTCTACAGCTAACTCTTTTTTTTTTGCACAGATGAGCAGCAACCAGCTTACTAAATGGATGTATCAACTCCTTTGTTCTGCAAAGAACTATCTTGCTGAGCTTGAAGATCTTCAGCTAACTTCCTTTGCCTTTCAGGCTATTTCTACTGGACTTAAGCTTTCAAGCTTGATGGGGAAGAAGATGTCCAACCACCTCTTAATTTCTTTCTATATTTTCTGCGTTTGTTCCTTTTTCCATTCAATCTTTTTTGTTTCCCTAATCACTTTTCTTTTTATTTTTTTATATGTGTTGATTGGAATCAACGACACAATTGTATGTGGGCCCATCTAAAGATTGGTGAGCGCCACCTCCATTAGAAATGCACAAATCAGCTTTCAGCACCACTGCAGCTTTCCCGCAACGGCTACATCTAATTTGACTTTGATGATGTCATCAATGGTCATCACCATCTGGATTTAGAAAATATTCCAAAAATCCATAAAGCGTTGAGTGATGTTAAGTCACTCAATGCCATATATCTTAGCTCTCAGCGCTTCTGGACTTGCGAATTTTCTCTGGATTTGTCTCAGTGATTCTTTCTCAGCGGTCTCAGCGATTTCTTCTTAACAGCTGTGATAGGCCTTTGTCTCAACGCTATATTCTTGTCAGCTGAGATAAGCTTCTGTCTCATTGGTTTCTTCACAGTGGTCTCAACAGTTTTTGCTTCATAGATGAGACTATATTGTGTCTCAGTGGTTTTCCTCTCAAGTGTCTCAGTGCTTCCTTCTTCATTAGAAGCGTTGAGTGAACCTGCTTCACTCAACGCTTCTAGACTTAGAGAAATCCAGCTAGTTTTATCTCAGTGGTTAAACTGAGACATTCTTCCCAGCTATCTCAGCTGTCTCAATGGTTCAATGCTTTCTTTTCAGCTGTCTATGCTGTCTCAATGCTTTCTTCTCAGATGTCTCAGCTGTCGCAATGCTTTCTTCTCAGATGTCTCAGCTGTCTCAATGCTTTCTTCTCAGTTGTCTCAGCTGTCTCAGCGGTCTCAATGCCTTCTTCTCAGCGCTCTCAGCGCTTTTTTCCTTAGTCGCTTTTTCTGTCATTAGCTTGACAAGTGTTGAGCTGAGCTCGACGACCAGCTAACTGAGCTCGATGAACTTTGAGTTGAGCTCGACAAATTTTGAGTTTACTACCAAACTCATTTTTCTTCACCTGTCCAATCATGGACTGCCTGCAAGCATGAACTAAAGCACTCATCAAATACATTATGTGTGTATGTCATTGACCCATTTGACTTCTTACAAATCTAGGATATTGGGATCAATAAATACAACACTGACTATCAATGAAGCTTCTCCAAAAGTCAAAGATAAAGTTGAGGGAATGATAATTCAAGAAGATGTACCATGCACACTTGAAGTGGATGAAGATCAACAAGAAGTTGCTACTGTAGCAGAAGTTGAAAGAAGATTGCCTCCTGCAGTCAGGCATCTAAGAGACCATCTAAGAAACCAAATAATTGGTGATGCAAACCAAGGAGTGGTGACAAGGAGGAAGAGCCTAAATACATCACTGTATGCAAGTTTCCTGTCACAGGTTGAGCCAAAGAAATTTGAAGAGGCTAATATAGATCATTTCTGGATTGTTTCTATGCAAGAAGAACTGAACCAGTTTAAGAGATGTAAGGTCTGGAAGCTGGTTCCCAGACTATAAGGACATAATGTCATTAGAGTCAAGTGGATTTACATGAATAAACTTGATGAAAATAGTATTATAATCAGGAACAAGACAAGGCTAGTAGCTAAGGGATACATACAAGAAGAAGGTTTTGATTTTGATCAAACCTTTGCCCATGTAGCAATATTGGAAGGCATGAGACTATTCTTTGCATATGTTGCACACAAGGGATTCAAGGTCTACCAAATGGATGTGAAGTCAGCCTTCCTGAATGGTGACTTAAAGGAAGAAGTCTATGTTGAGCAGCCTCGAGGTTTTGTTGTTCCTAACTCACCTGATTCTATTTATAGACTTAGGAAAACTATATATGGGCGGAAGCAAGCCCCTAGAGCATGATATGAGACATTGTCTAGCTTCCTCATTGAGAACAAATTCTCAAGGGGGAAGATAGACAAGACCCTATTCCTAAGGGAATTTAAGGGTATGATCATCCTAGTCTAGATATATGTAGATGACATTATCTTTGGATCTACTGATGATAACTTTTGCAGGAAGTTTGCCAAACTTATGCAAGGGAAGTTTATGATGAGAAGTATGAGTGAACTTATTTTTTTCTTGGGTCTCTAAGTAATACAGACTGATGATAGCTTGTCCATATCCCAGTCTAAGTTTACCATGGAGTTAATCAAAAAATTTGGTATGGAGAATGCCTCCACCATGAAAACTCTCTTGGGGTCAAGTATTCCTATAGGTAAAGATAAGGCAGGAAAACCTATTGATGAAACTTTGTATAGATGGATAATTAGCTCCCTTCTATATATTACTACAAGTAGGCCAGACATCATGTATGTTATATGTGTTTGTGCTAGGTATCAGACTTGCCCTAAAGAATCTCAATACTATGCTGTAAAGAGGATTTTGTGGTATCTTAAGGGCACACCAGATCTTGGCCTATGGTACCCTAGAAATGGGGAGTTTGAACTAACAAGCTATTCAGATACAGATTTTGCAGGCTGCAAAGAGGACAGGAAGAGCAATTCTGGCACTTGTCAGTTCTTGGGAGGAAGACTAGTGTTTTGGAGTAGCAAAAAGTAAACAATTGTTGCTATCTCAACTGTAGAGTCTGAGTACATCTCAACAGGTAGCTGATGTGCTCAATTACTATAGATCCAACATCAGCTCTAGGATTATAACCTCTAGATAAGTAGAAGTCCCTTATAATATGATTTTACTAGTGACATCTCAATTGCTAGGAATCCCGTCTCATACAACAAGACTAAGAGTATTAAGATAAGATATCTTTTCATTAGGGAGCATGTGGAATGTGAAGATATCAACCTTGAGTTTGTCCCTACAGACAAGCAAGTGGCTGACATCTTCACGAAGACACTGGATGAAGCAAAGTCCAACACCTTCAAGTTTGAGTTGGGTATGTTGTACCTGGTATAGCTTCAGTTACTCCTCAAGTTGTTTCTTTATTGTAGGTTGTACTATTTCTTGTAGGTGGAAAAGTCCTTCAGTGGGTTGAAGATTTTTCTAGGGGTATACCTTCAGTAGTATCATGTTAAAGTCCTATCCAGAATGGTATAGACTAGAGTGTCTACAAGGAAGTATGATAGAGGATGCTTCAATTGAGGGGGAGTAAGTCCAACACTTATAGAGATAGCTTCAATTTCCTATAGATAAGGAGCAGCACACCTCCCTGATTATTCACAGAATCCAAAAGGGGAGGAAAAGGAAATGAGAAGGAGATGGTCAAGGATAGGGAGCAGCATTCCAGGAGGAGCAGGGAGTGATGAAGATCACCCTAAAGGTAGCAACAATTAAGGGGGAGCAGGGAGTGATGATGATCACTCTATATGCGAGGAATGGATGGTAAACTATAACTTAATATATTATTATAAGTCTTCCTATTTAATGTTTTATTGCTGCATATGTTAGTGTATGTCATTTTCTCAGGATTTTGATTGAGGGTTTTGACTTCTTCAAATAAGGGGAGATTGTTGGGTCCATTGCCAATAATGTCCCAGATTTATAGAAGTGACACATGTCAATGATATACACATTATTTTATTTAATGTATGTTCAAGTTCATGTATATAGGTTAGTCCTAGTAACATTGATAGGACAGGTATTCCAAGTGGTGTGTGAGTGGTGGTCACAAAGTAAAGATGTGGTGTGATAGAAATCAATCTAAGTCTACAAGTATTGAGTGAAGCCAGTTAACTCAATGCGAGATGGAAGGGAGGGTGCTGGATAGGCTGAAAATTTCTTAAGTCCACAGACGTTGAGTGAAGCCGGTTCACTCAACGCTAAATGCCAAAAAGCGTTGTGTTATTTGCGGACAGTCAAAGCAATGAAGTCTGCAAAGAAATTCTGCGTGCAAGTCCACAGGAGTTGAGTGATGGCATTTCACTCAACGCCATCATCAAGTATAGCAGAATCTATCAAAGCCTCAATATTGGCGGGCTAAATATTCTTGTAACAACCCAATAAGGAGTTGTTGGTAACAGGCTGAAAGAAGCATCAAGCAGAGCTCGCTGAAAGCAGCGTCGAGTAGAGATCGATGAAAGCAGTGTCGAGAAGAGCTCGATGAAAGCAATGTGGAGCAGAGCTCGATGAAAGCAGTGTGGAGCAGAGCTCGACGAAAGCAGCATGGAGCAGAGCTCGACGAAAGTAGCATCAAGCAGAGCTCGACGAAAATAGCTTTATTAGGTGTTATGGCCAGTTCGACAAACTCAGACTCCGTTCGACGAATTCTCTCCTGTTCGACGATTTGCGGTCGACGAACGTGACTCCTGTTGGGTACATTGGTATTAAATGTACCTGATTTGAAGAAGCCTCACCCTACTCAATGATATACATCAAAATGTATTTGATGTGTTTTGAGTTTAGTTGTGCAGGTCAAGTATTTACAGGGAAAGCTGAAAAGTTTCTAAGTCCATGTGTCGACACCCAGAAGCAAAGTGTCGACACTTAAGAAGACTTGTGTCGACATCCAGAGAAGCAGTGTCGACACTTGGAGTAATTGTGTCGACACTAGGGATGCAGAGTCGACACCAGGAGGAAAGTGTCGACACATACAGGATGTGTCGACACTCATTAAAGAAATGTCCAGTGAAGAAGTGTCGACACTTAGCAGCAGTGTAGACACCCAGTGGAACCTTGTCGACATCAGAAAGTGTCGACACTTGGAGGTTGTGTCGACACTCAGCAAAGGTTCAACAAATTATAAGTACAAGTGTCGACACAAAGGAGATGTGTCGACACTCAGCAGAAGTCTCAACACAAGAAGAATATGTCGACATAATGAAGAATGTGTCGACACACAGCAGAAGTCTCAACACATGAAGAAAGTGTCGACACAAGGAGCTGTGTCGACACTCAGCAAATTTCTATGAAGACTAAGTACAAGTGTCGACACCAAGAAGATGTGTCGACACTCAGCAAAAGTATCAACACTGAAGGCATGTGTCGACACCAAGAAGATGTGTCGACACTTAATAAGTTCAACACAAGAAGATGTGTCGACACAAAGGAGTTGTGTCGACACTTACAAAAAATCAACAGAGTACCTGAAGAATAAGGAGTTGTGTCGACACACATTATTAGTGTCGACACATGATGAAGAAGCTGTGTCGAGAAGTAATTTCTACAACACAAGGAGTTGTGTCGACACCTTGAAGGCTAGTGTCGACACTTAGTCTACTTGTGTCGACACTTAGTCTACAAGTGTCGACACTTAAAGACAGACTGTCTCGACACTTTCAGACAGTTACAGATATTTCAAGAAGTGACTGGATGACATGATAGCTGCCATTCCAGCCGGTCTACTGCAACTGTCAGAGATGTCAGAAAGCTGTTAAAAACCGGATCAGTCGGTCACCATGAAGAAGGCCTATAAATAGGCCTATTCTTTCAATAGAAGAAGATGATTCACACAAGATCTAGCAATTCATTGAAGAATCAATTCAAGTGAAGATCTAAGAAGTTGGAGAGAGAGCTCCTTCCAAGAAGACAGCCGTTGGAACCAGGTTGTGAAGAAAGTTTCAGATCAAGGTCTGATTCTTAAGTTGCAGTGATTGAAGATCAGCTGCAGAGAGTATCAACCCTATTGTGTTCTACATTCAAGAAGCTTTGAAGAAAGCCAAGTGTGGTTGATCTCAGCAGAGTTCTTCCAAGAACTCATCAAGAACATGTCAACTCTTCTCTCTATTCAGAGTTGTAGGTATATACATTGTATTCTTAATTTCTTGTAGGATCCTTAGGGATCTGAGTTGTAAGCCTGAAGTTATAAAGGCTGAGTGGTAGGGCCTGTGTGCCTGAGTGTAGGAGATCCATATCTCTGAGTGTAGGCCTTGTGGCTAAGTGTAGGCCTTGTTGAAGTCTGAGTGTAGGTCTTTGTGAAGACTGAGTTGTAGGGCCTTGGGCCTAGGCTGTAGGAACCATTTGGGGTTCTGAGTGTAAGATCTGAGGATCTGAGGAATAGTGGAGGAGTTTGGCCGAATCTAGTACACTACTAGATAGGCGAAGGGGGAAAGTGGATGTACCCAAACCTTGGGGAACCACTATAAATCTGTGTGTTCACTGTGTGCATGCTTTATTCTGTGATTGCTGATTGATTGCTGTGAAGAAGTAGTTATAAATCTGTGATATAATCTGCCGAAAGTTTAAAAAGATTTAGTCACCTATTCACCCTCCCCTCTAGGTGTTTAGGTACAATTTCTTTCAAGTGGTATCAGAGGGAGGTTACTCAAAAAGGACATAACTGTCTGAGTAGATCCTGTTGGCAGATTCAGTGAAATCAAGGACAGATTCAGCATAATCAAGAAAAGCAAGAAAATGGGTTCAACAGAGAATCATAAAGAACTTGGATCCATGAAGTTGCCAATATGCAGAAAGGAGATTTTTGGCATCTGGAAAGAAAGGGTGAGACTATTTATGGAAGCCTCAGACCCTAGAATCTATATCACAGTTAAAGAAGGGCCTTATGTGCCTATGAAGGTATCTGTGTTAGATGCAAATCAGAGAACACCTAAGGACTTTTCTGAAATGACAAAAGATGAGATTATTCTGGCCACCATGGACAAGAGGGCTCAGAATATCATTGTAAGTGCCATAGATGATGCTATATTTCAGAACTTGATACACTGTAAGACATCTAAGGAGATGTGGGATACTCTGATAGTATACATGGAGGGTTCAGAAGAAGTTAGACAGGATAGAAAGTCTTTGTTAAACCAAGAGTATGAAAGTTTCAGGCAAGGCAGGTATGATAGTATAACAGAATGCTACAAGAAATTCTATAGGATTGTCAATGAGTTGATGTCCTATGGAAGAGAATTCAGCAATTATGAGCTGAATGATAAGTTCTTGAGGTCCCTAACAAAGGATTGGGACACCAAGATCTGTGCCATAAGGGAAATGGCCAAGTTAGCAGAAATTCCTCCTCCAACATTATTTGGAAAGCTGTTATCCTATGAAATGCAGCTAATGGTAAGGAAGGAGGAGGAGAAGACTACAAGAAGTGAGCATAAAAAAGGACAGTGGCATTCAAGACAGAAGCCACCAAGAAATATAAAAGTAAGTCTCCATCTCCACCTCCAAAAGTGGCTGAGACTGAGTCAGATGAATCAGAAGGCAGGAGTTCTGTAAGCAGTGAGAGTGATGAGGACTTTGCAGCTTTCACAAGACACTTTCAGAAGTTTCTAAAGAAGAAACAGAGGAGGTCAAAGCCATCCACTTCACAGGGAAAAGATGACTATTATCAGAACAAGAAGTCATCAAAGAAAGATAGGAGAAAGACCAAGTCAAGCAAAGCAACTTTATAAAAAATTGTATGCTTTTGCTGTAATAGACAAGGACATGTTGTTGCAGACTGTCCAGAGAAAAGCAAAGAGTCAACAGATAAGAAAAAGACTCAATTCAAGGGCAAGAAGGAAAGGTCCTTTGTTGCCAAGAAGGATAAAAGCCTGTCAGACATATCTTCTTCAGAAACTGAGTCAGAAGTTGAAGCATACATATGACTGTTTACTGAAGAAGAGGAAGAGGAGTTCATCCAGATAATGAACTCTATATATGAGCAAGAGGACATTCAGTGCAAAGGACTGATGGCCTTAACAGAAGGTGACAAAATCCAGGATCAGCCTGGACCTAGTCAGGTACAAAATTGTTCTTTAAGTTCAATTTCTAGTGCTAGTTCAGATTCAGTTACATCAGCATCAAGTGATGCCAGTGGATCTGAATCTGAAGGGGATATTCATCAGTTGATTGATGAATATAGAGTACTGTTGCATGCTTTTAAGAAAAGCAAATCCTTGGCCAAAAGTCAGGCTAAGGAGATTGCTAATCTTAAAGATGCTGCAATAGATTTTGAGAAGTTGTTTGATCAAAAATTAAATGAAATAACCAGACTGAAAAACATAACTGTTATTCAGATGGGGACTATAACATTTAAGAATGATCAAATCAGAAATCTGGAGATTAGTCTTCAGAAGGAGAGAGATATAGTAGCAAGGTTCTCTAAACCAAAATCAGTTCTACCTTTGATAGATGAGTTTATACCTCACAAGGGTAAAACTGGATTAGGGTTTACACAACCTGCTAGGACTGTAAAGTCCAAGTCTAAGGGCAAAGCCCCAGTACTCAACAAGCCTGCTGTAGATGGAATAGCTAGGGTTGTACCTAAGCAAAGGTACAATAGATTTGAGTGCTGGTGTCGTGACAAGGTAGGCCACTTTGCCATGGACTGTTGGCACAATTCTAGTGCCAAAGTGAGTAGCAAACTGCCTGTTGGAAGATCTACAGGTAGCTTTGTTAAGAGGAAAACTAACCAGCACCAAGGACCCAAGAATTCTTTGGGTTCTAAGGTCAACTAATCTGTTTTGCAGGTGAGTCCAAGTGGCCATGCCACAATATGGTACTTGGACAGTGGATGTTCCAGGCACATGACTGGAACTAGAGGATTGCTAAAGGACTTCACACCAATCAAGGATGGTCCTAAAGTCATCTTTGGTGGTTCTGAAAAAGGAATCATCAAAGGTTTTGGTAACATTTCTAGCAACCTTATAACTATTACTCAAGTGGCTTATGTCAAAGGTTTGAAACATAACCTTATTAGTATAAGTCAACTGAGTGATTTAGGATATGACATCTCATTTGTCAAAGATGGTTGTCATATCAGGAGATCAAATGATCAAGAGATCATTTTGACTGGTTACAGAAAAAGAAATGTCTATTGTCTAGACATTATGAGTGAGAACAATGCTTCTCCAGTGTGTCTTGTAGCTGATGAGAAAGTCTCTCATTATGTCAAATGGCACAAGAGGCTAGCCCATCTTAACTACAAGACAATTGGCCAACTCTATAGCAAAGAGTTAGTGAGGAATGGTCCTCAGGTTAAGTGTATTAAAGATGAGATATGTTCAGCTTGTCAAAAGGGCAAGCAGACTAGATCCACCTTTAATAGCATTGAGAATAAAGATGCTGTGAGGTGCTTATACCTCTTGCATATGGATCTCTTTGGTCCTATGCCAGTTCACAGCCTAGGTAGAGGTCTACACATTTGTGGTTGTAGATGACTACTTAAGGTTTTCCTGGGTGTTCTTCCTTAGACAGAAATCTGAAACACCTAGTATCCTCTATAGTTTTGTCAAACAAATTCATAATGAGTTAGACAGTACTGTGGTCAAAATAAGAAGTGACCATGGTACTGAATTCCAATCTGATAGTATGACAAAGCTATGTGAAGAGTTTGGGATATTTCAGGAATTTTCTTCACCAAGAACACCTCAGCAAAATGGCATTGCTGAAAGGAAAAATAGAACCTTGATTGAGGCTGGTAGAACCCTATTAAGTGACACATCTCTCCCAGAATATTTCTGGGCTGAAGCAGTTAATACTGCATGTCATGTAATTAATAGGGCTACCATTACTAAGAGCCACAATAAGACCCCCTATAAAAAGAAAATGACATACAAACAAAATATTTACAATGTATTTAATGTAATTATAAGTCTAGAGCATCTCGCTCAGTACAACCAAAAGAGAAAAGAAAGGGGGCCCTTTATGGAGACGCATTGTACCCCTCTGAGCTCTCACTTGAACTCTCGCGAGAGCTCTCGCCTGAGCCCTCCCCGGATGTCTCGCCTGAAAGTAATTGTACCTAATCACCTAGAGGGGGGGGGGGGGGTGAATAGGTGACTTAATCTTTTTTAACTTTTTAGGCAGAATTCAGTTTATATCTCAGAGTTATAACTAATTCTACACTGCAGTCAATCAGCAATCACAGCAATCAATCAGCAATCACAGCAAAACACATGCACACAGTGAACACCCAGGTTTATAGTGGTTCCCCAAGGTTTGGGTACATCCACTTTCCCCCTTCGCCTATCTAGTAGTGTACTAGATTCGGCAAAACTCCTCGACTAACTCAGATCCTCAGATCTTACACTCAGAACCCTAAAACAGGTTCCTACAGCTCAGGCCCAAGGCACTACAACTCAGTCTTCTCCAAAGACCTACACTCAGCTTCTTCACAAAGCCTACACTCAGCCACAACAGGCCTACACTCAGCCACAACAGGCCTACACTCAGAGATAAGAATCTCCTACATTCAGGCACACAGGCCTTACACTCAGCCTTTATAATTACATGCTTATAACTCAGATCCCTAAGGATCCTACAAGAAATTTAAAATACAAAGTGTATATACCTACAACTCTGAATAGAGAGATGAGTTAATAGGTTCTTGATGAGTTCTTGGAAGAACTCTGCTGAGATCAACCTCACTTGGCTTTTCTTCAAAGCTTCTTGAATGTAGAACACAATAGGGTTGATCTTCTCTGTAGCTGATCCTTGATCTCTGCAACTTAAGATTCAGAACAAAGTCTGAACCCTTCTTCTCAGCCTGGTTCCAACGGCTGTCTTCTTGGATAGAGCTCTCTCTCTCCAACTACTTAGATCTTTCCTTGAAAGTCTTCAATGAATTGCTTTTCAACAACTTTGATCATCAGTTTCTGTAGACAGTATAAGCCTATATATAGACCTTCTTCATGGTAACCGGCTGGTCCGGTTCATAACTGATTTCTGACAACTCTGACAGGTGCAGTATACCGGCTGGAATGGCAGCTGTCAAGTCATCCAGTCAGTTCTTGAAAAATCTGTAACTGTCTGAAAGTGTCGAGACTGTCTGTCTTTAAGTGTCGGCATTTATAGACTAAGTGTCGACACAAGTTGACAAAGTGTCGACACTAGCCTTCAAGGTGTCGACACAACTCCTTGTGTTGTAGAATTCACTTCTCGACACATCTTCTTCATCATGTGTCGACACTGAAATTGAGTGTCGACACAACTCCTTGTTCTTCAGCACTTAATTGAATTCTTGTAAGTGTCGACACAACACCTTTGTGTCGACACATCTTCATGTGTTGAACTTGTTCAGTGTCGACACATCTTCTTGGTGTCGACACATGCCTTCTGTGTTGATACTTGCTGAGTGTCGACACAGCTCCTTATGTCGACACATCTTCTTGTGTTGAGACTTTTGCTGAGTGTCAACACATCTCCTTTGTGTCGACACTTGTACTTAGAATTTTGTTGAACTTTGCTAAGTGTCGACACAGCTCCTTGTGTCGACACTTTCTTCAAGTGTTGAGTCTTCTGCTGAGTGTCGACACATTCTTTCTTATGTCGACACTTTCTTCAAGTGTTGAGTCTTCTGCTGAGTGTCGACATATTATTTATTATGTCGACACTTATACTTAGACTCTACTAACTTTTGCTGAGTGTCGACACTACCTCCAAGTGTCGACACTTTCTGATGTAGACATAGTTCCTCTGGGTGTCGACACAAATGCTAAGTGTCGACACAGCTTCACTGGACTTTTCTTCATTGAGTGTCGACACAGCTCCTTGTGTCGACACTTTCTGTCTGGTGTCGACTCTGCATCCCTGGTGTCGACACAAGTACTCCAAGTGTCGACACTGCTTGCCTGGGTGTCGATACAAGTCTTCTTAAGTGTCGACACTTTTCTCCTGGGTGTCGACACATGGACTTAGAAACTTTTTCATCTTTTCCTGCAAATACTTAACCTGCACAAGTAAACTTAAAACATATCAAATACATTTTGATGTATATCATTGAGTGGGGTGAGGCTTCTTCAAATCAGGTACATTAGAACCAATGTACCCAACAATCTCCCCCTATTTGGAGAAGTCATAACCCTTAGTCAATGATATACACCATACAGAATAAAATCATAGCATGATGTAAAACAGGATTATATAACAGGGCAAACATAAACATGTATTAAACAAACATGTATACATAGATATCATCTCAGAACAATTATACATTTATAACACATCACATTGTTTTAACACTTTGTCATATTCATTATACAAAAGTACAAAATGTTTTAATACAAGTGATTACATAGTAAACTTAAGATAATGCAATTCTATTTCTGCTCAGCCTCCTTGATCACTATGCCCTTCCCAGACTTTATCTTTGCTTGCACAGGGGCTTCAACATCTTCAGTATCAACAGGCTTTTTCCCTTTCAGCTCCTTCTTCTTTAGCTCTTCAAATTTAATCTTTTGCCTCTCAAAATAATGATAAGGCTTGGGAAAGTACTTGCTAGGCTCCTGAGCAGTAGGAGGTAGCTTTCCCATCTTGGCCTTCCTTCTATATTGCACTATGGCTTCTTGCCTTGTCTCATGCTTCCTCCATTCTAGTTCAGAAAACCACTTGTTTCTGTCTTGAATATTATCTTTGGCAGCCTTCCATGCAGTTAAGATAATGTTTCTTGAAGTGGGGCTCCACTGCTCAAAGTCTGGTCTTTGTTCAGCTTGCTCTCTGAACCTCTTCTTAGACAATCTAGCTTCTTGTTCTTTCAGCAAAGCTTCTTGCATAGCCTCAGATACTGGCTGAACCATCTTTTCTAGAATAACATTTTGCTTACCCTCAGGTGGGCTATACATTGTCTGGATATCCGCTTGTATCATATCAAAATCTGGAGGAGGGTAGATTACTTGAGCCACTTCAGGTTGCTCCCCTCCTAGATATGCAGGATGTATCCCAGATTCTGCTACATTGTCATCATCACATAAAGGAGGATAACCAAGAGTTGCTCTGATAGAATTAGAAATCCACTTGACATGATCAGAGCTGGCTTTGACTAACACCCTCTCCCCCTTTATGACTTCTCTTTCCATGTGATCTCTCAGATCATCCTTTTGAAATCTTATTTGGTTATCCAAATAGTTTACTCCATCTTTAAAGAAAAGTTTCAACCTTTGGAGCTTTTCAGTTATCAACTTCTGAGAGTCTTGAATTGCAGAAGTAACATCAGTTAAACCCTTTTGCAATGCTTTATCAAACTCTGCCTTAGCAGTAACATTAGAAGTAGTCAGTCCAGCAGCTATATTCTTCATATCTGTGACAATTGCATTATGTGAAGCAGTTAAGTTATCATTCATTCTGATCTGGTTCTCAAGAACATACCCTTGCTTTAGTGCAATGTCATCTACTTGTGCTTTTATTTTCTCCTGATGAGTAGCTAAGTAGACTACTGCATTCCCTCCCTTGTGGAAGCAGTCAGTCATTTCCTTTTTATTGAGATTCATTTCAAATCTTATAGACTTTATGTCTTGGGCCAGATCAAACTGTAAAGACTTATGCCCCTCATCCACATATGTTTCTATGGCTTTCCTGTGCTCATCAAGTTTTATTTGCATAGCAACCATGAGAGAACTATAATCTATAGATGGTGCTAGCTGTGATATAGGCTGTGGTGCAATAGTTTGCAAGGCCTTTTTGTAATTCTGGCTCCTTCTCATAAATACTTGGAACTTCCTTTTCTTTGCTCTTGCAGTCTCCTCATCTTCAGAAGCAGATGTACTTCAAATTTCTACCCTCTCCTTAGGTAGCTCCTCAACAGCTTTTTGCTTCTCTGGCTCTTTCCTTGGAGGTTCTTCAACAAGTATTACTTGCTCCCCCTCAACTTGGGACTTTTCCCCCTCAGCAGCAGCACTTTCCTTCTCAAAGTCAGCTTGGTCCAGATTAAGGAAGAGATCTTCCATTGTAAACTCTTGTTGAGGTAGTGATGGAGATTCTCTTATCTCATCAGTTACTTGATGTGTGTCCACTTGAGCTGCAACAGATGTGTCCTCCATGACAACATCTGGGAGTTGACTATCAATCTGAGGTTGCTGATTAGCATCAGATAAGTTGTCAATTATAACTGCACTCTCAATAAGGAAATCTAATTGATTGATTTCTGAGATTACCTCAAGGATAGTGTGTGTTGCTTGCTCACTTTCCAGTGGAGTTGGCTCTTCCACTACTAGTGGCTCCCCCTGGACAGAATCCTGGTGTAAGGGGCTAGCTTGAGGTAGCTCCCCCTGCCTCTCTGCAACTTCTTGTTGAGCTGGAGAGTTCCCAGCATCTCCAATGTCTTCTTCTTCAGGAGTGAAGACAACTTGTTCTTCTGAACTACTTGATGATTCTTGAGCTACTGGAGCTATCTTCTTCTTCTTCTTGAGTGGGGTTTTCTTCTCAGGAGTTATTTTCTCAGTTATTGGCATTTCCTTAGACAAAACCCTATCCTATCTGGAGAAGAGTCTCATGTCCATCTTCCTCATATGATTGATTTTAGAGCCTGCAGCTTGAGTCATAACCTCTGGTAGACTACCAGCCAAGTAAAGACTTATTATCCTACCCAAATTGGGTTTCTTCATACTCTCTTTAATCTTATCAAAGACAACAACAGACTAATCAGTTTGCAGGGTGAAGATAATCCTTGTCATAAGACTGAACATATGGGCTGATACCCTATCATGCCCTCCAGGCTTACTTAAGATCACTTTTCCAACAATGTCAGAAAGAAATTTCCCCTGGCTGTTCATGCCTTTCCTATTGAATACAGATCTAATTTTCAGCTTGGAATCTAGACCACACCATGTTAATGCATCTCTGGTTTTAGAAGCAGTAACTTCATCCTCTTCTTTTGTCCTTGGTAGATTTAGGACCTTTCTCAAACTTTTAGGTGATACCTTCACCTTTTCACCATGAACCCTAGACTTTATCTTGAGTCCCGATTCATCTACTTTAGCTCCATTCAGGAATTCCAGAACTTCTTTCTTCCAGATCTTGGTTGGCTCTGAAACAAGAAAATCTAACCCTGAGTTTGCGACTAGGGTTACCACATCCTTGATCTCTTGTTCTGCATCGTCAAATGCATGCCACACCAGTTCATAGCCTTCGTTCACGTTCTCCTCGAGTTTTGGCGCCATTAGGGTTTGAAGAATTTGAATGGAGAGAAGAGTGGTGTCGACACACAAGTTTGGTCTCGAAACTTTAGTGAGCGTGTCGACAGATAATGGCAAAATACTATTTATACCTTTCTAGGTTTGAAGATGAAAGGGCGGGTTAACTAACTTAAATTGTGTCGACACTGATGAAAAGTGTCGACACAGACTTATAATGTCTCGACACCAATGTGTCGACACAAGTTTAGTCGACAGAACATATGCGTCGACACTTGTCTATGTGTCGACACCTCTTAGCTCGACACTTAGTCGAGACTTTACTTAGATAATTCTGAGTAAACTCTAAGTGTCGACACCATTGTGGTTGTGTCGACACTGACCCTGTATGTGTCGACACTAATTTTCTGAAGTGTCGACACCACTTAGCTCGATGTGTCGACACCTTTTCCCTGAAGTGTCGACTCCACTTTTCTGTGTCGACATAGTTAACTCTGTGTGTCGACACCTTTTTACTTAGCCATATCTGTAAAATTATTCTAAGTTTATCATACCTAATTCAATTATGAACCTATTGAATTTGGTTTCTTCTAGGGTCTTAGTATACATATCAGCTAGTTGATTATCAGTATTAACATATTCCAGTAAAATATCTTCTTTTTCTACATGTTCCCTAAGAAAATGATATTTTATTTCAATATGTTTAGTTCTACTATGAGAAACAGGATTGTTTGCAATTGATATAGCACTAGTAGAATCACAAAACAGTGGTGTTCTACTTACCTGAATACCATAGTCCTCAAGCTGATGTTGTATCCATAGAAGTTGAGCACAGTAACTTCCTGCAGCCACATATTTTGACTCTGCAGTGGAGATAGCCACACTTGTTTGCTTCTTGCTACTCCATGAAATCAGTCTTCCACCTAGGAATTGACAGATTCCAGTTGTACTTTTTCTATCTTCCTTGCAGCCTGCAAAATCTGCATCTGAATAACCTGTTAGATCAAAGTCTCCATTCCTAGGGTACCAAAGGCCTAGATAAGGAGTGCCCTTTAGATATATCAGTATCCTTTTGACTGCTGTCAAATGTGACTCTTTAGGGCAAGCTTGGTACCTTGCACAGACACATGTAGCATACATGATATCTGGTCTATCTGTAGTTAAATAGAGTAGAGAGCCAACTATCCCTCTATACAAAGTCTCATCTACAGGTTTCCCTGCATCATCTTTGCTAAGAGACATACTTGACCTCATAGGAGTCTTCATGGTAATGGAAGAATCCATACCATACTTCCTAATGAGTTCTAGGGTGAACTTAGACTGGCATATGGATAAACCATTCTCAGTCTGTCTAACTTGGAGACCCAAGAAGAACTTAAGTTCGCACATACTGCTCATCTCAAATTGTCCTTGCATTAGTTTTGCAAACTTTTTGCAAAGACTACTTTCAGTAGACCCAAATATGATGTCATCTACATATATTTGGACTAGTATTATCTTGCCTCTGGATTCCCTAAGGAATACAGTCTTGTCTATTTTCCCCCTTATGAATTTATTCTCAATGAGAAAACTAGACAGGGTTTCATACCAAGCCCTAGGGGCTTGCTTTAACCCATACAAAGCTTTCCTAAGTCTATAGACATAATTAGGTTGAGTTGAATCAACAAAACCTGATGGCTGTTCCACATAGACCTCTTCCTTTAGATTACCATTCAAAAAGGCTGACTTAATATCCATTTGGTAAACTTTAAATCCTTGATAGGTTGCATAGACCAGGAACATCCTTATGGCTTCCAGTCTGGCTACTGGAGCAAAGGTTTGATCAAAGTCAATACCTTCTTCCTGCCTATATCCTTTAGCAACCAATCTTGCTTTATTCTTGACAATTACTCCATGTTCATCCATCTTGTTCCTAAAGATCCACTTGGTTCCAATTATGTTGTGGTCCTTTGGTTTAGGAACAAGCTCCCAGACTTTGCACCTCTTGAACTGATTCCGCTCTTCTTGCATTGCCTCAATCCAATGAGGGTCTAGGATGACTTCTTCAAACTTCTTTGGCTCAACTTGGGATAGAAAACTGGAGTAGAGTGTTGCATTCAGATTTCTGCTCCTTGTTTGTACCCCTTGTCTTAGATCACCAATGATTTGCTCTGCTGGATGATCTCTAAGATGCCTATTAGCTGGAGGCATCCTGGCTTCAGGTTGAACTTCTTCAGTTTCTTCCTCTTGCTGCACTCCTTGGACTTCTTCTGCATTAGGTACATGTAGTACTCCCCCTGGACAACAGCCACTATCTTCTACCCGCTGTCTTGCAGTAGGTTCTTCTTCTATAGTGAGCTTGTCCATCTTCTCAGTCACACCTGTGGAGCTGCAAATACTACTAGACAACTCATTGTTAATCAGTCTAGTTTCATCAAATACTACATATACAGACTCTTCTACAACTTGAGTAGACAAGTTGTAAACTCTATAAGCCTTACTATTGTTGCTGTACCCAACAAAGATTCCCTCTTGGGACTTGGCAGCAAACTTAGTCAAGTAAGACTTTCCATTGTTAAGTATAAAGCACTTACAACCAAAGATCCTGAAATAGGATAAGTTTGGTTTTCTGCCTTTCACAATCTCATAGGGGGTCTTGTTGTGGCTTTTAGTAATGGTAGCCCTATTAATTACATGACATGCAGTATTAACTGCCTCAGCCCAGAAATATTCTGGGAGAGATGTATCACTTAATAAGGTTCTACCAGCCTCAATCAAGGTTCTATTTTTCCTCTCAGCAATGCCATTTTGCTGAGATGTTCTTGGTGAAGAAAACTCCTGAAATATCCCAAATTCTTCACATAGTTTTGTCATACTGAAAGATATAGTACCTAAACACCTAGAGGGGGGGTGAATAGGTGACCAAATTCTTTTTAACTTTTTATGGCAGCAATCAGTTTCTAACACAGATTTATATCTACTTTTGCACAGCAATCACACAACATTCACAACAAACCACAATCACAGCAGACACAGAGTTTTATAGTGGTTCCCCAAGCTTTGGGTACATCCACTTTCCCCCTTCGCCTATCTAGAAGTGTACTAGATTCGGCCAAACTTCTCCACTATCTCAGAACCCAAAACAGGCTCCTACACCTCAGGCCCAAGGCCCTACAACTCAGCTTTTCCACAAAGCCTACACTCAGCCACAAAGGCCTACACTCAGCCACAAAAGGCCTACACTCAGAGATTCCAATCTCCTACACTCAGGCTCCCAAAGCCCTACACTCAGCCTTTATAATTACAGGCTTACAAAACTCAGATCCAAAGGATCCTACAAGTTATAATGAATACAAAAAGTATAAACTCAACAACTCAGATGAAAGAGAGATAAGTTGTGAGATTCTTGATGAGTTCTTGGAAGAACTCAGCTGGACTCAATCTGACTTAGCTTTCTTCAAAGCTTCTTGAAAGTAGAACTCAATAAGATTGACTCCTTCTGCAGTTGATCCTTGATCTCTGCTACTTAAGGTTCAGAGTAGATCTGAACCCTTCTTCTCAGTCTGGTTCCAACAACTGATTTCTTGGATGAAGCTCTCTCTCTCCAACTTCTTAGATCTTCACTTGAAAGCTAGATCTTCTTGTGTGTTCCTCTTGTGAATGATCACTTGAACCACTTCATCAATCATCAACAACTACTTTTCTGTAGACTGCATAAGCCTATTTATAGGCCTTCTTCATGGTAACCGGCTGGTCCGGTTCATAACTGCTTTCTGACAACTCTGACAAGTGCTGTAGACCGGCTGGAACGGCAGCTGTCAAGTCATCCAGTCAGTTCTTGAAAATTCTCTAACTGTCTGATAGTGTCGAGACTTTCTGTCTTTAAGTGTCGACACTTATGGACCAAGTGTCGACACAAGTTGTGTAAGTATCGACACAAGTCTACAAGGTGTCGACACAACTTCTTGTGTTGTAGATTCTATGTCTCGACATTGTTTCTTCTTCATGTGTCGACACTGAAATTTAGTGTCGACACAAGTACTTGATCTTCTGTATTTTCCTGAATTCTTCTAAGTGTCGACACATCTCCTTTGTGTCGACACATCTTCATGTGTTGAATCTGTTAAGTGTCGACACAGCTTCTTGGTGTCGACACATGTCTTCAGTGTTGATACTTGTTGAGTGTCGACACAGCTCCTTGTGTCGACACATTCTTCTTCTTGTTGAGACTTCAGCTGAGTGTCGACACATTCCCATAGTGTCGACACTTGTACTTAGAATAATTTGTTGATCTTGCTGTTCTTCACTAAGTGTCGACACAGCTCCATGTGTCGACACTTTCTTCAAGTGTAGAGTCTTCAGCTGAGTGTCGACACATACTGTCTTGTGTCGACACTTTCTTTAAGTGTTGACTCTTATGTTGTGTGTCGACACATTGTTCTGGGTGTCGACACTTTCTTCAAATGCTGACTCTTCTATTGAGTGTCGACACATTGTTCTGGGTGTCGACACTTATACTTAGTCTCTGCTAACTTTTGCTGAGTGTCGACACAGCTCCAGGTGTCGACACTTTCTGGTGAAGACACATTTCTTCTAGGTGTCGACACTACTGCTAAGTGTCGACACAGCTTTACTGCACTTTTCTTCACTGAGTGTCGACACAGCTCCTTGTGTCGACACTTTGTGTCTGGTGTCGACTCTGCATCCTTAGTGTCGACACAATGACTCCAAGTGTCGACACTGCTTGTCTGGGTGTCGACACAAGTCTTCTTAAGTGTCGAAACTTTCCCTCTGGGTGTCGACACATGTACTTAGAAACTTTTTGCTTCAGTCCTGCAAATACTTAACCTGCACAAATAAACTCAACAACACATCAAATACATTTTGATGTATATCCATGAGTTGGGTGAGGCTTCTTCAAATCAGGTACATTTAAACCAATGTACCCAACAATCTCCCCCTATTTGGAGAAGTCATAACCCTTAGTCAACGATATACACCATTCATAAATAAAATTACAAAATGATGTAAAGCAGGATTATATACAGCAGGGTAAACATAAACATGTATCAATCACACATGTATTCATAGACATCAACACAGAACAAATATGAAATAGACATAGACATCATCACAGAACAAATATGAAATAGATTTAACATATAACACATTGTTCTAATATCTGTCATATTCTTTTTCAGAAGTTCACAAAATATTTTACATCAAAAAGATTACAAAGTAAACTTCAAGAAAATTCTAATTCTATTTCTGTTCTGGCTCCTTAATCACAATTCCTTTTCCAACTTGAACTTTAGCTTGAACAGGAGCATCAGCAACTTCAGCATCAGCAGGCTTCTTGCCTTTCAGATCTTTCTTTTTAAGCTCTTCTGCTTTAATCTTCTGCCTTTCAAAATAATGGTATGGCTTTGGAAAGTACTTGCTAGGCTCCTGAGCAGTAGGAGGTAGCTTTCCCATCTTGGCCTTCCTTCTGTATTGGATTATTGCCTCCTGCCTAGTCTCATGTTTTCTCCATTCAGCCTCAGAAAACCATTTGTTCCTGTCATGCACATTATCTTTGTCAGCTTTCCAGGCAGTTAATATAATGTTTCTAGAGGTAGGGCTCCATTGCTCAAAGTCTGGTCTCTGTTCAGCTTGTTCCCTAAACCTCTTCTTAGACAATCTAGTCTCTTCTTCTTTCTGCAGTGCCTCTTGCATGGCTTCAGTTATAGGCTGAACAACTTTCTCAATAATAACATTGTCCTTGCCCCCAGGTGGGCTATACATGGACTGTACATCTGCATGAATCATGTCAAAATCTGGAGGAGGATATTTGACTTGAGCCACTTCAGGTTGCTCCCCTCCAAGATAGGCAGGATGAATGCCAGATTCAGCAACATTATCATCATCACAAAGAGGAGGATAACCCAGTGTAGCTCTGATAGAATTTTATATCCATTTGGCATGATCAGAGCTGGCCTTGACTAAAACCCTCTCCCCCTTTATGACTTCTCTTTCGATATGATCTCTCACATCATCTTTTTGAAATCTCACCTGATTATCCAAGTAATTAACTCCATCTTTAAAGAAAGGTTTTAACCTTTGGAGTTTGTCAGTTATATTCTTTTGAGATTCTTGAATGGCAGTTTTAAGAGCAGTGAGTTCTTCTAGGAAGACTTTGTCAAAATCTGCCTTTGCTATAGCTGGAGTCTGTCCTGCAGCTAGATTCTTCAGTTCTGTGACTATTGCATTGTGAGATGCAGTAAGGTTGTCATTCATTCTTATCTGATTTTCAAGAACATAACCTTGCTTCACAACCATGTCATCCACTTGTGCTTTTATCTTTTCTTGGTGTGTAGCTAAGTACACCACTGCATTCCCCCCTTTGTGGAAGCAGTCTGTCATCTCCTTCTTATTTTGGTTCATTTCAAACCTTATAGATTTTATGTCCTGGGCTAGATCAAATTGCAATGATTTCAGCCCGACATCCACATAAGTCTCTAGTGATTTTCTATGCTCATCCAACTTGAGCTGCATGGCAACCATCAGATCACTATAGTCTATTGATGGGGCTGGCTGAACTATAGGTTGTGGAGCTACAGTTTGCAAAGCCTTCTTATAACTTTGGCTTCTTCTTCTGAACACTTGGAATTTCATTTACTTTGCCTTGGTAGCCTCCTCATCTTCAGATTCTGAGGTGCTAGCAATTGCAACCCTCTCCTTAGGGCTTGGGGGCCTTTCAGTTTGCACATCTGGTGCTGTCTCAGGTTCTTGCCGTACAGGCTCTTCCAGAATTTGCATGTGCTCCCCCTCAACTGGAGCATTCTCTCCTTCAGTAGCAATAGTGTCCTTTCCAAAATCTTCTTGATCTAGATTTAAGAAAAGATCTTCCATGGTATATTCTTTTGGAGACTGAGCTGGAGAAATTCTTGGCTCTTCAACCACTGGATCAGTAACATCATGAACAATAGCAGATGTGTCTTCTATGACAGCATCTGGGACTTGGTTATCCAGCTGAGTTTGCTGATGAACATCAGACAAATCAGTATCTTCTATAGGAAAAACCAAAGTATTTAGTTCAGTGATTACCTCTAGTATTGTGTTGGTTGCTTGTTCACTTTCCAGTGTAGTGGGTTCATCTACAACTGGAAGCTCTCCCTGGATTTCAGCAACCTCTTGAGGAGCTGGAGACTTCACAGCAGGCTCTTCTTCATTCTCATCTGGTGTGAAGACAACTTGGTCTTCACTGTCAGAGCTGCTAGTGGACACTTGAGCCGCTGGAGCAGTTTTCCTCTTCTTCTTTGGAGGTGATACCTTCTCAGGAACTATCTTCTCAGGGGTTGGCATCTCTTTAGACAACACCCTGTCCCATCTGGAGAAAATCCTTAAATCCATCTTCCTCATATGGTTTATCTTACTCCCAGCAGCCTGACCCATAACTTCAGGTATTACACCAGCAAGGTAAAGACTTAAAATTCTGCCCAGGTTGGGCTTCTTCAAACTTTCCTTTATCTTTTCAAAGATAATAACAGACCAATCTGTTTTCAAAATGTAAATGATCCTTGTCATTATACTGAACATATGGGCTGATACTCTATCATGCCCTCCTGGCTTACTGAGTATTACTTTGCCAACAATCTCTGAAAGGAATTTCCCTTGATTGTTCATGCCCTTTCTAAGAAATACTGATCCAAGCTTCATCTTAGGATCCAGTCCACACCAGGTTAGAGCTTCCCTGGTCTTAGAAGCAGTAACCTCATCTTCCTCTTTAGTTCTGGTTCCTCAGACTTTTAGGTGAAACCTTAACCTTTGCTCCATGAACTCTGGATTTGATCTTGTATCCGGATTCGTCTACTTCGGCTCCATTGAGGAATTCTAGTACCTCTTTCTTCCATATTTTAGTAGGTTCTGAAACAAGATATTCTAACCATGAATCTGCTACTAGGGTTATCATGTTCTTGATTTCTTGATCGGCATCCTCAAAAGCATTCCGCACCAGTTCGTACCCTTCGTTGACATTCTCCTCAAGCTTTGGCGCCATTAGGGTTTGTAGAATTTATCTTGAGAGAAGAGAGGTGTCGACACACAAGTTTTGGTCTCGAAACTTTGAAAGCGTGTCGACAAACTAAGACAAAACCCTATTTATACCTTTCTAATTTTGAAGATGAACAGGCGGGACAGCTAACTTAAATTGTGTCGACACTGGCAATAAGTGTCGACACTGACTTATAATGCCTCGACACATATGTGTCGACACAAGTTTAGTTAACAGATTTTATGTGTCGACACTACATAACTCGACACATAGTCGAGACTTTACTTAGAGAATTCTGAGTAAATACTAAGTGTCGACACCACATTGGATGTGTAGACACCTACATGTCATGTGTCGACACTAATATTCTGAAGTGTCGACACCAATTTCCTAGATGTGTCGACACCTTTTTCCTGAAGTATCGACACCACTATTCTGTGTCGATACAGAAATCTCTATGTGTCGACACCATTTTACTTAGCCATTTCCAATTCTGTAAACTTACTCTAAGTTTATCATTCCTAGTTCAATATTAAATCTATTGAACTTAGCTTCTTCTAGGGGCTTAGTATACATATCAGCTAATTGATTATCAGTTTTAACATATTCAAGTAAAATATCTTCTCTTTCTACATGCTCCCTAAGAAAATGATATTTAATTTCAATATGTTTTGTTCTACTATGAGATACAGGATTATGTGCAATTGAAATAGCACTTGTAGAATCACAGAAGAGTGGAGTTCTACTTACCTGAAATCCATAGTCCTCAAGCTGATGTTTTATCCACAGAAGTTGAGCACAGCAACTTCCTGCAGCCACATACTCTGACTCTGTAGTGGAGATAGCCATACTTGTTTGCTTTTTGCTACTCCATGAAATTAGTCTCCCACCTAGGAATTGACAGGTTCGAGTAGTACTTTTTCTATCTTCTTTGCATCCTGCAAAGTCTGCATCTGAATAACCTGCTAGTTCAAAATCCCCATTCCTAGGGTACCAGAGGCCTAGATAGGGAGTGCACTTTAGATATCTCAATATCCTTTTGACTGCTGTCAAATGAGACTCTTTAGGGCAGGCTTGATACCTTGCACAGACACATGTAGCATACATGATATCTGGTCTACTTGCAGTCAAGTATAATATGGAGCCAACTATCCCTCTATACAAGGTTTCATCTACAGGTTTCCCTGCATCATCCTTGCTAAGAGACATACTTGACCCCATAGGAGTCTTCATGGTACTGGATGAATCCATACCATACTTCCTTATGAGTTCTAGGGTGAACTTAGACTGACAAATGGATAAACCACTCTCAGTCTGTTTAACTTGGAGACCCAAGAAAAACTTCAGCTCTCCCATACTACTCATCTCAAATTGACCTTGCATAAGTTTTGCAAACTTTTTGCAAAGGCTGCTTTCAGTAGACCCAAATATAATGTCATCTACATATATTTGGACTAGTATAACTTTGCCTCTAGATTCCCTAAGGAATAGAGTCTTATCTATTTTCCCCCTTGAGAACTTGTTCTCAATGAGGAAACTAGATAGGGTTTCATACCAAGCCCTAGGGGCTTGCTTTAACCCATATAAAGCTTTCCTAAGTCTATAGACATGATTAGGTAAAGTTGAATCAACAAAACCTGATGGCTGTTCCACATAGACTTCCTCTTTAAGATTACCATTCAGAAATGCTGACTTGACATCCATTTGGTAAACCTTGAATCCTTGAAAGGTTGCATAGGCAAGAAACATCCTTATGGCTTCCAGTCTGGCTACTGGAGCAAAGGTTTGATCAAAGTCAATACCTTCTTCCTGCCTATATCCTTTAGCAACCAATCTTGCTTTATTCTTAATGATGACCCCTTGTTCATCCATCTTATTCCTGTAGATCCACTTGGTTTCTATTATATTGTGGTCTTTAGGTTTAGGAACAAGTTCCCAGACCTTGCACCTCTTGAACTGATTCAGCTCTTCCTGCATTGCTTCAGTCCATTGTGGATCTAGAATGGCTTCTTCAAACTTCTTTGGTTCAACTTGAGATAGAAAACTGGAGTAGATTGCTGCATTCAGATTTCTGCTCCTTGTTTGTACTCCTTGTCTTGGATCTCCAATAATCTGCTCTACTGGATGATCTCTAAGATGCCTATTGGCTGGTGGCATCCTGACTTCTGGTTGAACCTCTTCAACATCTCCATCATGCTGTACTCCTTGAACTTCATCAGCAATTGGTACATGTAGTTCTCCCCCTGGACAGCAGCCACTATCTTCTTCTATAGTGAGCTTGTCCATCTTCTTTGTTAAACCTGTGGGGCTGCATGCACTACTAGACAACTCATTGTTAATAAGTTTAGTCTCATCAAATAATACATGTACAGATTCTTCTACAACTTGTGTAGACAAGTTGTAGACTCTATAAGCCTTACTGTTGTTGCTGTACCCAACAAAAATTCCCTCTTGGGACTTGGCAGCAAACTTAGTTAAGTAAGACTTACCATTGTTAAGTATGAAGCACTTGCAACCAAAGATCCTAAAGTGGGATAGGTTTGGTTTCCTGCCTTTCACAACTTCATAGGGGGTCTTGTTGAGGCTTTTAGTGATGGTAGCCCTATTTATAACATGGCATGCAGTATTAACTGCTTCAGCCCAAAAATATTCTGGTAGTGATGTATCACTTAATAGGGTCCTACCAACCTCAATCAAGGTCCTATTCTTCCTCTCAGCAATGCCATTTTGCTGAGGTGTTCTAGGTGAAGAAAACTCTTGAAATATCCCAAAGTCTTCACATAGTTTTGTCATGCTATCAGACTGAAACTCAGTACCATGGTCACTTCTTATTTTGACCACTGTACTATTTAGTTCATTCTGAATTTGCTTGACAAAGCTATAGAAGACATTAGGTGTTTCAGATTTCTGTCTTAAGAAGAACACCCAGGAAAACCTTGAGTAGTCATCTACAACTACAAAGGTATAGACCTTCCTACCTAGGCTGTGAACTGGCATTGGACCAAAGAGATCCATATGCAAGAGGTATAAACACCTCACAGCATCTTTATTTTCTATGCTTCTAAAGGTGGATCTAGTCTGCTTGCCCTTTTGACAAGCTGAGCAAATACCATCTTTAACACACTTAACTTGAGCACCATTCCTCACTAACTCTTTGCTAAAGAGTTTGCTAATAGTCTTGTAGTTAAGATGGGCAAGCCTCTTGTGCCATTTGACACAATGAGAGACTGTCTCATCAGCTACAAGACACACTGGAGAACCATTGTTCTCAACCATAATGTCTAAGCAATAGACATTCCTTTTCCTATAACCAGTCAAAATGATCTCTTGATCAGTTGACCTCTTGATATGACAACCATTTTTAACAAATGAGATGTCATACCCTACATCACTTAATTGACTTATACCTATTAGGTTATGTTTCAACCCTTTAACATAAGCCACTTGAGTAATGGTAACCAAGTTACTAGAAATGTTACCAAATCCTTTGATGATTCCTTTTTTAGAACCACCAAAGGTGACTTTTGGACCATCTTTTATTGGAATGTAGTCCCTTAGTAATCCTCTAGTTCCAGTCATATGTCTGGAACATCCACTGTCCAAGTACCATGTTGGGGCATGGCTACTTGGACTCACCTGCAAAACAGATTAATGAACCTTAGAACCCAAAGAATTCTTGGGTCCTTGGTACTTTTTAGTTTGCAACCTGACAAAGCTACCTGCAGGCTTTCCAACAGGTAGTTTGTTACTCACTTTGGCACTAGCATTGTGCCAACAGTCCATTGCAAAATGGCCAACCTTGCCATAGCACCAACATTCAAACTTATTGTACCTTTGCTTAGGTACTGTCTTTGCTGTCTTATCTACAGCTGACTTGTTGAGTGTTGGGGCTTTGCCCTTGGACTTGGACTTGGACTGCTCAGTTCCTGCAGGTCTAGTAAATCCCAGTCCAGCTTTACCCTTGTGATGAACAAATTCAGCAATTATGGGTAACACTGACTTAGGTTTAGAAAACCTAGCAACAAGCTCTCTCTCCTTCTGAAGATTAATCTCCAGACTCTTGATTTGATCATTCTTATATGTGATAGTCCCCATCTGAATCACAGTTATGTGCTTCAATCTGGCTATCTCATTTAGTTTTTGATCAAATAACTTCTCAGAATCAGTTGCCATAGCTTTGAGATTAGCAATTTCCTTTGCCTGACTTTTGGCTAGGGACTTGCTCTTCTTATAAGCTTGCAACAGTACTTTATATTCATCTATCAGCTCATGAATATCTTCTTCAGACTCAGATGCACTCTCATCATTTGATGATGATGAATCTGATTCTGAACTGGCACAAGAAACTGAACTTAAAGTTGAACTTTGTACCTTACTGGGTCCTGGCTGCTCCAGGATTTTGTCACTTTTTGTCAATGCCATTAGCCCTTGGCATTGACTGTCTTCTTATTCATATATAGACTCCATAATCTGCATGAACTCTTCTTCTTCTTATTCTTCAGCAAACAGCCCTATATATGCCTCAGCATCTGACTCAGTTTCTGAAGTAGAGATATCTGACAGGGTCTTCTCCTTTTTGGCAACAAATGACTTTTCTTTCTTGCCTTTAAAATGAGTCTTCTTCCTGTCACCAGACTCCTTTCTCTTTTCTGGACAAACTACAACAACATGACCTTGTCTATTGCAGCAATAGCACACTATTTTTGAAACAGTTGCCTTACTAGATTTAGTCCTCTTCCTGTCCTTCTTTGAAGCCTTTTTATTCTGATAAAAGTCTTCTTTTCCCTGTGAAGTAGAAGGCCTTGACTTCCACTGTTTCTTCTTTAAGAACTTCTGAAAATGTCTAGTGAAGGCAGCAAAGTCTTCATCACTTTCACTGCTTTCAGACTTTGTGCTGACAGACTCATCTGACTCTGATTCAGCAACCTTTGGAGGTGGAGTTGGTGACTTACTCCTGTACTTTCTGGGGGCTTCTGTCTTGAAAGCTACTGTTCTTTCCTTATGTTCATTTCTTGTTGATTTCTCCTCCTCTTTCCTCACTGTCAACTACATTTCATATGACAACAATTTGCCAAACAGTGTAGGTGGAGGAATTTCTCCCAACTTAGCCATTTCTTTAATGGCACAGATCTTGGTGTCCCAATCTTTAGTTAGGGACCTTAGAAACTTGTCATTGAGTTCATAATTACTGAACTCTCTTCCATAAGACATGAGTTCATTCACTATCCTATAGAACTTCTTATAGCACTCAGTTATGCTATCACCCTTTCCTTGTCTAAAACTTTCATACTCTTGATTTAGCAAGGATTTTCTTTCTTGCCTTACTTCTTCAGAACCCTCCATATACACAATAAGAGTATCCCACATCTCTTTGGCTGTCTTACAGTGTATAAGATTCTGAAAAGTTGCATCATCTATGACACTCACTATAATGTTTTGAGCCCTTTTGTCCATGGTGGCTAGGACAATCTCATCCTTTGTCATTTCAGAGAAATCCTTTGGTGTTCTCTGATTTGCATCTAGAACTGATATCTTCATAGGCACATATGGCCCCTCTTTGACTGTGATATAAATCCTAGGGTCTGAGGCTTCCATAAACAGCCTTACCCTTTCCTTCCAGATCCCAAAAATCTCTTTCCTACATATAGGTAATTTCATGGATCCCAATTCCTTGTGATTATCTGTGGAACCCATCGTTCTTGATTTTCTTGAATCTATAATTTGACTTAGACTGAAACTGCCAATCAGGATCTCCTCGGACTGTTAGTCCTTTTTGAGTAACCTGGCTCTGATACCACTTGAAAGATATAGTACCTAAACACCTAGAGGGGGGGGGGGGGTGAATAAGTGACCAAATTCTTTTTAACTTTTTATGGCAAAAATCAGTTTCTAACACAGATTTATATCTACTTTTGCACAGCAATCACACAGCATTCACAGCAAACCACAATCACAGCAGACACAGAGT
Source organism: Platanthera guangdongensis (assembly GCA_039583875.1). Lineage (NCBI taxonomy): Eukaryota > Viridiplantae > Streptophyta > Magnoliopsida > Asparagales > Orchidaceae > Platanthera > Platanthera guangdongensis. The sequence goes on from CM077164.1 coordinate 119,470,072, forward strand.
TTTATAGTGGTTCCCCAAGCTTTGGGTACATCCACTTTCCCCCTTCGCCTATCTAGCAGTGTACTAGATTCGGCCAAACTTCTCCACTATCTCAGAACCCAAAACAGGCTCCTACACCTCAGGCCCAAGGCCCTACAACTCAGCTTTTCCACAAAGCCTACACTCAGCCACAAAGGCCTACACTCAGCCACAAAAGGCCTACACTCAGAGATTCCAATCTCCTACACTCAGGCTCCCAAAGCCCTACACTCAGCCTTTATAATTACAGGCTTACAAAACTCAAATCCAAAGGATCCTACAAGTTATAATGAATACAAAAAGTATAAACTCAACAACTCAGATGAAAGAGAGATAAGTTGTGAGATTCTTGATGAGTTCTTGGAAGAACTCAGCTGCACTCAATCTGACTTAGCTTTCTTCAAAGCTTATTGAAAGTAGAACTCAATAAGATTGACTCCTTCTGCAGTTGATCCTTGATCTCTGCTACTTAAGGTTCAGAGTAGATCTGAACCCTTCTTCTCAGTCTGGTTCCAACAACTGATTTCTTGGATGGAGCTCTCTCTCTCCAACTTCTTAGATCTTCACTTGAAAGCTAGATCTTCTTGTGTGTTCCTCTTGTGAATGATCACTTAAACCACTTCATCAATCATCAACAACTACTTTTCTGTAGACTGCATAAGCCTATTTATAGGCCTTCTTCATGGTAACCGGCTGGTCCGGTTCATAACTGCTTTCTGACAACTCTGACAAGTGCTGTAGACCGGCTGGAACGGCAGCTGTCAAGTCATCCAGTCAGTTCTTGAAAATTCTCTAACTGTCTGATAGTGTCGAGACTTTCTGTCTTTAAGTGTCGACACTTATGGACCAAGTGTCGACACAAGTTGTGTAAGTGTCGACACAAGTCTACAAGGTGTCGACACAACTTCTTGTGTTGTAGATTCTATGTCTCGACACTGTTTCTTCTTCATGTGTCGACACTGAAATTTAGTGTCGACACAAGTACTTGATCTTCTGTATTTTGCTGAATTCTTCTAAGTGTCGACACATCTCCTTTGTGTTGACACATCTTCATGTGTTGAATCTGTTAAGTGTCGACACAGCTTCTTGGTGTCGACACATGTCTTCAGTGTTGATACTTGTTGAGTGTCGACACAGCTCCTTGTGTCGACACATTCTTCTTCTTGTTGAGACTTCAGCTGAGTGTCGACACATTCCCATAGTGTCGACACTTGTACTTAGAATAATTTGTTGATCTTGCTGTTCTTCACTAAGTGTCGACACAGCTCCATGTGTCGACACTTTCTTAAAGTGTAGAGTCTTCAGCTGAGTGTCGACACATACTGTCTTGTGTCGACATTTTCTTTAAGTGTTGACTCTTCTGTTGTGTGTCGACACATTGTTCTGGGTGTCGACACTTTCTTCAAATGCTGGCTCTTCTATTGAGTGTCGACACTTATACTTAGTCTCTGCTAACTTTGGCTGAGTGTCGACACAGCTCCAGGTGTCGACACTTTCTGGTGTAGACACAGTTCTTCTAGGTGTCGACACTACTGCTAAGTGTCGACACAGCTTTACTGCACTTTTCTTCACTGAGTGTCGACACAGCTCCTTGTGTCGACACTTTGTGTCTGGTGTCGACTCTGCATCCTTAGTGTCGACACAATGACTCCAAGTGTCGACACTGCTTGTCTGGGTGTCGACACAAGTGTTCTTAAGTGTCGACACTTTCCCTCTGGATGTCGACACATGTACTTAGAAACTTTTTGCTTCAGTCCTGCAAATACTTAACCTGCACAAATAAACTCAACAACACATCAAATATATTTTGATGTATATCATTGAGTTGGGTGAGGATTCTTCAAATCAGGTACATTTAAACCAATGTACCCAACACATACTATCAGACTGAAATTCAGTACCATGGTCACTTCTTATCTTGACCACTGTACTGTCTAGTTCATTCTGAATTTGTTTGACCAAGCTATAAAAGATACTAGGTGTTTCAGATTTCTGTCTAAGGAAGAATACCCAGGAAAACCTTGAGTAGTCATCTACAACTACAAAGATATAGACCTTCCTACCTAGGCTGTGAACTGGCATAGGACCAAAGAGATCCATATGCAAGAGGTATAAACACCTCACAGCATCTTTGTTTTCAATGCTACTAAAGGTGGATCTAGTCTGCTTGCCTTTTTGATAAGCTGAACATATTCCATCTTTAATACACTAAACTTGAGCACCATTCCTCACTAACTCTTTGCTAAAGAGTTGGCCTATTGTCTTGTAGTTAAGATGGGCTAGCCTCTTGTGCCATTTGACACAATGAGAGACTTTCTCATCAGCTACAAGACACACTGAAGAACCATTGTTCTCACACATAATGTCTAAACAGTAGACATTTCTTTTTCTATAACCTGTCAAAATGATCTCTTGATCATTTGACCTCCTGATATGACAACCATCTTTGACAAATGTGATGTCATATCCTACATCACTCAGTTGACTTATCTAATAAGGTTATGTTTCAAACCTTTAACATAAGCCACTTGAGTAATAGTAATATGGGAGCTAGAAATGTTACCAAAACCCTTGATGATTCCTTTTTCAGAACCACCAAAGGTGACTTTTGGACCATCCTTGATAGGTGTGTAGTCCTTTAGCAATCCCCTAGTTCCAGTCATGTGTCTGGAACATCCACTGTCCAAGTACCATATAGGGGCATGGCCACTTGGACTTACCTGCAAAACAGATTAGTTGACCTTAGAACCCAAAGAATTCTTGGGTCCTTGGTACTGGTTAGTTTGCCTCCTAACAAAGCTACCTGCAGGTTTTCCAACAGGCAGTTTGCTACTCACTTTGGCACTTGCATTGTGCCAACAGTCCATGGCAAAGTGGCCTATCTTGCCACAGCACCAGCACTCAAACCTATTGTACCTTTGCTTAGGTACATCTCTAGCTGTTTTATTTACAGCTGGCTTATTGAGAGCTGGGGCTTTGCCCTTAGACTTGTACTTGACAGTCCTAGCAGGTTTAGTAAACCCCAGTCCAGCTTTACCTTTTTGACGAACAAATTCATCAATTAAGGGTAGAACAGACTTTGGTTTAGAAAACCTAGCAACTAAATCTCTCTCCTTCTGAAGACAAATCTCCAGACTTTTGATTTGATCATTCTTAAATGATGTAGTCCCCATTTGAATCACAGTTATGTGCTTTAGTCTGGCTATTTCATATAGCTTTTGATCAATCATCTTCTCAAAATCAGTTGCAGCAACTTTGAGACTAGCAATTTCCTTTGCCTGACTCTTGGCTAGGGACTTGCTCTTCTTAAAAGCTTGCAACAGAACTTTATATTCATCTATCAATTGATGAATATCCCCTTCAGACTCAGATGCACTCTCATCACTTGATGATGATGAATCTGATTCTGAACTAGCACATGAAATTGAACTTAAAGAACAATTTTGTACCTTACTAGGTCCTGGCTGCTCCAGGATTTTGTCACCTTCAGTTAAGGCCATCAGTCCTTGGCACTGAGTGTCCTCTTGCTCATATATGGAGTTCATTATCTGGATGAACTCCTCTTCCTCTTCCTCAGCAAACAGTCCTATGTATGCTTCAGCATCTGACTCAGTTTCTAATGAAGATATGTCTGACAGGCTCTTATCCTTTTTGGCAACAAAATACCTTTCCTTCTTTCCCTTGAATTGAGTCTTTTTCTTATCATTAGATTCTTTCCTTTTCTCAGGACAGTCAGTAATAACATGTCCTTGTCTGTTGCAGCAATATCAAACAATTTTTTGATAAAGTGGCTTTGCTTGACTTGGTCTTCTTCCTGTCTTTCTTTGATGACTTCTTGTTCTGATAATAGTCATCTTTTCCTTGTGAAGTAGATGGCTTTGTCCTCCACTATTTCTTCTTTAAGAACTTCTGAAAGTGTCTTGTGAATGCTGCAAAGTCCTCATCACTTTCACTGCTTTCAGACTTTCTGCTTTCAGAATAATCTGACTCAGTCTCAGCTACTTTAGGAGGTGGAGTTGGTGACTTACTTCTGTATTTTCTGGTGGCTTCTCTCTTGAATGCCACTGTCCTTTCTTTATGTTCACTTCTTGTAGATTTCTCCTCTTCTTTTCTCACCATCAACTGCATCTCATAGGATAGCAGTTTTCCAAACAGTGTTGGTGGAGGGATATCTGCTAACTTTGCCATTTCCCTTATGACACAGATCTTGGTGTCCCAATCCTTTGTTAGGGACCTTAGAAACTTATGATTTAACTCATAATTACTGAATTCTCTGCCATAGGACATTAGCTCATTGACAATCCTATAGAACTTTTTATAGCATTCTGTTATGCTATCAGATCTACCTTGCCTGAAGCTTTCATATTCTTGGTTTAATAAGGATTTCCTGTCCTGCCTCACTTCTTCAGAACCCTCCATGTACACAATAAGAGTATCCCACATCTCCTTAGATGTCTTACAGTGTATCAAATTCTGAAAGGTAGCATCATCTATAGCACTCACAATGATATTCTGAGCCCTCTTGTCCATTGTGGCTAGAATTATCTCATCCTTTGTCATTTCAGAGAAATCCTTAGGTGTTCTCTGATTTGCATCTAGGACTGAAACCTTCATGGGCACATATGACCCTTCTTTCACTATGATATATATTCTAGGGTCTGAGGCTTCCATAAACAGTCTCAGCCTTTCCTTCCATATGCCAAATATTTCTTTTCTGCAAATGGGTAGCTTCATGGATCCAAATTCCTTATGATTCTCAGTGGAACCCATGGTTCTTGATTTTCTTGATTTCACTTGACTTAGACTGAATCTGCCAACAGGATCTACTCAGACAGTTATGTCCCTTTTTGAGTAACCTCGCTTTGATACCACTTGAAAGTAATTGTACCTAATCACCTAGAGGGGGGGGGGTGAATAGGTGACTTAATCTTTTTTAACTTTTTAGGCAGATTTCAGTTTGTATCTCAGAGTTATAACTAATTCTACACTGCAGTCAATCAGCAATCACAACAATCAATCAGCAATCACAGCAAAACACATGCACACATTGAACACCCAGGTTTATAGTGGTTCCCCAAGGTTTGGGTACATCCACTTTCCCCCTTCGCCTATCTAGTAGTGTACTAGATTCGGCCAAACTCCTCCACTAACTCAGATCCTCAGATCTTACACTCAGAACCCCAAAACAGGTTCCTACAGCTCAGGCCCAAGGCCCTACAACTCAGTCTTCTCCAAAGACCTACACTCAGCTTCTTCATAAAGCCTACACTCAGCCACAACAGGCCTACACTCAGCCACAACAGGCCTACACTCCGAGATAAGAATCTCCTACATTCAGGCACACAGGCCTTACACTCAGCCTTTATAATTACAGGCTTACAACTCAGATCCTAAGGATCCTACAAGAAATTTAAAATACAAAGTGTATATACCTACAACTCTGAATAGAGAGATGAGTTAATAGATTCTTGATGAGTTCTTGGAAGAACTCTGCTGAGATCAACCTCACTTGGCTTTTCTTCAAAGCTTCTTGAATGTTGAACACAATAGGGTTGATCTTCTCTGCAGCTGATCCTTGATCTCTGCAACTTAAGATTCAGAACAAAGTCTGAACCCTTCTTCTCAGCCTGGTTCCAACGGCTGTCTTCTTGGATGGAGCTCTCTCTCTCCAACTACTTAGATCTTTACTTGAAAGTCTTCAATGAATTGCTTTTCAACAACTTTGATGATCAGTTTCTGTAGACAGTATAAGCCTATATATAAACCTTATTCATGGTAACCGGCTGGTCCGATTCATATCTGATTTCTGACAACTCTGACAGGTGCAGTAGACCGGCTGGAATGGCAGCTGTCAAGTCATCCAGTCAGTTCTTGAAAAATCTGTAACTGTCTGAAAGTGTCGAGACTGTCTGTCTTTAAGTGTCGACATTTATAGACTAAGTGTCGACACAAGTTGACAAAGTATCGACACTAGCCTTCAAGGTGTCGACACAACTCCTTGTGTTGTAGAATTCACTTCTCGACACAGCTTCTTCATCATGTGTCGACACTGAAATTGAGTGTCGACGCAACTCCTTGTTCTTCAGCACTTAGTTGAATTCTTGTAAGTGTCGACATAACACCTTTGTGTCGACACATCTTCATGTGTTGAACTTGTTCAGTGTCGACACATCTTCTTGGTGTCGACACATGCCTTCTGTGTTGATACTTGCTGAGTGTCGACACAGCTCCTTGTGTCGACACATCTTCTTGTGTTGAGAATTTTGATGAGTGTCGACACATCTCCTTTGTGTCGACACTTGTACTTAGAATTTTGTTGAACTTTGCTAAGTGTCGACACAGCTCCTTGTGTCGACACTTTCTTCAAGTGTTGAGTCTTCTGCTGAGTGTCGACACATTCTTTCTTATGTCGACACTTTCTTCAAGTGTTGAGTCTTCTGCTGAGTGTCGACATATTCTTTATTATGTCGACACTTATACTTAGACTCTGCTGACTTTTGCTGAGTGTCGACACTACCTCCAAGTGTCGACACTTTCTGATGTAGACACAGTTCCTCTGGGTGTCGACACAACTGCTAAGTGTCGACACAGCTTCACTGGACTTTTCTTCATTGAGTGTCGACACAGCTCCTTGTGTCGACACTTTTTGTCTGGTGTCGACTCTGCATCCCTGGTGTCGACACAAGTACTCCAAGTGTCGACACTGCTTGCCTGGGTGTCGATACAAGTTTTCTTAAGTGTCGACACTTTTCTCCTGGGTGTCGACACATGGACTTAAGAAACTTTTTCATCTTTTCCTGCAAATACTTAACCTGCACAAGTAAACTCAAAACACATCAAATACATTTTGATGTATATCATTGAGTGGGGTAAGGCTTCTTCCAATCAGGTACATTAGAACCAATGTACCCAACATCGCCACCCGCAGCAAGGGATTTCGGGACATCCGAAGGCGGGGAATCGGGCGTGCCTGGGGGCTTTGGGACGGGCTCGAAGAGCCAAGGGATGATCTTGCGAGCGGTGACAGACTTGCCTCTCCCGTCCAAGAAGCCTACGTCTCGCAGCGTCTCCAGGGTCAGCTTGACTGTCGCTTGAGCGTTGGCTTGAAGAAGCTTGTCGATGTCGTAGACTGAATAGTGGCGGCTCCTCAACCTTTCGTCCAGTGGAGGAGGAGGAGGGTCCGCAGCCGCCTTCATGCGACGGAGCTGGTCCCTTAGCAGGACATTCTCATATCGCATCTGGCCAAGCTCCATGCGAAGCGCCACGGCCTGAGCGGAATCCTGCGTAGCGAGAGGATAACATGAGAGGGAAAAGGTTGAAATCTACAGTGGCGAGAGCAAATGCCGTGGAAGGTCTTGCTTATCTCTTCCGCTGGGCGCGAGGATAGCAGTTGCTTAGCATTTGCCAGCTCTTTCTTCAAGGCAGCCGCCTGAGCCACTGCCTCCTCCCTTGCCTTGTACATATCTTGGAAGTTGCGGTAGATAGTGATACTTCGACGCGCGCACATATGTGCAAGATCGATCCCGCGCATCAGGGCCCAGGTGGAGTCGTAGGCCAGGAGCCGGTTGGTCATTTTATCATAGATGCTGGCATTCTCCCGGCTGTAAAGGTCGTAGCCCAAGGAGAATGCCTCACTGCTGACTTCCTCTCGCTCCACCCAGCTGGGTAGAATAGACGAGATTAAGACCCTGTTGGTATCAGGGTCCCACTGAAGCAGTGGTTTATTTTCCACATTAAGGCACTTCGTGCCGAGACCAAAATTTCGATGACCCCGCGGCACCTCTCCAGGCGGAGATTGAGTGGAGGTCTCGACGGCAGCTCCCTCGCCATCTGCCCCACAGGAGGCCGGGGGGTTCTCGGCAGGTGCCTCAGCGCCACCCCTGGTAACAGCAATCTCGCTGGCGGCCTGCAAGATCTCTTTAAAGGAGCGGCCTGGAGCGGGAGGTCGGGAGGGCGGAGCAGCTACGGCTTTACCCTTCTCAGCAGCGGTTATTTTGGGTCTCTTGAGCACTGGGGGCAAAGGGGCGTTGGGTTTTCGCTTCCCGATGCTGGTCGAAGGAAGCGGGGCCGGCTCGTCCCAGCAAGTTTGAGCCGCGGACTTCGCGAGAGCCAGCGGATCTCACACGATTTGGCTCTCGGCAGCGTGAGCCTCGTCGAAGGGTTGGCGCAGGGGGATCTCGCGCTCTCCTGCAGAGGTGATAACACTCAGCCCTTATCTTAAAAAGTCGGGGGGGGGGGGGGGATAGCGAGTCAAAAGCGAGACCGTACCTTCGCCCGGTGGCACGGGGAGGAGCGAATTGACGCCCCGTTGGAGGAACTGGATTTCGAAATCCTTGGTTTTGAAGAACTCAAGGAGGGCGCTCTCACGTGAGCCCAAGGAGGGCGGCTTGTAAGCGGCGTCCTCATACTGAATGGGCGCGAGAGGAACGTTCCCGATATCGCCGGAAACGAATACGAACTTCTCGCCCCAGTGATGGTGCTTGTTGGAGAGACCGGTGATCTTGATCAGTTGCCCCGAAAAGAAGACCACCCCTCCCTTAGCGCAGAAGGTAAACAACTTCCGGAAGATAGGGAGGCTGAACTCAATCCTCTCAGAATGCATGTAGCAGATGAATGCCACAAGGATAGCGACCGAATTAGGATTCAGTTGCGCGGGAACCACTCTATAATAACGGAGGGCCTGGCACATCTCTGGCCAGAGGGGGAGGCGGAAGCCCACCTCGAAGTGCTCAAGGGGAATGGAGAGCTCCCCCTCCCCCGCACTATTCACCCTGTCGCGGTTGCCAGGGTTTAGCGCGGTGAAGACGGCGGGAACATAATGGGTATGGATCAGTTGGAACTCCTCCATGGTTAGGATACAAAGGGAGAACTGATGCTTTTGGAAGGCTTCCGTTCAATTGGAGCATCCCTCGCTTCCGCCCGGCATCGTGCTTGTGGCGTTGAGGGCGAGGTCTTAAGAAGAGAGGCGAGAGTGAGAGCTAAGAGAAAAATGGGAGGGGGAAGCGGAAGCAAGCAGGAGCTCTCGGCAAATAGCAAAAGCGACGAGAAAAAAGGCACGTGTTTCAGATCGGAGAAATAAATATGGTAGGTGGACGCCCCTATTTATAGAAAATCGCAGTCATGATGGCTATTCCCAAAAAGGCGGCGGGGGTACAACCGTCACGCCCTAAGTCGGCGACGCCTCGGTTTCCCGCCCAAGATTGACAGTGACTGACCGACAAATATGATTAGCGCAAACATTTTGAGATGACACGCGACAAGTAAAACGAGCGGAAGTAAAGGTTACTCTCGCCGAGCGAGAGCCGAATAAAAAAAATAATAATAATATCAAAGTTATCAGTTACAAAGACAGAAAAAAAGCAACAGGGTACATGGAGGAAAGGGAAGGCCGGGGGGGTAAGAAAGGATGAGACTTCGCAAATCAATAAGGTTCCCACCGCCATCGTCCTCATTCCTGCTGCCTAGTCCTCGGTGGCACCTACGGGTTGAAATAGGCCGATAGTGTAACGCCTCGAAACTCAAAAGAGCAACGGGAGGCGTTTTGGGACAAAATTGGATTCTGTCAGGGGCCACACGGCCTGGGACACGGGCGTGTCCCAGGGCGTGTCAGGCTGGAGTTGACGATCTGGTCGAGAGGTCGACGATTTTTGGAGTCGACGACCGTCGAGCAGAGAACACGGTCTGAGACACGGGCGTGTCTCAGGGCGTGTCGAGCCCGTGTCGATGATCGGCCCGGGGAGTCGATGAATTTCGCTCGATGATGTGTCGAGACAAGGCACACGGCCTAGGACACGGGCGTGTCTAAGGCCGTGTCATGTGGTCGACGAACTTTGCTCGATGAAGTGTCGAGACCGTGAACACGTCCCGGAGCCCAGACGTGTTTGGGGGTGACACGAGCGTGTCACATTGGACACGGGCGTGTCCAGAGACCCATGTGAGTCTCGGGTGGTTTCTGGGATATGTCGATGGGGGCACACGGCCGAGCACACAGCCGTGTCAGGTGGAACACGGGCGTGTCGGCTCTAACACGGGCGTGTCGGATGACCGTGTGTCTTTCAAGAAGCGTCGATTTTGATGGCGAATGAGGGACACGACCCTAGACACGAGCGTGTGCCAGGCCGTGTTCGGCCCAGATTTTGCATTTTAGATCTGGATCGTGGCCGTTCGTTTCTTTAATTCGGGATCCAATGACTGGGGGTTGTTCCTGATGGGATATACACGGGATTGGACCCTTGAAACTCTCATTTCACTTGAGAGGTTATCTTTCTAAAGTATAGAGAGAGAGAGAGAGAGGAGATCCAAAGTAGGAAGAAGCTAGATCCGGCCATTGGAGGAGCTTCGAAGCTCCAAATCGCGAGCCGACTTCGGATCTACGGAGGCAAAGAGAGTGCGGTACTTTTCATCCGCTTACTTTTCGATGGCGCCATGGAAGAACGCTAGTGTAACGATTCTCTACTTGAGCATGTGAAGCTCTACTTCTTTTATATAGGAAGCCCGCTCTCGCGAGTCTGCGGTGAGTTGGAGGTGTTCCTTCGGGTAGATATGTAAAGTCCCCATTGTTTAGAGTCCGTATTCGAAAACAGACATAGGCATGATGTGTGAAGCCTCCCGGACAAGTTGGTCTGGATCGGTGATGTTGCATTGCATAAATGGCCGGAGAAGACTCCGTGCGAATGTTTGTTTTCGGGTTTTTCTACGTGGTAGATTGCAACAGGGAGCCTTGGGGATTAACTCAAAGGTGTACCCGAAAAACTGGGCAGATGCGTGATTCTGCCAAACTTGCGGGCCTGGAGCCAATTTGAACAAAACTGAGTTATGTGTTGTGTGTAAACGATTTGGGACTCGGGAGAAGTTTGACCCGCGCATATGGTTTAAATTAACGTTGCGGTATGAGCAACGGGTCAGGCGGAACCGTACCCGCTCTATGTCGTTCGGTTAAAGAGACCTAAAGCTACGTGGCACTTACCGTTGGCATAGATGAGGGTCTTAGGCAGTGGCCAGAAATACCAAATTCTCACGAGAGATTGCCGTCCCAGGGTCGGTGGTGAGTCGGCAAACTTAGACTGTAATCACCGAGAATGTGCCCTGAGAGCACGGGGCGTGTGGCTGTGCGAGCCAACGCCTGTGATGCAATGTATTTATTTACTATTTGGTTGTGCTAATAAAATGCAGGGTAGGAGCATCGCCGCCCCGAGTTGGGGGCAAGATCGTTATAATTTGGTCTGTATTGCTGATCGTTACTTTTGTTTGCCACCGTGCAGTGGATTGTGCTTGCAGGTGCTGCTGGAACAAGCGGTCAATAACGGGCTAAAGCCCAAATTGCGAAGCCGGCCCTCGAAGGCCTAATTGGAGTGTTTTACTTGCTTTTGATCATGTATGACTGGCCTGCGTGCCGTGGTATGGAAAACATGTATAATGAGTAAACCATTTTGTAAGGCCTTAAGGCCAGTACATATGTATGTACTATATTCCTATTTGGTTTATTAGTGGACATTCGTGCTCTGTGTGCTGGGTTTTTTAATTACAACTTATAAACTGCTTCCGCTAGAATGCTCTGTGTAGGACGTTATGATTGGTTGGATGGTTTCCTTTGAGTAACCACCCGGTCTGTCTGTAGTATATGGCGTCGGGCCCCGACCGGACCTACTGCTATATGTTATGCGACGGATAGGGGGTGTTACAATTTTGTATCAGACTACTGGTTTCGGTCAACCTTAAAATGAATTCGTGGATGAATTCTTTTTAAGGGGTGGTGAGCACATGTGTGTGCGTCATCGTTATAACAACAAAATAACCCATGAATGTCCACTTAGGAATGAAAATACACGTGTTTGGGGAACCTGCGTGTTCCTATAATTGCTATTTGCAATTTTATTTGGTCGCTTAACAGTGTTTTGTACCACTGTAGGTGACCAGAAGCGGTGCTGGGCCGCAAGAATGTCCGGTTTCTGAGGAGCATAGTGCACCCGGTGAGGTGTTTGAGGCCACTCCTTCGTATGAAACCGTTAGAAGGATCGTTGAAGCGGTGTTCGCTGTGACGGGTGCACAACATGGAAGAAATGTACAACCCTGCGCCCCTGTTGTGGCTTCAGCGCCGGTTGGCGTGATAGAGTGGATGACTTTTGTTAGACCATCGGGGCAGCAGCTGAATATGCATTTAGTGTAGGGAGCGCACACAGTTGAGGAATATTTGCAAGCATTTCTTATGATAAGCCGCTACCTATGCTTCGAGTTGGATAATGAGCAAGCTACAGTCGATAGATTTTATAATGGCCTGCGCGCCGAGTTACGGGTTCTACTGCTAGGACCAAAGTTATTGGGATTCCGAGCCTTGGTGGAATCAGCTAGATCTTTGGAGGCAGATTTGAGGAAGACTCTCCCGATGCCAGCGACCATGGTATCGAACTATGCAAGCCCCATAAGAGCTGCATCCGGCAGAATGCTAGAGAAGGGGGCTACGACATCGACTAGCAAAGCAACTTCCACTTGTTATACTTGTGGAAAGAAAGGGCACTTTGCCCGAAGGTGTTGGAAAGGTGCTCAGAAGACTAAGAAAGTCATGTCAGGAGCAGTTGAGAAATTTAGTGCAAAGGAAACGACATTCAAAATGCCGAACACCTCAAAGTCTGGTTATCGTAGGTGGTATAAGAAGGCTAGGACTTTGGGTCTAGTCCCTCCTCTCGGTGCTTCGGGGGCATCTACAGGCCAAACCCCGGGCGCATGTTATAACTGCGGGGAGTCGGGGTACTATGCCCGTGGGTGCCTAAAGCCCGGGAGAATGCACGCCGCCGTGAAGATAGGTATGGTTTAAAGTTATAGCAGCTTAGCCTTAAATACTTGTCGCCCTTGTGCGTGTTAACTTAGAACTACTTGTGCTAAGCTTTGTTCTGATTTTCGTTTATCCGGCGAGAGCACCGTTCGTTTAGGGAGCTTCGCATTCCTTTATTAGGAATTATATTGTGCGTCGGAGTACCTCCTTCGATGGTAAGAGACAAATTGGATGCGTCATGGTCCAATGGTGCTCATTGTGCGCGGGTAGTATTTGTTGCGCTTAGGTTTGGATTGGGAGTCAGGAGTTCCATTTGCTAATGTCACTATCGCTGCTGGAAGAGTTCGACGTAATATTTGACATGGACTGGCTCTCGGAGCAGCGAGCCTATATTGATTGCGATCAGAAGGAAGTTAAGTTGGGAGCAAGTCATGAAACGACTTTTACGGGCTTAAAGGGGTCGAGCAAGACGTTGATGTCTGCTCTTTAGGTGGTGAAGGCGGTTCGTGTCGGTGCAGAACTGTTCTTTACACTAGTGGAGATTGCAATGCCGAAGCCCGCGTTGGATAGTATTTCAGTGGTATCGGAATACCCTGATGTGTTCCCTAGAGATCTCCCTGGAGCCCCGCCTCAAAGGGAGATAGATTTTACGATAGAGCTCGTACCAGGTGCAAAGCCTATGTCACGCTCTCCATATCGGCTAGCGCCTAAAGAAATGGCGGAGCTGAAGGTTCAACTACAAGAGTTGTTGGAGCAAGGGTATGTGCGTCCAAGTTCTTCGCCTTGGAGCGCGCCGGTCCTCTTTGTTAAGAAGAAGGATGGAAGCTTGAGGCTATGTATTGATTATCGAGAGCTCAACAAGTTAACAGAAAAGAACAAGTACCCGATCCCTCGGATCGATGACCTTTTGATCAGTTGGTCGGGTCGATGGTGTACTCGAAGTTGGATCTCAAGTCTAGTTAATATCACCTAAGGATAAGGGAGACTAGTATCCCTAAGACAGCGTTCAGTACGAGATACGGACATTATGAGTTTACTGTCATGCCATTTGGGCTGACAAATGCGCCGTCAGTGTTCACGGATTCTATGAACATGACATGCAGGGAGTACTTGGACCATTTTGTGATCATCTTCATTGACAATATTTTTGGTGTACTCGCAAAGTGAGGAGGATCACTTCAGGCGTCTTCATTTGGTGTTGGAGACGCTGAGGAGGAATCAAATATACGCCAAGTTCTCCAAATACGAGTTTTGGTTTTCCTTAATGGCGTTCCTCGGTCATATAATGAGTGGAGAGGGTATTGTTGTGGATCCGACGAAGATTGTTGCGATATGGGAGTGGCCTGAGCTTTCTACGGTAGCGGAAGTCTGGAGCTTTCTGGGGCTTGCCGGCTATTATAGGCGCTTCGTAGAGAACTTCTCGCGGATAGCGTTACCTCTCACTGCTATGCCAAGGAAGGAGTAAAAGTTCGTTTGGATGCCGGAGTGCGCGCGAGCTTTTGGAGAGTTGAAATGTCGGTTGACCACGACGCCTGTGCTGAGTTTGCCGAGTGGGACCGAAGGCTATGAGATTTATAGCGATGCTTCGGGCAGCGGTTTGGGTTGCGTGCTACTGCAACACGGAAGTGTGATAGCTTATGGCTTGAGACAGCTAAAAGTGCACGAGAGGAATTATCCGGTCCATGACTTGGAGTTAGCGGCCGTGATTTTTGCCTTGAAGCAGTGGAGGCACTATTTGTATGGTGTGAAGATTGATATCTACACCGATCACAAGAGCCTGAAGTTTCTGATTGATCAGAAAGATCCGTAGATGGATGGAGTACATGGGGGTCTATACTTTCAAGATCCACTACGTGCCTGGTAAAGGTAATGCGGTTGCGGACGCGTTGAGTCGCCGAGCCCCAGCTCAAGCCAATTGGCTATCGACTCATGATGAGCGGTTTGTGCGGGAGTTGAAGGCGTTGGAGATTGTTTGTGTGGATAAGCAATCAAGTGTTGAAGAGTACTGAATTGGACTGAAGTCCAATATGACCTGGCTGATCGGATTCGGTAGGCTTTGGATTTGGATGACCATATGAAGCAGTTCAAGTTAGAGTCTCTGGATGGGTCAAATTCCCAATTCGTTTTCGAGGACGGATTACTTTGGAAAGATGGTCGTCTGTGCGTCCCAAGTGTGGGCAATTTGCGGGTGGAATTGTTGTACGAGGCACATCATACTAAGTACTCAATTCACCCGGGGAGCACAAAGATGTACAACGATGTTAAGAAACTATTTTGGGGGCCGGGTTTGAAGAAGGTTGTGGCGCTCTACGTGGCGAAGTGCCAAACCTGCGTCTTGGTGAAGGAGGAGTGCCAAAAACCGGGAGGATTTCTTAAGTCCTTGCCTATTCCGGAGTGGAAATTCGACGACATCTCTATGGACTTTGTGCACGGTTTGCCTAGGTCGCAAAAGGGGAACAACGCCATCTGGGTGGTCGTAGATCGGCTAACGAAGGTGTCACATTTCATTCCGCATAGGAAGGATGATCCGGTGGAGAAGGTGGAAAAACTATATGTGGATAATATAGTGCGGCTTCACGGTGTGCCCCGCAGCATCGTGAGTGACCGAGATGGGCGGTTCACGTCCAATGATTGGAGGCTAGTGCAGCAAATGTTGGAAACAAAGTTGAAATTCAGCACAGCCTTCCATCTGCAAATAGATGGGCAGACCGAGAGGGTCAATAGAACTATGGAAGACATGCTTCACATGTGTGTCTTGGACTTTGGAAAGCAATGGGAAGACCATCTTTATTTGGTGGAGTTTGCGTACAACAATAGCTACTAGGCGAGTATTCAAATGGTGCCCTTCGAGGTCCTATATGGTAGAAAATGTCGCACGCCGTTGCCTTGGCTAGAAACGGGTGAGTCAAAGTTGTATAAGCGTTTAGAAGTGGAGGATGCTACTTCGTTGGTGCGTACCATTCGGGAGAGGTTGCTTATCGCTCAGGACCGGCAAGCAAAGTACTATAATGCCTAGCACAGGAACGTGGAGTTCGCTGTGGGCGACTATGTGTACTTAAAGATCAAGCCGTTCAAGGGTGTCTCGCGGGTTCGGCAATTGAAAAAGCTAAGCCCGGGGTATTCAATATATCGGCGCTACGGATGGCGGTGCAAGAGCCTACGCAAGTGATCGCAGTCGATCAAGTGCCGATTGATAGTGGGCTGACGATAAAAGTCAAGCCCGTGCGGATTGAAGACTCGGAAGTCAAGCGGCTACGCAATAAGTAGATCAGGATGGTCAAGGTCCGATGAGACAATTGCGGTCATGAGGAGCTCTCTTTGGAGCGAGAGCAGACTATGCTTGACGAATTGAAAGATATTGTCCCTAAGCACCTAGAGGGGGGGGGGGTGAATAGGTGACTTGAATCTTTTTAACTTTTTAGGCAGCAAACAGATAATATCACAGAATTATATCTAATTTATCACAGCACTCATTCAGCAATCACAGCAATCCCCAAACACACAGTAGACACAGAGTTTTATAGTGGTTCCCCAAGCTTTGGGTACATCCACTTTCCCCCGTCGCCTATCTAGCAGTGTACTAGATTCGGCCAAACTTCTCCACTAACTCAGAACCCAAAATAGGCTCCTACACCTCAGGCCCAAGGCCCTACAACTCAGCTTTTCCACAAAGCCTACACTCAGCCACAAAGGCCTACACTCAGCCACCAAGGCCTACACTCAGCCACCAAGGCCTACACTCAGCCACCAAGGCCTACACTCAGAGATAAAACTCTCCTACCCTCAGCCTTTATAATTACAGGCTTACAAGACTCAGATCCAAAGGATCCTATAAGATAAAATTGAATACAATAATGTTAACTCAACAACTCAGAGAATAGAGAGATGAGATGTGAGTTTCTTGATGAGTTCTTGGAAGAACTCAGCTGAAATCAATCTGACTTAGCTTTCTTCAAAGCTTCTTGAAAGTAGAACTCAATAAGATTGACTCCTTCTGCAGTTGATCCTTGACCTCTGCTACTTAAGATCCATAATAAATCTGAACCCTTCTTCTCAGCCTAGTTCCAACGGCTGATTTCTTGGATGGAGCTCTCTCTCTCCAACTTCTTAGATCTTCACTTGATAGCTAGATCTTCTTTGTATTACTTGTCTGAACAGCCACTTGATCTGTCTCAACAATAGTTTCTGTAGACTGCACAAGCCTATTTATAGGCCTTCTTCATGGTAACCGGCTGGTCCGGTCCATAACTGAATTCTGACAACTCTGACAGGTGCTGTAGACCGGCTGGAATGGCAGCTGTCAAGTCATCCAGTCAGTTCTTGAAAATTCTGTAACTGTCTAGAAGTGTCGAGACTATCTATCTTTAAGTGTCGACACTTATAGACCAAGTGTCGACACAAGTTGTCTAAGTGTCGACACTAGTCTACAAGGTGTCGACACAACTCCTTGTGTTGTAGATTTTGTATCTCGACACTACTTCTTCTTCATATGTCGACACTGAAATTGAGTGTCGACACAAGTACTTGTACTTCAGTATCTTGCTGAATTCTTTTAAGTGTCGACACATCTCCTTTGTGTCGACACATCTTCATGTGTTGTATCTGTCAAGTGTCGACACTGCTTCTTGGTGTCGACACATGTCTTCAGTGTTGATACTTGTTGAGTGTCGATACATTGCTCTGGGTGTCGACACTTTCTTCTTCTGCCGAGACTCTGGCTGAGTGTCGACACAACTCCATAGTGTCGACACTTGTACTTAGAATATTTTGTTGAAATTTGCTGTTCTTTGCTAAGTGTCGACACAGCTCCTTGTGTCGACACTTTCTTCAAGTGTTGAGTCTTCAGCTAAGTGTCGACACATTGTTCTGGGTGTCGACACTTACTTCCAGTGTTGACTCTTCTGCTAAGTGTCGACACATTGTTTTGGGTGTCGACACTTACTTCAAGTGTTGACTCTTCTGCTGAGTGTCGACACATTGTTCTTGGGTGTCGACACTTGTACTTAGTCTCTGCAGACTTTTGCTGAGTGTCGACACATCTTCAAGTGTCGACACTTTCTAGTGTAGACACTGTTTTTCTGGGTGTCGACACAACTGCTAAGTGTCGACACAGCTTCACTGGATTTTCTTCACTGAGTGTCGACACAGCTCCTTGTGTCGACACTTTCTGTCTGGTGTCGACTCAGCATCCCTGGTGTCGACACAATGACTCCAAGTGTCGACACTGCTTGCCTGGGTGTCGACACAAGTCTTCTTAAGTGTCGACACTTTCCCTCTGGGTGTCGACACATGGACTTAGAAACTTTTTCTTCTTTCCTGCAAATACTTAGCCTGCACAAGTAAACTCAAAACACATCAAATACATTTTGATGTATATCATTGAGTTGGGTGAGGCTTCTTCAAATCAGGTACATTTAGACCAATGTACCCAACAATCTCCCCCTATTTGGAGAAGTCATAACCCTTAGTCAATGATATACACCATTCATAATAAAATTACAAAATGATGTAAACCAGGATTATGTAAACAGGAAAGTACATCACATGTATTAAACAAACATGCATAATCAGATAACATCTCAGAACAATTATGAAGTAAATTTAACACATAGCTAATTTATCACACAACACATTGTTCCAATACTTTGTCATATTCATATTCAAAAGTTTACAGAATGTTTATCATCAAAAAGATTTTAAGAAAATTCTAATTCTATTCTTGATCAGCATCTTTGATCACTATCCCTTTTCCAGATTTTATCCTTGCTTGTACAGGGGCTTCAGCATCTTCTGTTTCAGCAGACTTCTTACCTTTCAGCTCCTTATTCTTGAGTTCCTCAGCCTTAATCTTTTTCCTCTCAAAGTAATGATAAGGCTTGGGAAAGTACTTGCTAGGCTCCTCAGCAGTAGGACGTAGCTTTCCCATATTGTCCTTCCTTCTGTACTGGACTATAGCCTCCTGCCTAGACTCATGTTTTCTCCATTCAGTTTCAGAAAACCACTTATCTGTCTTGAATGTTATCTTTGGCAGCTTTCCAGGCAGTCAAAATAATATTCCTTGAGGTAGGGCTCCACTGCTCAAAGTCTGGTCTTTGTTCAGCTTGTTCCCTAAACATCTTCTTAGACAATCTTGTCTCTTCTTCTTTCTGCAGTGCCTCTTGCATAGCTTCAGATATTGGCTGAACAACTTTCTCAATAATTACATTGTCCTTACCCCCAGGTGGGCTATACATGGACTGTATGTCAGCATGAATCATGTCAAAATCTGGAGGAGGGTAGATAACTTGAGCCACTTCTGGTTGCTCCCCTCCTAAATATGCAGGATGAATGCCAGATTCAGCAACATTGTCATCATCACAAAGAGGAGGATATCCAAGAGTTGCTCTGATAGAATTTGATATCCATTTGGCATGATCAGAGCTGGCTTTGACTAAAACCCTCTCCCCCTTTATGACTTCTCTTTCTATATGATCTCTCACATCATCTTTTTGAAATCTCACTTGATTATCCAAATAATTGACTCCATCCTTAAAGAAAGGTTTTAACCTTTGGAGTTTGTCAGTTATGATCTTTTGTGAGTCTTGGATGGCAGTCTTAACAGCAGTGATTTCTTCCTGGAATACTTTGTCAAATTCAGCTTTAACAGTTGCAGTAGAGGTAGAAGGTCCAGCAGCTATGTTCTTCATTTCTGTGACAATAACATTGTGAGATGCTGTCAAATTGTCATTCATTCTGATTTGAATTTCTAGAACATATCCCTGCTTCAGTGCTATGTCATCTACTTGAGCCTTTATTTTCTCTTGATGAGTTGCCAACTACACTACTGCATTCCCCCCTTTGTGGAAGCAGTCTGTCATCTCCTTCTTATTAAGAGTCATCTCAAATCTTATTGACTTTATGTCCTGGGCCAAATCAAATTGCAATGATTTCTGCCCTTCATCCACATATTTCTCAATGGCCTTCCTGTGTTCATCCAGTTTAATCTGCATAGCAACCATCAGTGCACTATAATCAACAGTTAGTGCTGGCAGTGATATAGGCTGTGGTGCAATAGATTGTAAGGCCTTCTTATAACTCTGACTCCTCTTGAATATATAAATCTTCTTTTTCTTAGCTCTTGCTGTCTCCTCATCTTCAGAAGCTGAGGAGCTAGCAATTTCTACCCTCTCCTTAGTGCTTGGGGGTAACTCCTTCTGCACAGCTGGGGCCTTCTCAGGTTCTGCAACATGAACTACTTGCTCCCCCTCAACTGGAACATTCTCCACTTCAGCAGCAGCAGTGTCCTTGTCAAAGTCTTGTTGATCCATATTTAGGAATAAATCTTCCATTGTAAATTCTTGGGGTGAGTGAGCTGGAGAAAGTCTTGGCTCTTCAACCACTGGATCAGTAACTACAACTTCAACATATGTGTCTTCCATGACAGCATCTGGGACTTGGCTATCCAGCTGAGTTTGCTGATGAACATCAGTCAAATCAGTATCCTCTATAGGAAAATCTAAAGCATTTAGTTCAGTGATTGCCTCTAGTATTGTGTTGGTTGCTTGTTCACTTTCTAGTGTAGTTGGTTCTTCTACAACTAGATACTCCCCCTGGATGTGATCCTTGTGTATGGGGCTAGCTTGAGGTAGCTCCCCCTGGATCTCAGCAACATCTTGAGGAGAAGGAGACTTTACAGCAGTTCCTTCCTCATTCTCATCTGGTGTAAAAACCACTTGCTCTTCACTTTCAGAGCTGCTTGATGAAACTTGAGCCACTGGAGCAGTTTTCCTCTTCTTCTTTTGAGGGGATACTTTTTCAGAAATTATCTTTTCAGGGGTTGGCATCTCCTTAGTCAACACCCTGTCCCATCTGGAAAATATCCTTAAATCCATCTTCCTCATATGATTGATTTTTGTTCCAGCAGCTTGGTACATAACCTCTGGAATACTTCCAGCAAGGTATAGACTTATAATCCTGCCCAAGTTGGGCTTCTTCAAGCTTTCCTTTATCTTCTCAAGAACTATCACAGACCAATCTGTTTGCAAATTGAAGATGATCCTTGTCATAATACTGAACATAGAGGCAGATACTCTATCATGCCCTCCTGGCTTACTGAGAATTACTTTGCCAACAATCTCAGACAGAAATTTTCCTTGGCTGTTCATGCCCTTTCTATTAAAAACAGATCCAATTTTCAGTTTTGAATCTAGACCACACCATGTTAGAGCTTCCCTGGTCTTTGAAGCAGTAACCTCATCTTCTTCTTTTGTTCTTGGTAACTGTAATACTTTCCTCAGACTTTTAGGTGAAACCTTCACCTTCTCACCATGAACCCTGGATTTGATCTTGAATCCAGTTTCGTCTACCTTAGCTCCATTGAGGAATTCCAAGACTTCCTTCTTCCAGATCTTTGTAGGTTCTGAAACAAGATATTCTAATCCCGAGTCTGCAACTAGGGTTATAACGTTCTTGATTTTCGGGTCTGCATCAACAAATGCGTCGCGCACCGGTTCATAACCCTCATTGACGTTCTCCTCAAGATTTGGCGCCATTAGGGTTTGAAGAATTTGTCTTGAGAGATGAGAGGTGTCGACACAGTAGTTTGGTCTCGAAACTTTTGAAAGCGTGTCGACAGACAAAGGCAAAATTCTATTTATACCTTTCTAGGTTTGAAGATGAAAAGGCGGGCAGCTAACTTAAATTGTGTCGACACTGGCGATAAGTGTCGACACTGACTTATAATGTCTCGACACATACGTGTCGACACAAGTTTAGTCAACAGATTATATGTGTCGACCACCTTGGTTGTGTCGACACCAACTTGTCATGTGTCAACACTAATATTCTGAAGTGTCGACACTTACTTTCTAGATGTGTCGACACCTTTTCCCTGAAGTGTCGACACCAATTTTCTGTGTCGACACATATATCTCTGTGTGTTGACACCTTTTTACTTAGCCAATTTCCAATACTATAAACTTACTCTAAGTTTATCATTACTAGTTCAATCTTAAACCTATTGAACTTAGTTTCTTCTAGGGGCTTAGTATACATATCAGCTAGTTGATTATCTGTTGTAACATATTCCAGTAAAATATCTTCTCTTTCAACATGCTCCCTAAGAAAATGATATTTAATTTCAATGTGTTTTGTTCTACTATGGGATACAGGATTATTGGCTATTGAAATAGCACTAGTAGAATCACAAAAGAGTGGAGTTCTACTTACCTGAATTCCATAGTCCTCAAGCTGATGTTGTATCCATAGAAGTTGAGCACAACAACTTCCTGCAGCCACATACTCTGATTCTGCAGTGGAGATAGCCACACTTGTTTGCTTTTTACTGCTCCATGAAATCAGTCTCCCACCTAGGAATTGACAGGTTCCAGTTGTGCTTTTTCTGTCTTCTTTGCATCCTGCAAAGTCTGCATCTGAATAACCTGTTAGATCAAAATCCCTATTCCTAGGGTACCAGAGGCCTAGATAAGGAGTGCCCTTTAAATATCTCAATATTCTTTTGACTGCTGTCAAATGAGACTCTTTAGGGCAGGCTTGATACCTTGCACAGACACATGTAGCATAGATGATATCTGGTATACTTGCAGTCAAGTATAATAGGGAGCCAACTATCCCTCTATACAAGGTTTCATCCACAGGTTTCCCTGCATCATCCTTGCTAAGAGACATACTTGACCCCATAGGAGTCTTCATGGTGCTGGATGAATCCATACCATACTTCCTTATGAGTTCTAGGGTGAACTTGGACTGACATATGGATAAACCACTCTCAGTCTGTCTTACTTGGAGACCCAAGAAGAACTTTAGCTCTCCCATACTACTCATCTCAAATTGACCTTGCATTAGTTTTGCAAACTTTTTGCAAAGGCTACTTTCAGTAGACCCAAATATAATGTCATCTACATATATTTGGACTAGTATTACTTTGCCTCTAGATTCCCTAAGGAATAGAGTCTTGTCTATTTTCCCCCTTGTGAACTTATTCTCAATGAGGAAACTAGATAGAGTTTCATACCAAGCCCTAGGGGCTTGCTTTAACCCATATAAAGCTTTCCTAAGTCTATAGACATGATTAGGTAGAGTTGAATCAACAAAACCTGAGGGTTGTTCCACATAGACTTCTTCTTTAAGATTACCATTTAGAAATGCTGACTTGACATCCATTTGGTAAACTTTGAATCCTTGAAAGGTTGCATAGGCCAGGAACATCCTTATGGCTTCCAGTCTGGCTACTGGAGCAAAGGTTTTATCAAAATCAATACCTTCTTCCTGCCTATATCCTTTAGCAACCAATCTTGCTTTATTCTTAATGATGACTCCTTGTTCATACATCTTATTCCTGTAGATCCACTTGGTTCCTATTATATTGTGGTCTTTAGGTTTAGGAACAAGTTCCCAGACCTTGCACCTCTTGAACTGATTCAGCTCTTCTTGCATTGCTTCAGTCCATTGTGGATCTAGAATGGCTTCTTCAAACTTCTTTGGTTCAACTTGAGATAGAAAACTGGAGTAGATTGCTGCATTCAGATTTCTGCTCCTTGTTTGTACCCTTTGTCTTGGATCTCCAATAATCTGCTCTACTGGATGATCTCTAAGATGCCTATTGGCTGGAGGCATCCTGACTTCTGGTTGAACCTCTTCAGTTTCATCATCTTGTTGTACTCCTTGTACTTCTTCTGCATTTGGTACATGTAGTACTCCCCCTGGACAACAACCACTGTCTTCTACTTGCTGTCTTGCAGTAGATTCTTCTTCTAGAGTGAGCTTGTCCATCTTCTTTGTTAAACCTGTGGGGCTGTATACACTACTAGATAACTCATTGTTAATAAGCCTAGTTTCATCAAATACTACATGTACAGTCTCTTCTACAACTTGAGTAGACAAGTTGTAGACTCTATAAGTCTTACTATTGTTGCTGTACCCAACAAAAATTCCCTCTTGGGACTTGGCAGCAAACTTAGTCAAGTAAGACTTTCCATTGTTAAGTATGAAGCACTTACAACCAAAGATCCTGAAGTAGGATAGGTTTGGTTTCCTGCCTTTCACAACCTCATAGGGGGTCTTATTGAGACTTTTAGTTATGGTAGCCCTATTAATAACATGGCATGCAGTATTGACTGCTTCAGCCCAGAAGTATTCTGGTAGTGATGTATCACTTAATAGGGTCCTACCAGCCTCAATCAAGGTTCTATTCTTCCTTTCAGCAATGCCATTTTGCTGAGGTGTTCTTGGTGAAGAAAACTCTTGAAATATCCCAAATTCTTCACATAGTTTTGCCATACCCTCAGACTGAAATTCAGTACCATGGTCACTTCTAATCTTGACCACTGTACTGTCTAGTTCATTCTGAATTTGTCTAACAAAGCTATAGAATACATTGGGTGTTTCAGATTTCTGTCTAAGAAAGAACACCCAGGAAAACCTTGAGTAGTCATCTACAACTACAAAGGTATAGACCTTCCTACCTAGGCTGTGAACTGGCATTGGACCAAAGAGATCCATATGCAAGAGGTATAAGCACCTCATAACATCTTTGTTCTCAATGCTTCTAAAGGTGGATCTAGTCTGCTTGCCCTTTTGACAAGCTGAGCAAATACCATCTTTAACACACTTAACTTGAGGACCATTCCTCACTAACTCTTTGCTAAAGAGTTTGCTAATTGTCTTGTAGTTAAGATGGGCAAGCCTCTTGTGCCATTTGACACAATGAGAGATTGTCTCATCAGCTACAAGACACACTTGAGAACCATTGGTCTCACACATAATGTCTAAGCAGTAGACATTTCTTTTTCTATAGCCAGTCAAAATGATCTCTTGATCATTTGACCTCTTGATATGACAACCATCCTTAACAAATGAGATGTCATATCCTACATCACTTAATTGACTTATACTAATTAGGTTGTGTTTCAAACCTTTAACATAAGCCACTTGAGTAATGGTAACTAAGTTACTAGAAATGTTACCAAACCCTTTGATGATTCCTTTTTCAGAACCACCAAAGGTGACTTTTGGACCATCCTTTATTGGTGTGTAGTCCTTCAGTAATTCCCTTGTTCCAGTCATATGTCTGGAACATTCACTGTCCAAGTACTATATAGGGGCATGGCCACTTGGACTCACCTGCAAAACAGATTAGTGAACCTTAGAACCCAAAGAATTCTTGGGTCCTTGGTACTTGTTAGTTTGCATCCTGACAAAGCTACCTGCAGGCTTTCCTACAGGTAGATTGCTACTCACTTTGGCACTAGTATTGTGCCAACAGTCCATTGCAAAGTGGCCAACCTTGCCACAGCACCAACACTCAAACTTATTGTACCTTTGCTTAGGTACTGTCTTTGCTGTCTTATCTACAGTTGACTTGTTGAGTGTTGGGGCTTTGCCCTTGGACTTG
This sequence comes from Platanthera guangdongensis, assembly GCA_039583875.1. Classification (NCBI taxonomy): domain Eukaryota; kingdom Viridiplantae; phylum Streptophyta; class Magnoliopsida; order Asparagales; family Orchidaceae; genus Platanthera; species Platanthera guangdongensis. Next base: position 119,495,250 of record CM077164.1, read on the forward strand.
GACTTGGACTGAACAGTCCTTGCAGGTTTAATAAAACCCAGTCCAGCCTTGCCTTTGTGATGAACAAATTCATCAATTATAGGTAGAACTGACTTAGGTTTAGAAAACCTAGCAACTAGATCTTTCTCCTTCTGAAGATTAATCTCCAGACTCTTGATTTGATCATTCTTATATGTGATAGTCCCCATCTGAATCACATTTATGTGCTTCAGTCTGGCTATCTCATTTAGCTTTTGATCAAACAATTTCTCAGAATCAGTTGCCATAGCTTTGAGACTAGCAATTTCCTTTGCCTGACTTTTGGCTAGGGACTTGCTCTTCTTATAAGCTTGCAACAGAACTTTATATTCATCTATCAACTGATGAATATCTTCTTCAGACTCAGATACACTCTCATCACTTAATGAAGATGAATCTGATTCTGTACTGGCACAAGAAATTGAACTGGAAGAACAATGTTGTACCTTACTAGGTCCTGGCTGCTCCAGGATTTTGTCACTTTCTGTCAATGCCATTAGCCCTTGGCATTGACTGTCTTCTTGTTCATATATAGACTCCATAATCTGCATGAACTCTTCTTCTTCTTCTTCAGCAAACAGCCCTATATATGCCTCAGCATCTGACTCAGTTTCTGATGAAGAGATATCTGACAGGGTCTTCTCCTTTTTGGCAACAAATGACTTTTCTTTCTTGCCTTTGAAATGAGTCTTCTTCTTGTCACTAGACTCCTTTCTCTTTTTTGGACAATCTGCAACAACTTGACCTTGTCTATTGCAGCAATAACACACTATTTTTGAAAGTGTAGCCTTGCTAGACTTAGTCTTTTTCCTGTCCTTCTTTGAAGCCTTTTTATTCTGATAAAAGTCTTCTTTTCCCTGTGAAGTAGAAGGCCTTGTCCTCCACTGTTTCTTCTTCAAGAACTTCTGAAAATGTCTAGTGAAGGCAGCAAAGTCCTCATCACTTTCACTGCTTTCAGACTTTGTACTTGCTGACTCATCTGACTCAGTTTCAGCAACCTTTGGAGGTGGAGTTGGTGACTTACCTCTGTACCTTCTGGGGGCTTCTGTTTTGAAGGCCACTGTTCTTTCTTTGTGTTCATTTCTTGTTGATTTCTCCTCTTCGTTTCTCACCAGCAACTGCATTTCATAGGATAGCAGTTTGCCAAAAAGTGTTGGTGGAGGAATTTCTCCCAGCTTTGCCATTTCCCTGATGGTACAGATCTTGGTGTCCCAATCTTTAGTTAGGGACCTTAGAAACTTATCATTGAGTTCATAATTACTAAACTCTCTGCCATAGGACATGAGTTCATTAACTATCCTGTAGAACTTCTTATAGCACTCAGTTATGCTATCAGCTTTTCCTTCTCTAAAACTTTCATACTCTTGATTTAGCAAGGATTTTCTGTCTTGCCTTACTTCTTCAGAACCCTCCATATACATAATAAGAGTATCCCACATCTCTTTGGCTGTCTTACAGTGTATTAGATTCTGAAAAGTTGCATCATCTATGACACTCACTATGATGTTCTGAGCCCTCTTGTCCAAAGTGGCTAGAACAATCTCATCCTTTGTCATTTCTGAGAAATCCTTTGGTGTTCTTTGATTTGCATCTAAGACTGACACCTTCATGGGCATATATGGCCCTTCCTTTACTGTAATATAAATCCTAGAGTCTGAGGCTTCCATAAAAAGTCTCACCCTTTCCTTCCAGATCCCAAAGATCTCTTTCCTACATATAGATAGCTTCGTGGATCCCAATTCCTTGTGATTTTCAGTGGAACCCATGGTTCTTGATGTTCTTGATTCTGTAATTCACTTAGAATGAATCTGCCAACAGGATCTCCTCAGACAGTTATGTCCCTTTTTGAGGAACCTCCCTCTGATACCACTTGAAAGATATTGTCCCTAAGCACCTAGAGGGGGGGGGGGGTGAATAGGTGACTTGAATCTTTTTAACTTTTTAGGCAGCAAACAGATAATATCACAGAATTATATCTAATTTATCACAACACTCATTCAGCAATCACAGCAATCCCCAAACACACAGTAGACACAGAGTTTTATAGTGGTTCCCCAAGCTTTGGGTACATCCACTTTCCCCCTTCGCCTATCTAGCAGTGTACTAGATTCGGCCAAACTTCTCCACTAACTCAGAACCCAAAACAGGCTCCTACACCTCAGGCCCAAGGCCCTACAACTCAGCTTTTCCACAAAGCCTACACTCAGCCACAAAGGCCTACACTCAGCCACAAAGGCCTACACTCAGCCACCAAGGCCTACACTCAGCCACCAAGGCCTACACTCAGAGATAAAACTCTCCTACCCTCAGCCTTTATAATTACAGGCTTACAAGACTCAGATCCAAAGGATCCTACAAGATAAAATTGAATACAATAATGTTAACTCAACAACTCAGAGAATAGAGAGATGAGATGTGAGTTTCTTGATGAGTTCTTGGAAGAACTCAGCTGAAATCAATCTGACTTAGCTTTCTTCAAAGCTTCTTGAAAGTAGAACTCAATAACATTGACTCCTTCTGCAGTTGATCCTTGACCTCTGCTACTTAAGATCCAGAATAAATCTGAACCCTTCTTCTCAGCCTAGTTCCAACGGCTGATTTCTTGGATGGAGCTCTCTCTCTCCAACTTCTTAGATCTTCACTTGATAGCTAGATCTTCTTTGTATTACTTGTCTGAACAGCCACTTGATCTGTCTCAACAACAGTTTCTGTAGACTGTACAAGCCTATTTATAGGCCTTCTTCATGGTAACCGGCTAGTCCGGTCCATAACTGAATTCTGACAACTCTGACAGGTGCTGTAGACCGGCTGGAATGGCAGTTGTCAAGTCATCCAGTCAGTTCTTGAAAATTCTGTAACTGTCTAGAAGTGTCGAGACTATCTGTCTTTAAGTGTCGACACTTATAGACCAAGTGTCGACACAAGTTGTCTAAGTGTCGACACTAGTCTACAAGGTGTCGACACAACTCCTTGTGTTGTAGATTTTGTATCTCGACACTACTTCTTCTTCATGTGTCGACACTGAAATTGAGTGTCGACACAAGTACTTGTACTTCAGTATCTTGCTGAATTCTTTTAAGTGTCGACACATCTCCTTTGTGTCGACACATCTTCATGTGTTGTGTCTGTCAAGTGTCGACACTGCTTCTTGGTGTCGACACATGTCTTCAGTGTTGATACTTGTTGAGTGTCGACACATTGCTCTGGGTGTCGACACTTTCTTCTTCTGCCGAGACTCTGGCTGAGTGTCGACACAACTCCTTAGTGTCGACACTTGTACTTAGAATATTTTGTTGAACTTTGCTGTTCTTTGCTAAGTGTCGACACAGCTCCTTGTGTCGACACTTTCTTCAAGTGTTGAGTCTTCAGCTTAGTGTCGACACATTGTTCTGGGTGTCGACACTTACTTCCAGTGTTGACTCTTCTGCTAAGTGTCGACACATTGTTCTGGGTGTCGACACTTACTTCAAGTGTTGACTCTTCTGCTGAGTGTCGACACATTATTCTGGGTGTCGACAGTTGTACTTAGTCTCTGCAGACTTTTGCTGAGTGTCGACACATCTTCAAGTGTCGACACTTTCTGGTGTAGACACTGTTTTTCTGGGTGTCGACACAACTGCTAAGTGTCGACACAGCTTCACTGGCTTTTCTTCACTGAGTGTCGACACAGCTCCTTGTGTTGACACTTTCTGTCTGGTGTCGACTCAGCATCCCTGGTGTCGACACAATGACTCCAAGTGTCGACACTGCTTGTCTAAGTGTTGACACAAGTCTTCTTAAGTGACGACACTTTCCCTCTGGGTGTCGACACATGGACTTAGAAACGTTTTCTTCTTTCCTGCAAATACTTAGCCTGCACAAGTAAACTCAAAACACATCAAATACATTTTGATGTATATCATTGAGTTGGGTGAGGCTTCTTCAAATCAGGTACATTTAGACCAATGTACCCAACACGAATATCCGGAATTGTTCCACTCAAGTATAATTTAATTTTGGTACTTGTCTTTCCTTTATATAATTTCGTGGACGAAATTCTTTTAAGAGGGGGAGAGTTGTAACGCCACGAAACTCAAAAGAGCGATGGGAGGCATTTTGGGCCAAAATTGGATTCTGGCAGGGGGCATACGGCCTGGGACACGGGCGTGTCCCAGGGCATGTCAGGCTGGAGTCGACGATCTGGTCAAGAGGTCGACGATTTTTGGAGTCGACGATCATCGAGCAGAGAACACGGCCTGATACACGGGCGTGTCTCAGGGCGTGTCGAGCCCGTGTCTACGATCCGCCCGGGGAGTCGACAAATTTCCCTCGACGATTTGTCGAGACAAGGCACACGGCCTAGGACACGGGCGTGTCTAAGGCCGTGTCATATGGTCGACGAACTTCGCTCGACGAAGTGTCGAGACCGTGAACACGACATGGAGCCCAGACATGTTCGGGGGTGACACGGGCGTGTCACATTGGACACGTGCGTGTCCAGAGACCCGTGTGAGTCTCGGGTGGTTTTTGGGCTTTGTCGATGGGGGCACACGGCCGAGCACACGGCCGTGTCAGGTGGAACACGGGCGTGTCGGCTCGAACACGGGCGTGTCGGATGCCCGTGTGTCTTTCAAGATGCGTTGATTTTGACGGCGAATGAGGGACACGACCCTGGACATGGGCATGTGCCAGGTCGTGTTGGGCCCAGATTCTGCATTTTAGATCTAGATCGTGGTCGTTCGTTTCTTTAATTGGGGATCCAATGGCTGGGGGTTGTTCCTGATGGGATATACACAGGATTGGACCCTTGAAACCCTCATTTTACTTGAGAGGTTATCTTTCTAAAGTATAGAGAGAGAGGAGAGCCAAAGGAGGAAGAAGCTAGATCCGGCCATTGGAGGAGCTTCGAAGCTCCAAATCGCGAGCCGACTTCGGATCTACGGAGGCAAAGAGAGTGCGGTGCTTTTCATCCGCTTACTTGTCCATGGCGCCAAGGAAGAATGCTAGGGTAACGATTCTCTACTTGAGCATGTGAAGCTCTACTTCTTTTGCATAGGAAGCCCGCTCTCGCGAGTCTGCGGTGAGTTGGAGGCATTCCTTCGGCTACATATGTAAAGTCCCCGTTGTTTAGAGTCCGTATTCGAAAACGGACATAGGCATGATGTGTGAAGCCTACCCGGACAAGTTGGTCTGGATCGGTGATGTTGCATTGCATAAATGGCCGGAGAAGACTCTGTGCGAATGTTTGTTTTCGGGTTTTTCTACGTGGTAGATTGCAACAGGGAGCCTTGGGGATTAACTCAAAGGTGCACCCGGAAAACTGGGCAGGTGCGTGATTCTGCCAAACTTGTGGGCCTGGAGCTAATTTGAACATAACTGAGTTATGTGTTGTGTGTAAATGATTTGGGACTCGGGAGAAGTTTGACCCGCGCATATGGTTTAAATTAACGTTGCAGTGTGAGCAACGAGTCAGGCGGAACTGTACCCGCTCTATGTCGTTCGATTAAAGGGACCTAAAGCTACGTGACACTTACCGTTAACATAGATGAGGGTCTTAGGCAGTGGCCAGAAAGACCAAATGCTCACGAGAGATTGCCATCCCAGGGACGGTGGTGAGTCGGCAGACTTAGACTGTGATCACCGAGAATGTGCCCTAAGAGCACGGGGCGTGTGGCCGTGCGAGCCAACTCCTGTGATGCAATGTATTTATTTAGTGTTTGGTTGTGCTAATAAAATGCAGGGAAGTAGCATCGCCGCCCCGAGTTGGGGGCGGGATCGTTATAATTTGGTCAGCATTGCTGACCGTTACTTTTGTTTGCCACCGTGCGATGGATTGTGCTTGCAGGTGCTGCTGGACCAAGCGGTCAATAGCGGGCTAAAGCCCAAATTGCGAAGCCGGCCCTCGAAGGCCTAATTTGAGTGTTTTACTTACTTTTGATCATGTATGACCGGCCTGCGTGCCGTGGTATGGAAAACATGTATAATGAGTAAACCATTTTGTAAGGCCTTAAGGCCAGTACTTATGTATGTACTACATTCCTATTTGATTTATTAGTGGACATTCGTGCTCTGTGTGCTGGGTTCTTTAATTGCAACTTATAAACTGCTTCCGCTAGAATGCTCTGTGTAGGACGTTATGATTGGTTGGATGGTTTCCTTTGAGTAACCACCCGGTCTGTCTGTTGAATATGGCGTCGGGCCCCGGCCAGACCTACTACTATATGCTATGCGACAGATAGGGGGTGTTACAGATAGGACGGTGCATCCTAGTTTGATTCGGCGTGACAGGTCTCGGATCCGCGCAATACACCTTTTCGGGAGAGGACCCGACAGTAGGCCCACCTGGCCGATCCATCTCGCCTACGAAGTAGTCTCGCTCCAGAGCCTCCAGCCTCTTCTCCACCTATTGGCAGAACTCTCTCGCCGCAGATCCATGGGCCCGCTTCCGCCGTATAAGCTTCGACAGGACGGCGGCGACCCTCTTCCCCCGCCTTTTAGCACTCCCGGCACTCGTCAAGATTTCCTCCATCTCGTCAGATGAAGGGAAGGGGGAGCTCTCGCCATCCTCCCCCTCTTTGTCTTCGTCGTCATCTTCATCTTCATCCTCTGTGTCAGTTACCGACCGCGAGCCCGGATCCCCAGACAAAAGAGTTCCACCGTCATGGCGAGAGCTAAGCAATAATTATGATAAGCATACCGCATACCTGCCGTATGGTGAGAACCATCGGCCGACGACAGGCGAGAAGGCCCAGCCCCCCCCCCTCAGTTCCAAAGAGGAGGTGGAGTGGCTTTCCTTTTCCCGGGGGGAAGGTTTTTCGCGTGGTGATCCTGGCTTGGTCGGATGAAGGGGGGAGTTTTCCTCTCCCGCGGGATGGCTGGCATCCTGGGAGCTACAAATGATTCGACAGCCACTCCTCCCGCCAGTAAGGTGGAATCAACCGCAGGGGCAGGCCGATTAGCGACCCTTACTTCGTTTTCCCGGGTGGCGAGACCCGGGTTAGCAGAAGCTGGTGCTGCAGGAAGTCAATTCAACAATCTGAGACTAAGTTAGGAGTGAGAGTGGAGAAGATACCTGCAGTTCTCGGGGAGTCAGGCGGAGGAGCGACCTACGAGACCCACAGTTGATTCTCAGGAGGACGAGATGATGAGTCCAAGGGCTCCTACGGTGGCCTGACGTCGTCAGGGGCCATTTCCTACGAGAAGTATCACGTCAGCTGCAAATCCTCCCGGGTAAACAGCTAGTGGTTTCAATGATTAGCGAGTCGAGAGACATACCTTCTGCGGAGAGGGATCATCTGCACGGCTTGGGGTTGGGGTAGGCGATCTCCTATTCTCGTGAGATAGGTCTCGCTGTACCACCTTCGCCCTATTCTTCTCTTTCTTTTTCTTCATTAGCTGAGAGGGCTCAGCGGCTGACGACTTTCTCGCCAGCCAGGGGGCAACCAAGGCGCAGTTAGCCTTGGCTCACGCCTGGGCCGCATCGATACGGTCTTGAAAGTCCTGCGGGAGCAGTTTGTCAACACGCTTGGAATACATCACCGAAGGAAGCGACAACTCAGAGAAGGAGCGATGATTCAGGGGCGGATTTATGGCCGTCTATCAACACATATATATATAGCCACGGTACGGCCCACCAAAAAATTCTCTGATGTTGACACGTGATCAACGAATATTTACGGGTTGGATGTGTCTTTTCAAGCGCAGAGCAAGCTCAAAAAGAGCGGGGATTGTGTATAACCCCATATTCGCTGAGTCGGACCCAGAGGCACCAACATTCAGTATTGGGCTAGCCAGAGGAGCTCCCGCCCTGAAGAAGCTCCCGCCTATGAGTGGGCGGGAACGCTTGCGCTTGTGCCAAGCTCCCGCCTTAGAGGAGCTCTCGCCCATAAGCAGGGGAGATCGCTTGCGCCAAACTATGAACATGAAGGTTCTTGGCTCAGAGTTCTCGCCGAGTGGGGCCCAGGGCCCAAGGTAAAATGACCTAATTACCCTCAGGTAAAATTACCCCTATACCCTCAGGATAAACCGCGGGATTTGGCTATTGGCAGGTCAACTAAGGGTATTTCAGTAATCTCAGGTCAGCAAAAGGCTATAAATAGACTCATAAGGGCTCCTTAGAAAGCAAGCTCTCATTATCCTTCAAATCTCAAGTGCTTTCTGAGGAGCTCCTAGCCCAATTTTTGGATTTGGAGGGGAAACTCTCAGAGATCTTTCGGGTGTGAGGTGGGACCTCCCTGTTGAGGCTTTGGGTCAGTCTTAGGTACTTTGCAACTAGTCGAGGGTCGAATCTTGAGAGAAGTAGGTGTTGGCTGCACCCCAGTTTTGAACTACCATTGAGGTCATTTTTGGCTTCAACAAAGAAAGAATTCCCAAACTCTTCCATGGACGTGGTGCGTCTAGGAAACTAGCGGCCGCTATGGCTTACCCACCACAACTTTGCGTCTCCCTCCAACATGAAAGCCGCAAACTCAGATTTCTTCTCCTCTGGCGTCTCTGACGCCCTCAGAAGCTCTTGAATCCGTGCCCACCAATCCTCCGCATAGGTTGGCGTACCAACTCCCTTGAATGTCGGGGGATGGAAGCTCAGAAAATACTTCATATGTCGTTCTCCATGCCCGACAACCACCCTTTCGACCAACGACTCTACTCGCATGGATCCTCTGCCCGGCACGGTCGTCGCCGTATCCGGGGTAGCAGGAGTGGCTACCTGAGCTGTCGCTGCAGTTTGGGCTGCCACCATTGCTTCTGCAAGAATGCGACAATAGTTGGCCAGGTTTACACCCATGCCCAAAGGACCCTGAGCTGTAGCGCTGCTTGCTGAAAGCTCTTCTCTTGGTCTCGACGTACCCGCCTCGTTGCTTGCACTCTTAAGAAGAGCAAGGTAACAAGGAATCAGTCTCTTAATCGCAAGACTCAAACATAAGGACACACATGGTCCCGCATTAGTCCTATGTGGATAACTTCTATACGCACTGACCTTGAATCTAAACCTAGCTCTGATACCAAATTGTAACACCTCCCTTGTAATGAACATATAATATGGGTCCGGCCGGGGCCCCACAACATACAGACGCCACTGCTTTAGCATTAAAAGATGATATAACTACCCAATCTCAAAACTCAATATCAAACAAAGGTGGAAATAGCAAAAAATAATAGAAGTTATAAACATACACAAGAGTATCGAAACGGCCTTATGGCCTTATAATAATAGAGAGTCCAAACTTCAAAAGTTAACATCAATAACAGTGTGCATAAACACTTCTAGGCTACCTCGGCATGCAAGCCGGAAAACAAAAGCATCAAGCATACAAGGCCACCAAAAGAAAAGAGCTAGTAAAAAACTGGAAACACTTCATGAGGCTTAGGCCGTTTTGGCCGGCGAGCTAGCTCCTGCTTGCGATCCTTGCCCTGTAAAAATTGGTTATAACGTGAGTCAGCAAAGGTTGACCTCTAACTATGTAACAAACACATCTCCTCCCGGCCGCCCCTAACGGACCCCGGGGTACCCCTCCAACCTGAAAGTCAACACTTCATATACCATATACATAAACAAGTAAAGCACTAAAATAATAGGCTTGGATGTCTCAAACAACATGCATGTTTTCTATGTTGAGCATATAATAAAAAGGGGCCTACTATGCAGCATGTATACAAAACCCGGGCTTCACCTAAGGCACCCTAATGCGTATGCATCTAGCACATCATCATAACATCTGGGTACTTCCAATTTCCCCATTGGCATTAAGCCACAAACAAAAGGGGCACTATAATTTCCCCTAACGACATACAAGCCGCCACACGGAACTCTTGCCAAGGCCCCACCCTCTTATGGTCTTAGACCCGGGCTTGCCTGCAAGCTCTGACTTCTTGCGTCAGGATTCCGTCTCACACACTGAACGATTCTAAGAACCCTTGCTGGACCTCACCCGCTCGTGGCCTCAATTCCCAGGCTTGCCCCATGCTTGGCATTCTCGTCAGTCTCACAGAAGGAGACTAGTCTCGCCGGGACACTCTCCCCACATGACTTGCACGTCACGAGATAGCCAGCCGACCGAAGAGACAAAGCCACTCCTTAGCATATCACAATCCATAAACATTCCCACCCTAATCCATTGTTTGTACTGCAACGTCCCCGCGCACCAAGGAAACCATCTACCGCCATTGCGGAGCTAACCTTGCCCACCAAGGAAACCATCTACCGCCATTGCGGAGCAAACCTTGCCCAGTTCCGGCTACACGTACTCACTCGAGAAAAGATGGAAAGCACAAACATCACAAACGGCATCTTGCCGCAACAGATTTCTACAAAATCCCAAAGGCTCATTATGCAACATTGTTGGATCCCTTGTTGGATTTGGGCTAGGTTCACTAAACTAGGATGTCTGACCCAACATGTATAGCCAGGGTCATGTTTGAGTCCTATAGTATAGGTCATATCCTTAGAATCAACACTGCATGGACCAACCATCAACAGACAGTAGAAGACTCAAGACTTAGAGAAATTTCAAAGACTCGGGAAAATGAGTTCGACGTTTGTCGAACTCAGCTCAACAAAAGTCGTGCTTAGCTCGACGAACTCAGAGACAATTCTCTGAGCTGAGCTCGATGAACTTAGTTCTTAGGTCGATGATTCCTGGATACTATACTTCAACATTCCAAGTCCAGAATCATATCTCTGAACTCCAGTCGACAAATTCACGTTCTCAGCTCGACGAATTTATACCACAGTATTGACAAGTTTTATCATGTAGCAGTTAGCAGTTCTTAGGTATACGAACTTGGTTCTCAAGTCGACGATTTTTGGATACTCTACTTCAACATTCTAAAGTCCAAGAACCATTTCTCTGAACTCTAGTCGATGAAATTATATTCTCAGCTCGACGATCTTGATACACAGAATTGGCAAGGTTCTGGAGAAAGCAGTTATCTGTTCTTAGTTCGACGATCTTGGATCTCAGCTCGATGAACAATAATTATCTGGTCGACGAATATAACCTCTCAGCTCGACGAACTCTGGACCCAGGTCTACGAATTCTGTTCTCTACTCGACGATTTCTATGCAATTCCAGACATGGACTTTTTCTCTCCTCTGTCCTTATTTTATTGCAGTAATTCCTGAATAACCAATGCTTAAATATTCTCTAAATATTACCGTTAGAAGCAAGCATTGATTGTGGTCTTCATCAGGATTATTACTTGCCACTTTTCAATGGGATAGTTGGGGAAATCAATCAATGCAGATATTCTCCAGGCCGCCAGTAATCAATGATGGAAAGAAATTCAAAATTCAGAAAGAAGACTTCATGGAAAATATAAAAGGATTTTTCGTCTTCCTTCTCGATAGTGACAGATATACATAGATAGAGATCAAGGATTTTGAAAGAGAACAAGCAATACTCAGGGCAATATAACAGTCAAGAAACTAGAAGCCCCAGACGAGAGAAATAACAGCAAGCTGAAGAAGAAGAAGAACATCCATCAAAAATCAAGAGTATTCTTCCTTCTTCATTCCAGGATTCTTCAAGGACAACAAAAACTCTATCAGTCAAGAAGTTCCTGGATTTCTTTTGGTTAATGCTAAAGGATTGAAGACCTATTCACCCTAAAACAAAGCTCAAGACTTCCTGATTTCCATATCTCAGGGGGAGCTTTGTTAACATCAAAGATCCACTAAGTCTTCTCAGTTGTATTTAAGAAAGAGAAGACAACATCACTCTCTCATCCCCCCACTGTAAAAAGGGTTCTGTAACTCCCTTCAAAATTTATTCTTGATGGTAAGTCACCTGATCAAAAGACTTAGGATTGGTTTTTGAGCACCTGATCAAAAGCTCATTGGTGGCAGTCACCTGATCAAAACCTGCTAGTGGATTCTTACCAGGGTGGTAGAAGAGTGGATGTACCCAGGTTGGGGAACCACTATAAAATTCTTGTGTTGTCTGGCTGCCATCTTTTTCTTTTGTTCTTGCTATGCCTGTGATTAGTTAGTTTAACATTTGCTGTGCCTGTGGTAGATTAGGTTATATTAGTTTGCACTTTTACTTACAGTAAATATTTGTATCAAATAGCTGATCTTTTATTTCTATTAGGATTATATTCACAGCATGACACAAAACAAAGATTATGCAAGCACCAGACCTACAGTGTGCAATCTAAATAAGTTTGCCATCTGGAAGGCAAGAATAAAACTTTATATGAATTCTATTGATGAGCACATCAACAATTCTATCTTGACAGGTGATAAGTTAATTTATATAGTTATTTTAGTTTAGTTTTTTATAAATAAATAGTATAATTTATTTATCTTTATATTAATATATATAATAATTCGTTTATTTTTATATTTCAGGTCAATATGAGCTGCAAATATCATTTTCAAGTCCATGGCAAAGATCTGAAAATATTTGGAGGCAATTAACATTTTTGGTCACGGATAGCTGAAATTCAAATGGCCATAACTTTCAAACCAGGAAGAGTTAAGGGACGTGCAACCAGTCAATGGAAAGAGGACGACGTCCTCTACAAATATGGAGAATTTCACAAGTACATGCCCCAATGACATGGGCGTGACCAGGGTATGAACACGGGCGTGTCTAGCTCAAGAACATAGTTTTCTCCAGAAATCTTCCCGGGGCAATTCTAGGACTTTTCTAAGTACACGCCCCTACTAAGGACGTGACCAACCCGAAACTGCCGAAATGATGCCAAATTACGTCGTTTCCAGCCGTTTGATGACCCGGTCAGTACACGCCCTAGGTCACGGGCGTGACCTAGGGGCGTGACACTTCAGGAACTGCCAGAATTTACTCCCGCCGATTTCAGCTCCCCGCGGTTTTCCAGAAACCAAAGTGACACGCCCTGGGTCACGGGCGTGACCTAGGGGCGTGACCCGAAATTTAACAGATTTTGGCGGTTTCTCGCCAACGTTCCCGGGCTTTCAAGACAGCGCTTTCCGAGCCTGACACGCCCTAGGTCACAGGCGTGACCTAGGGCGTGACCTTGCAGAAATTTTTCCTATAAATTGCAGATGAGTTCAGAAGCAGAGGAGGAGCGAGGAGGCAAATCTAGGAGTAGTTTTACCTCGTTTATTTCTCTATTTTGCAGCATTTTCTTTATGTAACCCTTAGCTTTATAGTTTAGTTTGCATTTCTTTTTGTTTAATTCAATTACTCTCTTTTTAGTTATCATCTTTTTGCCCTTCTTTGTATGTAATTTCTTCATCATGCTTAGTAGCTAAACTTCTTTTAGCACTTGATCATGATGAATCTTGGAATAAAATAAGCTTCTCATCTTTATTAAAAATGTCAAGTCCTTTACTTTACTCACTAACGATTTATCTTTGATTTATATTTTATCGAATTCATATTGCGCGGATATGTTCTTCGATCTAAGATCCGTATCCTAAATGATCGAGAGGTTCCGGATACAAGGAGATCACTCAAAGATAAAAGGAGTTGCATGCACTCCTCGAGAGAGGATGACATAAATCTTCCGGATTGGAGTCAAATCCAACAGAGGGGTTCACCGCCTAAAGCAAGCTTAGGGGTTTCGACTGGCCGAGAGGTCTTAATCGATCAACCTAAGGTTACTCAAAAGCATGAGCTCGAGAGAGATGCTTTTGTACTTAAGGAACCTCCACGGTCGGGTGAGCAATTTAAGAGTCGTGCATACTTTATGCTCATAAAGGAGGTTTATTTTAGTCCAAGGGGATTCTAGATCAAGTGCTATATTTTATTTTATTTTATAGCCGTAGATTAAATTCGCTCATTTTTATTATTTAGATAAAATAATATTAATTTGCGTGAGTAGAAGTACTCAACAGGCCCCGAGTCTAATACGACATTCTTATACTATATTTCGATAGGTACGCTTGCCTATTTGAGATTATAGTTTGGATACATTTTTAAAACTATATAAAATTCCTCATCAAGTTTTTGGCGCCGTTGCCGGGGACCCTTTTTGTTGATATTTTGAAAGCGCGAATTGTATTAATTTTATCACTCTCTTTCTCTAACCCCAATTCTCTTTTTTTTTTAAAATTCATTTCTATTAGGTACGAGTTGTGTTTATTTTCTTTTATTATAAACTATGTTATCTCAATTGGCTGCTAAAATTGCCCAGCTTCAAAATCAATTAGATATTTTGAAAGTCGCAAAAAAACGTCAATGTGTTTGTTTTTATTGTCACGGTTCTCATTCAAGTGAGTTTTGTTATCATTATAATTATTATAAAAATCTTTCTTATGAAAATAATTTTGAGAGTAATTATGATAATAATTCTTCTCACTTTTATGATAATTCAAATTTTTATGAAAATAATTTTTCTAATTTTACCTATGTTCATGAAAATAATTTTTCAAGTAATAATGCAAATAATTATTTTGATGCAAAAAATTATTCTTCCAACTCGGATGAAAACTTCTCTTGGTCGCAAAATCAACCGGAAGGTTTCCCGAGTTATGAGAATAATTATTTGGATCCAAATTTTTGTTCTTCTTTTTCCGCACCGCGAGCTTTCTCTCTTAATTTTGGGGAATCCTCTCATTTGCAATCTGATTCTTCCCCCCAAAATTTGGATGAGAGTTTTCTTACGTTTAGTGATTCTTCTCCTTCGGATACTGTTGCTAATGAGGAACATGACTTCTCATGTACCCCAGTAGTTGTTTATACCGAAGAAGAAGAAAAACTTTTATTTCAAGAGCTCGTTAGGTGTATGGATGCGCTGGGAGGAGTCGAAGAAGAATATGTTTCTCCTCCTACTACTCCCAATTTTCCTCCTATTAATGAATCTCCTTGCATAATTTATGATTTTCTAGGAGCGCAAATTTATGCACATGATGCTTCCGATAATTTTGTTTTATATAAATTTTCGGACGAAAAATTAATTTTAGAAAATAAACAACCCGAGCATAATCTTATAACTTCGTACGAGTCACCTTTTTGTGAAGATTTTTCTGATGCGTTTCTTTTTGATTTTTCTTTCTCTAATAAGTTTCAGGAAGAAGATGAGCCGTTGCAATCAAATGTTGTCCCAGACCCTTTTGCCGCTCATCTAGAAAGATTCAAATCACCTCAGGTATGCATAGGTGATTTGAATCTCCATTTTCAAGTCAACTGCAAGAAAGAAAATCACGAAGCAAGCGGAGGAGTAGCCGGGCGTGCGACTTTGGCATCTTTGCCAAAGCACGAATTAAGGGAGTTTCCCATTCATTTCAATTTTTATTTTCCTTTCTCCTAACCCGAACCGTCTAGCTTAAAGACGGGAAAAAGAAAAGCGCTCTTGGGAGACACCCCTTGTTTATCTTTAATAAATTTTTGTTTTTTTTGTTTTAAAAAAAATAAAAAAAAATTTCTAAAAAATTGGAAATTTATTAAGAAGTTGTTTCTCCCCTTTTACTTGACTTCTAAACATTGGGGACAATGTTTATTTTTAAGTATGGGGGTGGATTCTTATTTATTATTTTTATTTAAAAATCCAAAAAAAATGAAAAATCTTTAATGTTTTTTTAAAAACATGAAAAATCTTTAAATTTGTTTTTTAAAAAAATATATAGAACAAAAAAAAACAAAATAATAAACAACTACTTAATTTTTGTGATTTTTAGAAATTTACTTTGAGTTTATTTATAAGAATTTTTATAATTTTTAATTTTCTAAACTTTTATTTCATCAAAGTTAGTTAAAATTAATTTTTTGGTGATTTTATTTTAAGGAATAAATTTATGAAGTAAATTTGTTTAGAGAAATTTATTTAGCCTTTATCTCTTTTATTTTAATTAGTTTCAATTTTATAGTGCTCAGTTTAACAATTTTTAGATTCCAATTATCTCCACTTTAAACTTCAAGATTCTTAGGAAATTTAATTTACTATAGTTGCTCTCTTTTAATTTTAATTTAATCTAAATATTGTTTAGTCTTCCCTTGTTTTAATTTTTCTTGTTAGACCATATGTCACGGGGATAAGAGGATAAAATTCATTATCCTCTGGTACACATATGCAAGTTTTTATTTTTGGTTAGATCATATGTCATGGAAATTAAATATTCCTTGGTACACATATGCGGCCCCCCAAAAAGGAGTAAGAGGATAAAATTCATTACTCCTAAGCAATTTTATTTGAAGAGAAAAAAAAAGAAAAAAAATGTCAAAAAAGAAAAAAATTATGCGGGGTGAGAGGATAAAATTCATCACCCATAATCGAAGATCTCTTCAGTTTTTTTCCTAACCAAAACTCCAATATAATTGCTTAGATTAAATTAATTTTGTAAGAGAGCATAAGTAGTAGTTTGATTTTCCTTGAAGTCTCTTTTTAGTGAAAAAAGTGTTTATAACTTTTAATCTAACTTTGTTTACTAACTACTTAATTTTGAGATCTAATTATTTTATTAGAGAAAATTTGTTAAATATTTATCTTTTCTCATTTTATTTTCATATTTTAGGACTTAAAAATATGAATCACTTAAGCTTTCTTTTAATTTCCTTTGATTTAATAAATTTTTAGTTCAATTAAAAAAATTATATTAATTTCTTATAAAAACTTCTCATAGTTTTGCTCTGGAATAGCAAAAGATTAAGTATGAGGGTATTTGATAAGTTAATTTATATAGTTATTTTAGTTTAGTTTTTTTATAAATAAATAATATAATTTATTTATCTTTATATTAATATATATAATAATTCATTTTTTTTATATTTCAGGTCAATATGAGCTGCAAATATCATTTTCAAGTCCATGACAAAGATCTGAAAATATTTGGAGGCAATTAACATTTTTGGTCACAGATAGCTGAAATTCAAATGGCCATAACATTCAAACCAGGAAGAGTTACGGGACATGCAACCAGTCAACGAAAGAGGACGACGTCCTCTACAAATCCGGAGAATTTGACAAGTACACGCCCCAAAGACATGGGCGTGACTAGGGCATGAACACGGGCGTGTCTAGCTCAAGAACATAGTTTTCTACAGAAATCTTCCCGGGGCAATTCTAGGACTTTTTCTAAGTACACGCCCCCATGTCACGGGTGTGACTTAGGGCGTGACCAACCCGAAACTGCCGAAATGATGCCAGATTATGATGTTTCCAGCCGTTTGCTGACCCAGTCAGTACACGCCCTAGGTCACGTGCGTGACCTAGGGGCGTGACACTTCAGGAACTGCCAGAATTTACTCCCGCCGTTTTCAGCTTCCTGCGGTTTTCCAGAAATCGAAGTGACACGCCCTAGGTCACGTACATGACCTAGGGGCGTGACCCGCAATTTAATAGATTTTGGCGGTTTCTCGCCAACGTTCCCGGGCTTTCAAGACAGCGGTTTCCGAGCCTGACACGCCCTAGGTCACAGGCGTGACCTAGGGCGTGACCTTGCAGAAATTTTTCCTATAAATTACAGATGAGTTCAGAAGCAGAGGAGGAGTGAGGAGGACAATCTAGGAATAGTTTTACCTCGTTTATTTCTCTATTTTGCTGCATTTTCTTTATGTAACCCTTAGCTTCATAGTTTAGTTTGCATTTCTTTTTGTTTAATTCAATTACTCTCTTTTTAGTTATCATCTTTTTGCCCTTCTTTGTATGTAATTTCTTCATCATGCTTAGTAGCTAAACTTCTTTTAGCACTTGATCATGATGAATCTTGGAATAAAATAAGCTTCTCATCTTTATTAAAAATGTCAAGTCCTTTACTTTACTCACTAACGATTTATCTTTGATTTATATTTTATCGAATTCATATTGCGCGGATATGTTCTTCGATCTAAGATCCGTATCCTAAATGATCGAGAGGTTCCAGATACGAGGAGATCACTCAAAGATAAAAGGAGTTGCATGCACTCCTCGAGAGAGGACGACATAAATCTTCCGGATTGGAGTCAAATCCAATAGAGGGGTTCACCGGCTAAAGCAAGCTTAGGGGTTTCGACTGGCCGAGAGGTCTTAATCGATCAACCTAAGGTTAGTCAAAAGCATGAGCTCGAGAGAGACGCTTTTGTACTTAAGGAACCTCCACGGTCGGGTGAGCAATTTAAGAGTCTTGCATACTTTATGTTAGTAAAGAAGGTTTATTTTAGTCCAAGGGGATTCTAGATCAAGTGCTATATTTTATTTTATTTTATAGCCGTAGATTAAATTCGCTCATTTTTATTATTTAGATAAAATAATATTAATTTGCGTGAGTAGAAGTACTCAACAGGCCCCGAGTCTAATACGACATTCCTATACTATATTTCGATAGGTACGCTTGCCTATTTGAGATTATAGTTTGGATACATTTTTAAAACGATATAAAATTCCTCATTAAGTTTTTGGCGCCGTTGTAGGGGACCCTTTTTGTTGATATTTTGAAATCGCGAATTGTATTAATTTTATCAATCTCTTTCTCTAACCCCAATTCTTTTTTTTGTTAAAATTCATTTCTATTAGGTACGGGTTGTGTTTATTTTCTTTTATTAAAAACTATGTTATCTCAATTGGCTGCTAAAATTGCCCAGCTTCAAAATCAATTAGATATTTTGAAAGCCGCAAAAAAGCGTCAATGTGTTTGTTTTTATTGTCACGGTTCTCATTCAAGTGAGTTTTGTTATCATTATAATTATTATAAAAATCTTTCTTATGAAAATAATTTTGAGAGTAATTATGATAATAATTCTTCTCACTTTTATGATAATTCAAATTTTTATGAAAATAAATTTTCTAATTTTACCTATGTTCATGAAAATAATTTTTCAAGTAATAATGCGAATAATTATTTTGATGCAAAAAATTATTCTTCCAACTCGGATGAAAACTTCTCTTGGTGGAAAAATCAACCGGAAGGTTTCCCGAGTTATGAGAATAATTATTTGGATCCAAATTTTTGTTCTTCTTTTTCCGCACCGCGAGCTTTCTCTCTTAATTTTGTGGAATCCTCTCATTTGCAATCTGATTCTTCCCACCAAAATTTGGATGAGAATTTTCTTACGTTTAGTGATTCTTCTCCTTCGGATACTGTTGCTAATGAGGAACATGACTTCTCATGTACCTCAGTAGTTGTTTATACCGAAGAAGAAGAAAAATTTTTATTTCAAGAGCTCGTTAGGTGTATGGATGTGCAGGGAGGAGTCGAAGAAGAATATATTTCTCCTCCTACTACTCCTAATTTTCCTCCTATTAATGAATCTCCTTGCACAATTTATGATTTTCTAGGAGCGCAAATTTATGCACATGATGCTTCCGACAATTTTGTTTTATATAAATTTTCGGACGAAAAATTAATTTTAGAAAATAAACAACCCGAGCCTAATCTTATAACTTCGCACGAGTCTCCTCTTTGTGAAGATTTTTCTGACGCGTTTCTTTTTGATTTTTCTTTCTCTAATAAGTAAAAGGAAGAAGATGAGCCGTTGCAATGAAATGTTGTCCCAGACCCTTTTGCCGCTCATCTAGAAAGATTCAAATCACCTCAGGTATGCATAGAGAATCTCCATTTTCAAGTCAACTGCAAGAAAGAAAATCACGAAGCAAGCGGAGGAGTAGCCGGGCGTGCGACTTTGGCATCTTCGCCAAAGCGAATTAAGGGAGTTTCCCGTTCATTTCAATTTTTATTTTCCTTTCTCCTAACCCGAACCATCTAGCTTAAAGACGGGAAAAAGAAAAGCACTCTTGGGAGACACCCCTTGTTTATCTTTAATAATTTTTTGTTTTTTTTTGTTTTAAAAAAAACAAAAAAACAATTTCTAAAAAATTGGAAATTTATTAAGAAGTTGTTTCTCCCCTCTTACTTGACTTCTAAACATTGGGGACAATGTTTATTTTTAAGTATGGGGGTGGATTCTTATTTATTATTTTTATTTAAAAATCCAAAGAAATGAAAAATCTTTAATTTTTTTTTAAAAACATGAAAAATCATTAAATTTTTTTTTAAAAAAATTTTCTTTTTATTATCAAAAAAAATATAGAACAAGAAAAAAAAACAAAATAATAAACCACTACTTAATTTTTGTAATTTTTAGAAATTTACTTTGAGTTTATTTATAAGAATTTTTATAATTTTTAATTTTCTAAACTTTTATTTCATCAAAGTTAGTTAAAATTAATTTTTTGGTGATTTTATTTTAAAGAATAAATTTATGAAGTAAATTTGTTTAGAGAAATTTATTTAGCCTTTATCTCTTTTATTTTAATTAGTCTTAGTTTTATAGTGCTCAGTTTAACAATTTTTAGATTCCAATTATCTCCACTTTAAACTTCAAGATTCTTAGGAAATTTAATTTAATATAGTTGCTCTCTTTTAATTTTAATTTAATCTAAATATTGTTTAGCCTTCCCTTGTTTTAATTTTTCTTGTTAGACCATATGTCACGGGGATAAGAGGATAAAATTCATTATCCTCTGGTACACATATGCAAGTTTTTATTTTTGGTTAGATAATATGTCATGGGAATTAAATATTCCTTGGTACGCATATACGACCCCCCAAAAAGGAGTAAGAGGATAAAATTCATTACTCCTAAGTAATTTGGTTTGAAGAGAAAAAAAAGAAAACAGTGTCAAAAAAGAAAAAAATTGTGCGGGGTGAGAGGATAAAATTCATCACCCACAATCAAAGATCTCTTCAGTTTTTTTTTCCTAACCAAAACTCCAATATAATTGCTTAGATTAAATTAATTTTGTAAGAGAGCATAAGTAGTAGTTTGATTTTCCTTGAAGTCTTTTTTTAGTGAAAAAAGTGTTTATAATTTTTAATCTAACTTTGTTTACTAACTACTTAATTTTGAGATCTAATTATTTTATTAGAGAAAATTTGCTAAATATTTATCTTTTCTCATTTTATTTTCATATTTTAGGACTTAAAAATATGAATCACTTAAGCTTTCTTTTAACTTTGTTTTGATTTAATAAATTTTTTGTTCAATTAAAAAAATTATATTAATTTCTTATAAATACTTCTCATAGTTTTGCTCTGGAATAGCAAAAGATTAAGTATGAGGGTATTTGATAAGTTAATTTATATAGTTATTTTAGTTTAGTTTTTTTATAAATAAATAATATAATTTATTTATCTTTATATTAATATATAATAATTCATTCATTTTTATATTTCAGGTCAATATGAGCTGCAAATATCATTTTCAAGTCCATGACAAAGATCTGAAAATATTTGGAGGCAATTAATATTTTTGGTCACGGATAGCTGAAATTCAAATGGCCATAACTTTCAAACCAGGAAGAGTTACGGGACGTGCAACCAGTCAACGGAAAGAGGACGACGTCCTATACAAATCTGGAGAATTTCACAAGTACACACCCCAATGACATGGGCGTGACCAGGGCATGAACACGAGCGTGTCTAGCTCAAGAACATAGTTTTCTCCAGAAATATTCCCGGGGCAATTCTAGGACTTTTTCTAAGTACACGCCCCCATGTCACGGGCGTGACTTAGGGCGTGACCAACCCGAAACTGCCGAAATGATGCCAGATTGCGCCGTTTCCAGCCGTTTGCTGACCCGGTCAGTACACGCCCTAGGTCACGGGCGTGACCTAGGGGCGTGACACTTCAGGAACTGTCAGAATTTACTCCCGCCATTTTCAGCTTCCCGCGTATTTCCAGAAACCGAAGTGACACGCCCTAGGTCACGGGCATGACCTAGCGGCGTGACCCGCAATTTAACAGATTTTGGCGGTTTCTCGCCAACGTTCCCGGGCTTTCAAGATAGCGGTTTCCGAGCCTGACACGCCCTATGTCACGGGCGTGACCTAGGGCGTGACCTTGCAGAAAGTTTTCCTATAAATTACAGATGAGTTCAGAAGCAGAGGAGGAGCGAGGTGGCCAATCTAGGAGTAGTTTTACCTCATTTATTTCTCTATTTTGCTGCATTTTCTTTATGTAACCCTTAGCTTCATAGTTTAGTTTGCATTTCTTTTTGTTTAATTCAATTACTCTCTTTTTAGTTATCATCTTTTTGCCCTTCTTTGTATGTAATTTCTTCATCATGCTTAGTAGCTAAACTTCTTTTAGCGCTTGATCATGATGAATCTTGGAATAAAATAAGCTTCTCATCTTTATTAAAAATGTCAAGTCCTTTACTTTACTCACTCACGATTTATCTTTGATTTATATTTTATCGAATTCATATTACGCGGATATGTTCTTCGATCTAAGATTCGTATCCTAAATGACCGAGAGGTTCCGGATACGAGGAGATCACTCAATGATAAAAGGAGTTGCATGCACTCCTCGAGAGAGGACGACATAAATCTTCCGGATTGGAGTCAAATCCAATAGAGGGGTTCACCGCCTAAAGCAAGCTTAGGGGTTTCGACTAGCCGAGAGGTCTTAATCGATCAACCTAAGGTTAGTCAAAAGCATGAGCTCGAGATAGACACTTTTGTACTTAAGGAACCTCCACGGTCGGGTGAGCAATTTAAGAGTCTTGCATACTTTATGTTCATAAAGGAGGTTTATTTTAGTCCAAGGGGATTCTAGATCAAGTGCTATATTTTATTTTATTTTATAGCCGTAGATTAAATTCGCTCATTTTTATTATTTAGATAAAATAATATTAATTTGCGTGAGTAGAAGTACTCAACAGGCCCCGAGTCTAATACGACATTCCTATAATATATTTCGATAGGTACGCTTGCCTATTTGAGATTATAGTTTGGATACATTTTTAAAACTATATAAAATTCCTCATCAAGTTTTTGGCGCCGTTGCCGGGGACCCTTTTTGTTGATATTTTGAAAGCGCGAATTGTATTAATTTTATCACTCTCTTTCTCAAACCCCAATTCTTTTTTTTTAAAATTCATTTCTATTAGGAACGGGTTGTGTTTATTTTCTTTTATTAAAAACTATGTTATCTCAATTGGCTGCTAAAATTGCCCAGCTTCAAAATCAATTAGATATTTTGAAAGCTGCAAAAAAGCGTCAATGTGTTTGTTTTTATTATCACGGTTCTCATTCAAGTGAGTTTTGTTATCATTATAATTATTATAAAAATCTTTCTTATGAAAATAATTTTGAGAGTAATTATGATAATAATTCTTCTCACTTTTATGATAATTCAAATTTTTATGAAAATAATTTTTCTAATTTTACCTATGTTCATGAAAATAATTTTTCAAGTAATAATACGAATAATTATTTTGATGCAAAAAATTATTCTTCCAACTCGGATGAAAACTTCTCTTGGTCGCAAAATCAACCGAAAGGTTTCCCGAGTTATGAGAATAATTATTTGAATTCAAATTTTTGTTCTTCTTTTTCCGCACCGTGAGCTTTCTCTCTTAATTTTCGGGAATCCTCTCATTTGCAATCTGATTCTTCCCCCCAAAATTTGGATGAGAATTTTCTTACGTTTAGTGATTCTTCTCCTTGGGATACTGTTGCTAATGAGGAACATGACTTCTCATGTACCCCAGTAGTTGTTTATACTTAAGAAGAAGAAAAACTTTTATTTCAAGAGCTCGTTAGGTGTATGGATGCGCAGGGAGGAGTGGAAGAAGAATATGTTTCTCCTCCTACTACTCCCAATTTTCCTCCTATTAATGAATCTCCTTGCACAATTTATGATTTTCTAGGAGCGCAAATTTATGCACATGATGCTTCCGACAATTTTGTTTTATATAAATTTTCGGACGAAAAATTAATTTTAGAAAATAAACAACCCGAGCCTAATCTTATAACTTCACACGAGTCTCCTCTTTGTGAAGATTTTTCTGACGCGTTTCTTTTTGATTTTTCTTTCTCTAATAAGTTTAAGGAAGAAGTTGAGCCGTTGCAATCAAATATTGTCCCAGACCCTTTTGCCGCTCATCTAGAAAGATTCAAATCACCTCAGGTATGCATAGGTGATTTGAATCTCCATTTTCAAGTCAACTGCAAGAAAGAAAATGACGAAGCAAGCGGAGGAGTAGCCGGGCGTGCGACTTTGGCATCTTCGCCAAAGCGCGAATTAAGGGAGTTTCCCGTTCATTTCAATTTTTATTTTCCTTTCTCCTAACCCGAACTGTTTAGCTTAAAAACGGGAAAAAGAAAAGCGCTCTTGGGAGACACCCCTTGTTTATCTTTAATAAATTTTTGTTTTAAAAAAAACAAAAAATAAATTCTAAAAAATTGGAAATTTATTAAGAAGTTGTTTCTCCCCTCTTACTTGACTTCTAAACATTGGGGACAATGTTTATTTTTAAGTATGGGGGTGGATTCTTATTTATTATTTTTATTTAAAAATCCAAAAAAATGAAAAATCTTTAATTTTTTTTAAAAACATGAAAAATCTTTAAATATTTTTTTAAAAAATTTTCTTTTTATTATCAAAAAAAATATAGAACAAGAAAAAAAACAAAATAATAAACCACTACTTAATTTTTGTGATTTTTAGAAATTTACTTTGAGTTTATTTATAAGAATTTTTATAATTTTTAATTTTCTAAACTTTTATTTCATCAAAGTTAGTTAAAATTAATTTTTTGGTGATTTTATTTTAAGGAATAAATTTATGAAGTAAATTTGTTTAGAGAAATTTATTTAGCCTTTATCTCTTTTATTTTAATTAGTTTCAGTTTTATAGTGCTCAGTTTAACAATTTTTAGATTCCAATTATCTCCACTTTAAACTTCAAGATTCTTAGGAAATTTAATTTACTATAGTTGCTCTCTTTTAAATTTAATTTAATCTAAATATTGTTTAGCCTTCCCTTGTTTTAATTTTTCTTGTTAGACCGTATGTCACGGGGATAAGAGGATAAAATTCATTATCCTCTAGTACACATATACAAGTTTTTATTTTTGGTTAGATCATATGTCATGAGAATTAAATATTCCTTGGTACACATATGCGACCCCCCAAAAAGGAGTAAGAGGATAAAATTCAGTACTCATAAGCAATTTTGTTTGAAGAGAAAAAAAAAGAAAAAAATTTCAAAAAGAAAAAAATTGTGCAGGGTGAGAGGATAAAATTCATCACCCACAATCAAAGATCTCTTCAGTTTTTTTTCCTAACCAAAACTCCAATATAGTTGCTTAGATTAAATTAATTTTGTACGAGAGCATAAGTAGTAGTTTGATTTTCCTTGAAGTCTCTTTTTAGTGAAAAAAGTGTTTATAATTTTTAATCTAACTTTGTTTACTAACTACTTAATTTTGAGATCTAATTATTTTATTAGAGAAAATTTGCTAAATATTTATCTTTTCTCATTTTATTTTCATATTTTAGGACTTAAAAATATGAATCACTTAAGCTTTCTTTTAACTTTGTTTTGATTTAATAAATTTTTAGTTCAATTAAAAAAAATATATTAATTTCTTATAAATACTTCTCATAGTTTTGCTCTGGAATAGCAAAAGATTAAGTATGGAGGTATTTGATAAGTTAATTTATATAGTTATTTTAGTTTAGTTTTTTTTATAAATAAATAGTATAATTTATTTATCTTTATATTAATATATATAATAATTCGTTCATTTTTATATTTCAGGTCAATATGAGCTGCAAATATCATTTTCAAGTCCATGGCAAAGATCTGAAAATATTTGGAGGCAATTAACATTTTTGGTCACGGATAGCTGAAATTCAAATGGCCATAACTTTCAAACCAGGAAGAGTTACGGGACGTGCAACCAGTCAACGGAAAGAGGACGACGTCCTATACAAATCTGGAGAATTTCACAAGTACACGCCCCAAAGACATGGGTGTGACCAGGGCATGAAAACGGGCGTGTCTAGCTCAAGAACATAGTTTTCTCCAGAAATCTTCCCGAGGCAATTCTAAGACTTTTTCTAAGTACACGCCCCCATGTCACGGGCGTGACTTAGGGCGTGACCAACCCGAAACTGCCGAAATGATGCCACATTGCGCCGTTTCCAGCCGTTTGCTGACCCGGTCAGTGTAAGACCCCCCTTTTTTTTCTCTTCAGACGCTGGGGTCTTAGGCCCAAAACCGTCGTTTTGCGGTGACTCCTTCACGCCCTGAAGGGTCATCACCACAAAGCGCCGATTCTACCGGCCATCTCGATCACAGAAAAGTAGCATAAAGAAGTAAATGCAAATTGAGGTCCACAGAAAATCACATGTCATAATAAATATAACTCCACGAAGGGAGTGTCCTCAAAAATAAAACATGAGAGTAGCAAAAACGGGCTTATGCCCGGTACATCAAATCCTCACTACAAAAGGGTCACTCATGCGGAAGCAGAAAGACTACTTAAGGTCGAGACTCACGGTCCCGGCTGTGTGAACTTCGGAGCTAGACTGCCCCACCTCCAAGCGCACCGGTCTCTGGGGCTGCTCCTCCATGCTGGTCTCCACGATCCCCTAAATGATGCGGTTCGAAAACCGTTAGTCTAAAAGACTAAGTCCTATCATCCCCCGCCCCTTCCCCCACGACTCCTAGGCACCGAGCGGAGAGGAAGAAAGGGGAGGACTTGAAGGTGGAGAAAAATCAAAAGCAGATAACAACGGACCTATACTAGCAATTCTATATCATGTATAGTCATAAGCTGAAATATGAAAAGTAACCTTCACTTATGTGAAAACACATAAGCCAAGGGGTCTTCTGCAAGGCTCCCATCGTATAAAAAGTCCCATACCAATTAATACGTTGGGGTGTCGGTGATCAAACTGCAGTAACTATATATATCAATATTAACCTTAATTTATAAACTTGCCCACACAAGCTTATAGACTAAGGGGTCGTTTTGCAGGTCCTAAAGCATAAGCGTCCCATTCCACTTATACTTTAGGTGTCAAGGTTAAAGGTAACGATTATGCTATGACATGCAAGTGGGTATGATGGATCAAGCAAGTGCAACACACACACCAGACTCTGTGCACACAAACCTTTAGTTCCCCCTTTTTGGAGCCGTAACCTCCCAGGATACCTCCGTAGTGGCAGACGGAAGCGGTGGGTTGGGCCTCGCCCACCTCTAAACCAGTAAAGCACTACCGGTCAGACCTATCGTACGCATCAACTCTTGGTGCACAAAGCGGACTCCTGCGTACTCGTGCCGGCTGGCGCACCGGACTTTGTTGGCGAAGTGCTAACCACACTTGCCGAGTCAACGTATTGGTGTCGGTGCATCGACCCTCCTATACCGAAGACCCACCACCTTAATTTCCTTTCCTTTTATGCACATGCAAGTTAGCGTAATCAAGAACCGAGCCGAAGCTCCCCGGACCAACACGTCCTTCTCAAACAATCGAGCCGAAGCTCCCCGGACCCAAAGTCCGCCTTTTAACCATCCGAGCCGAAGCTCCCAGCTAACATCCGGTGCCATCAGTGCTTGTGAAATGTGCAACCCTAATTACTAAGTTACTCTTTTCAGATTGTTAAAACAGTTTACGTTAACCCAGGATTGCCCCCGGTATTCCCTGTGAAGGGCTCTCAAGGGGCACTAGGAACTGTGTTGGGATTACGCCCAGCGTTCCCTTTCGCAAGGTACTTATTTTGTTATTAGTTGATTCCCTTACTCTTTGCTTTCTCATGTTCCGATATGCTAATCCTAGGGTGATTTGACTCCAACTCTCTCCTTGGGTAGGACGATCTTTCGTCGGACCCGAACGCCTCTAAACCCTAGACAAAATCACACCGTACTCACTCATATTCCATAGATGCAACCCACTCTACTTATCTTTCCAGCAAATCATCAAGACCCATCACACTTGCTCTAATTCATATCCAAAATGATTTCCTGCAATTTTGATATATGCAGACCACTTAAGCTACATGACCCGTAAGAAGGGAAGTACATGAAATACTCATCCAGTACCCTTATGATAATTATTAGAGGGCTAAAATGAAATTTGAAGCATAAATCCAGAAATCCATAATTTTCCTAATTTTCTTGATAATTAATTTATTTATTCTAGTGTCCCAAAAGGCCCAAGTTTGAACATGAAGTACCATTTTCAGACAAGGTAATAATCCACTAAGTTTATGATAATTACAAGATGTATAACCAACTCTAAATCCTAAGTCTTCCAATTTTTCAGCAAGGTTTAGGCCTTTAAAGTTAATTTCAAAGATGCCCCATAAAAAGTCATTTTAAAAGATTTTATAGTAATAATACCTCCAAAAATTCAGAGAAATTCAGGGACGATTGTGATGGCCTACAAGTACCCTAGAAAAAGTTTCACAATTTATCATTTGGAAATAAGGCTATATTTGATTTTCTTATGAACTTTCTAATTTAAGGGTTAATGAACAAAGTGTGCTAATCAACCATCAAATATTTCCACAAAAATTCCCACATGATAATATTGAGCTAACAACACTAGGTAGCAAGTTTCATGATTTTTCATTAAGTAATGAGCTCTTGCAATAATTATTAGTATGTAATCAAAATAAAGCACTTGTGAAGTAGATGCCCTAAATAGATATCCAAAAATTCTAACAAAATTCATACAAGAGTATTATAGCCTAAAACTAACTCTGCCCATGTTTCATACCCTTCCTATGGGCAGTGAGACCACAATAGCCAAATTATTACTTAGGGCAATACTATTGATTACAAATGAAGTGCTACAAATATTGATCAAAATTCCTCAAGTAAATTATCAGAGGCTCAAAATACCCAAATCCCCTCACTACCCTAATTTGGTTAAGTTTCAAGATGTTTAGCTAACCTAAACCTACACTACAAGTTTTAGGTCCTAAACTAGGGTTAGGGTTTTGGGGGCCCTACCTTTTTTAAAATTAGCTAAGATTTCTAACAGAGGGTTTTATACATCCTAGAAACCTCCTTGCAAAATTTGGAGTTCATCCAAGGTGTTTAGGACTCATGCCCTTCACAAGGCAAAAAGGTCCCCCTTTAGGGTTTGGCCTAGGGACTTAGGGCAAATCAACTCTACCCTACCCCACATTTCATGGGGAGGTGCTAAGTGCCATAACAAGTCAGTGGCCCAAATATCAACCTCTGTTGAGGTGATTTGGTCACTGAAAATCAGAAATGCACTTTTTGACCAAAATGCCCTTATTAAGGTATAGTTAGGGTTGAGTCAAAACTTATTCAAAACACATCCAAATTAAATAAAATTTTATACAGATACCTAATGTGAACCCAGGGACCACTCAACAAAATTTGGGAGGGTTTGGAGGTGTTTAGGGCACCTATTTAATTTATTTAATAATTATTAAATGTTTATAAAAACTATAGACATATGTTCTCCAAAAATTCCCATTTTGGACCAGCTCTAGGTATAGCTAGGGTAGACTCCCTGTAAAAATTACAACTGATTTGGACTAGGTATGAAGTGTGGGCACGCAGTTTAGTGACTGCATGGCCCTAAGGGTATGTCCCACCAAAACGGGTTCCCTGATCAAACCATGAGCCTAAATTGGTTCAAACCAATTTTAAAATAACGTAGACAGAAAGGGCTACAAATCATGTGTTGATCATTTCCTCATATAGATCCTCTAACTATTTTTAAATATTTAAAGCATTAAATGACAAAAGTGTGATAGAATGAAATAAATAGAATTAATTTCCTATAGTTTAATCCTGATGCAGCACGAATCTTGGCGCAGGGATCAATGGCATCCGGTCATCGTCTTCGTTGAGCCGACGGCTGCGATTCATCCCGCCTGGAGCGATTTCCAAACGCCTCTGCCGGCTACCCGGCCACCTCCACGGCCGGCCACCGGCACCACCACCTCCGTTGAGGTGGTGGCCATCCCCAGGCGGCGGCTTGGCCGCCGGAAACCTCTTTTCCGGCGATCCCGAGAGATGAAGATTTTCAGAAAAATCCATGGAAAGCCGAATTGGATCGGGCTCAATTGAGCCCGAACCTTGGACCTATTGATTGCTAAGATCTAATCATGAGTTAAGGAGAGGGGGAGGACCTTCCTGGCGGCCTGGATGCGAGAGGAGCGGCGGGATGCCATTGACGACGGCGGCGGCGCTCGGCTTCCGCAACCGCACAGTGGGATGGCTCGTCTCCTCCAGGTAAATGCTCTAAAATGATCCCCTTGGCCCCCTGATGGTGTTTAAATGGAAAATGGGGGAGAGGGGAGGCTGGTTCTTCAATGGCCATTAACACCATTAAAGGTGTGGCTCGGGTAGAGTGGAGGGGGGCTGAACCCATCCCTTGGTGGCCGGGAAACGGCTGGAATCAACTCCTCTCCCCTAAAGGAGTTGATTGCAGCCATAAATGGTGGCTGTTAGCCTCCCTTGGCCGGCCTTCCACTTCCCCTTCCTCTTCCTCAATTTCTCTCTCCTCCATTATCATGGAGGGGAGCTCCTTTCTCTCTCCTAGTCACCTCTGGTTGACTAGTCAACCTCACAAGCTAAATGCAGCCCACTTGATTATGATGGTCATGGGGGTGGGGTTAGCCTAAGGGAGAAGTGGCTTGGGCTTGGGTTAGCCCTTTTTGGGCTAGGTTTGACTTGACCTAAATGAGGGTTGACCTGGGCCAATTTGACCATCTAGGTTGACCACATTGGGTTTTTAGTGGCCCATTGGCTTCCCCTAAGGTCTAGGGTTACTTGAATAGGGTTGGTTGGGCCACTTGGTGGTCTTATGTCCCTTGGCAAGGACACTTTGACCATCTAGGGCTAGAGTTGACTTGGGTCAACATGACCAATTGGGTTGACCCCTATGGGTCCTGGGTGACCCATTGGCTTCCCCTAGGGTCTAGGTAGTGTTATGTAGGGTTACCCTGCCCGCTGGAGGTCACATACCTTTAGTAAGGGCACTTTGACCAGATTAGGGGCTTGAGTTGACTTGGGTCAACCTGGCCCCTAGGGCTGACCCCAATGTGTCCTTAGTGACCCATTGACCTCACTTTAGGGTTAGGAGGGCATAGGTGGGGTCCTCTAGGCTAAGAGTAGGTCAATTGACCCTAAGTAGGCTAGTTTGAGCCATTTAGGGCTAGGGTTGACCTTGGTCAACTGAGCCTCTTGGGCTGACCCTAATGGGTCCTTTTGGCTCTAATGGGCCTCCCAAGGTATTAGGGGTGTTGTGGTAGGGTCTTGGGGTTAGGGTGTGGTCCATGGTCATCCTGAACCATGCTCAGAGTTCTACTATTTGCAGACCATGATGATCTCCCACCTTTCTGTCCCCTATCTCTTGGCCCATTTCTGGCTTCCTAGGGTTTTGTCATGACTTAGTCATGGCCAAAACCAGTCTTAGGGGTCTAGTTGGAAGTGGGATGTTACAAATCCCAATAAACAAAACAAAGATTTCGTCCCCGAAATCAAGGCTGAGCCTACGGGACTTACTACCGAAGAAAAGGACCTTGTAACATCCCATCACGACGCCTTGTTTGCTAAATTAGGTTTAAAAGGGAAACCTAGATCTATGACCATTTCGCCCAATCGGCAAACCAAGATCCCAATAAACAAGGATAAGCCCCAATAAACAAAAGATAAGCCTCTATCTGCCTAGAGCAGCCCTTAGTAGTTTAAAGCAGGAAAATAAATTAACTTCTTGAGGGGTCTGAGAGGTATACCTGACTGAATAGCTCTGGGTATCTTTGTCGCATTAGGTCCTGCGGCTCCCAGGTATGCTCCTCCTGGCCGTGGTTCCTCCACAGGACCTTGACTAGTGGGACCTTCTTGCATCGCAAGACCCGTACTCCTCGGTCGTCGATCCTCACCGGCTCCAAACGAACCGACCGGTCTGAAGCTACCGGCACTTCTGTGGTCAAAATCTACTGCTCTGGGCGTAGCAGAGCCCTCCTCAGCGAAGAAATATGGAAGACGTTGTGCAGCACTTCCAGCTCTGGTGGTAACTCCAGCCGGTAGGCTAGGGGTCCGATCCGCTCCAGAATCCTGTAAGGGCCCATGTACCTAGGGCTGAGCTTCTTCCTCCGACCACGCACCCGCGAGACTCCATGCATGGGCCAGATCTTCAGAAACACCCGGTCTCCCACCTGAAACTCCACCTGCCGATGCCGGGCGTCATAGTACTTAGCCTGTCTACTCTGCGCCTCAAGCATCCTGTCCCTGATCAGCCTCACCTGTGCCTCGGTGTCTTCAAGAAACTTTGATCCCAACACCTTCGGATCTTCGTTCTGTACCCA
The DNA here is from genome assembly GCA_039583875.1 of Platanthera guangdongensis. Classification (NCBI taxonomy): domain Eukaryota; kingdom Viridiplantae; phylum Streptophyta; class Magnoliopsida; order Asparagales; family Orchidaceae; genus Platanthera; species Platanthera guangdongensis. The sequence continues at coordinate 119,527,238 of CM077164.1, forward strand.
AGAAAGCGGGGTCCGGCACCTCCTCCCGTACAAGGCTTCGTAAGGCGCCATCCTGATGCTGGACTGGTAGCTATTGTTATAGGAGAACTCGACCAGGGGTAAGAGTTTCTCCCACGGTTCCCCGCGGTCCAAAATGCATAGCCTCAAGAGGTCTTCCAGCGTCCGGTTGGTGCGTTCTGTCTGCCCGTCTGTCTGGGAATGAAATGCAGTGCTGAAGGTCAATCACGTGCCTAAGTAAGCTTGAACTGATCGCCACTCCATGGATGTAAACCGCCCATCACGATCTGACACTATCGTCCTGGGCACGCCATGATAACGAATGAACTGCTCCACAAACTTCCGCACCAGTACTCCTATGGAATCGTCCTTCCTGATCGGTATAAATCGATCCACCTTGGTCAACCGATCAACGATTACCCAGATCGAGTCATTCCCTGTCCGAGACTGGGGAAGCCCATGTATGAAGTCCATGGCTATGTCATCAAACTTCCACTCCGGCACCGGGAGTGGCTGCAATAATCCTGCGGGGTTCCTGCACTCCGCCTTCACTAGCTGATATGCCTCACAATGGGTCACGAAGTAAGTGACATCCTTCTTCATGCCCGGCCAGAACATAGTATTCTTCAAATCAGCCGTCATCTTTGTGATCCCCGGGTGTACAGAATACCGGCTGCAGTGCGCCTCCGTCATAATATCCTCCCGGATTTGACCTCCCTCCGGTATATACACCCGTCCTCTGAAGCACACCAGGTCGTCCCTCAGTGTGTAATCTCCTGCAGTGCCTGCCTCCAGAGCTTGGAAGATGGGCTCTAACTTGGCATCCTGCCTCTGTCCTTCTCTGACTCGGTCTCTGATGTCATCGGTAACGCCTATCGCGGCCAAGTACTCCTCATAGAGCTCAGGATCGTCAGACGATACCAGAGTAATGTGCATGTCCTCTAGTCTCTCCAGCAGCTCCATGGACATCAACTGAGGCTCTGCTCGTGCTGTGGCAGCTCTCCTACTCAGTGCATCCGCTACCACGTTCGCCTTCCCCACCGCCTCATACTGATAGTCAGATAGAAACTCCACCCACCGCCTCTGCCTGATGTTCAGTTCCTTCTGCGTGTCCACGTACTTAAGGTTCTTATGATCAGAGTATATATCACAGTGGACTCCATAAAGGTAGTGTCGCCATATCTTCAGTGCGAATACAACTGCTCCCATCTCCAGGTCATGCACTGGATAGTTCTTCTCATGGGTCTTCAGCTGGCGGGAGGCATAAGCTATGACGTGTCCGTTCTGCATCAGCACTGCTCCCATCCCCTGATATGATGCGTCGGTGTAGACCTGGAATCCCTCCCTCCCCGAGGGGAGAGTAAGAATGGGAGCCGAGGTTAGCCGATCCTTCAGCTCCTGGAAAGCTGTCTGGCACTGCGGGGTCCACACGAACGGTACCTCCTTCTTCGTCAAGGATGTGAGCGGGAGGGCGATTCGAGAGAATCCCTCCACGAACTTCCGGTAATAACCGGCAAGTCCTAGAAAACTCCGTACGTCGGTGGCTGTCTTTAGCTGCGGCCAATCCGAAATAGCCTGAATCTTTGCCGGGTCCACCGCCAGCCCGGCTCCGCTGATAATATGGCCTAAGAAAGCCACCTCCTTCAACCAGAACTGACACTTGCTGAACTTCGCATAAAGTCGATGCTCCCGCAGTCTCTCCAAGGTCAGTGCCAGATGTCGTGTGTGCTCCTCCTCCGTCTTAGAATAGATAAGGATGTCGTCTATGAATACTATGACGAACACATCCAAATAAGCCTCGAAGACCCGGTTCATGAGACACATAAACGCCGACGGAGCATTCGTGAGTCCGAAGGGCATCACGATGAACTCATACAATCCATATCTGCTACTAAAGGCCGTCTTCGGAATATCCTCCTCCTGGATCCGCAGCTGGTAGTAGCCTGACCTCAAGTCTAGCTTCGAGAAATAATGGGCTCCCTCCAGCTGATCGAACAACTCGTCTATCCTGGGGAGCGGATAGGTATTTCGGACGATCAGCCTGTTTAGTGCTCGATAGTCGATGCACAAGCGAAGAGTGCCATCCTTCTTCTTCACGAATAGGACCGGAGCTCCCCATGATGAGGAGCTCGGCCTAACAAATCCTGCTTCCACGAGCTCCTGCAACTGTGTCCGAAACTCCGCCAACTCCTTCGGGGCCATCCGATAAGGGGCCTTGGATACCGGCTTAGCCCCAGGTATCAACTGAATATGAAAGTCCTTCTCCCTGTGCGGAGGCAGTCCTGGCAGCTTATCCGGAAAAATATCGGCGTAGTCACGAACCACCGAAATGCTAGCAATCAGGTCCTTCTCCTCAGTCATCTCGAATAATACCTGATATACCTCGTCTCCTTGCATGTGAGCCTTAATTACCTGAATAGATGAAAGCAGGCGGCGGGAAGCCGGAGTAGTACCTTCGAATGTCGCATAAGTATCGCCTTGTCTCAGCACGACCCTCCCTGCCGGGCAGTCAATCTGGGCATGGTTCCAGACAAGCCATGTCATGCCCAAGACAAGGTCGAAGTCCGGCATTCTCAGGATCGTCGCCGGGGCCTCGAGTGTCACCCCGTCTATGGTAACCTCCAGGAGGCACTTCTCTGTGGACTGGATCTCCATCCCATTGGGGAGACGCACCTTCCTGGATAATCCCGTATAATATCGAATCTGGTCCAGATCCTTTACGAAATCCTCCGACACAAAGTTGTGCGATGCCCCCGTGTCGAACAGGGTATGGGCAGGCTTGCCGCACACCATCACCATTCCTAAATCAGTTTTAAGAAAGAACTTTGGTGTAAGGTTTTCTAACCTAGGTTGTGTAGTAGTTCTATCAATACTTAATATGAGCCGGAAATAGATTCAAAACTAAAATTACTCTCATACCTGCAATAACCCTGAAAGATATGGTACCTAAACACCTAGAGGGGGGGGGGGGTGAATAGGTGACCTAATCCTTTTCTAAATTCTTTGTTGGCAGTCAACAGTTTATAACACAGATTTCTGAATAAGTTATCACAGCACACAGCAATTCTCAACACAGTACAATCACAGCACAGAATACACAAGATTTTATAGTGGTTCCCCAATCTTTGGGTACATCCACTTTCCCCCTTCGCCTATCTAGCAGTGTACTAGATTCGGCCAAACTTCTCCACTAACTCAGAACCAAACTAGGTTCCTACCTCAGGCCCAAAGCCTTACACTCAGCCAAAAGGCCTACACTCAGCCACCCAGGCCTACACTCAGCCAATTAAAGGCCTACACTCAGAGTTCTTCAACTCCTACACTCAGGCACCAAGCCCTACCCTCAGCCTTTATAAAATAGGCTTACAATCACTCAGATCCAATGGATCTTACAAGTTTAAAATAGAAATTACAAATACTAACTCTACAACTCAGAAAGGATGAGAGGAGTTGAGAGTTTCTTGAGGAGTTCTTGGAAGAACTCAGCTTGATCCAAACTGACTTAGCTTTCTTCAAAGCTTCTTGAGTAGAACTGAATTAGTCTGAATCTTCTGCAGTTGATCCTTGATCTCTGCTTCTTGAAATCCAGATGACTCTGAATTGTTCTTCTCAGCCTTAGTTCCAAAGACTGAATTCTTGGTTGGAGCTCTCTCTCTCCAACTACTTAGATCTGCAGTTGGACTGCCTGATCTTCTTGTGTTGATCCTCTGTGTATCACTTCTTGATTTAGTCTGATCAATTATTATCACACCTTGTAATGATTGTGAACAACAACCACTTTCTGTAAACTGTGGGTGCCTATTTATAGGCCTCCTTTATGGTAACCGGCTGATCCGGTTTATAACAGACTTTTGACTTCTTTGACAGTTGCTGTAGACCGGCTGGATTGGCAGCTGTCATGTCAACCAGTCACTTCTTGAAATCTCACTAACTGTCAGATAGTGTCGAGACTTTCTGTTCTTAAGTGTCGACACTTATAGACCAAGTGTCGACACATGTTGTGTAAGTGTCGACACAAGTCTACAAGGTGTCGACACAATTCCTTGTATGTCTCGACACAGTTTCTTCTGCATGTGTCGACACTGAAATTGAGTGTCGACACAAGTACTTGTACTTCATCCTTTAACTGTATTCTTCTAAGTGTCGACACATCTCCTTTGTGTCGACACATCTTCATGTGTTGAAACTGTCAAGTGTCGACATAGCTTCTTGGTGTCGACACAAGTCTTCATTCTTGATTCTTCAGCTGAGTGTCGACACATTCCCTTAGTGTCGACACTTGTACTTAGAATATTTTGTAAACTTTTCTGTTCTCTGCTAAGTGTCGACACAGCTCCTTGTGTCGACACTTTCTTCAAGTGTAGAGTCTTCTGGTTATGTGTCGACACATTGTGCTGAGTGTCGACACATTCTTCAAGTGTTGACTTCTTTGAGTGTGTGTCGACACATTGTGCTGAGTGTCGACACATTCTTCATATGTTGACTCTGCTGATTGAGTGTCGACACATTGTGTTGAGTGTCGACACTTGTACTTAGTCTCTGCAGAATTTTGCTGGGTGTCGACACAACTCCAAGTGTCGACACTTTCTGATGTTGACTCAGCTCTTCTAGGTGTCGACACTTCTGCTAAGTGTCGTCACAGCTTTTCTGCATCCTTCTACACTGAGTGTCGACACAGCTCCAAGTGTCGACACTTTCTGACTGGTGTCGACACTTCTTCCCAGGTGTCGACACAATGACTCCAAGTGTCGACACTGCATGTCTGGGTGTCGACACAAGCTTTCTCAAGTGTCGACACTTTGCCTCTGGGTGTCGACACATGGACTTAGAAATTTTCAGCTTCAGTCCAGTGTATATCTAACCTGCACAAGTAACTCAAACAAACATCAAATACATTCTGATGTATATCATTGAGTTAGGTGAGGCTTCTTCAAATCAGGTACATTTGACCAATGTACCCAACAATCTCCCCTATTTGGAGAAGTCATAACCCTTAGTCAATGATATACACCACTCATAATTAAAATTACAAAATGATGTAAAACATATAAATGACAACAGGGTAAACTTGAACATGTAATAAAGCACACATGTATACTTATTAAACATTGCAGAACAATTAAAAAACACACATATTTCAGAACATTCATACTATATTTATCATAAACTGTTTCAATAATGTTCCTTATACATTTTCAATGAAGTATTACAATGTTTTTCACTTAACAGATTACAACAAGCATCAAGTTAATTCCTAATCTAGTGCTGATCAGGTTCTTTAATAACAATGCCTTTTCCAGCTTTAACTTGAGCTTTCACAGCAGCAGCAGCAGCAGGCTCAGCTTCAGCAGTCTTCTTCCCTTTAGAGTCCTTCTTCTTCTGTTCTTCAAGCCTTGATCTTTTGTCTTTCAAAATAATGATAGGGCTTAGGAAAGTACTTGCTAGGCTCCACAGCTGTTGGAGGTAGCTTTCCTAACTTAGCCTTCCTTCTAAATTGGACAATTGCTTCCTGCCTACTCTCATGCTTTCTCCATTCAGCCTCTGAGAACCACTTGTTCCTCTCATGGGCATTGTCCTTGGCAGCTTTCCAGGCTGTGAGAATTATGTTCCTAGAAGTAGGGCTCCATTGTTCAAAATCTGGCTTTTGCTCAAGCAATTTCCCTAAACTTCTTCTTTGACAGCCTAGTTTCTTCTTCCTTGTCCAAAGCCTCTTGCATTGCAGCTGTGATAGGTTGAACAACCTTTTCCAGAATAATATTAGGCTTGCCAGCAGGTGGACTATACATTGTGCTAATATCTGCATGAATCATTTCAAAGTCTGGAGGTGGATAGATTACATCAGCCACTGCTTGTTGCTCACCTCCAAGATATGTGCCTTGAATGCCAGATTCAGCTACTTCATTGTCATCACACAGGGGAGGATATCCAAGTGTAGCCCTGATAGAATTTGAAATCCATTTTGCATGCTCAGAACTGGCCTTGACTAACACTCTCTCCCCCTTTATGACTTCTTGGGCCACATGATCTCTCACATCATCTTTCTGGAATCTAATTTGGCTATCCAAATACCTTATGCCCTCTTTAAAGAAAGGTCTAAGCTTTGTAAGCTGTTCTGAAATGACCTTCTGTGAGTCTTTTATTGCAGTCTGTACAGCAGCAATCTCTGCTTGAAATATCTTATCAAAATCAGCCTTGGCAGCAGCAGTGGAGGTTGATGGTTCATCAGACTTTTTCTTGAGTTCAGTGACTATGGCATTGTGAGATGCAGTCAAATTATCATTCATCCTCAACTGATTCTCCAGCACATAGCCTTGCTTGAGTGCTATATCATCAACTTGAGTCTTTATTTTCTCTTGATGGTTTGCCAATAAACTACTGCATGAGCACCCTTGGTAAAACAATCAGTCATTTCCGTTTTATTAAGGTTCATTTCAAACCTTATTGACTTGATTTCCTGGCCCAGATCAGATTGTAGTGCCTTATGCCCTTCATCAACATAAGTTTCTAGAGCTTTCCTTTGTTCATCCATCTTGATTTGCATGGCAAGCAGTAGAGCACTGTAATCAGTGGATGGAGTTTGTTGAACTAAGGAATGTTGAGCAACTGTTTGTAGAGCCTTCTTATAGCTCTGGCTCCTTCTCTTGAATACAAAGAACTTCTTCTTCTTATCTTGCTCAGCTTCATCATCTTCAGACTCAGATGTACTGGCTATATCCACCCTATCCTTAGGGCTGGATTGTTTTTCAGTATGCACATCTTGTGCCTTCTCAGTATCTAGCCTTATAGGCTCTTCTTGAATTTCCAAAGTTTCCCCCTCAGCAGCAGCATCCTTTACTGCATCAGCAGCATTCTTGTCCATATCAAAATCTTCTTGATCTAAGTTCAAAAAGAGATCTTCCATTGTATATTCTGCTGGAGACTGTGCAGGAGATGTACTTGGTTCAGCAACTTCTTTATCAGGATAACTTCTTGTACAACAGATGTGTCAGGAAGACCAACATCTGGTACTGTACTTGCTGGCTGATTGTGCTGATGATCATCAGACAAATCAGAATTTGTTATAGAAAATGTAAAGTATTAAGGTCAACAAGTACCTCTTGAATGAGGAGGGTGGCTTGTTCACTCTCCAGTGTAGATGGTTCTGCTACACCTGGAAGCTCCCCCTGGATGTCAGCTGCCTCCTGAGGAGCAGGTGTCTTCTCTGCAGCCACATCTACTGGACTTTCAGGAGTGAAGACCACATGTTCTTCACTGCCTGAGCTGCTGGAGGACTCTTGAGGCACAGCAGCAGTCTTCCTCTTCTTCCTGGGAGGAGAGTCTTTCTTAGAAGCTTGCTTTTCAGGGGTGGTCAATTCCTTTGACACCAGCACCCTTTCCCATCTAGAGAATATCCTGGAGTCCATTCGCCTCATATGATTGATCTTAGATCCTGCAGCAGTGCTCATTACCTCTGGAATTGATCCAGCCAGGTAGAGACTTAGTATCCTGCCCAGATTGGGCTTCTTCAGGCTTTCTTTTACTTTCTCATAAACCACCATTGACCAGTCTGTTTTCAGATTGAAGATGATTCTGGTCATGACTTCAAACATGGAGGCAGACACCCTGTCATGCCCTCCTGGCTTGCTCAGTATTACCTTGCCCACTACTTCAGACAAGAACTTGCCTTGAATATTCATACCTTTCCTGTGAAAGACTGATCCCACCTTCATCTTTGAATCCAGTCCACACCAAGTAAGAGCTTCCTGGTCTTAGAAGCAGTTACTTCCTCTTCATTTTGAACTTTAGGTAGCTGAAGTACCTTTCTTAAAGACTTGGGTGATAGTTTGACCTTGGTGCCATGCACCCTTGACTTAATCCTGAAGCCTGAGTCATCTATGGACGCGCCAGAAAGGAATTCAATGACTTCCTTCTTCCAGATTTTCGTTGGTTCTGAAACCAAGAACTCCAATCCTGAATTGACAATTAGGGTTAGCACTGATTTGATTTCTTGGTCGCTGTCGTCAAATGCGCCTCGCACAAGCTCATAGCCTTCGTTTACGTTCTCTTCCAGCTTGGGAGCCATTAGGGTTTTGAGAATTAGTCTTGAGATGAGAGAAATGTCGACACAAGAGTTTAGGTCTCGAAACTTTGAAAGCGTGTCGACAATCAAAGACAGAACCCTATTTATACCTTTCTTGTTTGAAGACGAACAGGCGGGATGAATTTCTAATGATGTGTCGACACTGTCAATAAGTGTCGACACTGACTTATAATGTCTCGACACACATGTGTCGACACAAATTTAGTCAACAGATTTTATGTGTCGACACTTGGTTAAGTGTCGACACCACTATACTCGACATGTGTCGAGACTTTACTTAGAAAAATTCTGAGTAAAACTTAAGTGTCGACACTTTATTGGATGTGTCGACACCTACTCGACATGTGTCGACACTAACATTCTGAAGTGTCGACACTAACTTCCTAGATGTGTCGACACCATTTTCCTGAAGTGTCGACACTTACTATTCTGTGTCGACATAGACTTGTCTATGTGTCGACACCTTTTTACTTAGCCAATTTTTGTTCTGTATACTTAGTCTAAGTTTATCATACCTAGTTCAATTTTGAACCTATTAAACTTAGCTTCTTCTAAGGGCTTAGTGAACATATCAGCTATCTGATTATCTGTTTTAACATATTCAAGTGCAATATCATTTCTTTCTACATGCTCCCTAAGAAAGTGATATTTAATCTCAATATGTTTAGTTCTACTATGTGATACAGGATTATTAGCTATGGAAATAGCACTAGTAGAATCACAATAAAGTGGAGTTCTACTTACCTGACATCCATAGTCTTCTAGCTGATGTTGAATCCACAGAAGTTGAGCACAGCAACTTCCTGCAGCTACATATTCTGACTCAGCTGTGGAGATGGCCACACTGGTTTGCTTCTTACTACTCCATGAAATGAGTCTTCCACCTAGGAATTGACAGGATCCAGTAGTGCTCTTTCTATCTTCTTTGCATCCTGCAAAGTCTGCATCTGAATAACCTGTTAGATCAAAATCTCCATTCCTAGGGTACCAGAGGCCTAGATAAGGTGTGCCCTTTAGATATCTCAAGATTCTCTTGACTGCAGTCAAGTGAGACTCTTTAGGGCAGGCTTGATACCTGGCACAAACACATGTAGCATACATAATGTCAGGCCTACTTGCAGTCAAGTAAAGTAGGGAGCCAACTATCCCTCTATACAAGGTTTCATCCACAGGTTTCCCTGCATCATCCTTGCTTAGAGACATACTTGACCCCATAGGAGTCTTCATGGTACTGGAGGAATCCATACCATATTTCCTTATGAGTTCTAGGGTGAACTTAGACTGACATATGGATAATCCACTTTCAGTCTGTTTAACTTGGAGACCCAAGAAAAACTTCAGCTCTCCCATACTACTCATTTCAAATTGACTCTGCATAAGCTTTGCAAACTTTTTGCAAAGGCTACTTTCAGTAGACCCAAATATAATGTCATCTACATATATTTGGACAAGTATTACTTTGCCTCTAGATTCCCTAAGGAATAGAGTCTTATCTATTTTCCCCCTTGTGAACTTGTTCTCAATGAGGAAACTAGATAGGGTTTCATACCAAGCTCTAGGAGCTTGCTTTAACCCATACAATGCTTTCCTAAGTCTATAGACATAATGTGGAAGAGTAGGATCAACAAAACCTGAAGGCTGCTCCACATATACTTCTTCTTTTAAATTACCATTAAGGAATGCTGACTTCACATCCATTTGGTATACTTTGAATCCTTGGTAGGTTGCATAGGCCAAGAACATCCTGATGGCTTCCAGTCTGGCTACTGGAGCAAAGGTTTGATCAAAATCAATACCTTCTTCTTGCCTATATCCTTTTGCAACCAATCTTGCCTTATTCTTAATGATGACTCCTTGTTCATCTAACTTGTTTCTGTAGATCCATTTTGTTCCTATCACATTGTGATCTTTAGGCTTAGGAACTAAGTCCCAAACCTTGCACCTCTTGAACTGGTTTAGCTCTTCCTGCATAGCTTCAGTCCACTGTGGATCTTGTATTGCTTCTTCAAATTTCTTTGGTTCTATTTGAGACAGAAAACTTGAATATACTGCAGCATTCTGATTTCTGCTCCTTGTCTGAACACCTTGTCTTGGATCTCCAATGATCAGCTCCACTGGATGATCTCTTAGATGCCTGTTGGCTGGAGGCATCCTTACTTCTGGTTGTACTTCTTCAGCATCTTCATCATGCTGAGTTCCTTGAACTTCTTCAGCTCCTGGTACATGTAGTTCTCCCCCTGGACATAAGCCATCTTCTTCTACTTGCTGTCTTGCAGCAGGTACATCTTCCATGGTTAGCTTGTCCATCTTCTTAATAAGACCTGAGGGGCTGCACACACTACTAGACAACTCATTGTTAATTAGTTGTGACTCATCAAAAACTACATGCACAGATTCCTCTACAACTTGTGTAGTCAAGTTGTAGACTCTATAAGCCTTACTATTACTGCTGTACCCAACAAACACTCCCTCTTGGGATTTGGCAGCAAACTTAGTTAAGTAAGACTTCCCATTGTTAAGTATGAAGCATTTACAACCAAAAATCCTAAAATAGGATAGATTTGGTTTCCTGCCTTTCACTACTTCATAGGGGGTCTTGTTTAACCTTTTAGTGATGGTAGCCCTATTTATCACATGGCATGCAGTGTTTACTGCTTCAGCCCAGAAATATTCTGGCAGTGATGAATCACTTAATAGGGTTCTACCAGCCTCTATCAAGGTTCTATTTTTCCTTTCAGCAATGCCATTTTGCTGAGGTGTTCTAGGTGAAGAGAATTCTTGAAATATCCCATAGTCTTCACATAATTTTGTCATGCTTTCAGATTGAAACTCTGTACCATGGTCACTTCTAATTTTGACCACTGTACAGTTCAATTCATTCTGAATTTGCCTAACAAAACTGTGGAAGACACTAGGTGTTTCAGATTTCTGCTTTAAGAAGAACACCCAGGAAAACCTTGAGTAGTCATCAACAACTACAAAGGTGTAGACCTTCCTACCTAAGCTGTGAACTGGCATTGGACCAAATAGATCCATATGCAAGAGGTATAAACACCTCACAGCATCCTTGTTGTCAATGCTTCTAAAGGTGGATTTAGTCTGCTTGCCCTTTTGACAAGCTGAGCAAATGCCATCTTTGACACACTTAACTTGAGGACCATTCCTCACTAACTCTTTACTAAAGAGTTTGCCAATAGTCTTGTAATTAAGATGAGCAAGCCTCTTGTGCCACTTGACACATTGAGAGACTGTCTCATCAGCTACAAGACAAACTGGAGAACTATTGTTCTCAACCATAATGTCTAAACAATAGACATTTCTCTTCCTATAACCTGTCAAAATGATCTTTTGATCACTTGACCTCTTGATATGACAACCATTTTTAACAAATGAGATGTCATACCCTACATCACTTAATTGACTTATACTAATGAGGTTATGTTTCAAACCTTTAACATAAGCCACTTGAGTAATGGTAACAAGGTTAGAAGAAATGTTACCAAACCCTTTGATGATTCCTTTTTCAGAACCACCAAAGGTCACCTTTGGACCATTTTTGATTGGGATGTAGTCCTTCAGTAGTCCCCTAGTTCCAGTCATGTGTCTGGAACATCCACTATCCAAGTACCATGTAGGGGTATGGCCACTTGGATTCTCCTGCAAAACAAATTAATGAACCTTAGAACCCAAAGTAAACTTGGGTCCTTGGTGATTGTTAGTTTGCAAATTGACATAGCTACCTGCTGTCTTTCCAACAGGTAACTTGCTACTCAACTTGGCACTGGCATTGTGCCAACAATCCAAAGCAAAGTGGCCAACCTTGCCACAGCACCAACATTCAAATTTGTTGTACCTTTGCTTAGGTTCTGACTTAGCTGTCTTAACTACAGCAGTCTTGTTGAATGTTGGGGCTTTGCCCTTGGACTTGGACTGATCCTGAACAGTCCTAGCTGGATTAACAAAACCCAGTCCAGTCTTTCCTTTATGATGAACAAAATCATCAATCAAGGGTAGCACTGATTTAGGTTTTGAAACCTAGCTGCTAGCTCTTTCTCCTTCTGAAGATTAATCTCCAGTTTCTTAATTTGATCATTCTTAAATGTAATAGTACCCATCTGAATCACAGTAATGTGTTTCAGCCTGGCCACTTCATTCAGTTTTTGATCATAATTCTTCTCATAATCTATTGCAGCTGCCTTGAGATCAGCAATTTCCTTGGCCAAATTTTTGGCTAGGGTCTTGCTTTTCTTATAGGCTTGCAATAGTACTTGATATTCATCTAGGAGTTGATGAATATCTCCCTCAGACTCAGATATATTCTCATCACTTGATGAAGAATAATCTGACTCTGAACTAGAACTGGAATCAGAACTTTGAGTTAAACCTTGTACCTGACTGGGTCCTGGCTGCTCCAGGTTTTTGGTACTTTCAGTCAAAGCCATCAGTCCTTGGCTTTGACAGTCTTCTTGCTCATAGATAGATTCCATGATCTGCATAAACTCTTCTTCTTCCTCAGCAAATAGCCCAATATAGGCTTCAGCATCTGTCTCAGTGTCTGAAGAAGACATATCTGAAAGAGTCTTCTCATTCTTTGCAACAAAGGACTTCTCCTTCTTTCCTTTGAAGTGTGTTTTCTTTTTGTCACTGGATTCTTTCCTTCTTTCAGGACAGTCTGCAATAACATGGCCCTGTCTATTGCAGCAGTAACAAATTATCTTGGATCCAGTTGCCTTACTAGTCTTGGTCCTTTTCTTGTCCTTCTTTGAAGGCTTCTTTTCCTGATACTGAACCTCTTTCCCTTTGGAAGATGAAGGTCTAGACCTCCACTGTTTCTTCTTAAGGAACTTCTGAAAATGTCTGGTGAATGCAGCAAAGTCTTCATCACTTTCACTGCTTGTAGATTTTGTACTTTCTGACTCTTCAGATTCTGATTCAACTACCTCAGGAGGAGGAGTTGATGACTTGGTCCTGCTCTTTCTGGGTACATCTGACTTAAAGGCAACAGTCTTTTCTCTGTATTCAGTCCTTGTTGACTTTTCTTCTTCTTTTCTCACTGACAATTGCATCTCATAAGATAACAACTTGCCAAAAAGTGTGGGAGGAGGAATTTCTCCCAACTTTGCCATTTCTCTGATGGCACAGATCTTGGTGTCCCAGTCTTTGGTGAGGGACCTTAAGAATTTATCATTCAACTCATAGTTTGTGAACTCTCTTCCATATGACATGAGTTCATTTACAATTCTATAAAATTTCTTGTAGCATTCAGTGATGCTATCTCCTCTTCCTTGCCTAAAGCTCTCATATTCTTGATTAAGCAAGGACTTCCTATCTTGCCTTACTTCTTCAGAACCTTCCATATAGACAATGAGGGTGTCCCACATTTCTTTTGCAGTTTTACAGTGAATAAGGTTCTGGAAGGTGGCATCATCAATTGCACTAACTATTATATTCTGTGCTCTTTTGTCCATGGTTGCTAGGACAATCTCATCCTTGGTCATTTCAGAGAAATCCTTTGGAGTCCTCTGATTTGCATCCAATACTGAAATCTTCATGGGCACATATGGCCCTTCTTTGACTGTGATGTATATCCTAGGGTCAGAGGCTTCCATAAAAAGCCTAACCCTCTCTTTCCAGATCCCAAAGATCTCTTTTCTGCATATAGGTAGTTTCATTGAACCCAACTCCTTATGATTCTCTGAAGAACCCATGTTCTTGATTTTCTTGAAACTGTTTCCTGTTTCCTGACTTATACTGAATCTGCCAAACTGGATCTCCTCAGACAGTTAGTCCTGATTTTGAGGAACCTCCCTTGATACCACTTGAAAGATATGGTACCTAAACACCTAGAGGGGGGGGGGGTGAATAGGTGACCTAAATCCTTTTCTAAATTCTTTGTTGGCAGTCAACAGTTTTATAACACAGATTTCTGAATAAGTTATCACAGCACACAGCAATTCTCAACACAGTACAATCACAGCACAGAATACACAAGATTTTATAGTGGTTCCCCAATCTTTGGGTACATCCACTTTCCCCCTTCGCCTATCTAGCAGTGTACTAGATTCGGCCAAACTTCTCCACTAACTCAGAACCAAACTAGGTTCCTACCTCAGGCCCAAAGCCTTACACTCAGCCAAAAGGCCTACACTCAGCCACCCAGGCCTACACTCAGCCAATTAAAGGCCTACACTCAGAGTTCTTCAACTCCTACACTCAGGCACCAAGCCCTACCCTCAGCCTTTATAAAATAGGCTTACAATCACTCAGATCCAATGGATCTTACAAGTTTAAAATAGAAATTACAAATACTAACTCTACAACTCAGAAAGGATGAGAGGAGTTGAGAGTTTCTTGAGAGTTCTTGGAAGAACTCAGCTTGATCCAAACTGACTTAGCTTTCTTCAAAGCTTCTTGAGTAGAACTGAATTAGTCTGAATCTTCTGCAGTTGATCCTTGATCTCTGCTTCTTGAAATCCAGATGACTCTGAATTGTTCTTCTCAGCCTTAGTTCCAAAGACTGAATCCTTGGTTGGAGCTCTCTCTCTCCAACTACTTAGATCTGCAGTTGGACTGCCTGATCTTCTTGTGTTGATCCTCTGTGTATCACTTCTTGATTTAGTCTGATCAATTATTATCACACCTTGTAATGATTGTGAACAACAACCACTTTCTGTAAACTGTGGGTGCCTATTTATAGGCTTCCTTTATGGTAACCGGCTGATCCGGTTTATAACAGACTTTTGACTTCTCTGACAGTTGCTGTAGACCGGCTGGATTGGCAGCTGTCATGTCAACCAGTCACTTCTTGAAATCTCACTAACTGTCAGATAGTGTCGAGACTTTCTGTTCTTAAGTGTCGACACTTATAGACCAAGTGTCGACACATGTTGTGTAAGTGTCGACACAAGTCTACAAGGTGTCGACACAATTCCTTGTATGTCTCGACACAGTTTCTTCTGCATGTGTCGACACTGAAATTGAGTGTCGACACAAGTACTTGTACTTCATCCTTTAACTGTATTCTTCTAAGTGTCGACACATCTCCTTTGTGTCGACACATCTTCATGTGTTGAAACTGTCAAGTGTCGACACTGCTTCTTGGTGTCGACACAAGTCTTCATTCTTGATTCTTCAGCTGAGTGTCGACACATTCCCTTAGTGTCGACACTTGTACTTAGAATATTTTGTAAACTTTTCTGTTCTCTGCTAAGTGTCGACACAGCTCCTTGTGTCGACACTTTCTTCAAGTGTAGAGTCTTCTGGTTATGTGTCGACACATTGTGCTGAGTGTCGACACATTCTTCAAGTGTTGACTTCTTTGAGTGTGTGTCGACACATTGTGCTGAGTGTCGACACATTCTTCATATGTTGACTCTGCTGATTGAGTGTCGACACATTGTGTTGAGTGTCGACACTTGTACTTAGTCTCTGCAGAATTTTGCTGGGTGTCGACACAACTCCAAGTGTCGACACTTTCTGATGTTGACTCAGCTCTTCTAGGTGTCGACACTTCTGCTAAGTGTCGTCACAGCTTTTCTGCATCCTTCTACACTGAGTGTCGACACAGCTCCAAGTGTCGACACTTTCTGACTGGTGTCGACACTTCTTCCCAGGTGTCGACACAATGACTCCAAGTGTCGACACTGCATGTCTGGGTGTCGACACAAGCTTTCTCAAGTGTCGACACTTTGCCTCTGGGTGTCGACACATGGACTTAGAAATTTTCAGCTTCAGTCCAGTGTATATCTAACCTGCACAAGTAACTCAAACAAACATCAAATACATTCTGATGTATATCATTGAGTTAGGTGAGGCTTCTTCAAATCAGGTACATTTGACCAATGTACCCAACAAACCCTGTCCGGGTTCCGGGGCTGTGCTAAGTCCAAAGCGTACATCTGCTCCCCATTCTGTCTTCGGTCTCCTCCCTGATTACCACGTCCTCGGCCGCGTCCTCGGCCTCCGAGATGCTGGGCAGGTGGGCCACCCTGTGGTGCTGGAGGTGGTTCCCCCCTCATAGGGCAGTTTCTCCGGAGATGTCCCACCTGGTGACAATGGAAACACTTCGGCGGGGGATATGCCATACCCCCGGGTCTCGGCATCTCCTGAATCCGGAGAGGTTGAGGGGCCAAAACCACCTGCTCTCTCGGCTCCTGCCTCACCACCTGACGAGGCTGCTCCTCTATCCTCCTTCCATCTGGTATGGTGCCTCGCCGCTGATCATTTCAGGCCCTCCGGCCCTGGTCCTCCGCTTGCCGTTTCCGGCCCCGAGTGGTGTGCCAATCGGCCTCAATCCTCTTCGCCATCTCCAAAATCCGGGAGATAGGCCCGTCAGAGACAAACATCAAGGCCTCCCTCAACTCTTCTTTTAGGCCCTTATAAAACCTCTTGACATAACCTGCTTCGTCCAGCTGGTAAGAGCCCGCATATCGGGCCAAATGATCGAACTCTCGGTGGTACTCCACCACCGTCCTGGTGCCCTGCCTTAGCTGCAAGAACCGTTCCTCCAACTCGTCCCTGGCCGACTGCGGAACAAAGTGCTCCAGCAGCGTGGCCCTGAATTCCTCCCAAGTGATGTCTGCAATCTCCCTATCTGCGAATGTCGTGTCCAACAGCATCTTCCACCACCTCTTAGCATGGGACTCCAAGCAAGATACCACCAGGGCCACCCTCTCCTCCCAAGGGCATCGTATCCCAGTCAACATCTCGTACATAACATCCAGCCACTCCTCTGTCCGCACTGCCGACTCTGTTCCCAAGTATGCTGGGGGAGAGAGTCCTCGGAAGGTGCTCATCCAGTTGGCCCCTGGGTTTGGCTACTGGGCTGGAGCCTGCTGAGCCCGGAAGGCCTCAAGGATAGCTGTAAGGGTCTGCCCCATGTCCGACTGAAGGAAAGGTGTGGGGACCATGGGAGGTGGTGCAATGTCTGGAGTCTGCTGAGCTCCACCTTGTGGGGTGGGCTGAGCTGGGGGCTGCAAAACAAACTACATTAGTACGTAATCGACTCAATACCTAATAAAAGTGGACAATTTACATGTGATCCCCCATATGGGCACACCACTGCTTCCGCTGCTTAGTTTGTCCCCAAACTAAACTCGCGTGGGAGTGGCCTAGGGTTGTGGACTGTTACTTTTCGATCGAGGTCTGCTCTGATACCACTTGTAAGACCCCCCTTTTTTTCTCTTCAGACGCCGGGGTCTTAGGCCCAGAACCGCCGTTTTGCAGTGACTCCTTCACGCCCTGAAGGGTCATCACCACAAAGCGCCGATTCTGCCGTCCATCTCGATCACAGAAAAGTAGCATAAAGAAGTAAATGCAAATTGCAGTCCACAGAAAATCACATGTCATAATAAATATAACTCCACGAAGGGAGTGTCCTCAAAAATAAAACATCAGAGTAGCAAAAACGGGCTTATGCCCGGTACATAAAATCCTCACTACAAAAGGGTCACTCATGCGGAAGCAGAAAGACTACTCAAGGTCGAGACTCACGGTCCCGGCTGTGTGAACTCCGGAGCTAGACTGCCCCACCTCCAAGTGCACCGGTCTCTGGGGCTGCTCCTCCATGCTGGTCTCCACGATCCCCTAAATGATGCGGTTCGAAAACCGTTAGTCTAAAAGACTAAGTCCTATCATCCCCCGCCCCTTCCCCCACGACTCCTAGGCACCGAGCGGAGAGGAAGAAAGGGGAGGACTTGAAGGTGGAGAAAAATCAAAAGCAGGTGACAGCGGACCTATACTAGCAATTCTATATCATGTATAGTCATAAGCTGAAATATGAAAAGTAACCTTCACTTATGTGAAAACACATAAGCCAAGGGGTCTTCTGCAAGGCTCCCATCGTATAAAAAGTCCCATACCAATTTATACGTTGGGGTATCGGTGATCAAACTGCAGTAACTATAGATATATCAATATTAACCTTAATTTATAAACTTGCCCACACAAGCTTATAGACGAAGGGGTCATTTTGCAGGTCCTAAAGCATAAGCGTCCCATTCCACTTATACTTTAGGTGTCAAGGTTAAAGGTAACGATTATGCTATGACATGCAAGTGGGTATGATGGATCAAGCAAGTGCAACACACACACCCGACTCTGTGCACACAGACCTTTAGTTCCCCCTTTCTGGAGCCGTAACCTCCCAGGATACCTCCGTAGTGGCAGACAGAAGCGGTGGGTTGGGCCTCGCCCACCTCTAAACCAGTAAAGCACTACCGGTCAGACCTATCGTACGCCTCAACGCTTGGTGCACGAAGCGGACTCCTGCGTACTCTTCCCGGCTGGCGCACCGGACTTGGCGAAGTGCTAACCACACTTGGCGTATTGGCATCGGTGCATCGACCCTCCTACCGAAGACCCACCACCTTAATTTCCTTTCCTTTTATGCACATGCAAGTTAGCGTAATCAAGAACCGAGCCGAAGCTCCCCGGACCAACACGTCCTTCTCAAACAATCGAGCTGAAGCTCCCCGGACCCAAAGTCCGCCTTTTAACCATCCGAGCCGAAGCTCCCAGCTAACATCCAGTTCCATCAGTGCTTGTGTAATGTGCAACCCTAATTACTAAGTTACTCTTTTCAGCTTGTTAAAACAGTTTACGTTAACCCAGGACTGCCCCGGTATTCCCTGTGAAGGGCTCTCAAGGGGCACTAGGAACTGTGTTGGGATTACGCCCAGCGTTCCCTTTCGCAAGGTACTTATTTTGTTATTGGTTGATTCCCTTACCCTTTGCTTTCTCATGTTCCGATATGCTAATCCTAGGGTGATTTGACTCCAACTCTCTCCTTGGGTAGGACGATCTTTCGTCGGACCCGAACGCCTCTAAACACTAGACAAAATCACACCCTACTCACTCATCTTCCATAGATGCAACAAACTCTACTTATCTTTCCAGCAAATCATCAAGACCCATCACACGTGCTCTAATTCATATCCAAAATGATTTCCTGCAATTTTGCTATATGCAGACCACTTAAGCTACATGACCCGTAAGAAGGGAAGTACATGAAATACTCATCCAGTACCCTTATGATAATTATTAGAGGGCTAAAATGACATTTGAAGCATAAATCCAGAAATCCATAATTTTCCTAATTTGCCTGATAATTAATTTATTTATTCTAGTGTCCCAAAAGACCCAAGTTTGAACATGAAGTACCATTTTCAGACAAGGTAATAATCCAGTAAATTTATGATAATTACAAGATGCATAACCAACTCTAAATCCTAAGTCTTCCAATTTTTCAGCAAGGTTTAGGCCTTTAAATTTAATTTCAAAGATTCCCCATAAAAAGTCATTTTAAAAGATTTTATAGTAATAATACCTCCAAAAATTCAGAGAAATTCAGGGACGATTGTGATGGCCTACAAGTACCCTAGAAAAAGTTTCACAATTTATCATTTGGAAATAAGGCTATATTTGATTTTCTTATGAACTTTCTAATTTAAGGGTTAATGAACAAAGTGTGCTAATCAGCCATCAAATATTTCCACAAAAATTCCCACATGATAATATTGAGCTAAAAACACTAGGTAGCAAGTTTCATGATTTTTCATTAAGTAATGGGCTCTTGCAAGAATTATTAGTATGTAATCAAAATAAAGCACTTGTGAAGTAGATGCCCTAAATAGATATCCAAAAATTCTAACAAAATTCATACAAGATTATTATAGCCTAAAACTAACTCTGCCCATGTTTCATACCCTTCCTATGGGCAGTGAGACCACAATAGCCAAATTACAAATGAAGTGCTACAAATATTGATCAAAATTCCTCTCGTAAATTATCAGATGCTCAAAATACCCTAATCCCCTCACTACCCAAATTTGGTTAAGTTTAAAGATGTTTAGCTAACCTAAACCTACACTACAAGTTTTAGGTCCTAAACTAGGGTTAGGGTTTTGGGGGCCCTACCTTTTTTAAAATTAGCTAAGATTTCTAACAGAGGGTTTTATACATCCTAGAAACCTCCTTGCAAAATTTGGAGTTCATCCAAGGTGTTTAGGACTCATGCCCTTCACAAGGCAAAAAGGTCCCCCTTTAGGGTTTGGCCTAGGGACTTAGGGCAAATCAACTCTACCCTACCCCACATTTCATGGGGAGGTGCTAAGTGCCATAACAAGTCAGTGGCCCAAATTTCAGCCTCTGTTGAGGTGATTTGGTCACTGAAAATCAGAAATGCACTTTTTGACCAAAATGCCCTTATTAAGGTATAGTTAGGGTTGCGTCAAAACTTATTCAAAACACATCCAAATTAAATAAAATTTTATACAGATACCTAAAGTAAACCCAGGGACCACTCACCAAAATTTGGGAGGGTTTGGAGGTGTTTAGGGCACCTATTTAATTTATTTAATAATTATTAAATGTTTATAAAAACTATAGAAATATTTTCTCCAAAAATTCCCATTTTTGGACCAGCTCTAGGTATAGCTAGGGTAGACTCCCTGTAAAAATTACAACTGATTTGGACTAGGTATGAAGTATGGGCACTCAGTTTAGTGACTTCCTAGCCCTAAGGGTATGTCCCACCAAAACGGGTGCCCTGATCAAACCAGGAGCCTAAATTGGTTCAAACTAATTTTAAAATAAAGTAGACAGAAAGGGATACAAATCATGTGTTGATCATTTCCTCATACAGAGCCTCTAACTATTTTTAAATATTTAAAGCATTAAATGACAAAAGTGTGACAGAATGAAATAAATAGAATTAATTTCCTATAGTTTAATCCTGATGCAGCACGAATCTTGGCGCAGGGATCAACGACATCCGGTCATCGTCTTTGTTGAGCCGACGGCTGCGATTCATCCCGCCTGGAGCGATTTCCAAACGCCTCTGCCGGCTACCCGGCCACCTCCCCGCCGGCCACGGCACCACCACCTCCGTTGAGGTGGTGGCCATCCCCAGGCGGCGGCTTGGCCGCCGGAAACCTCTTTTCCGGCAATCCCGAAAGTTGAAGATTTTCAGAAAAATCCATGGAAAGCCGAATTGGATCGGGCTCAATTGAGCCCGAACCTTGGACCTATTGATTGCTAAGATCTAATCATGAGTTAAGGAGAGGGGGAGGACCTTCCTGGCGGCCTGGATGCGAGAGGAGCGGCGGGATGCCATTGACGACGGCGGCGGCGCTCGGCTTCTGCAACCGCATAGTGGGATGGCTCGTCTCCTCCAGGTAAATGCTCTAAAATGATCCCTTGGCCCCCTGATGGTGTTTAAATGGCAAATGGGGGAGAGGGGAGGCTGTTCTTCAATGGCCATTAACACCATTAAAGGTGTGGCTCGGGTAGAGTGGAGGGGGGCTGAACCCATCCCTTGGTGGCCGGGAAACGGCTGGAATCAACTCCTCTCCCATAGAGGAGTTGATTGCAGCCATAAATGGTGGCTGTTAGCCCTTGGCCGGCCTTCCACTTCCCCTTCCTCTTCCTCAATTTCTCTCTCCTCCATTATCATGGAGGGGAGCTCCTTTCTCTCTCCTAGTCACCTCTGGTTGACTAGTCAACCTCACAAGCTAAATGCAGCCCACTTGATTATGATGGTCATGGGGGTGGGGTTAGCCTAAGGGAGAAGTGGCTTGGGCTTGGGTTAGCCCTTTTTGGGCTAGGTTTGACTTGACCTAAATGAGGGTTGACCTGGGCCAATTTGACCATCTGGGTTGACCCCATTGGTTTTTTAGTGGCCCATTGGCTTCCCCTAAGGTCTAGGGTTACTTGAATAGGGTTGGTTGGGCCTCTTGGTGGTCTTATGTCCCTTGGCAAGGGCACTTTGACCATCTAGGGCTAGAGTTGACTTGGGTCAACATGACCAATTGGGTTGACCCCTATGGGTCCTGGGTGACCCATTGGCTTCCCCTAGGGTCTAGGTAGTGTTATGTAGGGTTACCCTGCCCTCTGGAGGTCACATACCCTTAGTAAGGGCACTTTGACCAGATTAGGGCTTGAGTTGACTTGGGTCAACCTGGCCCCTAGGGCTGACCCCAATGTGTCCTTAGTGACCCATTGACCTCACTTTAGGGTTAGGAGGGCATAGGTGGGGTCCTCTAGGCTAAGAGTAGGTCAATTGACCCTAAGTAGGCTAGTTTGACCCATTTAGGGCTAGGGTTGACCTTGGTCAACTGAGCCTCTTGGGCTGACCCTAATGGGTCCTTTGGCTCTAATGGGCCTCCCAAGGTATTAGGGGTGTTGTGGTAGGGTCTTGGGGTTAGGGTGTGGTCCATGGTCATCCTGAACCATCCTCAGAGTTCTACAATTTGCAGACCATGATGATCTCCCACCTTTCTGTCCCCTATCTCTTGGCCCATTTCTGGCTTCCTAGGGTTTTGTCATGACCTAGTCATGGCCAAAACCACTCTTAGGGGTCTAGTTGGAAGTGGGATGTTACAGTCAGTACACGCCCTAGGTCAAGGGCGTGACCTAGGGGAGTGACACTTCAGGAACTGCCAGAATTTACTCCCGCCATTTTCAGCTTCCCGCAGTTTTCCAGAAACCGAAGTGACACGCCCTAGGTCACGGGCATGACCTAGGTGCGTGACCCGCAATTTAACAGATTTTGGCGGTTTCTCGCCAACGTTCCCGGGCTTTCAAGACAGCGGTTTCCGAGCCTGACACGCCCTAGGTCACGGCGTGACCTAGGGCGTGACCTTGCTGAAATTTTTCCTATAAATTGCAGATGAGTTTAGAAGTAGAGGAGGAGCGAGGATGCCAATCTAGGAGTAGTTTTACCTCGTTTATTTCTCTATTTTGCTGCATTTTCTTTATGTAACCCTTAGCTTCATAGTTTAGTTTGCATTTCTTTTTGTTTAATTCAATTACTCTCTTTTTAGTTATCATCTTTTTGCCCTTCTTTGTATGTAATTTCTTCATCATGCTTAGTAGCTAAACTTCTTTTAGCACTTGATCATGATGAATCTTGGAATAAAATAAGCTTCTCATCTTTATTAAAATGTCAAGTCCTTTACTTTACTCACTAACGATTTATCTTTGATTTATATTTTATCGAATTCATATTACGCGGATATGTTCTTCGATCTAAGATCTGTATCCTAAATGACCGAGGTTCCGGATACGAGGAGATCACTCAATGATAAAAGGAGTTGCATGCACTCCTCGAGAGAGGACGACATAAATCTTCCGGATTGGAGTGAAATCCAATAGAGGGGTTCACCGCCTAAAGCAAGCTTAGGGGTTTCGACTGGCCGAGAGGTCTTAATCGATCAACCTAAGGTTAGTTAAAAGCATGAGCTCGAGAGAGACGCTTTTGTACTTAAGGAACCTCCACGGTCGGGTGAGCAATTTAAGAGTCTTGCATACTTTATGTTCATAAAGGAGGTTTATTTTAGTCCAAGGGGATTCTAGATCAAGTGCTATATTTTATTTTATTTTATAGCCGTAGATTAAATTCGCTCATTTTTATTATTTAGATAAAATAATATTAATTTGCGTGAGTAGAAGTACTCAACAGGCCCCGAGTCTAATACGATATTCCTGTACTATATTTCGATAGGTACACTTGCCTATTTGACATTATAGTTTGGATACATTTTTAAAACTATATAAAATTCCTCATCAAGTTTTTGGCGCCGTTGCCGGGGACCCTTTTTGTTGATATTTTGAAAGCGCGAATTGTATTAATTTTATCACTCTCTTTCTCTAACCCCAATTCTTTTTTTTTTAAAATTCATTTCTATTAGGAACGGGTTGTGTTTATTTTCTTTTATTAAAAACTATGTTATCTCAATTGGCTGCTAAAATTGCCCAGCTTCAAAATCAATTAGATATTTTGAAAGCCGCAAAAAAGCGTCAATGTGTTTGTTTTTATTATCACGGTTCTCATTCAAGTGAGTTTTGTTATCATTATAATTATTATAAAAATCTTTCTTATGAAAATAATTTTGAGAGTAATTATGATAATAATTCTTCTCACTTTTATGATAATTCAAATTTTTATGAAAATAATTTTTCTAATTTTACCTATGTTCATGAAAATAATTTTTCAAGTAATAATACGAATAATTATTTTGATGCAAAAAATTATTCTTCCAACTCGGATGAAAACTTCTCTTGGTCGCAAAATCAACCGGAAGGTTTCCCGAGTTATGAGAATAATTATTTGGAATCCAAATTTTTGTTCTTCTTTTTCCGCACCGCGAGCTTTCTCTCTTAATTTTGGGGAATCCTCTCATTTGCAATCTGATTCTTCCCCCCAAAATTTGGATGAGAGTTTTCTTACGTTTAGTGATTCTTCTCCTTCGGATACTGTTGCTAATGAGGAACATGACTTCTCATGTACCCCAGTAGTTGTTTATACCTTAAGAAGAAGAAAAACTTTTATTTCAAGAGCTCGTTAGGTGTATGGATGCGCTGGGAGGAGTCGAAGAAGAATATGTTTCTCCTCCTACTACTCCCAATTTTCCTCCTATTAATGAATCTCCTTGCATAATTTATGATTTTCTAGGAGCGCAAATTTATGCACATGATGCTTCCGATAATTTTGTTTTATATAAATTTTCGGACGAAAAATTAATTTTAGAAAATAAACAACCCGAGCATAATCTTATAACTTCGTACGAGTCACCTTTTGTGAAGATTTTTCTGATGCGTTTCTTTTTGATTTTTCTTTCTCTAATAAGTTTCAGGAAGAAGTTGAGCCGTTGCAATCAAATGTTGTCCCAGACCCTTTTGCCGCTCATCTAGAAAGATTCAAATCACCTCAGGTATGCATAGGTGATTTGAATCTCCATTTTCAAGTCAACTGCAAGAAAGAAAATCACGAAGCAAGCGGAGGAGTAGCCGGGCGTGCGACTTTGGCATCTTTGCCAAAGCACGAATTAAGGGAGTTTCCCATTCATTTCAATTTTTATTTTCCTTTCTCCTAACCCGAACCGTCTAGCTTAAAGACGGGAAAAGAAAAGCGCTCTTGGGAGACACCCCTTGTTTATCTTTAATAAATTTTTGTTTTTTTGTTTTAAAAAAAAATAAAAAATAAATTTCTAAAAAATTGGAAATTTATTAAGAAGTTGTTTCTCCCCTTTACTTGACTTCTAAACATTGGGGACAATGTTTATTTTTAAGTATGGGGGTGGATTCTTATTTATTATTTTTATTTAAAAATCCAAAAAAAATGAAAAATCTTTAATGTTTTTTTAAAAACATGAAAAATCTTTAAATAGTTTTTTAAAAAAATTTTCTTTTTTTATAAAAAATATATAGAACAAAAAAAAAAACAAAATAATAAACAACTACTTAATTTTTGTGATTTTTAGAAATTTACTTTGAGTTTATTTATAAGAATTTTTATAATTTTTAATTTTCTAAACTTTTATTTCATCAAAGTTAGTTAAAATTAATTTTTGGTGATTTTATTTTAAGGAATAAATTTATGAAGTAAATTTGTTTAGAGAAATTTATTTAGCCTTTATCTCTTTTATTTTAATTAGTTTCAATTTTATAGTGCTCAGTTTAACAATTTTTAGATTCCAATTATCTCCACTTTAAACTTCAAGATTCTTAGGAAATTTAATTTACTATAGTTGCTCTCTTTTAATTTTAATTTAATCTAAATATTGTTTAGTCTTCCCTTGTTTTAATTTTTCTTGTTAGACCATATGTCACGGGGATAAGAGGATAAAATTCATTATCCTCTGGTACACATATGCAAGTTTTTATTTTTGGTTAGATCATATGTCATGGAAATTAAATATTCCTTGGTACACATATGCGGCCCCCCAAAAAGGAGTAAGAGGATAAAATTCATTACTCCTAAGCAATTTTATTTGAAGAGAAAAAAAAAAAAAAAATGTCAAAAAAGAAAAAAATTATGCAGGGTGAGAGGATAAAATTCATCACCCATAATCGAAGATCTCTTCAGTTTTTTCCTAACCAAAACTCCAATATAATTGCTTAGATTAAATTAATTTTGTAAGAGAGCATAAGTAGTAGTTTGATTTTCCTTGAAGTCTCTTTTTAGTGAAAAAAGTGTTATAACTTTTAATCTAACTTTGTTTACTAACTACTTAATTTTGAGATCTAATTATTTTATTAGAGAAAATTTGTTAAATATTTATCTTTTCTCATTTTATTTTCATATTTTAGGACTTAAAAATATGAATCACTTAAGCTTTCTTTTAATTTCCTTTGATTTAATAAATTTTTAGTTCAATTAAAAAAATTATATTAATTTCTTATAAAAACTTCTCATAGTTTTGCTCTGGAATAGCAAAAGATTAAGTATGAGGGTATTTGATAAGTTAATTTATATAGTTATTTTAGTTTAGTTTTTTTATAAATAAATAATATAATTTATTTATCTTTATATTAATATATATAATAATTCATTTATTTTTATATTTCAGGTCAATATGAGCTGCAAATATCATTTTCAAGTCCATGACAAAGATCTGAAAATATTTGGAGGCAATTAACATTTTTGGTCACAGATAGCTGAAATTCAAATGGCCATAACATTCAAACCAGGAAGAGTTACGGGACATGCAACCAGTCAACGGAAAGAGGACGACGTCCTCTACAAATCCGGAGAATTTGACAAGTACACGCCCCAAAGACATGGGCGTGACTAGGGCATGAACACGGGCGTGTCTAGCTCAAGAACATAGTTTTCTACAGAAATCTTCCCGGGGCAATTCTAGGACTTTTTCTAAGTACACGCCCCCATGTCACGGGTGTGACTTAGGGCGTGACCAACCCGAAACTGCCGAAATGATGCCAGATTATGATGTTTCCAGCCGTTTGCTGACCCAGTCAGTACACGCCCTAGGTCACGTGCGTGACCTAGGGGCGTGACACTTCAGGAACTGCCAGAATTTACTCCCGCCATTTTCAGCTTCCCGCGGTTTTCCAGAAATCGAAGTGACACGCCCTAGGTCACGTACATGACCTAGGGGCGTGACCCGCAATTTAATAGATTTTGGCAGTTTCTCGCCAACGTTCCCGGGCTTTCAAGACAGCGGTTTCCGAGCCTGACACGCCCTAGGTCACAGGCGTGACCTAGGGCGTGACCTTGCAGAAATTTTTCCTATAAATTACAGATGAGTTCAGAAGCAGAGGAGGAGTGAGGAGGACAATCTAGGAATAGTTTTACCTCATTTATTTCTCTATTTTGCTGCATTTTCTTTATGTAACCCTTAGCTTCATAGTTTAGTTTGCATTTCTTTTTGTTTAATTCAATTACTCTCTTTTTAGTTATCATCTTTTTGCCCTTCTTTGTATGTAATTTCTTCATCATGCTTAGTAGCTAAACTTCTTTTAGCACTTGATCATGATGAATCTTGGAATAAAATAAGCTTCTCATCTTTATTAAAAATGTCAAGTCCTTTACTTTACTCACTAACGATTTATCTTTGATTTATATTTTATCGAATTCATATTGCGCGGATATGTTCTTCGATCTAAGATCCGTATCCTAAATGATCGAGAGGTTCCAGATACGAGGAGATCACTCAAAGATAAAAGGAGTTGCATGCACTCCTCGAGAGAGGACGACATAAATCTTCCGGATTGGAGTCAAATCCAATAGAGGGGTTCACCGGCTAAAGCAAGCTTAGGGGTTTCGACTGGCCGAGAGGTCTTAATCGATCAACCTAAGGTTAGTCAAAAGCATGAGCTCGAGAGAGACGCTTTTGTACTTAAGGAACCTCCACGGTCGGGTGAGCAATTTAAGAGTCTTGCATACTTTATGTTAGTAAAGAAGGTTTATTTTAGTCCAAGGGGATTCTAGATCAAGTGCTATATTTTATTTTATTTTATAGCCGTAGATTAAATTCGCTCATTTTTATTATTTAGATAAAATAATATTAATTTGCGTGAGTAGAAGTACTCAACAGGCCCCGAGTCTAATACGACATTCCTATACTATATTTCGATAGGTACGCTTGCCTATTTGAGATTATAGTTTGGATACATTTTTAAAACGATATAAAATTCCTCATTAAGTTTTTGGCGCCGTTGTAGGGGACCCTTTTTGTTGATATTTTGAAATCGCGAATTGTATTAATTTTATCAATCTCTTTCTCTAACCCCAATTCTTTTTTTTGTTAAAATTCATTTCTATTAGGTACGGGTTGTGTTTATTTTCTTTTATTAAAAACTATGTTATCTCAATTGGCTGCTAAAATTGCCCAGCTTCAAAATCAATTAGATATTTTGAAAGCCGCAAAAAAGCGTCAATGTGTTTGTTTTTATTGTCACGGTTCTCATTCAAGTGAGTTTTGTTATCATTATAATTATTATAAAAATCTTTCTTATGAAAATAATTTTGAGAGTAATTATGATAATAATTCTTCTCACTTTTATGATAATTCAAATTTTTATGAAAATAAATTTTCTAATTTTACCTATGTTCATGAAAATAATTTTTCAAGTAATAATGCGAATAATTATTTTGATGCAAAAAATTATTCTTCCAACTCGGATGAAAAATTCTCTTGGTGGAAAAATCAACCGGAAGGTTTCCCGAGTTATGAGAATAATTATTTGGATCCAAATTTTTGTTCTTCTTTTTCCGCACCGCGAGCTTTCTCTCTTAATTTTGTGGAATCCTCTCATTTGCAATCTGATTCTTCCCACCAAAATTTGGATGAGAATTTTCTTACGTTTAGTGATTCTTCTCCTTCGGATACTGTTGCTAATGAGGAACATGACTTCTCATGTACCTCAGTAGTTGTTTATACCGAAGAAGAAGAAAAATTTTTATTTCAAGAGCTCGTTAGGTGTATGGATGTGCAGGGAGGAGTCGAAGAAGAATATGTTTCTCCTCCTACTACTCCTAATTTTCCTCCTATTAATGAATCTCCTTGCACAATTTATGATTTTCTAGGAGCGCAAATTTATGCACATGATGCTTCCGACAATTTTGTTTTATATAAATTTTCGGACGAAAAATTAATTTTAGAAAATAAACAACCCGAGCCTAATCTTATAACTTCGCACGAGTCTCCTCTTTGTGAAGATTTTTCTGACGCGTTTCTTTTTGATTTTTCTTTCTCTAATAAGTAAAAGGAAGAAGATGAGCCGTTGCAATGAAATGTTGTCCCAGACCCTTTTGCCGCTCATCTAGAAAGATTCAAATCACCTCAGGTATGCATAGAGAATCTCCATTTTCAAGTCAACTGCAAGAAAGAAAATCACGAAGCAAGCGGAGGAGTAGCCGGGCGTGCGACTTTGGCATCTTCGCCAAAGCGAATTAAGGGAGTTTCCCGTTCATTTCAATTTTTATTTTCCTTTCTCCTAACCCGAACCATCTAGCTTAAAGACGGGAAAAGAAAAGCACTCTTGGGAGACACCCCTTGTTTATCTTTAATAATTTTTTGTTTTTTTTTGTTTTAAAAAAAACAAAAAAACAATTTCTAAAAAATTGGAAATTTATTAAGAAGTTGTTTCTCCCCTCTTACTTGACTTCTAAACATTGGGGACAATGTTTATTTTTAAGTATGGGGGTGGATTCTTATTTATTATTTTTATTTAAAAATCCAAAGAAATGAAAAATCTTTAATTTTTTTTAAAAACATGAAAAATCATTAAATTTTTTTTAAAAAAATTTTCTTTTTATTATCAAAAAAAATATAGAACAAGAAAAAAAAAACAAAATAATAAACCACTACTTAATTTTTGTAATTTTTAGAAATTTACTTTGAGTTTATTTATAAGAATTTTTATAATTTTTAATTTTCTAAACTTTTATTTCATCAAAGTTAGTTAAAATTAATTTTTTGGTGATTTTATTTTAAAGAATAAATTTATGAAGTAAATTTGTTTAGAGAAATTTATTTAGCCTTTATCTCTTTTATTTTAATTAGTCTTAGTTTTATAGTGCTCAGTTTAACAATTTTTAGATTCCAATTATCTCCACTTTAAACTTCAAGATTCTTAGGAAATTTAATTTAATATAGTTGCTCTCTTTTAATTTTAATTTAATCTAAATATTGTTTAGCCTTCCCTTGTTTTAATTTTTCTTGTTAGACCATATGTCACGGGGATAAGAGGATAAAATTCATTATCCTCTGGTACACATATGCAAGTTTTTATTTTTGGTTAGATAATATGTCATGAGAATTAAATATTCCTTGGTACGCATATACGACCCCCAAAAAAGGAGTAAGAGGATAAAATTCATTACTCCTAAGTAATTTGGTTTGAAGAGAAAAAAAAGAAAACAGTGTCAAAAAAGAAAAAAATTGTGCGGGATGAGAGGATAAAATTCATCACCCACAATCAAAGATCTCTTCAGTTTTTTTTTCCTAACCAAAACTCCAATATAATTGCTTAGATTAAATTAATTTTGTAAGAGAGCATAAGTAGTAGTTTGATTTTCCTTGAAGTCTTTTTTTAGTGAAAAAAGTGTTTATAATTTTTAATCTAACTTTGTTTACTAACTACTTAATTTTGAGATCTAATTATTTTATTAGAGAAAATTTGCTAAATATTTATCTTTTCTCATTTTATTTTCATATTTTAGGACTTAAAAATATGAATCACTTAAGCTTTCTTTTAACTTTGTTTTGATTTAATAAATTTTTTGTTCAATTAAAAAAATTATATTAATTTCTTATAAATACTTCTCATAGTTTTGCTCTGGAATAGCAAAAGATTAAGTATGAGGGTATTTGATAAGTTAATTTATATAGTTATTTTAGTTTAGTTTTTTTATAAATAAATAATATAATTTATTTATCTTTATATTAATATATATAATAATTCATTCATTTTTATATTTCAGGTCAATATGAGCTGCAAATATCATTTTCAAGTCCATGACAAAGATCTGAAAATATTTGGAGGCAATTAAGATTTTTGGTCACGGATAGCTGAAATTCAAATGGCCATAACTTTCAAACTAGGAAGAGTTACGGGACGTGCAACCAGTCAACGGAAAGAGGACGACGTCCTATACAAATCTGGAGAATTTCACAAGTACACACCCCAATGACATGGGCGTGACCAGGGCATGAACACGAGCGTGTCTAGCTCAAGAACATCGTTTTCTCCAGAAATATTCCCGGGGCAATTCTAGGACTTTTTCTAAGTACACGCCCCCATGTCACGGGCGTGACTTAGGGCGTGACCAACCCGAAACTGCCGAAATGATGCCAGATTGCGCCGTTTCCAGCCGTTTGCTGACCCGGTCAGTACACGCCCTAGGTCACGGGCGTGACCTAGGGGCGTGACACTTCAGGAACTGTCAGAATTTACTCCCGCCATTTTCAGCTTCCCGCGTATTTCCAGAAACCGAAGTGACACGCCCTAGGTCACGGGCATGACCTAGCGGCGTGACCCGCAATTTAATAGATTTGGCGGTTTCTCGCCAACGTTCCCGGGCTTTCAAGATAGCGGTTTCCGAGCCTGACACGCCCTATGTCACGGGCGTGACCTAGGGCGTGACCTTGCAGAAAGTTTTCCTATAAATTACAGATGAGTTCAGAAGCAGAGGAGGAGCGAGGTGGCCAATCTAGGAGTAGTTTTACCTCGTTTATTTCTCTATTTTGCTGCATTTTCTTTATGTAACCCTTAGCTTCATAGTTTAGTTTGCATTTCTTTTTGTTTAATTCAATTACTCTCTTTTTAGTTATCATCTTTTTGCCCTTCTTTGTATGTAATTTCTTCATCATGCTTAGTAGCTAAACTTCTTTTAGCGCTTGATCATGATGAATCTTGGAATAAAATAAGCTTCTCATCTTTATTAAAAATATCAACTCCTTTACTTTACTCACTCACGATTTATCTTTGATTTATATTTTATCGAATTCATATTACGCTGATATGTTCTTCGATCTAAGATTCATATCCTAAATGACCGAGAGGTTCCGGATACGAGGAGATCACTCAATGATAAAGGAGTTGCATGCACTCCTCGAGAGAGGACGACATAAATCTTCCGGATTGGAGTCAAATCCAATAGAGGGGTTCACCGCCTAAAGCAAGCTTAGGGGTTTCGACTAGCCGAGAGGTCTTAATCGATCAACCTAAGGTTAGTCAAAAGCATGAGCTCGAGATAGACACTTTTGTACTTAAGGAACCTCCACGGTCGGGTGAGCAATTTAAGAGTTTGCATACTTTATGTTCATAAAGGAGGTTTATTTTAGTCCAAGGGGATTCTAGATCAAGTGCTATATTTTATTTTATTTTATAGCCGTAGATTAAATTCGCTCATTTTTATTATTTAGATAAAATAATATTAATTTGCGTGAGTAGAAGTACTCAACAGGCCCCGAGTCTAATACGACATTCCTATAATATATTTGATAGGTACGCTTGCCTATTTGACATTATAGTTTGGATACATTTTTAAAACTATATAAAATTCCTCATCAAGTTTTTGGCGCCGTTGCCGGGGACCCTTTTTGTTGATATTTTGAAAGCGCGAATTGTATTAATTTTATCACTCTCTTTCTCAAACCCCAATTCTTTTTTTTAAAATTCATTTCTATTAGGAACGGGTTGTGTTTATTTTCTTTTATTAAAAACTATGTTATCTCAATTGGCTGCTAAAATTGCCCAGCTTCAAAATCAATTAGATATTTTGAAAGCTGCAAAAAGCGTCAATGTGTTTATTTTTATTATCACGGTTCTCATTCAAGTGAGTTTTGTTATCATTATAATTATTATAAAAATCTTTCTTATGAAAATAATTTTGAGAGTAATTATGATAATAATTCTTCTCACTTTTATGATAATTCAAATTTTTATGAAAATAATTTTTCTAATTTTACCTATGTTCATGAAAATAATTTTTCAAGTAATAATATGCGAATAATTATTTGATGCAAAAATTATTCTTCCAACTCGGATGAAAACTTCTCTTGGTCGCAAAATCAACCGAAAGGTTTCCCGAGTTATGAGAATAATTATTTGAATTCAAATTTTTGTTCTTCTTTTTCCGCACCGTGAGCTTTCTCTCTTAATTTTCGGGAATCCTCTCATTTGCAATCTGATTCTTCCCCCCAAAATTTGGATGAGAATTTTCTTACGTTTAGTGATTCTTCTCCTTGGGATACTGTTGCTAATGAGGAACATGACTTCTCATGTACCCCAGTAGTTGTTTATACTTAAGAAGAAGAAAAACTTTTATTTCAAGAGCTCGTTAGGTGTATGGATGCGCAGGGAGGAGTGGAAGAAGAATATGTTTCTCCTCCTACTACTCCCAATTTTCCTCCTATTAATGAATCTCCTTGCACAATTTATGATTTTCTAGGAGCGCAAATTTATGCACATGATGCTTCCGACAATTTTGTTTTATATAAATTTTCGGACGAAAAATTAATTTTAGAAAATAAACAACCCGAGCCTAATCTTATAACTTCACACGAGTCTCCTCTTTGTGAAGATTTTTCTGACGCGTTTCTTTTTGATTTTTCTTTCTCTAATAAGTTTAAGGAAGAAGTTGAGCCGTTGCAATCAAATATTGTCCCAGACCCTTTTGCCGCTCATCTAGAAAGATTCAAATCACCTCAGGTATGCATAGGTGATTTGAATCTCCATTTTCAAGTCAACTGCAAGAAAGAAAATGACGAAGCAAGCGGAGGAGTAGCCGGGCGTGCGACTTTGGCATCTTCGCCAAAGCGCGAATTAAGGGAGTTTCCCGTTCATTTCAATTTTATTTTCCTTTCTCCTAACCCGAACCGTTAGCTTAAAAACGGGAAAAAGAAAAGCGCTCTTGGGAGACACCCCTTGTTTATCTTTAATAAATTTTTGTTTTAAAAAAAACAAAAAATAAATTCTAAAAAATTGGAAATTTATTAAGAAGTTGTTTCTCCCCTCTTACTTGACTTCTAAACATTGGGGACAATGTTTATTTTTAAGTATGGGGGTGGATTCTTATTTATTATTTTTATTTAAAAATCCAAAAAAATGAAAAATCTTTAATTTTTTTTAAAAACATGAAAAATCTTTAAATGTTTTTTTAAAAAATTTTCTTTTTATTATCAAAAAAAATATAGAACAAGAAAAAAAACAAAATAATAAACCACTACTTAATTTTTGTGATTTTTAGAAATTTACTTTGAGTTTATTTATAAGAATTTTTATAATTTTTAATTTTCTAAACTTTTATTTCATCAAAGTTAGTTAAAATTAATTTTTTGGTGATTTTATTTTAAGGAATAAATTTATGAAGTAAATTTGTTTAGAGAAATTTATTTAGCCTTTATCTCTTTTATTTTAATTAGTTTCAGTTTTATAGTGCTCAGTTTAACAATTTTTAGATTCCAATTATCTCCACTTTAAACTTCAAGATTCTTAGGAAATTTAATTTACTATAGTTGCTCTCTTTTAAATTTAATTTAATCTAAATATTGTTTAGCCTTCCCTTGTTTTAATTTTCTTGTTAGACCGTATGTCACGGGGATAAGAGGATAAAATTCATTATCCTCTAGTACACATATACAAGTTTTTATTTTTGGTTAGATCATATGTCATGGGAATTAAATATTCCTTGGTACACATATGCGGCCCCCCAAAAAGGAGTAAGAGGATAAAATTCAGTACTCATAAGCAATTTTGTTTGAAGAGAAAAAAAAAAAAAAAAAATTTCAAAAAGAAAAAAATTGTGCAGGGTGAGAGGATAAAATTCATCACCCACAATCAAAGATCTCTTCAGTTTTTTTCCTAACCAAACTCCAATATAGTTGCTTAGATTAAATTAATTTTGTACGAGAGCATAAGTAGTAGTTTGATTTTCCTTGAAGTCTCTTTTTAGTGAAAAAAGTGTTTATAATTTTTAATCTAACTTTGTTTACTAACTACTTAATTTGAGATCTAATTATTTTATTAGAGAAAATTTGCTAAATATTTATCTTTTCTCATTTTATTTTCATATTTTAGGACTTAAAAATATGAATCACTTAAGCTTTCTTTTAACTTTGTTTTGATTTAATAAATTTTTAGTTCAATTAAAAAAAATATATTAATTTCTTATAAATACTTCTCATAGTTTTGCTCTGGAATAACAAAAGATTAAGTATGGAGGTATTTGATAAGTTAATTTATATAGTTATTTTAGTTTAGTTTTTTTTTATAAATAAATAGTATAATTTATTTATCTTTATATTAATATATATAATAATTCGTTCATTTTTATATTTCAGGTCAATATGAGCTGCAAATATCATTTTCAAGTCCATGGCAAAGATCTGAAAATATTTGGAGGCAATTAACATTTTTGGTCACGGATAGCTGAAATTCAAATGGCCATAACTTTCAAACCAGGAAGAGTTACGGGACGTGCAACCAGTCAACGGAAAGAGGACGACGTCCTATACAAATCTGGAGAATTTCACAAGTACACGCCCCAATGACATGGGCGTGACCAGGGCATGAAAACGGGCGTGTCTAGCTCAAGAACATAGTTTTCTCCAGAAATCTTCCCGAGGCAATTCTAAGACTTTTTCTAAGTACACGCCCCCATGTCACGGGCGTGACTTAGGGCGTGACCAACCCGAAACTGCCGAAATGATGCCACATTGTGCCGTTTCCAGCCGTTTGCTGACCCGGTCAGTGTAAGACCCCCCTTTTTTTTCTCTTCAGACGCTGGGGTCTTAGGCCCAAAACCGTCGTTTTGCGGTGACTCCTTCACGCCCTGAAGGGTCATCACCACAAAGCGCCGATTCTGCCGGCCATCTCGATCACAGAAAAGTAGCATAAAGAAGTAAATGCAAATTGAGGTCCACAGAAAATCACATGTCATAATAAATATAACTCCACGAAGGGAGTGTCCTCAAAAATAAAACATGAGAGTAGCAAAAACGGGCTTATGCCCGGTACATCAAATCCTCACTACAAAAGGGTCACTCATGCGGAAGCAGAAAGACTACTCAAGGTCGAGACTCACGGTCCCGGCTGTCTGAACTTCGGAGCTAGACTGCCCCACCTCCAAGCGCACCAGTCTCTGGGGCTGCTCCTCCATGCTGGTCTCCACGATCCCCTAAATGATGCAGTTCGAAAACCGTTAGTCTAAAAGACTAAGTCCTATCATCCCCCGCCCCTTCCCCCACGGCTCCTAGGCACCGAGCGGAGAGGAAGAAAGGGGAGGACTTGAAGGTGGAGAAAAATCAAAAGCAGATAACAACGGACCTATACTAGCAATTCTATATCATGTATAGTCATAAGCTGAAATATGAAAAGTAACCTTCACTTATGTGAAAACACATAAGCCAAGGGGTCTTCTGCAAGGCTCCCATCGTATAAAAAGTCCCATACCAATTTATACGTTGGGGTGTCGGTGATCAAACTGCAGTAACTATATATATCAATATTAACCTTAATTTATAAACTTGCCCACACAAGCTTATAGACTAAGGGGTCGTTTTGCAGGTCCTAAAGCATAAGCGTCCCATTCCACTTATACTTTAGGTGTCAAGGTTAAAGGTAACGATTATGCTATGACATGCAAGTGGGTATGATGGATCAAGCAAGTGCAACACACACACCAGACTCTGTGCACACAGACCTTTAGTTCCCCCTTTTTGGAGCCGTAACCTCCCAGGATACCTCCGTAGTGGCAGACGGAAGCGGTGGGTTGGGCCTCGCCCACCTCTAAACCAGTAAAGCACTACCGGTCAGACCTATAGTACACATCAACGCTTGGTGCACAAAGCGGACTCCTGCGTACTCGTGCCGGCTGGCGCACCGGACTTTGTTGGCGAAGTGCTAACCACACTTGCCGAGTCAACGTATTGGTGTCGGTGCATCGACCCTCCTATACCGAAGACCCACCACCTTAATTTCCTTTCCTTTTATGCACATGCAAGTTAGCGTAATCAAGAACCGAGCCGAAGCTCCCCGGACCAACACGTCCTTCTCAAACAATCGAGCCGAAGCTCCCCGGACCCAAAGTCCGCCTTATAAACCATCCGAGCCGAAGCTCCCAGCTAACATCCGGTGCCATCAGTGCTTGTGAAATGTGCAACCCTAATTACTAAGTTACTCTTTTCAGATTGTTAAAACAGTTTACGTTAACCCATGATTGCCCCCGGTATTCCCTGTGAAGGGCTCTCAAGGGGCACTAGGAACTGTGTTGGGATTACGCCCAGCGTTCCCTTTCGCAAGGTACTTATTTTGTTATTAGTTGATTCCCTTACCCTTTGCTTTCTCATGTTCCGATATGCTAATCCTAGGGTAATTTGACTCCAACTCTCTCCTTGGGTAGGACGATCTTTCGTCGGACCCGAACACCTCTAAACCCTAGACAAAATCACACCGTACTCACTCATATTCCATAGATGCAACCCACTCTACTTATCTTTCCAGCAAATCATCAAGACCCATCACACGTGCTCTAATTCATATCCAAAATGATTTCCTGCAATTTTGATATATGCAGACCACTTAAGCTACATGACCCGTAAGAAGGGAAGTACATGAAATACTCATCCAGTACCCTTATGATAATTATTAGAGGGCTAAAATGACATTTGAAGCATAAATCCAGAAATCCATAATTTTCCTAATTTTCTTGATAATTAATTTATTTATTCTAGTGTCCCAAAAGGCCCAAGTTTGAACATGAAGTACCATTTTCAGACAAGGTAATAATCCACTAAATTTATGATAATTACAAGATGTATAACCAACTCTAAATCCTAAGTCTTCCAATTTTTCAGCAAGGTTTAGGCCTTTAAAGTTAATTTCAAAGATGCCCCATAAAAAGTCATTTTAAAAGATTTTATAGTAATAATACCTCCAAAAATTCAGAGAAATTCAGGGACGATTGTGATGGCCTACAAGTACCCTAGAAAAAGTTTCACAATTTATCATTTGGAAATAAGGCTATATTTGATTTTCTTATGAACTTTCTAATTTAAGGGTTAATGAACAAAGTGTGCTAATCAACCATCAAATATTTCCACAAAAATTCCCACATGATAATATTGAGCTAACAACACTAGGTAGCAAGTTTCATGATTTTTCATTAAGTAATGGGCTCTTGCAATAATTATTAGTATGTAATCAAAATAAAGCACTTATGAAGTAGATGCCCTAAATAGACATCCAAAAATTCTAACAAAATTCATACAAGAGTATTATAGCCTAAAACTAACTCTGCCCATGTTTCATACCCTTCCTATGGGCAGTGAGACCACAATAGCCAAATTATTACTTAGGGCAATACTATTGATTACAAATGAAGTGCTACAAATATTGATCAAAATTCCTCAAGTAAATTATCAGAGGCTCAAAATACCCAAATCCCCTCACTACCCAAATTTGGTTAAGTTTCAAGATGTTTAGCTAACCTAAACCTACACTACAAGTTTTAGGTCCTAAACTAGGGTTAGGGTTTTGGGGGCCCTACCTTTTTTAAAATTAGCTAAGATTTCTAACAGAGGGTTTTATACATCCTAGAAACCTCCTTGCAAAATTTGGAGTTCATCCAAGGTGTTTAGGACTCATGCCCTTCACAAGGCAAAAAGGTCCCCCTTTAGGGTTTGGCCTAGGGACTTAGGGCAAATCAACTCTACCCTACCCCACATTTCATGGGGAGGTGCTAAGTGCCATAACAAGTCAGTGGCCCAAATATCAACCTCTGTTGAGGTGATTTGGTCACTGAAAATCAGAAATGCACTTTTTGACCAAAATGCCCTTATTAAGGTATAGTTAGGGTTGAGTCAAAACTTATTCAAAACACATCCAAATTAAATAAAATTTTATACAGATACCTAATGTGAACCCAGGGACCACTCAACAAAATTTGGGAGGGTTTGGAGGTGTTTAGGGCACCTATTTAATTTATTTAATAATTATTAAATGTTTATAAAAACTATAGACATATGTTCTCCAAAAATTCCCATTTTGGACCAGCTCTAGGTATAGCTAGGGTAGACTCCCTGTAAAAATTACAACTGATTTGGACTAGGTATGAAGTATGGGCACGCAGTTTAGTGACTGCATGGCCCTAAGGGTATGTCCCACCAAAATGGGTTCCCTGATCAAACCATGAGCCTAAATTGGTTCAAACCAATTTTAAAATAACGTAGACAGAAAGGGCTACAAATCATGTGTTGATCATTTCCTCATATAGAGCCTCTAACTATTTTTAAATATTTAAAGCATTAAATGACAAAAGTGTGATAGAATGAAATAAATAGAATTAATTTCCTATAGTTTAATCCTGATGCAGCACGAATCTTGGCGCAGGGATCAATGGCATCCGGTCATCGTCTTCGTTGAGCCGACGGCTGCGATTCATCCCGCCTGGAGCGATTTCCAAACGCCTCTGCCGGCTACCCGGCCACCTCCACGGCCGGCCACCGGCACCACCACCTCCGTTGAGGTGGTGGCCATCCCCAGGCGGCGGCTTGGCCGCCGGGAAACCTCTTTTCCGGCGATCCCGAGAGATGAAGATTTTCAGAAAAATCCATGGAAAGCCGAATTGGATCGGGCTCAATTGAGCCGAACCTTGGACCTATTGATTGCTAAGATCTAATCATGAGTTAAGGAGAGGGGGAGGACCTTCCTGGCGGCCTGGATGCGAGAGGAGCGGCGGGATGCCATTGACGACGGCGGCGGCGCTCGGCTTCTGCAACCGCACAGTGGGATGGCTCGTCTCCTCCAGGTAAATGCTCTAAAATGATCCCCTTGGCCCCCTGATGGTGTTTAAATGGAAAATGGGGGAGAGGGGAGGCTGGTTCTTCAATGGCCATTAACATCATTAAAGGTGTGGCTCGGGTAGAGTGGAGGGGGGCTGAACCCATCCCTTGGTGGCCGGGAAACGGCTGGAATCAACTCCTCTCCCCTAGAGGAGTTGATTGCAGCCATAAATGGTGGCTGTTAGCCTCCCTTGGCCGGCCTTCCACTTCCCCTTCCTCTTCCTCAATTTCTCTCTCCTCCATTATCATGGAGGGGAGCTCCTTTCTCTCTCCTAGTCACCTCTGGTTGACTAGTCAACCTCACAAGCTAAATGCAGCCCACTTGATTATGATGGTCATGGGGGTGGGGTTAGCCTAAGGGAGAAGTGGCTTGGGCTTGGGTTAGCCCTTTTTGGGCTAGGTTTGACTTGACCTAAATGAGGGTTGACCTGGGCCAATTTGACCATCTAGGTTGACCACATTGGGTTTTTAGTGGCCCATTGGCTTCCCCTAAGGTCTAGGGTTACTTGAATAGGGTTGGTTGGGCCACTTGGTGGTCTTATGTCCCTTGGCAAGGACACTTTGACCATCTAGGGCTAGAGTTGACTTGGGTCAACATGACCAATTGGGTTGACCCCTATGGGTCCTGGGTGACCCATTGGCTTCCCCTAGGGTCTAGGTAGTGTTATGTAGGGTTACCCTGCCCGCTGGAGGTCACATACCTTTAGTAAGGGCACTTTGATCAGATTAGGGGCTTGAGTTGACTTGGGTCAACCTGGCCCCTAGGGCTGACCCCAATGTGTCCTTAGTGACCCATTGACCTCACTTTAGGGTTAGGAGGGCATAGGTGGGGTCCTCTATGTAAGGCCCCTAGCCGATCCAACGTGACAGCGTCACGGCTCCGCTCTAGGCGACCCTACCGGGCTGCAGCCCAAGCACCCCAACCCCTCTCCATCCACAGGCGGGTTGTTGGTGGCCACAGCCTCCCTTTCATGAGGTAAACTCGATAGTCAAGCCCGAACTACGGGGACTTCCCAGGAGGTCACCCATCCCAGTACTACTCCAGCCCGAGCACGCTTAACTATGGAGTTCTTTCAACTCTCATCACCAATTGAGCTGCAGCTCAATTGGTGATGAGAGTTGAAAGAACTCCATAGTTAAGCGTGCTCGGGCTGGAGTAGTACTGGGATGGGTGACCTCCTGGGAAGTCCCCGTAGTTCGGGCTTGACTATCGAGTTTACCTCATGAAAGGGAGGCTGTGGCCACCAACAACCCGCCTGTGGATGGAGAGGGGTTGGGGTGCTTGGGCTGCAGCCCGGTAGGGTCGCCTAGAGCGGAGCCGTGACGCTGTCACGTTGGATCGGCTAGGGGCCTTACAATAAAAGTGCACTTTTTATTGTAAGGCCCCTAGCCGATCCAACATGACAGCGTCACGGCTCCGCTCTAGGCGACCCTACCGGGCTGCAGCCCAAGCACCCCAACCCCTCTCCCTCCACAGGCGGGTTGTTGGTGGCCACAGCCTCCCTTTGATGAGGTAAACTCGATAGTCAAGCCCGCACTACGGGGACTTCCCAGGAGGTCACCCATCCCAGAATTTCTCCAGCCCGAGCACGCTTAACTATGGAGTTCTTTCAACTCTCATCACCAATTGTAACACCCCCATCCGTCGCATGGCATATAACAGAAGGTCCAGCTGGAACCCGATGCCATATACCACAGACAGTCGGAAGGGTTACTAAATGAATAAATCAAACCATCTAATTAAGACTACTCGTCCTAATCACAGAGCATTCTAGCGGAAGATTTTTAAAGTTGAAAGAACCCAAAAATAAATCCATCAATATGAATGTCCACAGCTACAACAATAGGAATGAAAACTCAAATACACAGAAACGGGTACATGGCCTTAAGGCCTTACAAATGTTCACTTCATGAATAGTGTTTTACATACATCGGCTCGCAGGCCGGCCACACATGAAATAAATAAATAAAACTATTCTACGGCCTTCTAGGGCCAGCACAGCAACATGGGCTCCAGCCCGCTATTTGGCGCTCGGCTCCGCAGCACCTGCAAGCACATACCACCGCACGGTGGCAAATAAAGCAACGGTCAGCTAAAAGCCGACCAAATTATAACGACCCCCGCCCCTTACTCGGGACGGCGGTGCTCTTTCC
Source organism: Platanthera guangdongensis (assembly GCA_039583875.1). Classification (NCBI taxonomy): domain Eukaryota; kingdom Viridiplantae; phylum Streptophyta; class Magnoliopsida; order Asparagales; family Orchidaceae; genus Platanthera; species Platanthera guangdongensis. The sequence goes on from CM077164.1 coordinate 119,569,061, forward strand.
CTGCAAAGCATTAGCCAACAATATTTATATAGCGCAATTATAATTCGCCACAGGTGTAGGCTCGCACGGCCAAACACCCCGTGCACTCAGGGCACATTCATGGTGGACCCTGACCCATCAGTGCATCCACCACCACCCCCAGGATGGCAACAACATGTGAGCATTTAGCCTTTCTGACCACCGTCTAAGGCTCCGACTATGCCAACGGCCAGTCCCCGTCTTCGGGTCTCTCGCACCGAACCACATAGCCTAGGTCCAATTCCACTTGCCCGTTGCTCACGCCGCATGTCCAATTTAAGGAACTTTGCGCGGGCCAAGCTTCTCTCGGATCCCAAATTTTCCAAAACAGTCTCATAACCCAGTTATGATCAAGGCCGGTTCCCAGACCGCCAAGTTAGCAGAAACACGTTTCCGCTCATTTTCTGGGTGCGCCTTGAAGCTAACCTTCAAGGATCCTGCTGCAATCTACCGCGTGGAAACCCGAAAAATCCAAAGCACGGAGTCTTCTCCGGCAAAACACATCAAATGCAACATCACCGATCCAGACAAACACGTCCGGGTAGGCTTCACACACAATGCCTATGCCCGTACTTACGATTCCGGGCTCTACATGCAACACAAGGGGGACTATTCCCGTCAACCCCAAGGAACACCACGCACTCACCGCATACTCGCGGGAGCGGGATTCCCTATGCAGAAAGAAAGAGATTCAAGCGCTCGAGTTGAGAATCGTTACCCTTGTAGTCCGTTTTGGCGCCATTGAAAAACTACGCGGTTAGAACTCTTCGCAATGACCTTCCCTCCACGGATCCGCTCTCCGATTTCGAAACGGTGCTCCGATGCTCCGCGGGCGGCCGGAAACCTCCTTCTTCTTCCTCTCCTCTCTCACTTTGGAAGGGGAGAACATTGGAGAGAAAAATGAGGGAATAACTCCCCATTCCCGGCATTAACAGAGCAGGATTTAATCTGGGCCATCAGATCCTAATTAAAGAAAATGAACGGCTCGGATCTGCACAAAATTACCCAGACCTGGGCCGCACACGGCTTGGCACACGGCCGTGTCCAAGGCCGTGTGCCTCGATCCAGGCACGATCGTCGAACTGAGAAATGCACACGGGCCAAGACACGCCCGTGTCTGACCTGACACGCCCGTGTCGGTTCCTCGACACGCCCGTGTTCGAGGGCGTGTCACGCATAACCGCCACGGCAACGGACACGACCCCTCAGGACACGGGTCTGGACACGGGTTGGCACACGCCCGTGTCGGATGACACGCCCGTGTCATCCGGCCGTGTTCTGGCCGTGTCCTTCTCGGGTTGGAAACGGCCAAAAAAATCACCAGCCAGACACGGCCTTGGACACGCCCGTGTCCTAGGCCGTGTACCCCTACAGGCACCAAAAACTCTTTTTTTCGCGACCGACTCGCACACAAAATTCGGGCGTTACAAATCTCCCCCACTTAAGGAATTTCGTCCCGAATTAAGCAAAGGTACACAAAGCTAAATGATACCTGAGTGGAATAACTCGGGGTATTCCTCCAACATAGCTTGCTCTCGCTCCCAAGAAAGCTCCTCACGTCCGCAATTATCCCAACGGACTTTAACATTCTGACCTCCTTGTTGCGGAGTCGTTTGACTGCAACATCTTCAATTCTTACTGGTCTGACCCTTGTTGTTAACTCATAATCAACCGGTACCTGATCGTCTGCAATGATCTGCGAAGCCTCCTGAACTGCCTTACGCAACACTGATACGTGGAATACATCATGCAGCCCACTCAACTCCGTCGACAGCTTTAATCTATACGCCGCCTCGCCAACACGCTCCAGGATTCAAATGGTCCAAGGTATCTCGGACTCAGCTTCTTCAAGCGTCGAACCCGCGATACACCCTTGAACGGCTTGATTTTTAAATACACCATGTCGCCAACGTTGAACTCTACATTTCTATGTTTGGCATTGTAGTACTTTGACTGTCTATCCTGAGCAATCTTCAGCCTTTCCTGAATTGTCGTATCATTGAAGTGGCATCTTCCACCGCTTGACGTTTATACAACTTTGATTCGCCTGCCTCCAACCAAGACAACGGCGTACGGCACTTCCTCCCATACAAAGCTTCAAAAGGCGCCATTCCAATGCTTGCCTGAAAGCTATTGTTGTACGCAAACTCCACCATGTACAGGTGATCCTCCCAATGCTTCCCGAAATCTAGGACGCACATGCGAAGCATGTCCTCCATAGTTCTGTTGACTCTCTCGGTTTGGCCATCTGTCTGCGGGTGAAAGGCTGTGCTGAACTTTAGCTTAGTACCCAACAGACCATGCACCAACCTCCAGTCATTTGACGTGAAGCGTCCATCACGATCACTAACAATACTGCGAGGCACACCATGCAGTCGTACAATATTATCCACGTAGAGTTTGGCTAACTTTTCCACTGGTCCTCTTTTCTCACTGGATAAAGTGCGACACCTTTGTCAATCTATCAACGACCACCCAAATGGCGTCATTTCCTTTCTGCGACTTCGGCAAACCGTGCACAAAATCCATAGATATGTCGTCAAACTTCCATTCTGGGATAGGAAGTGATTTCAAGAAACCTCCGGGCTTCTGGCATTCCGCCTTCATAATGCACAAGTACGACACTTGGCCACATAAAGTGCCACATCCTTCTTCAAACCCGGCCACCAGAATAATTTCTTCATGTCTCTATACATCTTCGTGCTTCCCGGGTGGATTGAGTATTTGGTATGATGAGCCTCATACATCAACTCCTCCCGAATATTATCCGCACTAGGAACGCATAGATGACCGTCCTTCCTTAGCAACCCATCTTCAACCACAAACTGAGAATTTGACCCATCCAAAGATCCATCTAGGATTTTCTTCATGCTGCTATCCTGAACCAAAGCCCGCCGAACTCTATCCGCTAGGTCACACTGCACCTCTGTCCAAAACAGTTTCCCCTCGGCACTAGACTGCTTGTCAACGCAAGATATCTCCAATGCCTCCAACTCTTGGACCAATCTCTTATCATGCACTGATAACCAGTTGGCTTGTGCGGGAATCTTACGACTCAACGCATCCGCCACTACATTTCCCTTCCCAGGCACATAGTGTATCTTGAAGGTGTAGTCCCCTAAGAACTCCATCCACCTCCTCTGCCTCATGTTCAGATCTTTTTGATCCAATAGGTACTTCAAACTCTTATGATCGGTGTAAATATCTACCTTCACACCGTACAGATAGTGCCTCCAAAGCTTTAGAGCAAAAATCACGGCCGCTAACTCTAAGTCGTGGACCGGATAATTCCTCTCGTGAACCTTCAATTGTCGTGAACCATAAGCTATCACTCTCCCATGCTGTAGCAGAACACAGCCCAAACCACTGCCTGAAGCATCACTATAAATCTCGAACCCTTCGGTACCACTTGGCGAACATAAAATAGGCGCCGTGGTTAACCGCCTCTTCAACTCTACAAAAGCCTGTTCGCACTCCGAAGACCACACAAACTTCTGATCCTTCCTTGTCAACGTCGTGAGTGGTAGTGCTATCCGCGAGAAGTTCTCTACGAAGCGCCTATAGTAGCCAGCAAGCCCCAGAAAACTCCGGACCTCTGCCACTGTAGTCAAAGTAGGCCACTCCCGTATCGCCACTATCTTCGCCGGATCCACAGCTATTCCTTCTCCACTGACAACATGACCAAGGAACGCTATCGAGGATAACCAGAATTCACACTTGGAGAACTTTGCATACAACTGACTTTTCCTCAATGTCTCCAACACCATGTGTAAATGCTTGTAATGATCCTCCTCGCACCGCGAATACACCAGGATATCATCGATGAATACTATCACAAACTGATCCAAGTATTCTCTGAACGTCCTATTCATCAGATCCATAAACACGGATGGAGCATTCGTCAACCCAAACGGCATGACTGTGAACTCAAATGCCCAAACCGCGTACTGAATGCTGTCTTTGGAATGTCGCTCTCCTTATCCTCAACTGATAGTAACCGACTTCAAATCTAACTTCGAATATACAGTTGACCACCAACTGATCAAATAGATCGTCAATCCTCGGGATTGGATATTTGTTCTTCTCCTAAGTTTGTTCAATTCCCGATAATCGATACAAAGCCGCAAGCTCCCATCTTTCTTCTTAACAAAGAGAACTGGTGCGCTCCAAGGCGACGAACTTGCGCACATAACCTTGCTCTAGCAACTCTTGCAGTTGCACCTTCAACTCTGCCATTTCTCTTGGGGCTATACGGTAGGGGGAGCGTGACACCGGTTTGGCACCCAGTACCAGCCTCTATAGTAAAGTCTATCTCCCGCTGAGGAGGGGCTCCTGGGAGATCATCTGGAATACATCAGGATACTCGGACACAACTGGATGTTGCCCAAACTAGGTTTAGGCGTCGAAGTCTGCACTAGAGTGACATATAGTTCTGCCCCAGACCGAACTGCCTTGAACATCTGAAGGGCCGACATCAGAACTTTCCCTGACCCCTTCATGCCCGCAAAAGTAGTCTCCCGATCAGTGTCCAGACCCAACTTGACTTCTTTACGGTTGCAATCAATGCATGCACTCTGCTCCGAGAGCCAATCCATACCAAAGATTACATCGAACTCCACTAATGGTAGAACCAACGCCCGCAAATCAAACTCCCGTCTCCAATCCGAATCTTTACAACACAGATCCTATCCGCACGCATTGAGCACCCATTAGGCAACAACCATCCACTTGTTTTCTGCCATCGAGAATGGAACTCCGATGCGCGATATAAACTTTTCAGACAAGAAGGAATGTGATGCTCCCGTATCAAAAAGGGCTCTCGCCGGAAACCCAAAGATCAACACAAAGCCTAGCACTAACAAACGTAAGCTAACAAGTACAAAAGTAACAACTATAAAAGTTAAACCACTATAATTTAACTCATACCTGTCACCACGTCTGCTTGCTTTATGGCCTCCTGTAGACCAAGGTTGTAGACTCTAGGCTGGGCTGGAGCATGATGGGATGCGGTTGACTCCACCGCCTTCCCTTTCTCCTCATACGTCGCTCCAGGTCTCCTCTCGGACTTTGGACGTCCGCTCCAACACTCCCGAGCAAAATGCCCCGTCTTCCCGCAGTTGTAGCAAGCCCCGGGGACTCGACTTGTAGTTGCCCCCGATGCATCAGCCGAAGGGGCTGAGTTTGAAGTCCTCCGCTTCTTGTTCCATCTGCGGAAACCTGTCTTATTACTTGGCACCTTGAACTCGGTCTTCCTTTCTCCTGGGTCCCTCTTCTCTTGAACTTTCTTCGCAACCTTTTCCAACGATCGGGCCGAATTGACCAAGGCTAGGAAGCCCTGCGCCTTAGGCCCAGCAAGGAGTAACTGTAAATCGCCACGAAGACCCTCATAGAATCGGTTGGTCTTCCTCTCTTCTTCAGAAAACATAGCACCAGCATAACGACCCAACCGTGTGAACTCATGCAGATATTCGTCCACGCTTCTGGATCCCTGAGTCAACCCAAGAAATTGATTCTCCATTTCCAACTTCTGAGCAGAAGGTACAAATCTGGCTAGGAACAATCTTGAAAATTCTTCCATCGGCACATCCGCAAGTTGCCTTCCCACTAGAAGATGAAACTCCAACTCGTCCCACCACAGCCTCGCCTCACCTTCCAAAAGAAAAGTCGCTATGGTGGTCTTCTGCCACTCCTCAGTCATTGTGGCCGTCAACACCCTCTTTATGGAAGAGAGCCAGTCCTCAGCCTGAGTTGGCGTTCCAACCCCATTAAACCTCGGAGGATTAAAGCCCATCACGTGCTTTAGCTGTCGCTCCGTAGTTCTCCTCGGCTCTACTAACTCAACTGCCGCGCGTTCCACCACTCTCGGCTCTGCCGCCCTAACCGGTTCTTGCTCATCCGCAGGAGGTGCGCGATGCATTTGCCCTGCAGGTTGGGCATTTATCATTGCGAACACGGCTTCAGCCACCATCCTGATGGTTTCCGCTGAAGGAGGTGTAGCAGGCACGTCCCTTGGTGCACTACTTTCCGCTGATTGCGGACGCTCTGACTGACCAGCACCGCTCCTAGCTGCCTATAAAAGCAAAGACACACGATTAACGACAAACAAATTGCTAAAAGCAATCATTGGAACACTCAGGTTCCACAAAACAAGTGTATTTTCATTCCTAAGTGGACATTCATGGGTTCTTTTTAATGTTATAACGATGACGCACACATGTGCTCACCACCCCTTAAAAGAATTCGCCCACCAAATTCATTTAAGCATGACCGTAACCAGAAGTCTGATACCAAATTGTAACACCCCCCATCCGTCGCATGGCATATAACAGAAGGTCCAGCTGGAACCCGACGCCATATACCACAGACAGTCGGAAGGGTTACTAAATGAATAAATCAAACCATCTAATTAAGACTACTCGTCCTAATCACAGAGCATTCTAGCGGAAGATTTTTAAAGTTGAAAGAACCCAAAAATAAATCCATCAATATGAATGTCCACAGCTACAACAATAGGAATGAAAACTCAAATACACAGAAACGGGTACATGGCCTTAAGGCCTTACAAATGTTCACTTCATGAATAGTGTTTTACATACATCGGCTCGCAGGCCGGCCACACATGAAATAAATAAATAAAACTATTCTACGGCCTTCTAGGGCCAGCACAGCAACATGGGCTCCAGCCCGCTATTTGGCGCTCGGCTCCGCAGCACCTGCAAGCACATACCACCGCACGGTGGCAAATAAAGCAACGGTCAGCTAAAAGCCGACCAAATTATAACGACCCCGCCCCTTACTCGGGACGGCGGTGCTCTTTCCCTGCAAAGCATTAGCCAACAATATTTATATAGCGCAATTATAATTCGCCACAGGTGTAGGCTCGCACGGCCAAACACCCAGTGCACTCAGGGCACATTCATGGTGGACCCTGACCCATCAGTGCATCCACCACCACCCCCAGGATGGCAACAACATGTGAGCATTTAGCCTTTCTGACCACCGTCTAAGGCTCCGACTATGCCAACGGCCAGTCCCCGTCTTCGGGTCTCTCGCACCGAACCACATAGCCTAGGTCCAATTCCACTTGCCCGTTGCTCACGCCGCATGTCCAATTTAAGGAACTTTGCGCGGGCCAAGCTTCTCTCGGATCCCAAATTTTCCAAAACAGTCTCATAACCCAGTTATGATCAAGGCCGGTTCCCAGACCGCCAAGTTAGCAGAACACGTTTCCGCTCAATTTTCCGGGTGCGCCTTGAAGCTAACCTTCAAGGATCCCTGCTGCAATCTACCGCGTGGAAACCCGAAAAATCCAAAGCACGGAGTCTTCTCCGGCAAAACCACATCAAATGCAACATCACCGATCCAGACAAAACACGTCCGGGTAGGCTTCACACACAATGCCTATGCCCGTACTTACGATTCCGGGCTCTACATGCAACACAAGGGGGACTATTCCGTCAACCCCAAGGAACACCACGCACTCACCGCATACTCGCGGGAGCGGGATTCCCTATGCAGAAAGAAAGAGATTCAAGCGCTCGAGTTGAGAATCGTTACCCTTGTAGTCCGTTTTGGCGCCATTGAAAAACTACGCGGTTAGAACTCTTCGCAATGACCTTCCCTCCACGGATCCGCTCTCCGATTTCGAAACGGTGCTCCGATGCTCCGCGGCGCCGGAAACCTCCTTCTTCTTCCTCTCCTTTCTCACTTTGGAAGGGGAGAACTTTGGAGAGAAAAATGAGGGAATAACTCCCCATTCCCGGCCTTAACAGAGCCAGGATTTAATCTGGGCCATCGGATCCTAATTAAAGAAAATGAACGGCTCGGATCTGCACAAAATTCCCCAGACCTGGGCCGCACACGGCTTGGCACACGGCCGTGTCCAAGGCCGTGTGCCTCGATCCAGGCACGATCGTCGAACTGAGAAATGCACACGGGCCAAGACACGCCCGTGTCTGACCTGACACGCCCGTGTCGGGTTCCTCGACACGCCCGTGTTCGAGGGCGTGTCACGCATAACCGCCACGGCAACGGACACGACCCTCAGGACACGGGTCTGGACATGGGTTGGCACACGCCCGTGTCGGATGACACGCCCGTGTCATCCGGCCGTGTTTCTGGCCGTGTCCTTCTCGGGTTGGAAACGGCCAAAAAAATCACCAGCCAGACACGGCCTTGGACACGCCCGTGTCCTAGGCCGTGTACCCCTACAGGCACCAAAAACTCTTTTTCCGCGACCGACTCGCACACAAAATTCGGGGCGTTACACTCTAGGCTAAGAGTAGGTCAATTGACCCTAAGTAGGCTAGTTTGACCCATTTAGGGCTAGGGTTGACCTTGGTCAACTGAGCCTCTTGGGCTGACCCTAATGGGTCCTTTTGGCTCTAATGGGCCTCCCAAGGTATTAGGGGTGTTGTGGTAGGGTCTTGGGGTTAGGGTGTGGTCCATGGTCATCCTGAACCATGCTCAGAGTTCTACTATTTGCAGACCATGATGATCTCCCACCTTTCTGTCCCCTATCTCTTGGCCCATTTCTGGCTTCCTAGGGTTTTGTCATTACTTAGTCATGGCCAAAACCAGTCTTAGGGGTCTAGTTGGAAGTGGGATGTTACAAATCCCAATAAACAAAACAAAGATTTCGTCCCCGAAATCAAGGCTGAGCCTACGGGACTTACTACCGAAGAAAAGGACCTTGTAACATCCCATCACGACGCCTTGTTTGCTAAATTAGGTTTAAAAGGGAAACCTAGATCTATGACCATTTCGCCCAATCGGCAAACCAAGATCCCAATAAACAAGGATAAGCCCCCAATAAACAAAAGATAAGCCTCTATCTGCCTAGAGCAGCCCTTAGTAGTTTAAAGCAGGAAAATAAATTAACTTCTTGAGGGGTCTGAGAGGTATACCTGACTGAATAGCTCTGGGTATCTTTGTCGCATTAGGTCCTGCGGCTCCCAGGTATGCTCCTCCTGGCCGTGGTTCCTCCACAGGACCTTGACTAGTGGGACCTTCTTGCATCGCAAGACCCGTACTCCTCGGTCGTCGATCCTTACCGGCTCCAAACGAACCGACCGGTCTGAAGCTACCGGCACTTCTGTGGTCAAAATCTACTGCTCTGGGCGTAGCAGAGCCCTCCTCAGCGAAGAAATATGGAAGACGTTGTGCAGCACTTCCAGCTCTGGTGGTAACTCCAGCCGGTAGGCTAGGGGTCCGATCCGCTCCAGAATCCTGTAAGGGCCCATGTACCTAGGGCTGAGCTTCTTCCTCCGACCACGCACCCGCGAGACTCCATGCATGGGCCAGATCTTCAGAAACACCCGGTCTCCCACCTGAAACTCCACCTGCCGATGCCGGGCGTCATAGTACTTAGCCTGTCTACTCTGCGCCTCAAGCATCCTGTCCCTGATCAGCCTCACCTGTGCCTCGGTGTCTTCAAGAAACTTTGATCCCAACACCTTCGGATCTTCGTTCTGTACCCAAGAAAGCGGGGTCCGGCACCTCCTCCCGTACAAGGCTTCGTAAGGCGCCATCCTGATGCTGGACTGGTAGCTATTGTTATAGGAGAACTCGACCAGGGGTAAGAGTTTCTCCCACGGTTCCCCGCGGTCCAAAATGCATAGCCTCAAGAGGTCTTCCAGCGTCCGGTTGGTGCGTTCTGTCTGCCCGTCTGTCTGGGAATGAAATGCAGTGCTGAAGGTCAATCACGTGCCTAAGTAAGCTTGAACTGATCGCCACTCCATGGATGTAAACCGCCCATCACGATCTGACACTATCGTCCTGGGCACGCCATGATAACGAATGAACTGCTCCACAAACTTCCGCACCAGTACTCCTACGGAATCGTCCTTCCTGATCGGTATAAATCGATCCACCTTGGTCAACCGATCAACGATTACCCAGATCGAGTCATTCCCTGTCCGAGACCGGGAAGCCCATGTATGAAGTCCATGGCTATGTCATCAAACTTCCACTCCGGCACCGGGAGTGGCTGCAATAATCCTGCGGGGTTCCTGCACTCCGCCTTCACTAGCTGATATGCCTCACAATGGGTCACGAAGTAAGTGACATCCTTCTTCATGCCCGGCCAGAACATAGTATTCTTCAAATCAGCCGTCATCTTTGTGATCCCCGGGTGTACAGAATACCGGCTGCAGTGCGCCTCCGTCATAATATCCTCCCGGATCTGACCTCCCTCCGGTATATACACCCGTCCTCTGAAGCACACCAGGTCGTCCCTCAGTGTGTAATCTCCTGCAGTGCCTGCCTCCAGAGCTTGGAAGATGGGCTCTAACTTGGCATCCTGCCTCTGTCCTTCTCTGACTCGGTCTCTGATGTCATCGGTAACGCCTATCGCGGCCAAGTACTCCTCATAGAGCTCAGGATCGTCAGACGATACCAGAGTAATGTGCATGTCCTCTAGTCTCTCCAGCAGCTCCATGGACATCAACTGAGGCTCTGCTCGTGCTGTGGCAGCTCTCCTACTCAGTGCATCCGCTACCACGTTCGCCTTCCCCGGGTGGTAATGCATCTCATACTGATAGTCAGATAGAAACTCCACCCACCGCCTTTGCCTGATGTTCAGTTCCTTCTGCGTGTCCACGTACTTAAGGTTCTTATGATCAGAGTATATATCACAGTGGACTCCATAAAGGTAGTGTCGCCATATCTTCAGTGCGAATACAACTGCTCCCATCTCCAGGTCATGCACTGGATAGTTCTTCTCATGGGTCTTCAGCTGGCGGGAGGCATAAGCTATGACGTGTCCGTTCTGCATCAGCACTGCTCCCATCCCCTGATATGATGCGTCGGTGTAGACCTGGAATCCCTCCCTCCCCGAGGGGAGAGTAAGAATGGGAGCCGAGGTTAGCCGATCCTTCAGCTCCTAGAAAGCTGTCTGGCACTGCGGGGTCCACACGAACGGTACCTCCTTCTTCGTCAAGGATGTGAGTAGGAGGGCGATTCGAGAGAATCCCTCCACGAACTTCCGGTAATAACCGGCAAGTCCTAGAAAACTCCGTACGTCGGTGGCTGTCTTTAGCTACGGCCAATCCGAAATAGCCTGAATCTTTGCCGGGTCCACCGCCAGCCCGGCTCCGCTGATAATATGGCCTAAGAAAGCCACCTCCTTCAACCAGAACTGACACTTGCTGAACTTCGCATAAAGGCGATGCTCCCGCAGTCTCTCCAAGGTCAGTGCCAGATGTCGTGTGTGCTCCTCCTCTGTCTTAGAATAGATAAGGATGTCGTCTATGAATACTATGACGAACACATCCAAATAAGCCTCGAAGACCCGGTTCATGAGACTCATAAACGCCGACGGAGCATTCGTGAGTCCGAAGGGCATCACGATGAACTCATACAATCCATATCTGCTACTAAAGGCCGTCTTCGGAATATCCTCCTCCTGGATCCGCAGCTGGTAGTAGCCTGACCTCAAGTCTAGCTTCGAGAAATAATGGGCTCCCTCCAGCTGATCGAACAACTCGTCTATCCTGGGGAGCGGATAGGTATTTCGGACGGTCAGCCTGTTTAGTGCTCGATAGTCGATGCACAGGCGAAGAGTGCCATCCTTCTTCTTCACGAATAGGACCGGAGCTCCCCATGATGAGGAGCTCGGCCTAACAAATCCTGCTTCCACGAGCTCCTGCAACTGTGTCCGAAACTCCGCCAACTCCTTCGGGGCCATCCGATAAGGGGCCTTGGATACCGGCTTAGCCCCAGGTATCAACTGAATATGAAAGTCCTTCTCCCTGTGCGGAGGCAGTCCTGGCAGCTTATCCGGAAAAATATCGGCGTAGTCACGAACCACCGGAATGCTAGCAATCAGGTCCTTCTCCTCAGTCATCTCGAATAATACCTGATATACCTCATCTCCTTGCATGTGAGCCTTAATTGCCTGAATAGATGAAAGCAGGCGGCGGGAAGCTGGAGTAGTACCTTCGAATGTCGCATAAGTATCGCCTTGTCTCAGCACGACCCTCGCTGCCGGGCAGTCAATCTGGGCATGGTTCCAGACAAGCCATGTCATGCCCAAGACAAGGTCGAAGTCCGGCATTCTCAGGATCGTCGCCGGGGCCTCGAGTGTCACCCCGTCTATGGTAACCTCCAGGAGGCACTTCTCTGTGGACTGGATCTCCATCCCATTGGGGAGACGCACCTTCCTGGATAATCCCGTATAATATCGAATCTGGTCCAGATCCTTTACGAAATCCTCCGACACAAAGTTGTGCGATGCCCCCGTGTCGAACAGGGTATGGGCAGGCTTGCCGCACACCATCACCATTCCTAAATCAGTTTTAAGAAAGAACTTTGGTGTAAGGTTTTCTAACCTAGGTTGTGTAGTAGTTCTATCAATACTTAATATGAGCCGGGAATAGATTCAAAACTAAAATTACTCTCATACCTGCAATAACCCTGTCCGGGTTCCGGGGCTGTGCTAAGTCCAAAGCGTACATCTGCTCCCCATTCTGTCTTCGGTCTCCTCCCTGATTACCACGTCCTCGGCCGCATCCTCGGCCTCCGAGATGCTGGGCAGGTGGGCCACCCTGTGGTGCTGGAGGTGGTTCCCCCCTCATAGGGCAGTTTCTCCGGAGATGTCCCACCTGGTGACAATGGAAACACTTCGGCGGGGGATACGCCATACCCCCGGGTCTCGGCATCTCCTGAATCCGGAGAGGTTGAGGGGCCAAAACCACCTGCTCTCTCGGCTCCTGCCTCACCACCTGACGAGGCTGCTCCTCTATCCTCCTTCCATCTGGTATGGTGCCTCGCCGCTGATCATTTCGGGCCCTCCGGCCCTGGTACTCCGCTTGCCGTTTCCGGCCCCGAGTGGTGTGCCAATCGGCCTCAATCCTCTTCGCCATCTCCAAAATCCGGGAGATAGGCCCGTCAGAGACAAACATCAAGGCCTCCCTCAACTCTTCTTTTAGGCCCTTATAAAACCTCTTGACATAACCTGCTTCGTCCAGCTGGTAAGAGCCCGCATATCGGGCCAAATGATCGAACTCTCGGTGGTACTCCACCACCGTCCTGGTGCCCTGCCTTAGCTGCAAGAACCGTTCCTCCAACTCGTCCCTGGCCGACTGCGGAACAAAGTGCTCCAGCAGCGTGGCCCTGAATTCCTCCCAAGTGATGTCTGCAATCTCCCTATCCGCGAATGTCGTGTCCAACAGCGTCTTCCACCACCTCTTAGCATGGGACTCCAAGCAAGATACCACCAGGGCCACCCTCTCCTCCCAAGGGCATCGTATCCCAGTCAACATCTCGTACATAACATCCAGCCACTCCTCTGTCCGCACTGCCGACTCTGTTCCCAAGTATGCTGGGGGAGAGAGTCCTCGGAAGGTGCTCATCCAGTTGGCCCCTGGGTTTGGCTGCTGGGCTGGAGCCTGCTGAGCCCGGAAGGCCTCAAGGATAGCTGTAAGGGTCTGCCCCATGTCCGACTGAAGGAAAGGTGTGGGGACCATGGGAGGTGGTGCAATGTCTGGAGTCTGCTGAGCTCCACCTTGTGGGGTGGGCTGAGCTGGGGGCTGCAAAACAAACTACATTAGTACGTAATCGACTCAATACCTAATAAAAGTGGACAATTTACATGTGATCCCCCATATGGGCACACCACTGCTTCCGCTGCTTAGTTTGTCCCCAAACTAAACTCGCGTGGGAGTGGCCTAGGGTTGTGGACTGTTACTTTTCGATCGAGGTCTGCTCTGATACCACTTGTAAGACCCCCCTTTTTTTTCTCTTCAGACGCCGGGGTCTTAGGCCCAGAACCGCCGTTTTGCGGTGACTCCTTCACGCCCTGAAGGGTCATCACCACAAAGCGCCGATTCTGCCGGCCATCTCGATCACAGAAAAGTAGCGTAAAGAAGTAAATGCAAATTGCAGTCCACAGAAAATCACATGTCATAATAAATATAACTCCACGAAGGGAGTGTCCTCAAAAATAAAACATCAGAGTAGCAAAAACGGGCTTATGCCCGGTACATAAAATCCTCACTACAAAAGGGTCACTCATGCGGAAGCAGAAAGACTACTCAAGGTCGAGACTCACGGTCCCGGCTGTGTGAACTCCGGAGCTAGACTGCCCCACCTCCAAGCGCACCGGTCTCTGGGGCTGCTCCTCCATGCTGGTCTCCACGATCCCCTAAATGATGCGGTTCGAAAACCGTTAGTCTAAAAGACTAAGTCCTATCATCCCCCGCCCCTTCCCCCACGACTCCTAGGCACCGAGCGGAGAGGAAGAAAGGGGAGGACTTGAAGGTGGAGAAAAATCAAAAGCAGGTGACAGCGGACCTATACTAGCAATTCTATATCATGTATAGTCATAAGCTGAAATATGAAAAGTAACCTTCACTTATGTGAAAACACATAAGCCAAGGGGTCTTCTGCAAGGCTCCCATCGTATAAAAAGTCCCATACCAATTTATACGTTGGGGTATCGGTGATCAAACTGCAGTAACTATAGATATATCAATATTAACCTTAATTTATAAACTTGCCCACACAAGCTTATAGACGAAGGGGTCATTTTGCAGGTCCTAAAGCATAAGCGTCCCATTCCACTTATACTTTAGGTGTCAAGGTTAAAGGTAACGATTATGCTATGACATGCAAGTGGGTATGATGGATCAAGCAAGTGCAACACACACACCCGACTCTGTGCACACAGACCTTTAGTTCCCCCTTTCTGGAGCCGTAACCTCCCAGGATACCTCCGTAGTGGCAGACAGAAGCGGTGGGTTGGGCCTCGCCCACCTCTAAACCAGTAAAGCACTACCGGTCAGACCTATCGTACGCCTCAACGCTTGGTGCACGAAGCGGACTCCTGCGTACTCTTGCCGGCTGGCGCACCGGACTTTGTTGGCGAAGTGCTAACCACACTTGCCGAGTCAACGTATTGGCATTGGTGCATCGACCCTCCGATACCGAAGACCCACCACCTTAATTTCCTTTCCTTTTATGCACATGCAAGTTAGCGTAATCAAGAACCGAGCCGAAGCTCCCCGGACCAACACGTCCTTCTCAAACAATCGAGCCGAAGCTCCCCGGACCCAAAGTCCGCCTTTTAACCATCCGAGCCGAAGCTCCCAGCTAACATCCGGTGCCATCAGTGCTTGTGTAATGTGCAACCCTAATTACTAAGTTACTCTTTTCAGCTTGTTAAAACAGTTTACGTTAACCCAGGACTGCCCCCGGTATTCCCTGTGAAGGGCTCTCAAGGGGCACTAGGAACTGTGTTGGGATTACGCCCAGCGTTCCCTTTCGCAAGGTACTTATTTTGTTATTGGTTGATTCCCTTACCCTTTGCTTTCTCATGTTCCGATATGCTAATCCTAGGGTGATTTGACTCCAACTCTCTCCTTGGGTAGGACGATCTTTCGTCGGACCCGAACGCCTCTAAACACTAGACAAAATCACACCCTACTCACTCATCTTCCATAGATGCAACAAACTCTACTTATCTTTCCAGCAAATCATCAAGACCCATCACACGTGCTCTAATTCATATCCAAAATGATTTCCTGCAATTTTGCTATATGCAGACCACTTAAGCTACATGACCCGTAAGAAGGAAAGTACATGAAATACTCATCCAGTACCCTTATGATAATTATTAGAGGGCTAAAATGACATTTGAAGCATAAATCCAGAAATCCATAATTTTCCTAATTTGCCTGATAATTAATTTATTTATTCTAGTGTCCCAAAAGGCCCAAGTTTGAACATGAAGTACCATTTTAAGACAAGGTAATAATCCAGTAAATTTATGATAATTACAAGATGCATAACCAACTCTAAATCCTAAGTCTTCCAATTTTTCAGCAAGGTTTAGGCCTTTAAATTTAATTTCAAAGATTCCCCATAAAAAGTCATTTTAAAAGATTTTATAGTAATAATACCTCCAAAAATTCAGAGAAATTCAGGGACGATTGTGATGGCCTACAAGTACCCTAGAAAAAGTTTCACAATTTATCATTTGGAAATAAGGCTATATTTGATTTTCTTATGAACTTTCTAATTTAAGGGTTAATGAACAAAGTGTGCTAATCAGCCATCAAATATTTCCACAAAAATTCCCACATGATAATATTGAGCTAAAAACACTAGGTAGCAAGTTTCATGATTTTTCATTAAGTAATGGGCTCTTGCAAGAATTATTAGTATGTAATCAAAATAAAGCACTTGTGAAGTAGATGCCCTAAATAGATATCCAAAAATTCTAACAAAATTCATACAAGATTATTATAGCCTAAAACTAACTCTGCCCATGTTTCATACCCTTCCTATGGGCAGTGAGACCACAATAGCCAAATTATTACTTAGGGCAATACTATTGATTACAAATGAAGTGCTACAAATATTGATCAAAATTTCTCACGTAAATTATCAGAGGCTCAAAATACCCTAATCCCCTCACTACCCAAATTTGGTTAAGTTTAAAGATGTTTAGCTAACCTAAACCTACACTACAAGTTTTAGGTCCTAAACTAGGGTTAGGGTTTTGGGGGCCCTACCTTTTTTAAAATTAGCTAAGATTTCTAACAGAGGGTTTTATACATCCTAGAAACCGCCTTGCAAAATTTGGAGTTCATCCAAGGTGTTTAGGACTCATGCCCTTCACAAGGCAAAAAGGTCCCCCTTTAGGGTTTGGCCTAGGGACTTAGGGCAAATCAACTCTACCCTACCCCACATTTCATGGGGAGGTGCTAAGTGCCATAACAAGTCAGTGGCCCAAATTTCAGCCTCTGTTGAGGTGATTTGGTCACTGAAAATCAGAAATGCACTTTTTGACCAAAATGCCCTTATTAAGGTATAGTTAGGGTTGCGTCAAAACTTATTCAAAACACATCCAAATTAAATAAAATTTTATACAGATACCTAAAGTAAACCCAGGGACCACTCACCAAAATTTGGGAGGGTTTGGAGGTGTTTAGGGCACCTATTTAATTTATTTAATAATTATTAAATGTTTATAAAAACTATAGAAATATTTTCTCCAAAAATTCCCATTTTTGGACCAGCTCTAGGTATAGCTAGGGTAGACTCCCTGTAAAAAATTACAACTGATTTGGACTAGGTATGAAGTGTGGGCACTCAGTTTAGTGACTGCCTAGCCCTAAGGGTATGTCCCACCAAAACGGGTGCCCTGATCAAACCAGGAGCCTAAATTGGTTCAAACTAATTTTAAAATAAAGTAGACAGAAAGGGATACAAATCATGTGTTGATCATTTCCTCATACAGAGCCTCTAACTATTTTTAAATATTTAAAGCATTAAATGACAAAAGTGTGACAGAATGAAATAAATAGAATTAATTTCCTATAGTTTAATCCTGATGCAGCACGAATCTTGGCGCAGGGATCAACGACATCCGGTCATCGTCTTTGTTGAGCCGACGGCTGCGATTCATCCCGCCTGGAGCGATTTCCAAACGCCTCTGCCGGCTACCCGGCCACCTCCCCGGCCGGCCACCGGCACCACCACCTCCGTTGAGGTGGTGGCCATCCCAGGCGGCGGCTTGGCCGCCGGAAACCTCTTTTCCGGCAATCACGAAAGTTGAAGATTTTCAGAAAAATCCATGGAAAGCCGAATTGGATCGGGCTCAATTGAGCCCGAACCTTGGACCTATTGATTGCTAAGATCTAATCATGAGTTAAGGAGAGGGGGAGGACCTTCCTGGCGGCCTGGATGCGAGAGGAGCGGCGGGATGCCATTGACGACGGCGGCGGCGCTCGGCTTCTGCAACCGCATAGTGGGATGGCTCGTCTCCTCCAGGTAAATGCTCTAAAATGATCCCCTTGGCCCCCTGATGGTGTTTAAATGGCAAATGGGGGAGAGGGGAGGCTGGTTCTTCAATGGCCATTAACACCATTAAAGGTGTGGCTCGGGTAGAGTGGAGGGGGGCTGAACCCATCCCTTGGTGGCCGGGAAACGGCTGGAATCAACTCCTCTCCCATAGAGGAGTTGATTGCAGCCATAAATGGTGGCTGTTAGCCTCCCTTGGCCGGCCTTCCACTTCCCCTTCCTCTTCCTCAATTTCTCTCTCCTCCATTATCATGGAGGGGAGCTCCTTTCTCTCTCCTAGTCACCTCTGGTTGACTAGTCAACCTCACAAGCTAAATGCAGCCCACTTGATTATGATGGTCATGGGGGTGGGGTTAGCCTAAGGGAGAAGTGGCTTGGGCTTGGGTTAGCCCTTTTTGGGCTAGGTTTGACTTGACCTAAATGAGGGTTGACCTGGGCCAATTTGACCATCTGGGTTGACCCCATTGGGTTTTTAGTGGCCCATTGGCTTCCCCTAAGGTCTAGGGTTACTTGAATAGGGTTGGTTGGGCCTCTTGGTGGTCTTATGTCCCTTGGCAAGGGCACTTTGACCATCTAGGGCTAGAGTTGACTTGGGTCAACATGACCAATTGGGTTGACCCCTATGGGTCCTGGGTGACCCATTGGCTTCCCCTACGGTCTAGGTAGTGTTATGTAGGGTTACCCTGCCCTCTGGAGGTCACATACCCTTAGTAAGGGCACTTTGACCAGATTAGGGGCTTGAGTTGACTTGGGTCAACCTGGCCCCTAGGGCTGACCCCAATGTGTCCTTAGTGACCCATTGACCTCACTTTAGGGTTAGGAGGGCATAGGTGGGGTCCTCTAGGCTAAGAGTAGGTCAATTGACCCTAAGTAGGCTAGTTTGACCCATTTAGGGCTAGGGTTGACCTTGGTCAACTGAGCCTCTTGGGCTGACCCTAATGGGTCCTTTTGGCTCTAATGGGCCTCCCATGGTATTAGGGGTGTTGTGGTAGGGTCTTGGGGTTAGGGTGTGGTCCATGGTCATCCTGAACCATCCTCAGAGTTCTACAATTTGCAGACCATGATGATCTCCCACCTTTCTGTCCCCTATCTCTTGGCCCATTTCTGGCTTCCTAGGGTTTTGTCATGACCTAGTCATGGCCAAAACCACTCTTAGGGGTCTAGTTGGAAGTGGGATGTTACAGTCAGTACACGCCCTAGGTCACGGGCGTGACCTAGGGGAGTGACACTTCAGGAACTGCCAGAATTTACTCCCGCCATTTTCAGCTTCCCGCAGTTTTCCAGAAACCGAAGTGACACGCCCTAGGTCACGGGCATGACCTAGGTGCGTGACCCGCAATTTAACAGATTTTGGCGGTTTCTCGCCAACGTTCCCGGGCTTTCAAGACAGCGGTTTCCGAGCCTGACACGCCCTAGGTCACGGGCGTGACCTAGGGCGTGACCTTGCTGAAATTTTTCCTATAAATTGCAGATGAGTTTAGAAGTAGAGGAGGAGCGAGGATGCCAATCTAGGAGTAGTTTTACCTCGTTTATTTCTCTATTTTGCTGCATTTTCTTTATGTAACCCTTAGCTTCATAGTTTAGTTTGCATTTCTTTTTGTTTAATTCAATTACTCTCTTTTTAGTTATCATCTTTTTGCCCTTCTTTGTATGTAATTTCTTCATCATGCTTAGTAGCTAAACTTCTTTTAGCACTTGATCATGATGAATCTTGGAATAAAATAAGCTTCTCATCTTTATTAAAAATGTCAAGTCCTTTACTTTACTCACTAACGATTTATCTTTGATTTATATTTTATCGAATTCATATTACGCGGATATGTTCTTCGATCTAAGATCTGTATCCTAAATGACCGAGGTTCCGGATACGAGGAGATCACTCAATGATAAAAGGAGTTGCATGCACTCCTCGAGAGAGGACGACATAAATCTTCCGGATTGGAGTCAAATCCAATAGAGGGGTTCACCGCCTAAAGCAAGCTTAGGGGTTTCGACTGGCCGAGAGGTCTTAATCGATCAACCTAAGGTTAGTTAAAAGCATGAGCTCGAGAGAGACGCTTTTGTACTTAAGGAACCTCCACGGTCGGGTGAGCAATTTAAGAGTCTTGCATACTTTATGTTCATAAAGGAGGTTTATTTTAGTCCAAGGGGATTCTAGATCAAGTGCTATATTTTATTTTATTTTATAGCCGTAGATTAAATTCGCTCATTTTTATTATTTAGATAAAATAATATTAATTTGCGTGAGTAGAAGTACTCAACAGGCCCCGAGTCTAATACGATATTCCTGTACTATATTTCGATAGGTACGCTTGCCTATTTGACATTATAGTTTGGATACATTTTTAAAACTATATAAAATTCCTCATCAAGTTTTTGGCGCCGTTGCCGGGGACCCTTTTTGTTGATATTTTGAAAGCGCGAATTGTATTAATTTTATCACTCTCTTTCTCTAACCCCAATTCTTTTTTTTTTTAAATTTATTTCTATTAGGAACGGGTTGTGTTTATTTTCTTTTATTAAAAACTATGTTATCTCAATTGGCTGCTAAAATTGCCCAGCTTCAAAATCAATTAGATATTTTGAAAGCCGCAAAAAAGCGTCAATGTGTTTGTTTTTATTATCACGGTTCTCATTCAAGTGAGTTTTGTTATCATTATAATTATTATAAAAATCTTTCTTATGAAAATAATTTTGAGAGTAATTATGATAATAATTCTTCTCACTTTTATGATAATTCAAATTTTTATGAAAATAATTTTTCTAATTTTACCTATGTTCATGAAAATAATTTTTCAAGTAATAATACGAATAATTATTTTGATGCAAAAAATTATTCTTCCAACTCGGATGAAAACTTCTCTTGGTCGCAAAATCAACCGGAAGGTTTCCCGAGTTATGAGAATAATTATTTGAATTCAAATTTTTGTTCTTCTTTTTCCGCACCGTGAGCTTTCTCTCTTAATTTTGGGGAATCCTCTCATTTGCAATCTGATTCTTCCCCCCAAAATTTGGATGAGAATTTTCTTACGTTTAGTGATTCTTCTCCTTCGGATACTGTTGCTAATGAGGAACATGACTTCTCATGTACCCCAGTAGTTGTTTATACTTAAGAAGAAGAAAAACTTTTATTTCAAGAGCTCGTTAGGTGTATGGATGCGCATGGAGGAGTGGAAGAAGAATATGTTTCTCCTCCTACTACTCCCAATTTTCCTCCTATTAATGAATCTCCTTGCACAATTTATGATTTTCTAGGAGCGCAAATTTATGCACATGATGCTTCCGACAATTTTGTTTTATATAAATTTTCGGACGAAAAATTAATTTTAGAAAATAAACAACCCTAGCCTAATCTTATAACTTCACACGAGTCTCCTCTTTGTGAAGATTTTTCTGACGCGTTTTTTTTTTATTTTTCTTTCTCTAATAAGTTTCAGGAAGAAGTTGAGCCGTTGCAATCAAATGTTGTCCCAGACCCTTTTGCCGCTCATCTAGAAAGATTCAAATCACCTCAGGTATGCATAGGTGATTTGAATCTCCATTTTCAAGTCAACTGCAAGAAAGAAAATCACGAAGCAAGCGGAGGAGTAGCCAGGCGTGCGACTTTGGCATCTTCGCCAAAGCGCGAATTAAGGGAGTTTCCCGTTTATTTCAATTTTTATTTTCCTTTCTCCTAACCCGAACCGTCTAGCTTAAAAACGGGAAAAAGAAAAGCGCTCTTGGGAGACACCCCTTGTTTATCTTTAATAAAATTTTGTTTTAAAAAAAACAAAAAATAAATTCTAAAAAATTGGAAATTTATTAAGAAGTTGTTTCTCCCCTCTTACTTGACTTCTAAACATTGGGGACAATGTTTATTTTTAAGTATGAGGGTGGATTCTTATTTATTATTTTTATTTAAAAATCCAAAAAAATGAAAAATCTTTAATTTTTTTTAAAAAAATGAAAAATCTTTAAATAGTTTTTTTTAAAAAAATTTCTTTTTATTATCAAAAAAAATATAGAACAAGAAAAAAAACAAAATAATAAACCACTACTTAATTTTTGTGATTTTTAGAAATTTACTTTGAGTTTATTTATAAGAATTTTTATAATTTTTAATTTTCTAAACTTTTATTTCATCAAAGTTAGTTAAAATTAATTTTTTGGTGATTTTATTTTAAGGAATAAATTTATGAAGTAAATTTGTTTAGAGAAATTTATTTAGCCTTTATCTCTTTTATTTTAATTAGTTTCAGTTTTATAGTGCTCAGTTTAACAATTTTTAGATTCCAATTATCTCCACTTTAAACTTCAAGATTCTTAGGAAATTTAATTTACTATAGTTGCTCTCTTTTAATTTTAATTTAATCTAAATATTGTTTAGCCTTCCCTTGTTTTAATTTTTCTTGTTAGACCATATGTCACGGGGATAAGAGGATAAAATTCATTATCCTCTAATACACATATGCAATTTTTTATTTTTGGTTAGATCATATGTCATGGGAATTAAATATTCCTTGGTACACATATGCGGCCCCCCAAAAAGGAGTAAGAGGATAAAATTCATTACTCATAAGCAATTTTGTTTGAAGAGAAAAAAAAGAAAAAAATTTCAAAAAGAAAAAAATTGTGCAGGGTGAGAGGATAAAATTCATCACCCACAATCAAAGATCTCTTCAGTTTTTTTTCCTAACCAAAACTCCAATATAATTGCTTAGATTAAATTAATTTTGTACGAGAGCATAAGAAGTAGTTTGATTTTCCTTGAAGTCTCTTTTTAGTGAAAAAAGTGTTTATAATTTTTAATTTAACTTTGTTTACTAACTACTTAATTTTGAGATCTAATTATTTTATTAGAGAAAATTTGCTAAATATTTATCTTTTCTCATTTTATTTTCATATTTTAGGACTTAAAAATATGAATCACTTAAGCTTTCTTTTAACTTTGTTTTGATTTAATAAATTTTTAGTTCAATTAAAAAAATTATATTAATTTCTTATAAATACTTCTCATAGTTTTGCTCTGGAATAGCAAAAGATTAAGTATGAGGGTATTTGATAAGTTAATTTATATAGTTATTTTAGTTTAGTTTTTTTATAAATAAATTGTATAATTTATTTATCTTTATATTAATATATATAATAATTCGTTCATTTTTATATTTCAGGTCAATATGAGCTGCAAATATCATTTTCAAGTCCATGACAAAGATCTGAAAATATTTCGAGGCAATTAACATTTTTGATCACGGATAGCTGAAATTCAAATGGCCATAACTTTCAAACCAGAAAGAGTTACGGGATGTGCAACCAGTCAACGGAAAGAGGACAACGTCCTATACAAATCTGGAGAATTTCACAAGTACACGCCCCAATGATATGGGCGTGACAAGGGCATGAAAACGGGCGTGTCTAGCTCAAGAACATAGTTTTCTCCAGAAATCTTCCCGGGGCAATTCTAGGACTTTTTCTAAGTACACGCCCCCATGTCACGGGCGTGACTTAGGGCTTGACCAACCCGAAACTGCCGAAATGATGCCACATTGCGCCGTTTTCAGCCGTTTGCTGACCCGGTCAGTACACGCCCTAGGTCACGGGCGTGACCTAGGGGAGTGACACTTCAGGAACTGCCAGAATTTACTCCCGCCATTTTCAGCTTCCCGCGGTTTTCCAGAAACCGAAGTGACACGCCCTAGGTCACGGGCGTGACCTAGGTGCGTGACCCGCAATTTAACAGATTTTGGCGGTTTCTCGCCAACGTTCCCGGGCTTTCAAGATAGCGGTTTCCGAGCCTGACACGCCCTAGGTCACGGGCGTGACCTAGGGCGTGACCTTGCAGAAAGTTTTCCTATAAATTGCAGATGAGTTCAGAAGTAGAGGAGGAGCGAGGAGGCCAATCTAGGAGTAGTTTTACCTCGTTTATTTCTCTATTTTGCTGCATTTTCTTTATGTAACCCTTAGCTTCATAGTTTAGTTTGCATTTCTTTTTGTTTAATTCAATTACTCTCTTTTTAGTTATCATCTTTTTGCCCTTCTTTGTATGTAATTTCTTCATCATGCTTAGTAGCTAAACTTCTTTTAGCACTTGATCATGATGAATCTTGGAATAAAATAAGCTTCTCATCTTTATTAAAAATGTCAAGTCCTTTACTTTACTCACTAATGATTTATCTTGCATTTCTTTTTGTTCTTCGATCTAAGATATGTATCCTAAATGACCGAGGTTCCGGATACGAGGAGATCACTCAATGATAAAAGGAGTTGCATGTACTCCTCGAGAGAGGACGACATAAATCTTCCGGATTGGAGTCAAATCCAATAGAGGGGTTCACCGCCTAAAGCAAGCTTAGGGGTTTCGACTGGCCGAGAGGTCTTAATCGATCAACCTAAGGTTAGTTAAAAGCATGAGCTCGAGAGAGACGCTTTTGTACTTAAGGAACCTCCACGGTCGGGTGAGCAATTTAAGAGTCTTGCATACTTTATGTTCATAAAGGAGGTTTATTTTAGTCCAAGGGGATTCTAGATCAAGTGCTATATTTTATTTTATTTTATAGCCGTAGATTAAATTCGCTCATTTTTATTATTTAGATAAAATAATATTAATTTGCGTGAGTAGAAGTACTCAACAGGCCCCGAGTCTAATACGACATTCCTGTACTATATTTCGATAGGTACGCTTGCCTATTTGACATTATAGTTTGGATACATTTTTAAAACTATATAAAATTCCTCATCAAGTTTTTGGCGCCGTTGCCGGGGACCCTTTTTGTTGATATTTTGAAAGCGCGAATTGTATTAATTTTATCACTCTCTTTCTCTAACCCCAATTCTTTTTTTTAAAATTCATTTCTATTAGGAACGGGTTGTGTTTATTTTCTTTTATTAAAAACTATGTTATCTCAATTGGCTGCTAAAATTTCCCAGCTTTAAAATCAATTAGATATTTTGACAGCCGCAAAAAAGCGTCAATGTGTTTGTTTTTATTGTCACGGTTCTCATTCAAGTGAGTTTTGTTATCATTATAATTATTATAAAAATCTTTCTTATTAAAATAATTTTGAGAGTAATTATGATAATAATTCTTCTCACTTTTATGATAATTCAAATTTTTATGAAAATAATTTTTCTAATTTTACCTATGTTCATGAAAATAATTTTTCAAGTAATAATACGAATAATTATTTTGATGCAAAAAATTATTCTTCCAACTCGGATGAAAACTTCTCTTGGTCGCAAAATCAACCGGAAGGTTTCCCGAGTTATGAGAATAATTATTTGAATTCAAATTTTTGTTCTTCTTTTTCCGCACCGCGAGCTTTCTCTCTTAATGTTGGGGAATCCTCTCATTTGCAATCTGATTTTCCCCCCAAAATTTGGATGAGAATTTTCTTACGTTTAGTGATTCTTCTCCTTCGGATACTGTTGCTAATGAGGAACATAACTTCTCATGTACCCCAGTAGTTGTTTATACTGAAGAAGAAGAAAAACTTTTATTTCAAGAGCTCGTTAGGTGTATGGATGCGCAGGGAGGAGTCGAAGAAGAATATGTTTCTCCTCCTACTACTCCCAATTTTCCTCCTATTAATGAATCTCCTTGCATAATTTATGATTTTCTAGGAGCGCAAATTTATGCACATGATGCTTCCGACAATTTCGTTTTATATAAATTTTCGGACGAAAAATTAATTTTAGAAAATAAACAACCCGAGCCTAATCTTATAACTTCGCACGAGTCTCCTCTTTGTGAAGATTTTTCTGACGCGTTTCTTTTTGATTTTTCTTTCTCTAATAAGTTTCATGAAGAAGACGAGCCGTTGCAATCAAATGTTGTCCCAGACCCTTTTGCCGCTCATCTAGAAAGATTCAAATCACCTCAGGTATGCATAGGTGATTTGAATCTCCATTTTCAAGTCAACTGCAAGAAAGAAAATCACGAAGCAAGCGGAGGAGTAGCCGGGCGTGCGACTTTGGCATCTTCGCCAAAGCGTGAATTAAGGGAGTTTCCCGTTCATTTCAATTTTTATTTTCCTTTCTCCTAACCCGAACCGTCTAGCTTAAAGACGGGAAAAAGAAAAGCGCTCTTGGGAGACACCCCTTGTTTATCTTTAATAAAGTTTTGTTTTTTTTTGTTTTAAAAAAAACAAAAAAAATTTTCTAAAAAATTGGAAATTTATTAAGAAGTTGTTTCTCCCCTCTTACTTGACTTCTAAACATTGGGGACAATGTTTATTTTTAAGTATGGGAGTGGATTCTTATTTATTATTTTTATTTAAAAATCCAAAAAAAATGAAAAATCTTTAATTTTTTTTAAAAACATGAAAAATCTTTAAATTTTTTTTAAAAAATTTCTTTTTATTATCAAAAAAAAATATAGAACAAGAAAAAAAAATAAAATAATAAACCACTACTTAATTTTTGTGATTTTTAGAAATTTACTTTGAGTTTATTTATAAGAATTTTTATAATTTTTAATTTTCTAAACTTTTATTTCATCAAAGTAAGTTAAAATTAATTTTTTGGTGATTTTATTTTAAGGAATAAATTTATGAAGTAAATTTGTTTAGAGAAATTTATTTAGCCTTTATCTCTTTTATTTTAATTAGTTTCAGTTTTATAGTGCTCAGTTTAACAATTTTTAGATTCCAATTATCTCCAATTTAAACTTCAAGATTCTTAGGAAATTTAATTTACTATAGTTGCTCTCTTTTAATTTTAATTTAATCTAAATATTGTTTAGCCTTCCCTTGTTTTAATTTTTCTTGTTAGACCATATGTCACGGGAATTAGAGGATAAAATTCATTATCCCCTGGTACACATATGCAAGTTTTTATTTTTGGTTAGATCATATGTCATGGGAATTAAATATTCCTTGGTAAACATATACGACCTCCCAAAAATGAGTAAGAGGATAAAATTCATTACACCTAAGCAATTTTGTTTGAAGAGAAAAAAAGAAAAAAAATGTCAAAAAAGAAAAAAATTGTGCGGGGTGAGAGGATAAAATTCATCACCCACAATCAAAGATCTCTTCAGTTTTTTTTCCTAACCAAAACTCCAATATAATTGCTTAGATTAAATTAATTTTGTAAGAGAGCATAAGTAGTAGTTTGATTTTTCTTGAAGTCTCTTTTTAGTGAAAAAAGTATTTATAATTTTTAATCTAACTTTGTTTACTAACTACTTAATTGTGAGATCTAATTATTTTATTAGAGAAAATTTGCTAAATATTTATCTTTTCACATTTTATTTTCATATTTTAGGACTTAAAAATATGAATCACTTAAGCTTTCTTTTAACTTTGTTTTGATTTAATAAATTTTTAGTTCAATTAAAAAATTAAATTAATTTGTTATAAATACTTCTCATAGTTTTGCTCTGGAATAGCAAAAGATTAAGTATGTGGGTATTTGTTAAGTTAATTTATATAGTTATTTTAGTTTAGTTTTTTTTATAAATAAATAGTATAATTTATTTATCTTTATATTAATATATATAATAATTCGTTTATTTTTATATTTCAGGTCAATATGAGCTGCAAATATCATTTTCAAGTCCATGGCAAATATCTGAAAATATTTGGAGGCATTTAAGATTTTTGGTCACGGATAGCTGAAATTCAAATGACCATAACTTTCAAACCAGGAAGAGTTACGGGACGTGCAACCAGTCAACGGAAAGAGGACGACGACCTCTACAAATCTGGAGAATTTCACAAGTACACGCCCCAATGAAATGGGCGTGACCAGGGAATGAACACGGGCGTGTCTAGCTCAAGAACATAGTTTTCTCCAGAAATCTTCCCGTGGCAATTCTAGGACTTTTTCTAAGTACACGCCCCCATGTCACGGGCGTGAATTAGGGCATGACCAACCCGAAACTGCCGAAATGATGCCAGATTTTGCCGTTTCCAACCGTTTGCTGACCCGGTCAGTACACGCCCTAGGTCACGGGCGTGACCTAGGGGCGTGACACTTCAGGAACTGTCAGAATTTACTCCCGCCATTTTCAGCTTCCCGCAGTTTTCCAGAAACCGAAGTGACACGCCCTAGGTGACGGGCGTGACCTAGGGGCGTGACCCGCAATTTAACAGATTTTGGCCGTTTCTCGCCAACGTTCCCGGGCTTTCAAGACAGCGGTTTCCAAGCCTGACACGCCCTAGGTCACGGGCGTGACCTAGGGCGTGACCTTGCAGAAATTTTTCCTATAAATTGCAGATGAGTTCAGAAGCAGAGGAGGAGCGAGGAGGCCAATCTAGGAGTAGTTTTACCTCGTTTATTTCTCTATTTTGCTGCATTTTCTTTATGTAACCCTTAGCTTCATAGTTTAGTTTGCATTTCTTTTTATTTAATTCAATTACTATCTTTTTAGTTATCATCTTTTTGCCCGTCTTTGTATGTAATTTCTTCATCATGCTTAGTAGCTAAACTTCTTTTAGCACTTGATCATGATGAATCTTGGGATAAAATAAGCTTCTCATCTTTATTAAAAATATCAAGTCCTTTACTTTACTCACTAACGATTTATCTTTGATTTATATTTTATCGAATTCATATTGCGCGGATATGTTCTTCGATCTAAGATCCGTATCCTAAATGACCGAGAGGTTCCGGATACGAGGAGATCACTCAAAGATAAAAGGAGTTGCATGCACTACTCGAGAGAGGACGACATAAATCTTCTGGATTGGAGTCAAATCCAATAGAGGGGTTCACCGCCTAAAGCAAGCTTAGGGGTTTCGACTGGCCGAGAGGTCTTAATCGATCAACCTAAGGTTAGTCAAAAGCATGAGCTCGAGAGAGACGCTTTTGTACTTAAGGAACCTCCACGGTCGGGTGAGCAATTTAAGAGTCTTGCATACTTTATGTTCATAAAGGAGGTTTATTTTAGTCCAAGGGGATTCTAGATCAAGTGCTATATTTTATTTTATTTTATAGCCGTAGATTAAATTCGCTCATTTTTATTATTTAGATAAAATAATATTAATTTGCGTGAGTAGAAGTACTCAATAGGCCCCGAGTCTAATACGACATTCCTATACTATATTTCGATAGGTACACTTGCTTATTTGAGATTATAGTTTGGATACATTTTTAAAACTATATAAAAGTCCTCATCAAGTTTTTGGCGCCGTTGCCGGGGACCCTTTTTGTTGATATTTTGAAAGCGCGAATTGTATTAATTTTATCACTCTCTTTCTCTAACCCCAATTCTCTTTTTTTTAAAAAAATTCATTTCTATTAGGTACGGGTTGTGTTTATTTTCTTTTATTAAAAACTATGTTATCTCAATTGGCTGCTAAAATTGCCCAGCTTCAAAATCAATTAGATATTTTGAAAGCCGCAAAAAAGCGTCAATGTGTTTGTTTTTATTGTCACGGTTCTCATTCAAGTGAGTTTTGTTATCATTATAATTATTATAAAAATCTTTCTTATGAAAATAATTTTGAGAGTAATTATGATAATAATTCTTCTCACTTTTATGATAATTCAAATTTTTATGAAAATAATTTTTCTAATTTTACCTATGTTCATGAAAATAATTTTTCAAGTAATAATGCGAATAATTATTTTGATGCAAAAAATTATTCTTCCAACTCGGATGAAAACTTCTCTTGGTCGCAAAATCAACCAGAAGGTTTCCCGAGTTATGAGAATAATTATTTGGATCCAAATTTTTGTTCTTCTTTTTCCGCACCGCGAGATTTCTCTCTTAATTTTGGGGAATCCTCTCATTTGCAATCTGATTCTTCCCCCCAAAATTTGGATGAGAATTTTCTTACGTTTAGTGATTCTTCTCCTTCGGATACTGTTGCTAATGAGGAACATGACTTCTCATGTACCCCAGTAGTTGTTTATACCAAAGAAGAAGAAAAACGTTTATTTCAAGAGCTCGTTAGGTGTATGGATGCGCTGGGAGGAGTCGAAGAAGAATATGTTTCTCCTCCTACTACTCCCAATTTCCCTCCTATTAATGAATCTCCTTGCACAATTTATGATTTTCTAGGAGCGCAAATTTATGCACATGATGCTTCCGACAATTTTGTTTTATATAAATTTTCGGACGAAAAATTAATTTTAGAAAATAAACAACCCGAGCCTAATCTTATAACTTCGCACGAGTCTCCTCTTTGTGAAGATTTTTCTGACGCGTTTCTTTTTGATTTTTCTTTCTCTAATAAGTTTCAGGAAGAAGATGAGCCGTTGCAATCAAATGTTGTCCCAGACCCTTTTGCCGCTCATCTAGAAAGATTCAAATCACCTCAGGTATTGATAGGTGATTTGAATCTCCATTTTCAAGTCAACTGCAAGAAAGAAAATCACGAAGCAAGCGGAGGAGTAGCCGGGCGTGCGACTTTGGCATCTTCGCCAAAGCGAATTAAGGGAGTTTCCCGTTCATTTCAAATTTTATTTTCCTTTCTCCTAACCCGAACCGTCTAGCTTAAAGACGGGAAAAAGAAAAGCGCTCTTGGGAGACACCCCTTGTTTATCTTTAATAAATTTTTGTTTTTTTTGTTTTAAAAAAAACAAAAAAAAATTTCTAAAAAATTGGAAATTTATTAAGAAGTTGTTTCTCCCCTCTTACTTGACTTCTAAACATTGGGGACAATGTTTATTTTTAAGTATGGGGTGGATTCTAATTTATTATTTTTATTTAAAAATCCAAAGAAATGAAAATCTTTAATTTTTTTTTAAAAACATGAAAAATCTTTAAATTGTTTTTTAAAAAATTTTCTTTTTATGATCAAAAAAATATAGAATAAGAAAAAAAACAAAATAATAAAACACTACTTAATTTTTGTGATTTTTAGAAATTTACTTTGAGTTTATTTATAAGAATTTTTATAATTTTTAATTTTCTAAACTTTTATTTCATCAAAGTTAGTTAAAATTAATTTTTTGGTGATTTTATTTTAAGGAATAAATTTATGAAGTAAATTTGTTTAGAGAAATTTATTTAGCCTTTATCTCTTTTATTTTAATTAGTTTCAATTTTATAGTGCTCAGTTTAAAATTTTTTAGATTCCAATTATCTCCACTTTAAACTTCAAGATTCTTAGGAAATTTAATTTACTATAGTTGCTCTCTTTTAATTTTAATTTAATCTAAATATTGTTTAGCCTTCCCTTGTTTTAAATTTTCTTGTTAGACCATATGTCACGGGGATAAGAGGATAAAATTCATTATCCCCTGATACACATATGCAAGTTTTTATTTTTGGTTACATCATATGTCATGGGAATTAAATATTCCTTGGTACACATATGCGGCCCCCCAAAAAGGAGTAAGAGGATAAAATTCATTACTCTTAAGCAATTTTGTTTGAAGAGAAAAAAAAAGAAAAAAATGTCAAAAAAGAAAAAAATTGTGAGGGGTGAGAGGATAAAATTCATCACCCACATTCAAAGATCTTTTCAGTTTTTTTTCCTAACAAAACTCCAATATAATTGCTTAGATTAAATTAATTTTGTAAGAGAGCATAAGTAGTAGTTTGATTTTCCTTGAAGTCTCTTTTTAGTGAAAAAATGTTTATAATTTTTAATCTAACTTTGTTTACTAACTACTTAATTTTGAGATCTAATTATTTTATTACAGAAAATTTGCTAAATATTTATCTTTTCTCATTTTATTTTCATATTTTAGGACTTAAAAATATGAATCACTTAAGCTTTCTTTTAACTTTCTTTTGATTTAATAAATTTTTAGTTCAATTAAAAAAATTATATTAATTTCTTATAAATACTTCTCATAGTTTTGCTCTGGAATAGCAAAAGATTAAGTATGAGGGTATTTGATAAGTTAATTTATATAGTTATTTTAGTTTAGTTTTTTTATAAATAAATAGTATAATTTATTTATCTTTATATTAATATATATAATAATTCGTTTATTTTTATATTTCAGGTCAATATGAGCTGCAAATATCATTTTCAAGTCCATGGCAAAGATTTGAAAATATTTGGAGGCAATTAACATTTTTGGTCACGGATAGCTGAAATTCATATGGCCATAACTTTCAAACTAGGAAGAGTTACGGGACGTGCAACCAGTCAACGGAAAGAGGACGACGTCCTATACAAATCTGGAGAATTTCACAAGTACACGCCCCAATGACATGGGCGTGACTAGGGCATGAACACGGCCGTGTCTAGCTCAAGAACATAGTTTTCTCCAGAAATCTTCCCGGGGCAATTCTAGGATTTTTCTAAGTACACGCCCCCATGTCACGGGCGTGACCAACCCGAAACTGCCGAAATGATGCCAGATTGCGCCATTTCTAGCCGTTTGCTGACCCAGTCAGTACACGCCCTAGGTCACGGGCGTGACCTAGGGGTGTGACACTTCAGGAACTGCTAGAATTTACTCCCGCCGTTTTCATCTTCCCGCGGTTTTCCAGAAACCAAAGTGACACGCCCTAGGTCACGGGCGTGACCTAGGGGCGTGACCCGCAATTTAACAGATTTTGGCAGTTTCTCGCCAACGTTCCCGGGCTTTCAAGACAGCGGTTTCCGAGCCTGACACGCCCTAGGTCACGGGCGTGACCTGGGGCGTGACCTTGCAGAAAGTTTTCCTATAAATTGCAGATGAGTTCAGAAGCAGAGGAGGAGTGAGGAGGCCAATCTAAGAGTAGTTTTACCTCGTTTATTTCTCTATTTTGCTGCATTTTCTTTATGTAGCCCTTAGCTTCATAGTTTAGTTTGCATTTCTTTTTATTTAATTCAATTACTCTCTTTTTTGTTATCATCTTTTTGCCCTTCTTTGTATGTAATTTCTTCATCATTCTTAGTAGCTAAACTTCTTTTAGCACTTGATCATGATGAATCTTGGAATAAAATAAGCTTCTCATCTTTATTAAAAATGTCAAGTCCTTTAATTAATTCACTAACGATTTATCTTTGATTTATATTTTATCGAATTCATATTGCGCGAATATGTTCTTCGATCTAAGATCTGTATCCTAAATGACCGAGAGGTTCCAGATACGAGGAGATCACTCAAAGATAAAAGGAGTTGCATGCACTCCTCGAGAGAGAACGACATAAATCTTCCGAATTGGAGTCAAATCCAATAGAGGGGTTCACCGCCTAAAGCAAGCTTAGGGGTTTCGTCTGGCCGAGAGGTCTTAATAGATCAACCTAAGGTTAGTCAAAAGCATGAGCTCGAGAGAGATGCTTTTGTACTTAAGGAACCTCCACGGTCGGGTGAGCAATTTAAGAGTCTTGCATACTTTATGTTCATAAAGGAGGTTTATTTTAGTCCAAGGGGATTCTAGATCAAGTGCTATATTTTATTTTATTTTATAGCCGTAGATTAAATTCGCTCATTTT
Organism: Platanthera guangdongensis; assembly: GCA_039583875.1. NCBI lineage: Eukaryota > Viridiplantae > Streptophyta > Magnoliopsida > Asparagales > Orchidaceae > Platanthera > Platanthera guangdongensis. Next base: position 119,602,192 of record CM077164.1, read on the forward strand.
TATTATTTAGATAAAATAATATTAATTTGCGTGAGTAGAAGTACTCAACAGGCCCCGAGTCTAATACGACATTCCTATACTATATTTCGATAGGTATGCTTGCCTATTTGAGATTATAGTTTGGATACATTTTTAAAACTATATAAAATTCCTCATCAACAGGACCTCCTCAACCATATACCTCTATAGTAACTTCCAGCACTCATGCAGTTCCACCACCTGAGTGGACTGATGCTCAGAAGAAAGCCAAGGTTGCTGATGCTAAAGCCATGAACATTCTGGCCCAAACAATGTCTGATGACATTTTCTAAAAGGTGGCTGAATGTACTTCAGCCAAGGCCATTTGGGACTCTCTTAACCAAATGGTGGCTGACTCTGTTGATGAAAGAAAAGACAGAAGATGAAATCTCATATCCCAGTATGAGAACTTCAAAAAGGAGGAAGCAGAATCTGTTGCTGATATGTACAATAGACTGAGCTCAATCATCAATGAGTTGAATACTTTGGATAAGGACATCACCCTTACTGAAGTAAATGACAAAATTATCATGTGCTTCCCAAGCTCATGGGATTCAAGGATCTGGCCAATCAAGTAGGCCAGGAGATTAAATGATATTTCCACAAAATCTCTATTAGGAAAGCTCAAGTCTTATGAGCAGCTCATAAAGTCCAGAGAAGCTGCTGAACAAAGTACTCCTCCACCAATAAGAAAGGAGCACAACTTGACATTTAAGGCTGTTGAAGAGACAGAAGCTTCAACAATAAATGAAGAGCTAATGCACCTATTTGCCAAAAGATTTTACAAAATGGCAAGGAAAGACTTCAGAAGAAAATCGTCCAAGCAGGATGATAAGCCAAGGTATGACAAAACCCCTACTAAAGAGGTAGTATGCTTATGCTGTAGGAAACCAGGACACTTCATCTCAGAGTGTTCAGAGAATCAAAAGATAGAGAGAAGGACTCCAGAAGATAGCAAAGTACCAGGCCTTCCTCCAACAAATGCAAAAAGAAGGAGAAGGGATTTGTAGCTGAAAATTGGAGTGACACTAAAGATGAATCCACATCTTCCAGTTCCAGTGAAGAGGAAGAAGAGGCAAGGGCCAAGGAAGTCTGCCTCATGGCCATTAATGCCTCCAGCAGTCAATCAGACAATGATGAAGAATCTGATAATGAAGGAACTTCAGAATCAGAAGCTGATCAGGTACTTTCAACTTTTGATTATAGTTCTGATACTTTAAAAACTGAGTTTAAAATCTTGTGTATTGATTTAATTAACTCAGAAAAGGAAATTAAAACAATTAGAGAAAAATTATCTAATCAGGGAAATATGATTTCTGAAAATAGTAAGTTGAAAGAAGAACTAATTCTAGCGAATGAACAAATCATTTCTCTAAAAACAGAGCTATGTGAGGCCAAACAACTTGAGGAATCTCTCAATGGGAGAAGCCTTAAGCTGATGGACATCACAAGCACAGTCAATGCCAGACTAAATGACAAACTGGGCTTCGGTGCATCATCAAGTTTGCCCCCCGTTCTCAAGAAGAACATATTATCAACCACCATTAGATTTGTGTCAGCTAAGGATAAAGAGGTAATGAACAACAAACAAACCACAGAAAAATTACCTAACTTTAAAAATCACAATAACAAAAACCAGAAAACCTTAGATAAAAACAAAGTTCAGCAGATTTCGTCGAACTCAGATCGACGAAATGTGGCTAGTTCGTCGAACTCAAGTAGATGAACTCTGAACGCAGATCTATATAATAATTATTCATTTTATTGCAATCGACGAACTATGTATGGTTCGTCGAGCAGAGATCAACGAACTTGGGGCACAGAAAATGAATATATTTTTTTGCTGAGTAGAGATCGACGATTTCATCCCACTTCGTCGAACTCTGGTCGACAAACTTATAACTTTTCATCAAACCCAGACAGACTTAATAAAAATCATAATTATAACAACAATTCTAATCAAACTAGGAAACCTTTTAATCCACTTGCTGATTGGATAATTCCTCCTAGAAGATATCACCCCTTAGGATATAAATCTCAACCTAAATTCTCAGTAATATCAAGCTTTTTTTATCAACAATATAAAAGACCCAAGGTAACCTGGGTCAAGAACAACTAACTGTTTTCATTGCAGGAAAGGAGCTGTCCAGCTGTTAATCAAAAATTGTATCTGGACAGTGGATGTTCTAAGCATATTACTGGCAGCAAAGACAACTTAAATAACTATAAGTCCAAGCTAGGACCAAAGGTAATCTTTGGTGATTCAAATTGGGGCCAGTCAGAGGGCTTTGGAGAAGTAAAGATTGGAGCAGTCACCTTCAAAAAGGTGACTTATGTAAGTGGACTCAAGCATAACCTCATATCCATAAGTCAACTATATGATGAAGGTTATCAGGTACACTTTAACTCAACATCTTGTATTATTTCTAATGAAGAAAAACAAAGTATTTTAATTAAAAATAAACAAGGTAACATATACATAGTAGATTTTCATTCTGCACCTTCAGATATCTATTTACTTAATATAGTTAGCAATCAAAATGAACTATGACATAAAAGACTAGGACATGTTAATATGAAAAACATTGCTAGGCTATCTAAAAACAGCTTTGTGAGAGGTTTGCCTTCTGGTCCCTACAAGAAGGAAGACCTCTATAGGGTTTGTCAACTAGGCAAGCAAACTAAATATAGTTTTAAATCAGTAAATAAGAGTGATTCACCTAGGATTTTGTACCTGCTGCATATGGATCTTTTTGGACCCATTGTTGTACAAAGCCTAGGAGAGAAATCGTATACTCTAGTAATTGTAGATGACTTCTCAAGATTCACTTGGGTGTTCTTTCTGAGATCTAAGTCAGATATATTCAAAGTTCTTACAGATTTTCTCAGGACCATACAGATTGAGTACTCTACTCATGTTGCATTGATCAGAAGTGATCATAGTATAGAGTTTGAGTCTCTTCTTATGCATGAGTTATGTGAGAAGGAAGGTATCAGGCACTGCTTCTCAGGTCCTACAACTCCTCAACAAAATAGTGTAGCTGAAAGGAAGAATGGAACCTTTATTGAAGCTGTAGGCACATTACTTGCAGATGCTTACATGCCCCTATCCTTTTGGGCAGAGGCTGTAAGCACAACAAACTATATACTGAACAAAAGTCTAATACATAAACTTAAGAATAGGACTCCCTATGAATTGCTTAAAGAGAAGAAACCTAAAATCACCTATTTTAAAGTATTTGGTTGCATATGTTATATATATGATAATAACAAGAAATATATTAGAAAGTTTGAAGCTAAGGCTGAAGAGGGAATTTTTCTAGGATATTCCCAAGTAAGCAAAGCTTATAGGGTGTTTAACAAATCTTCTTTAAAAATTGAAGAATCAATACATGTGACCTTTGATGAAGCTAACATGTCTTATAAGGAGAAAGAAATTTCTACCAATAGCACCTTGCAGGTACCTCACCTGTGTGACAATTTGGATGAATTAAACCTTCCACAAGAGGTTATATCACCCTTTCCTCCACAGGATGACGAAGATAGTGAAGAAGAGAGCACAGAAGTGGTTGAACTTCATTCAACAGCAAACATTATTCCATAAGAGGAATTAACTCCATATGCTACTGCTGAACCAACTCCACCCTCTGATCTTGTCACACTAAGGGATCACCCTAGATCTCAAGTGATTGGAGACATAACAGTAGGTGTACAAACAAGGCATCAACTCAACCAAGATGTGATGCATGCCTGTTTCCTCTCTCAAGTTGAACCTCAATCCATAAAAGATGTTGAGCAAGATCCTCACTAGATCATTGCAATGCAAGAGGAACTCAACCAATTTGAGAGATGTAGAGTTTAGGATTTAGTTCCAAGACCCAAAGACTACCCAGTCATTGGAACTAAATGGGTATATATAAACAAACTAGATGCCCATGGTGTAATTGTGAGGAACAAGGCTAGGCTTGTTGCTCAAGGTTATAGGCAAGAAGAAGGAATAGACTATGACCAAACCTTTGCACCAGTTACAAGATTAGAAGCAATCAGAATATTCCTTGCTCAAGGTCTATTAGATGGATGTCAAGAGTGCCTTTCTGAATGGAGTACTTAAAGAAGAGGTCTATGTTGAACAACCTCTAGGTTTTATCTCTCCAACCCATCCTTCATATGTTTTTAGATTGCATAAAGCACTTTATTATCTAAAGAAAGCTCCAGGAGCTTGGTATGAGACCCTAGCTAGCTTCCTGATAGAGCATAAATTCACTAGAGGCATTGCAGATAAAACATTGTTCACTAGACACCATAAGGATCAAACTTTGTTAGTACAAATATATGTATATGACATTATATTTGGGTCTACTGATTCCAAACTATGCAAGAGGTTTTCTGACCTCATGCATTTTAAGTTTGAAATGAGTAGCATGGGTGAGCTCTCCTACTTCCTTAGTCTCCAAGTGAAGCAGCTACCTGATGGCATTTTCATATCCCAGGCTAAGTATGCTAAGGAGCTTGTTAAAAAGTTTGGGATGGCTGATGTCTCAGCAAAGAAAACACCCATGACCACTAATGTTGTAATAGACACTGATGAACATAGGAAACAATTTGATCAGAAATTATATAGGGGCATTGTTGGGTCCCTACTATACCTTACAGCAAGTAAACCTGATATAATGTTTGCCACATGTCTTTATGCTAGGTTCTAAGTGAACCCTAAAGAATCTCATCTAGTTTTTCTAAAAAGAATTTTGAGATATATAAAGAGTTGTCCTAGTCTAGGACTCTGGTATCCTACTGAGTCAGAATTTGAGTTAACTGGATGCTCAGATGCTGACTTTGCTGGATGCATGGTAGATAGGAAAAGTACTTTAGGAACATGTCAGTTCCTTGGTATGATATTAGTGTCTTGGTTCTACAAAAAACAATCATCTGTGTCTACATCAACTACTGAAGTAGAATATATAGCAGCTGGCAGTTGTTGTTCCCAGATGTTGTGAATTCAAAACCAACAGCTGGACTATGGGTTCAACTTAAATAATTCAACTCTCTTATGTGATTATGCAAGTGTTTTATCCATAACACAAAATCCAGTCCATCATAGTAGGACTAAGTATATAGACATTAGGCATCACTTCAATAAAGAGTGTGTAGACAAAAACAAAATTAAACTTGTCTATATCTACACTGATTTACAAAGAACAGATATTTTCACCAAACCTCTGGATGAAATAAACCACTTATTCTTTATAAATCAGCTTGGAATGATCAATGGAGAAGCTTTAGTTTGATTTCTGTCTATACTCGATGAATTTTTCAAAGTTCGTCGAACGGGGATCGACGAACAGAGAAAAGTTCTTGAGATTTTCGTCGAACGACGATCGACGAACTCTCTGTGAGGGAAGTTACTTTCGTCGAACGGAGATCGATGAATCTGCTTCAGAAAAATTTCGTCGAACAGAGCTCTACGAAATGTTTTCAAATCTTCAGACTAAGCTTGACGAATTATTTACCTACAAATTTTTTCATCGACCTCAGATTGAAGAATTCTTTATTTTTTCGTGGAATGGATTTTATCATTTCATATTCTGAAAAATCCTTTATCTAGTTTTTTCTTCGACCTCCGTCCCGTGCTTTCAGTTCCATCGCAGTTAATCTTCATTTTTCTCTTGCAGGTGCACTATGGCGATTCCAGCGAGCAGTCTTGCGGCAATGAAATTTTATATTGGATTTGATGTAGACTTTAAGTCGTTTCAACACTCAGATCCAATCTTCCTGGACATCCTGAAACTTCTTGAAGATCAGCAGTTGAAGAATCTGATGTCCACTAGAATCAGGTAAGCCAGCGCTGAGATCAGGGAATTCATCTACACCTCCTCCACAATAGATGAAGACACCATGACAGGCACAATATCGGGTAATGCAGTATCTCTTACCCCCACAGTTTTAACAGAGATTTTTGGAATAGTAAATGGTGAAAAGGAACTGGAAATTGATAGTGATGAATTTAATGAAATATTAAATAAGATGGGTTATTCTGGAGAAACCCCCAACAAGCTACTAAAGAAACACCTATTTGCTGAGTATAAGTTTCTAGCAGATATTGTGGGGAAAGTACTGTTGGGAAAGCATACATCCCATGACTACATCATTAGGCATCAATTCCTAATGATGTGCAGTGGTGAATAAGAAGCCAGTGAATTGGGCTCAGATTCTGTTTGAACTGATTAAGAAAAAGAACACTAAAAAGGAGGTTTGCTTTGGAAGGATTCTAGGAATCTTCCTTAAGGAAAAGGCTACTGAATCCCTGGTCACCCCGACCATATTCATAAATGACTCCAAGAGGATCACTTGTGCCCTCTTTGGCAGGTGGGAGAGGACCATCACTAAGCCCTCCAAGGCTTTATCCTCTTCCTCCAGTCCTTCTGAGAGTACAAGGGCTGATCCAGCCACTCCCCACCCTGCTGAGGATGTCCCTCCTCCACCTCCATCACCTTTAGCCATCCAAACTCATCCTCAGATGGTACACCAACTCCCCTCCACAGTTCACACTACAATCCATACTCCTACACCCCCTCCTCTCCAATACATCCATCATAAACTCATATTCACTTTCATACCTCACCTTCCTCCCAACATGGTACACCAATTCCATCACTACATGATACACCAATTCCATCACCACCATCCTCTCCATTACCACCACATCTGGCTGACATGCCCCTCTCCAATCTGTCCTCCCTACCATCATTCAATCTGCTTACATCCCCCTTTTTACTACTTCTCCTCCAGATGAGCCAATGCAAGATTCCTTACCTCTTCCTCCATCATCCACTACCATCCCCACTTCTGTCTCCACTGAGACACCTTCTGCATTACTACCACTAGACCCCTCCATCATTCCACCTCTTATAGCATTCTCACTCCCCTCCTCAAAACCCTTATAGCAGAGGCTATTTCACCTCTTGCCTCCTCCATCTCTTCTCTTGGTGATAAAATCTCTGCTCTCTTTGCTCTTCCCTCTTCAGTCAGGGGTCTGGCTCCAGTACCCAGTGAAACCAGGTAGGGGGAGATACTCTATGAAGAAGTAGCAGCAGAAATGACAGTAACAACCGAAACAGCAGCATCAGGAGAAACAGCAGCAGCAGAAGCAGAAGCAACAACAGATGCAGATGCTGATGATGATTTATTTGATTTAATTAATTTCATTGAGTCTGACATGGATTTGGATGACACAGTAACAGAGGAAATAACAACTGCTGGTGATTATATTATAAATCCCATAGTAGACCTATTCGATTTGTTGAAAATATTTGATACAGTTTATTTAAATGACCTTCCAGAGTACAGTATAAAGTCATCCTTGTCTATAGTCCCATATACCTCCCCAATAAGCCTCAAGGTTACCAAGAAACTCAAGGCTATTCTTGCCATTACAAAGGTCCCTGTTATCCCATCTACATCAAAAGCTGCTTCCCTCATTCCTCCATCTCCTCCCAGAATCATTTCTGCTCCAAATTTTATTATGGATGACTCCCCAATGACTTATCTTGATGAATTAATCATGGCTGATATACAAGAAGAGAATAAATCAGTTGCTGAAAGCACTGATATGTATAGCTCTCCTATTCCAGCTCCAGCTCCTCCTCCAGCTCTTTCGCAGGCATAAAAACCCTTGATATTTGTAGAGGCTCTGAAAGAAATAAATGCATTATATGATACTCCTCAAGACTCTTCAGATGATGAAGATGATGAAGAGGATTCTGATGATGAGCCCAAGAAGAAAGTCTCCAAGAAACGGAAAGCTCCTCCACCTCTTGCCCCAAAACCCAATCCAACAAATGATACTCCCTATTATATACTTCAAAAAATCACACCATACAAGGGCATACCAGCATGGATATGGTTGTCCAAGAACCAGCAGAAAGAGAGAAAGAAAAGCAGGAAATACTCACCTCCTCCTCAGAGATTCATAAAATACCCTCCTCCTCCTCCACCTGCTACTGGTGTTTCAGGTTCTTCATCTCAGAGGACTACCCAATATCAAACATATCAGAGACATCAGGGTAGGTCCTCCTCCTCTTCTAGAAGTAGCCAGCACAGGCATTCATCAGGCAAGCAGCAACAATAACAACAACAACATCAACAACAACAAATCACTGAACATCAGAAAGTTGAAAGCCCAAGAAGACCTGCATCTCCTCTTGCACCTTTTGAGGATCCAGAAACAGCTACCACAGCAAGGATGGCCAGGTTCCAGGAATTGGTTGGCCTATCCATGATCAACAAAGCAAAAGATGAAGGAAAGGATCCCTCTGAATACACTACAATGTACAAATACAAGAAGGAAGAACTCAACAAGTTTGCTAAAGCTAACAAATTCTTTAATGTTAATGATTACATGAAATTGCATCCAAAAGTTGTAGTGCCAAGGGCTACCTCCCTTAATATCATTGGAGCTGTTGATATGACAATGACAAAAATTCAAGCATCAGACCCTAACAGGGAAATCAGGTTTACCCAGCCAGGTGATAAAGCTAAGGAGGTTAAGCCAAAGGAGCTCAAGCAGAAGAAATAAACTTTTTGAACTGTTTTAGTTTTTCTATTATCCTAAAACTATCTATTTAATTCCTGATACAAAGCTTACTGTACATATATATCTGCTGCATATTTTAAATTTTTCCTGCCAGATATATTTTTCTTGTTTTGTGAATATCTTGTGTCTGTATTTAGTGACCTCACCCAAATAGGGAGAGATTGTTGGATCCCTAGTTGGATTTGGGCTAGGTTCACTAAACTAGGATGTCTGACCCAACATGTATAGCCAGGGTCATGTTTGAGTCCTAGAGTTTAGGCCATGTCCTTAGAATCAAAACTGCATGGACCAGCCATCAACAGACTGCAGAAGACTCAAGACTTAGAGAAATTTCAAAGACTAAGGAAAATGAGTTCGACGATCATCGAGCTCAGCTCGACGAAAGTCGTGCTCAGCTCGACGAACTAAAAAACAATTCTCTGAGCTGATCTCGACGAACTTAGTTCTCAGGCCAACAATTCCTGAATACTATACTTCAACATTCCAAGTCCAAAATCATTTCTCTGAACTCCAGTCGAAGAATTCACGTTCACAGCTCGACGAACTTAGACCACATTATTGACAACTTTTGTCATGTAGCAGTTAGCAATTCTCAAGTCGATGAACTTGGTTCTCAGGTCGACGATTTCTGGATACTCTACTTCAACATTCTAAAGTCCAAGAACCATTTCTCTGAACACTAGTCGAGGAAATTATATTCTCAGCTCGACGATCTTTGTAACGCCTCGAAACTCAAAAGAGCGACGGGGGACGTTTTGGGCCAGTTTTGGGTTCTGGCAGGAGGCACACGGCCTGGGACACGGGCGTGACCCAGGGTGTGTCAGGCTTGTGTCGACACTTAGCCGGCGAAGTCGACATTTTGCTTTCGACATTGTGTCAAGACTGGGCACACAGCCTGCAACACGGGCATGTCGCAGGGTGTGTCGACCCGTGTCGACACTCAGCCCGCGAAGTCGACACTCTGCGCTCGATGAAGTGTTGAGACATGACACACGGCCTGCGACACGGGCGTGTCGTAGGGCGTGTCGACCCGTGTCGACACTCGTCCCGGGGAGTCGACGAACTTTGCTCGACGATGTGTTAAGACAAGGCACATGGCCTAGGACACGGGCGTGTCCAAGGCCGTGTCGTCCGTTCGACGATCTTCGCTCGACGAAGTGTCGAGTGTCGAGACCGTGTACATGGCTTGGAGCCCAAGCGTGTTGAGGTAGACACTGGCAAGGACACGGGCGTGTCCTAGAACACGTGTAGTGCTCGGGTTGTTTTCGGGATAAATCGATAGGGGTACACGGCCGGCCACACGACCGTGTCAGGTGGAACAAGGGCGTGTCAGGTCAAACACGGGCATGTTTGATGCCCGTGTGTTATTCCAGGCGAGTCGATTTTGACGGTGAATGAGGCACACGGCCCTGGACACGGGCGTGTGCCAGGCCGTGTGCGGTCCAGATTGGACATTTCAGTCCCGAATCAAAGCCATTCGTTTCTTTAATTGATGATCCAATGGCTGGGGGTTGTTCCTGATGGGATATACCCAGGATTGGGCCTTAGAAACCCTCACTTTTTATGAGTTGTTATCTTTCTAAAGCTTAGAGAGAGAGGAGAGCCATGGAAGGAAGAAGAAGCTAGATCCGGCCATTGGAGGAGCTTCGAAGCTCCAAATCACGAGCCGACTCCGGATCCACGGAGGCAAAGCTAGTGCGGTGCTTTTCATACGCTTACTTTTCCATGGCACCAAAGAAGAACACAAGGGTAACGATCCTCATATTGAGCATGTGTAGCTCTCCTTCTTTGCATAGGAAGCCCGCTCTCACGAGTTTGCGGTGAGTTGGAGGCGTTCCTTCGGGTAGAAATGTGAAGTCTCCGTTGTTTAGAGTCCGTAAGCGACAACAGACATAGGCATGATATGTGAAGCCTACCCGGACATGTTGGTCTGGATCGGTGATGTTGCATTGCATAAATGCCGGAGAGGACTCCGTGCGATTGATTGTTTTTCGGGTTTTCTACACGGTAGATTGCAACAGGGAGCCTTGAGGATTAACCCAAAGGTGCACCCGGAAAACTGGGCGGATACGTGATCTTGCCAACTTGGAGGCCTGAGAGCCAACTTGAACATAACCGAGTTATGTGAAATTGTGTGATGAAAATGGGACTTGGGAGAAGTTTGACCTGCGCATATGGCTTAAATTGTCGTTGCGACGTGAGCACGGGTTAGATGGAACCGTACCCATATCTATGTCGTTCGGGTTAAAGAGACCTAAGATTACGTGGCACTTGTCGTTAGCATAGATGAGGGTCTTCGGCGGTCTATGGCTTAAATTGTCGTGACCCATGCCGGGAAGACAAATTGCTCATGTGTTTGGCCGTCAAAGTGGCGGTGGTGAGTCAAGAATGTCTATGGCTTTAATTGACGTGACATCGACCGGTTCACCGAGAATGTGCCCTGAGAGCACGGGACATGTGGTCGTGCGAGCCAACGTCTGTGATGAAATGAATATATATATATATATATATATTGCTCGCTTATAGTAATGAAATGAAGGGAAGGAGCATCGCCGCCCCGAGTTGGGGGCGGGATCGTTATAATTTGGTCAACATTGCTGACCGTTGCCTTGTTTTGCCACCGTGCGGTGGTTTGTTGCTTGCAGGTGCTGCTGGACCAAGCGGTCAATAGCGGGCTAAAGCCCAAAATGCGAAGCCGGCCCTAGAAGGCCTAATTGGAGTGTTTACTGTTTTTATTCATGTATGACCGGCCTGCGTGCCGTGGTTTGTAAAACATGTAATATGAAGTGAACAATTCTGTAAGGCCTTAAGGCCTGTACTTGTGTATGTACACCATTCCTGTTTTTGGTATTAGTGGACATTCATGCTTTAGTGCTGGGTTCTTTATTGCAACTTATATAAACTGCTTCCGCTAGAATGCTCTGTGTAGGACGTTTTGATTGGTTGAATGGTTTCCATGAGTAACCACCCGGTCTGTCTGTAGTATATGGCGTCGGACTCCGGCCGGACCTACTGCTATATGCTATGCGACGGATAGGGGGTGTTACAATTTGGTATCAGACTACTGGTTTTGGTCGGACTTAAGATGAATTCGTGGCCGAATTCTTTTTAAGGGGTGGTGAGCACATATGTGTGCGTCATCGTTATAACAGTAAAAGAACCCATGAATGTCCACTTAGGAATGAAAATACACGTGTTTGAGGAACTTGCGGTTCCTATAATTGCTGTTTGCAATTTTATTTGGTCGCTTAACGGTGTTTTGTACCACTATAAGTGACCAGAAGTGGTGTTGGGCCGTCGGAACGTCGAGTTTCTGAGGCTAGCAGTGCAACAGATGTTGCTCCTACAACACCTCTATCGGCTGAGAACATACGATTGGTGGCCGAAGCAGTGTTGGCCGTGATTAATGCGTAGCATGCAAGGCAAACGTAGCAGCCCGCTCCTGTGATGGAGCAGGTACCGCTGCAAGAGGCTGAGCTGAGGAGAGTGGAACAAGTGGTAGTGGAACCGTTGGTGCCAAGAAGGGCAACTGGGAGGCAGCTTAAGCATGTAATGAGCTTTAACACTCCGGTATTCTCGAGGTTGGGAACCCCATCTCAAGCTGAAGACTGGCTCTCCAGGGTGAAGAGAGTCATGACAGCAACGGAGATGGAGGAGTGGCAAATGACCACCATTGCTACGTTCCTTCTGGACGGTGAAGCGAGAATGTGGTGGGAGGGATTGGAGCTGCACCTATTGAGAGGTAGGCAACTTGTTGATGTCTCGATGGAAGAGTTCTCGAGATTGTTCTTGGCTAGATACCTCCCTTCGACGCAGAAGATAGCGTTGGAGAATGAGTTTCTGAAGTTGGTTCAGGGTGAGAGGAGCGTGGATGAATATCTCCACGAGTTTACTCATTTGAGTCGATACGCTAGCTCCACTATTGTGGATGAGGAGGGCAAGACTAATTGCTTCTACAAAGGGTTGAGAGATGAGTTGAGGTTACTACTCTCGGGGCCGATGACGCAGGGTTTCTTAACCTTGGTCAGCACTGCCCGGTCCTTGGAGAAGGACATGAAGAATGTACAAGCAAAGAAAAGCTTGGGTGATACGAAATCTGAATTCAAAGTGCCGACTACTTCAAAGTCCGACTATCGGAGGTCCTTCAAGAAGCATAGGACTTCGGGTCCAGCTCCTTCTGGTGCTTCTGGGGCGACTACGGGTCAGACCCCGGGTGCATGTTTTACTTGTGGAAAGACGGGGCACTTTGCCCGTGACTGTTGGAGTGGACGTCCTAAGTCCGAGAGAAGGCCGGGAGCGACTTATGAAGAGAAGGGCAAGGCAGTGGAGTCGACCACGTCCCACTATGCTCCGGCCCAACCAAGGGTGTATAATCTTGGCCAACAGGAGGCCATCAAACAGGCTGATGTAGTGACAGGTACAGTTTAATTTATAGCAAGTCAATTTCTTAAAATACTTGTTATGCACATGTTACCTTACCACTGCTTGTTTAGGATTTGTTTTGATTTGTGAAAATCCGGCAAGAGCACTCTTCAATACGGGAGCTTCACACTCCTTCTTGTCCAAAGGATTTATATCACGCATCGGAGTCCCTTCTTCGATGGCGAAGGATAAGTTGGATGTGTTGTTGCCTAATGGGCGTTTGATGCACGCGGATAGGATCTGCGATGTTAAGATTCGTATTGGGAATCAGGAGTTCGATCTGCAAGCGTCATTACTTCCGTTGGTGGAGTTTGACGTCATATTTGGCATGGACTGTGTAACACCCCCTATCCGTCACATAGCATATAGCAGTAGGTCCGGCCGGGGCCCGACGCCGTATGCCACAGACAGACCGGGTGGTTGCGTATGGAAACCATCCAACCAATCTCAACGTCCTACACAGAGCATTCTAGCGGAAGCAGTTTATAAAAGTTGTAAACAAAGAACCCAGCATTAGAGCACGAATGTCCACTAGTACAAAACAGGAATGTTATTACAAAATACTCAAAACAAGCCTTAAGGTCTTACAAAATGTTTCACTTGAATATTACATGATTTACAAACCACGGCACGCAGGCCGGTCATACATGAATAAAACAGTAAACACTTCCATTTGGGCCTTCGAGGGCCGGCTTCGCAAAAAGGGCTTTAGCCCGCTATTGACCGCTTGGTCCAGCTACACCTGCAAGCAACAAACCACCGTACGGTGGCAAAACAAGGCAACGATCAGCAATGATGACCAAATTATAACGATCCCGCCCCCAACTCGGGGCGGCGATGCTCCTTCCCTGCATTTCATTAGCATAAGCGAGCAATGTATATATATAGCCATTTCATCACAGACGTTGGCTCGCACGGCCACACGCCCCGTGCTCTCAGGGCACATTCTCAGTGAACCGGTCGATGTCACGTCAATTAAAGCCATTGACATTCCGGACTCACCACCGCCACTTAGACGGCCAAACCTATGAGCAATTTGTCTTCCTGGCCTGGGTCACGACAATTTAAGCCATTGACCGCCGAAGACCCTACTCTATGCCAACGGTAAGTGCCACGTGCCTTTAGGTCTCTTTAACCGAACGACATAGAACGGGTACGGTTCCATCTAACCCGTGCTCACATCGCAACGACAATTTAAACCATTTGCGCGGGTCAAACTTCCGCCGAGTCCCATTCTATCACAAGTCACATAACCCGGTTATGTTCAAGTTGGCTCTCAAGCCACCAAGTTGGCAAGATCTCGTATCCGCCCAGTTTTCCGGGTGCACCTTTGGGTTAGTCCCCAAGGCTCCCTGCTGCAATCTACCGCGTAGAAAACCCGAAAAACAATCAATAGCACGGAGTCTTCTCCGGCATTATGCAATGCAACATCACCGATCCAGACCAACATGTCCGGGTAGGCTTCACACATCATGCCTATGTCCGTTCTCGCATACGGACTCTAAACAACGGGGACTTCACATATCTACCTGAAGGAATGCCTCCAACTCTCCGCAAACTCGCGAGAGCGGGCTTCCTATGCTAGGAAAGAGAGCTATTTGTGATCAAGATGAGGATCGTTACCATTGAGTTCCTCTTTGGCGCCACTGAAAAGTAATCGGATGGAAATCACCGCACTAGCGTTGCCTCCGTGGATCCGGAGTCGGCTTGCGATTCGGAGCTCCGAAGCTCCTCCAATGGCGGGATCTAGCTCTTCTTCCACCCTTGGCTCTCCTCTCTCTCTAAGGATTTAGAGAGATGATAAGTGAAGAAAAGTAAGGGTTTTCTAAGTCAAAACCCGGGTATATCCCTTCAGGAACAACCCCCAGCCGTTGGATCTCATCATAAGGAAACGAACGGCTTTGATTCGGGGCTGAAATGCCCAATCTGGACCGAACACGGCCTGGCACACGCCCGTGTCCAGGGCCGTGTGCCGCCGTCAAAATCGAATCACCTGGAACCTCACACAGGTATCGAACACGCCTGTGTTCGAGCTGACACGCCCGTGTTCCACCTGACACGGCCGTGTGGCTGGCCGTGTACCCCATGATTTTTCCCCATTTTCAACCCGAGCACTGCACGGGTTCTAGGACACGCCCGTGTCCTTACCCGTGTCACCTTGACACGCCTGGACCCCAGGCCGTGTACACGGGACACTTCGTCGAGTGCAGATCGACGACTTGATGACACGGCCTTGGACACGCCCGTGTCCGAGGCCATGTGCCTTGTCTCGACGATCGTCGAGCGAATCTCGACGACTCCCTGGGACGATCGTCGACACGGGTCGACACGCCCTGCGACACGCCCGTGTCGCAGGCCGTGTGCCCACTCTCGACGAATCGTCGAGTAAATCTCGACGACTTCGCGGCTAAGTGTCGACACGGGTCGACACGCCCTGCGACACGCCCGTGTCGCAGGCCGTGTGCCCACTCTCGACGAATCGTCGAGTAAATCTCGACGCCTTCGCGGCTAAGTGTCGACACACGCTTGACACGCCCTGGGACACGCCCGTGTCCCAGGCCGTGTGCCTGCTGCCAGAACCCAAACTGGCCCAAAACGTCCCCCTTTTGCTCCTTTGAGCTTCGGGGCGTTACAACTCTCCCCCTCTTAAAAGAATTTCGCCCACGAAATTAAATAAAGGAAAGACACGTACAAAACCAAAATTTGTACCTGAGCGGAACAACTCCGGATACTCGTCAAGCATAGTCTGCTCTCGCTCCCAAGAGAGCTCCTCACGACCGCAATTGTCCCACCGGACCTTGACCATCCTGATCTCTTTATTGCGTAGCCGCTTGACCTCCGAGTCCTCGATCCGTACGGGCTTGACCTTTGTCGTTAGCCCACTATCCACCGGCACTTGATCGACCGCGATCACTTACGTAGGCTCTTGTATCGCCTTCCGGAGTACCAAAATGTGGAATACATCATGTAATCCACTAAGCTCCACTGAAAGCTTCAGCCGATAGGCCGCTTCACCAACTCGCTCCAGAACCTCAAACGGTCCAAGGTACCTCGGGCTTAGCTTTTTCAATCGCCGCACCCGCGAGACACCCTTGAACGGCTTGATCTTCAAGTATACATAATCGCCCATAGCGAACTCCACGTTCCTGTGCTTGGCATTATAGTACTTTGCTTGCCGGTCCTGAGCGATAAGCAACCTCTCCCGAATGGTTCGCACCAAAGAAGTAGCATCATCCACTTCCGATCGCTTATACAACTTTGACTCACCCGTTTCTAACCAAGACAACGGCGTGCGACATCTTCTACCATAAAGGGCCTCGAAAGGCGCCATCTGAATACTTGCTTGGTAGCTATTGTTGTATGCGAACTCCACCAAATAAAGGTGGTCTTCCCATTGCTTTCCAAAATCCAAGACACACATGCGAAGCATGTATTCCATGGTTCTATTGACCCTCTCGGTCTGCCCATCCGTTTGCGGATGGAAGGCTGTGCTGAATTTCAACTTTGTTCCCAACATTTGTTGCACCAGCCTCCAATCATTGGACGTGAACCGCCCATCTCGGTCACTCACGATGCTGCGGGGCACACCATGAAGCCGCACTATGTTATCCACATAAAGCTTTGCCAGCTTCTCCACCGGATCATCCTTCCTATGCGGAATAAAATGCGACACCTTCGTTAATCGATCAACAACCACCCAAATGGCGTCGTTTCCCTTTTGCGACCTTGGCAAACCGTGCACAAAGTCCATAGAGATGTCGTCAAATTTCCACTCCGGAATAGGCAAGGACTTAAGAAATCCTCCCGGCTTTTGGCACTCCGCCTTTACCAAGGCCCAGGTTTGGCACTTCGCTACGTATAGCGCCACATCCTTTTTCAAACCCGGCCACCAAAACAGTTTCTTCACATCACGGTACATCTTCGTGCTCCTCGGGTGAATCGAGTACTTGGTATGGTGTGCCTCGTACAACAACTCCACCCGTAAATTGCCCACACTTGGGACGCACAATCGACTGTCTTTCCAAAGCAATCCGTCCTCCACGACGAATTGGGAATTTGACCCATCCAGAGCCTCTATCATGAATTGCTTCATATGAGCATCCATATCCAAAGCCTGCCGAATACGATCAGCCAGGTCATATTGGACTTCAGTCCAATTCAGAACTGCCTCAGCACTTGATTGTCTGTCCACACAAACAATCTCCAACGCCTCCAACTCCCGCACCTACCGCTCATCGTGCACTGATAGCCAATTGGCTTGAGCTGGGGCTCGGCGACTCAACGCGTCCACAACCGCATTCCCTTTGCCAGGCACGTAGTGGATCTTGAATGTATAGTCCCCCAGGAACTCCATCCATCTACGCTGCCGCATATTCAGATCCTTCTGATCAATAAGATACTTCAGGCTCTTGTGATCGGTGTAGATATCAATCTTCACACCGTACAAGTAGTGTCTCCACAGCTTCAAGGCAAAAATCACGGCCGCTAACTCCAAGTCGTGGACCGGATAATTCCTCTCGTGCACTTTTAGCTGTCTCGAGCCATAAGCTATCACGCTTCCGTGCTGCAGTAGCACGCAACCCAAACCGCTACCCGAAGCATCGCTATATATCTCATAGCCTTCGGTTCCACACGGCGAACTCAGCACAGGCGCCGTGGTCAACCGACACTTCAACTCCTCAAAAGCTCGCACGC
The DNA here is from genome assembly GCA_039583875.1 of Platanthera guangdongensis. Lineage (NCBI taxonomy): Eukaryota > Viridiplantae > Streptophyta > Magnoliopsida > Asparagales > Orchidaceae > Platanthera > Platanthera guangdongensis. Next base: position 119,619,917 of record CM077164.1, read on the forward strand.
ACTCCAGCGTCCAAACGAACTTATGCTCCTTCCTCGTCAAAGTAGTGAGAGGTAACGCTATCCGCGAGAAGTTCTCTACGAAGCGCCTATAATAGCCGGCAAGCCCCAAAAAGCTCCGGACTTCTGCTACCGTAGCAAGCTCAGGCCACTCCCGCATCGCAACAATCTTCGCCGGATCCACAGCAATACCCTCTCCACTTACTATATACCCGAGGAACGCTACTGAGGATAGCCAAAACTCGCACTTCGAGAACTTGACATACAACTGATTTCTCCTTAGCGTCTCCAACACCAAATGAAGATGCTTGAAGTGATCTTCCTCACTTTGCGAGTACACCAAAATATCGTCGATAAAGACGATCACAAAATGGTCCAAGTACTCCCTGAACGTCCTGTTCATCAAATCCATGAATACTGACGGCGCATTAGTCAGCCCAAACGGCATGACCGTAAACTCATAATGCCCGTATCTCGTACTAAACGCTGTCTTCGGGATATCACTCTCCCTTATTCGCAGCTTATAGTACCCAGCCTTGAGATCCAACTTCGAGTACACCGTCGACCCGACTAACTGATCAAAGAGATCATCAATCCGAGGGATCGGGTACTTGTTCTTCTCCGTCAGCTTGTTTAACTCCCGATAATCAATACATAGCCTCAAGCTTCCGTCCTTCTTCTTAACAAAGAGGACCGGTGCGCTCCAAGGCGAAGAACTCGGGCGCACATACCCTTGTTCCAACAACTCTTGCAGTTGAACTTTCAGCTCCGCCATTTCCTTAGGCGCCAGCCGATAGGGAGATCGTGACACAGGCTTTGCACCTGGCACTAGCTCGATCGTAAAATCTATCTCCCGCTGAGGCGGGGCTCCAGGAAGATCTGCGGGGAACACATCAGGGTATTCCGATACCACTGAAATACAATCCAATACGGGCTTCGGCTTTGCAACCTCCACTAGTGTAAAGAACAGTTCTGCTCCAGCACGAACCGCCTTCACCACCTGAAGAGCAGACATCAATGTCTTGCTCGACCCCTTTAAGCCCGTAAACATCGTCTCACGACTCGCTCCCAGCTTAACTTCCTTGCTACCGCAATCTATATGGGCCTGCTGCTCCGAGAGCCAGTCCATGCCAAATATGACGTCAAACTCCACTAACGGAAGTAAAGACGCCCGCAGGTCAAACTCCTGCTCCCCAATACGAATCTTAACATCGCAGATCCTATCCGCTCGCATCGAACACCCATTGGGCAACAACACATCCAACTTATCCTTCGCCATCGAAGAAGGGACTCCGATGCGTAATATAAATCCTTCGGACAAGAAGGAGTGTGAAGCTCCCGTATCGAAGAGTGCTCGTGCCGGATTTTCACAAATCAATACAAATCCTAAACAAGCAGTGGTAAGGTAACATGCGCATAACAAGTATTTAAAGAAATTGACTTGCTATAAATTAAATCGTACCTGTCACCACATCAGCTTGTTTAATGGCCTCATGTTGGCCAAGATTATAGACCCTTGGTTGGGCCGGAGCATAATGGGATGCGGTCGACTCCACCGCCTTTCCCTTCTCTTCATAAGTAGCTCCCGGCTTCCTCTCGGACTTAGGACGTCCGCTCCAACAGTCACGGGCAAAATGCCCCGTCTTGCCACAAGTAAAACACGTGCCCGGGGTCCGACTCGTAGTCGCCCCAGAAGCACCAGAAGGAGCTGGACCCGAAGTCCTATGCTTCTTGAAAGCCCTCCGATAGCCGGACTTTGAAGTACTCGACACTTTAAACTCAGATTTCTTCTCACCCAAGCTTTTCTTTGCTTGTACGTTCTTCATGTCCTTTTCTAAGGACCGGGAAGTATTGACCAAGGTTAAGAAACCCTGCGTCATCGGCCCCGAGAGTAGTAACCTCAACTCATCTCTCAACCCTTCGTAGAAGCGATTAGTCTTGCGCTCCTCATCCATGATGGTGGAGCTAGCATATCGACTCAAACGAGTAAACTCGTGGAGATATTCATCCACGCTCCTCTCACCCTGCACCAACTTCAGGAATTCGTTCTCCATCGAAATCCTCTGAGTAGAAGGGAGGTATCTTGCTAAGAACAATCCCGAGAATTCTTCCATCAGAACGTCTATCAGTTGTCTACCTCTCAAATGATGCAGCTCCAATCCTTCCCACCACATTCTCGCTTCACCGTCCAACAGGAACGTAGCGATGGTGGTCATTTGCCACTCCTCCGTCTCCGTTGCTGTCATGACTCTCTTCACCCTAGAGAGCCAGTCTTCAGCCTAAGATGGGGTTCCCAACCCCGAGAATAACGGAGGGTTAAAGCTCATTACATGCTTTAGCTGCCTCTCAGTTGCCCTCCTTGGCACTACCGGTTCCACAACCACTTGCTCCACTCTCCTCGGCTCAGCCTCTTGCAGAGGTTCTTGCTCCATCACAGGAGCGGGCTGCTGCGCTTGCCTTCCAGGCTGCGCATTAATCACGGCCAACACCGCTTCAGCCACCAATCGTATATTTTCAGCCGACAGAGGTGTTGCAGGAGCAACATTCGGTGCACTACTAGCCTCAGAAACTCGGCGTTCTGACGGCCCAACACCACTTCTGGTCACCTATAGTGGTACAAAACATCGTTAAGCGACCACATAAATTGCAAACAACAATTATAGGAACACGCAGGTTCCTCAAACACGAGTATTTTCATTCCTAAGTGGACATTCATGGGTTCTTTTTACTGTTATTACGATGACGCACACAATGTGCTCACCACCCCTTAAAAAGAATTCGCCCACGAATTCAGTTTAAGCCCAACCAAAACCAGTAGTCTGATACCAAATTGTAACACCCCCTATCCGTCACATAGCATATAGCAGTAGGTCCGGCCGGAGCCCGACGCCGTATGCCACAGACAGACCGGGTGGTTACGTATGGAAACCATCCAACAAATCTCAACGTCCTACACATAGCATTCTAGCGGAAGCAGTTTATAAAAGTTGTAAACAAAGAACCCAGCATTAGAGCATGAATGTCCACTAGTACAAAACAGGAATGTTATTACAAAATACTCAAAACAAGCCTTAAGGTCTTACAAAATGTTTCACTTGAATATTACATGATTTACAAACCACGGCACGCAGGCCGGTCATACATGAATAAAACAGTAAACACTTCCATTTGGGCCTTCGAGGTCCGGCTTCGCAAAAAGGGCTTTAGCCCGCTATTGACCGCTTGGTCCAGCTGCACCTGCAAGCAACAAACCACCGCACGGTGGCAAAACAAGGCAACGGTCAGCAATGCTGACCAAATTATTACGATCCCGCCCCCAACTCGGGGCGGCGATGCTCCTTCCCTGCATTTCATTAGCATAAGCGAGCAATGTATATATATAGCCATTTCATCACAGATGTTGGCTCGCACGGCCACACGCCCCGTGATCTCAGGGCACATTCTCGGTGAACCGGTCGATGTCACGTCAATTAAAGCCATTGACATTCCGGACTCACCACCGCCACTTAGACGGCCAAACCTATGAGCAATTTGTCTTCCTGGCATGGGTCACGACAATTTAAGCCATTGACCGCCGAAGACCCTACTCCATGCCAACGGTAAGTTCCACGTGCCTTTAGGTCTCTTTAACCGAACAACATAGAACGGGTACGGTTCCATCTAACCCGTGCTCACATCGCAACGACAATTTAAGCCATTTGCGCGGGTCAAACTTCCGCCGAGTCCCATTCTATCACAAGTCACATAACCCGGTTATGTTCAAGTTGGCTCTCAAGCCACCAAGTTGGCAAGATCTCGTATCCGCCCAGTTTTCCGGTTGCACCTTTGGGTTAGTCCCCAAGGCTCCCTGCTGCAATCTACCGCGCAGAAAACCCGAAAAACAATCAATAGCACGGAGTCTTCTCCGGCATTATGCAATGCAACATCACCGATCCAGACCAACATGTCCGGTTAGGCTTCACACATCATGCCTATGTCTGTTCTCGCATACGGACTCTAAACAACGGGGACTTCACATATCTACCCGAAGGAACGCCTCCAACTCTCCGCAAACTCGCGAGAGCGGGCTTCCTATGCTAGGAAAGAGAGCTATTCGTGCTCAAGATGAGGATCGTTACCCTTGAGTTCCTCTTTGGCGCCATTGAAAAGTAATCAGATGGAAATCACCGCACTAGCGTTGCCTCCGTGGATCCGGAGTCGGCTTGCGATTCGGAGCTCCGAAGCTCCTCCAATGGCGGGATCTAGCTCTTCTTCCACCCTTGGCTCTCCTCTCTCTCTAAGGATTTAGAGAGATGATAAGTGAAGAAAAGTAAGGGTTTTCTAAGTCAAAACCCGGGTATATCCCTTCAGGAACAATCCCCAGCCGTTGGATCTCATCATAAGGAAACGAACGGCTTTGATTCGGGGCTGAAATGCCCAATCTGGACCGAACACGGCCTGGCACACGCCTGTGTCCAGGGCCGTGTGCCGCATTCGCCGTCAAAATCGAATCACCTGGAACCTCACACGGGTATCGAACACGCCCGTGTTCGAGCTGACACGTGTTCCACCTGACACGGCCGTGTGGCCGGCCGTGTACCCCATGATTTTTCCCCATTTTCAACCCGAGCACTGCACGGGTTCTAGGACACGCCCGTGTCCTTACCTGTGTCACCTTGACACGCCTGGACCCCAGGCCGTGTACACGGGACACTTCGTCGAGTGCAGATCGACGACTTGATGACACGGCCTTGGACACGCCCGTGTCCGAGGCCGTGTGCCTTGTCTCGACGATCGTCGAGCGAATCTCGACGACTCCCTGGGACGATCGTCGACACGGGTCGACACGCCCTGCGACACGCCCGTGTCGCAGGCCGTGTGCCCACTCTCGACGAATCGTCGAGTAAATCTCGACGACTTCGCGGCTAAGTGTCGACACGGGTCGACACGCCCTGCGACACGCCCGTGTCGCAGGCCGTGTGCCCACTCTAGACGAATCGTCGAGTAAATCTCGACGCCTTCGCGGCTAAGTGTCGACACACGCTTGACACGCCCTGGGACACGCCCGTGTCCCAGGCCGTGTGCCTGCTGCCAGAACCCAAACTGGCCCAAAACGTCCCCCTTTTGCTCCTTTGAGTTTCGGGGCGTTACAGACTGGCTCTCGGAGCAGCAGGCCCATATAGATTACGGTAGCAAGGTAGTCAAGCTGGGAGCAAGTCGTGAAACGACTTTACGTGTAACACCCCAGATTTTGCACGAGGTTCAGTCTGCATTTCTGAAAATTTTTGGGTTTCTGGCAGGAGGCACACGGCCTGCGACACGGGCGTGTCGCAGGGCGTGTCGAGGCCATGCCGACACTCGGCCCAAGTGTCGACACTTTCGCTCGACAAAGTGTCGAGAGGGAGGCACACGGCCTGCGACACGGGCGTGTCACAGGGCATGTCGGGGCGTGTCGACACTCGGCCCAAGTGTCGACACTTTCGCTCGACAAAGTGTCGAGAGTGGGGCACACGGCCTGCGACACGGGCGTGTCGCAGGGCGTGTCGAGGCCGTGTCGACACTCGGCCCAAGTGTCGACACTTTCGCTCGACAATGTGTCGAGACTGGGGCACACGGCCTGTGACACGGGCGTGTCACAGGGCGTGTCCCGCTTGGTCGACGATCTTCGCTCGACGTTTTTTCCGCGGTGTCGACACAAAGCCTGTCGACGGGTGTCGAGACTTGGCACACGGATTGGGACACGGGCGTGTCCCAGGCCATGTCACCTCTCGGGTTGGTGTTGGGGCCGTGTCGTTGGAGACACACGGCAGGCCACACGGCCGTGTCGCTGGGGACACGGGCGTGTCGGATTGAACACGGGCGTGTCGAATGCCCGTGTCTGATTCCAGGCGCGTCGATTTGAGACGGCGAATGAGGCACACGGCCCTGGACACGGGCGTGTGCCAGGCCGTGTTCGGCCCAGGTCTTCTATTTTCCAGGCGAATCGCGGCCATTCTTTTTCTGGTTTTGGGATCTAACGGTTCAGGCCATCTCCTGGGAAGTTAAGTCCGATTCTAGGGTGGGAAACCCTCATTTGTTCTCCAAGTCCTCTCTTTCTAAGTTCTTGAGAAAAACTAGAGCAAGGAGGAAGAAGAAGAAGCCTTGGGCCGTAGGAAGGGTTTCGGAGCTCCAAATCGCGAGCCGAGTTCGGATCCGTGAAGCTTGGAGCGTTGCGAAGTTTTCCATCCGGCTATATTTTTTACCATGGCAAGGAAGAGGAGTCGGAAGGTAACGACATCTCTCCTCTCGGTCTTTAGGATGCACGTTTTTAGCATCGTTTTCTTCTAGATCTTTGGGCACCAAACTCTCAAATGAGAGGGGCTTTGGTTTGCCAAGGTTCAAGAGGAACCTCCGGGTTGATTGAGTCCGTCCCCGACATATTTTGCATTAGAGATCCGCTTCGCTAGTGGATTAGGCATGGTGGTTGAAGCCGCAGTCGCGACCGTTAGTCCGACTCGGTGATGTTGCATACGAACTTAGGGATTCGTAGAGATTTCCGTTGCGGCAAGATGCCGTTTGTGTTGTGGAGGTGATTGTCCCGTTTGCTTGAAAAGGGTACGTGTAGTCGAACCCGGACAAGGTTAGCTCCTCGTGGCGGTAGATGGTTTCCTTGAGGGACAAGGTTAGCTCCGTATGAGAATGGAGATGGTTTCCTTGGTGGACAAGGTTAGCTCCGCACGAGTTGGAGATGTTTTCCTTGGTGCGCGGGAACGCTGCGGTACAAAGAGGGATTGCAATGTGTTTAGTCTTGGTTGTGTGGTGCCAAGGCGTGGCTATGTCTCCGTGGTCGGCTGGCTATCCCGTGACATGTGCGTCATGTGTGGAGAGTGTCCCGGCGAGACTAGTCCCCTTCTGTGAGACTGACGAGAATGCCAAGCTTGGGGCAAGCCCGGGCAAAGAGGCCATGAGCGGGTGGGGTCCAGCAAGGCTTCTTAGAATCGGTCAGTCTGTGGTTGTTGGAATCCTGACATGAGACGTCAGAGCTTGCAGGCAAGCCCGGGGCTAGGCCCACGAGCGGGTGGGGCCTTGGCAAGAATTCCATGTGGCGGCCTGTGCGCCGTGTGACGGAGTTGTGTCTCCCTCAATGTTTGCGGCTTTATGCCAATTGGGGAAATGTGAGTACCCAAATGGTGTGATGTTGTGCTAGATGCATACGCTATAGGGTACCTTGGGTGAAGCCCGAGTGTTGCATCCATGTTGCATAAGTAGGCCCTTTCTTTATATGCTCAACCAGTAGAGAACATGTTTGATGATTGAGACATCCAAGCCTGTTTTAATGCTTTTCTATTTATAGATGTTTATTTGCATATGAAGTGCTGACTTGCAGGTTGGAGGGTTCCCCGGGGTCCGTTAGGGGCGGCCGGGAGGAGATGTGTTGTTACACAGTTTGAGGTCAGCCTTTGCTGACCCACGTTACTAATAATTTTTACAGGGCAAGGATCGCATGCAGAAGCTAGCACGCCGGCCAGAAAGGCCTAAGCCCCATGAAGTGTTTTTCCCTCTTTTGTAGCACTACATTTTGATGATGTTTGTTTGAGACTCTTTTGTCCGGCTTGCATGCCGAGGTAGACTAGGAGTGCTATGCACATTCATGTTTGATGTACTATTTTACTTTTGGACATTTGATGTAAGGCCTTAAGGCCATTTGTTTACTCTTTTTGGTTAGTGGATAACTTCTAGTTGTGCTTGGTTTTCCGCTGTGTTGTGCAAGTGTTTTGAGTTTGGGTAGCTATATCAACTTATAATACTAAAGCTGTGGCGTTCGTATGTTGTGGGGCCCCGGCCGGACCCATATTATACGTCCACTACAGGGGAGGTGTTACATTACGGGCTTAAAGGGGTCGAGCAAGATGTTGATGTCTGCTCTTCAGGTGGTGAAGGCAGTTCGTGCCGGTGCAGAACTGTTCTTTACACTTGTGGAGGTTGCAAAGCCGAAGCCCGAGTTGGATTGTATTTCAGTGGTATCGGAATACCCTGATGTGTTCCCCGCAGATCTTCCTGGAGCCCCGCCTCAGCGGGAGATAGATTTCACGATTGAGCTAGTGCCAGGTGCAAAGCCTGTGTCACGATCTCCTTATCGGCTAGCGCCTAAGGAAATGGCGGAGCTGAAGGTTCAACTGCAAGAGATGTTGGAGCAAGGATATGTGCGCCCGAGTTCTTTGCCTTGGAGCACACCGGTCCTCTTTGTTAAGAAGAAGCACGGAAGCTTGAGGCTATGTATTGATTATCGGGAGCTCAACAAGTTGACTGAGAAGAACAAGTACCCGATCCCCCGGATTGATGATCTTTTTGATCAGTTAGTCGGGTCGACGGTGTACTCGAAGTTGGATCTCAAGGCTGGGTACTATCAGCTGCAAATAAGGGAGAGTGATGTCCCGAAGACAACGTTTAGAACGAGATACGGGCATTATGAGTTTACGGTCATGCCGTTTGGGCTAACTAATGTGCCGTCAGTGTTCATGGATTTGATGAACAGGACTTTCAGAGAGTACTTAGACCATTTTGTGATCGTCTTCATCGACGATATTTTGGTGTACTCGCAAAGTGAGGAAGATCACTTCAAGCATCTTCATTTGGTTTTGGAGATGCTAAGGAGGAATCAGTTATATGCCAAGTTCTCGAAGTGCGAGTTTTGGTTATCCTCAGTGGCGTTCCTCGGTCATATAGTGAGTGGAGAGGGTATTGCTGTGGATCCGGCGAAGATTGTTGCGATACAGGAGTGGCCTGAGATTGCTACGGTAGCGGAAGTCCGGAGTTTTCTGGGGCTTGCTGGCTATTATAGGCGCTTCGTAGAGAACTTCTCGCGGATAGCTTTACCTCTCACTACTTTGACGAGGAAGGAGCAGAAGTTCATTTGGTCGCCGGAGTGCGCGCGAGCTTTTGAGGAGTTGAAGTGTCGGTTGACCACGGTGCCTGTGCTGAGTTTGCCATGTGGGACCGAAGGCTATGAGATTTACAGGGATGCTTCGGGCAATGGTTTGGGTTGCGTGCTACTGCAACATGGAAGTGTAATAGCTTATGGATCGAGACAGCTAAAAGTGCATGAAAGGAACTATCCGGTCCATGACTTGGAGTTAGCGGCCGTGATTTTTGCCTTGAAGCTGTGGAGACACTATTTGTACGGTGTGAAGATTGATATCTACACCGATCACATGAGCCTGAAATATTTGATCGATAAGAAGGATCTGAATATGCGGCAGCGTAGATGGATGGAGTTCTTGGGGTACTATACATTCAAGATCCACTACGTGCCTGGTAATGGGAATGCGGTTGCGGACGCGTTGAGTCGCCGGACCCCAGCTCAAGCCAATTGGCTATCAGTGCATGATGAGCGGTGGGTGCGGGAGTTGGAGGCGTTGGAGATTGTTTATGTGGATAGGCAATCAAGTGCTGAAGCAGTTCTGAATTGGACTAAAGTCCAATATGACCTGGCTGATCGGATTCGGCAGGCTTTGGATATGGATGTCCATATGAAGCAGTTAATGGTAGGGGCTCTGGATGGGTGAAATTCCTAATTTGTTGTGGAGGACGGATTGCTTTGGAAAGACGGTCGTCTGTGCGTCCCAAGTGTGGCTAATTTGCGGGTGGAATTGTTGTACGAGGCACACCATACCAAGTACTCGATTCACCCGGGGAGTACGAAGATGTACCGTGATGTCAAGAAACTGTTTTGGTGGCCGGGTTTGAAGAAAGATGTGGCGCTCTACGTGGCGAAGTGCCAAACTTGCGCCTTGATGAAGGCGGAATGTCAAAAGTCGGGAGAATTTCTTAAGTCCTTGCCTATTCCGGAGTGGAAATTCGACGACATCTCTATGGACTTTGTGCACGGTTTGCCAAGGTCGCAAAAGGGGAACGACGCCATTTGGGTGGTTGTTGATCGGCTAACGAAGGTGTCGCATTTTATTCCGCATAGGAAGGATGATCCGGTGGAGAAGTTGGCAAACCTTTATGTGGATAACATTGTACGGCTTCACAGTGTGCCCCGCAGCATCGTGAGTGACCGAGATGGGCGGTTCACGTCCAATGATTGGAGGTTTGTGCAGCAAATATTGGGAACAAAGCTAAAGTTCAGCACAGCCTTCCATCCGCAAACGGATGGGCAGACCGAGAGGGTCAATAGAACTATGGAAGACATGCTCCACATGTGTGTATTGGACTTTGGAAAGCAATGTTAAGACCACATTTATTTGCTGGAGTTCACATACAACAACAGCTACCAAGAGAGTATACAAATGACGCCCTTCGAGGCCCTATATGGTAGAAAATGTCGCACGCCATTGTCTTGGTTAGAAATGGGTGAGTCAAAGTTGTATAAGCGATTAGAAGTGGAGGATGCTACTTCTTTGGTGAGAACCATTCGGGAGAGGTTGCTTATCGCTCAGGACCGGCAAGCGAAGTACTATAATGCCAAGCATGGGAACGTGGAGTTCGCTGTGGGCGACTATGTGTACTTAAAGATCAAGCCGTTCAAGGGTGTCTCGCGGTTGCGGCGATTGAAAAAGCTAAGCCCGAGTTACCTTGGGCCATTTGAGGTTCTGGAGCGAGTTGGTGAAGTGGCCTATCGGTTGAATCTTTTAGTGGAGCTTGGTGGATTACACGATGTATTCCATATTTCGGTGCTTCGGAAGGCGGTACAAGAGTCTACGCAAGTGATCGCGGTTGATCAAGTGTCGGTGGATAGTGGGTTGACGACAAAGGTCAAGCCCGTGCGGATTGAGGACTCAGAGGTCTAGCGGCTATGCAATAAAGAGATCAGGATGGTCAAAGTCCGATGGGACAATTGCGGTCGTGAGGAGCTCTCTTGGGAGCGAGAGCAGACTATGCTTGACGAGTATCCGGATTTGTTCCGCTCAGGTACAAATTTTGGTTTTGTACATGTCTTTCCTTTATATAATTTCGTGGACGAAATTCTTTTAAGAGGGGGAGAGTTGTAACGCCCGAAACTCCAAAGAGCGACGGGGGATGTTTTGGGCCAGTTTTAGGATCTGGCAGGACGCACACGGCCTGGGACACGGGCGTGTCCCAGGGCGTGTCAGGCTTGTGTCGACACTCAGCCGGCGAAGTCGACATTTTGCTCTCGACATTGTGTCGAGACTGGGCACACGGACTGCGACACGGGCGTGTCGACCCGTATCGACACTCAGCCCGCGAAGTCGACACTCTGCTCTCGATGAAGTGTCGAGACATGGCACACGGCTTGCGACACGGGCGTGTCGCCGGGCGTGTCGACCCGTGTCGACACTCGTCCCGGGGAGTCGACGAACTTTGCTCGACGATGTGTCGAGACAAGGCACACGGCCTAGGACACGGGCGTGTCCAAGGCCGTGTCGTCAGGTCGACGATCTTCGCTCGACGAAGTGTCGAGTGTCGAGACCGTGTACACGGCTTGGAGCCCAGGCGTGTTGAGGTAGACACGGGCAAGGACACGGGCGTGTCCTAGAACCCGTGCAGTGCTCGGGTTGTTTTCGGGATAAATCGATGGGGGCAAACGGCCGGCCACACGGCCGTGTCAGGTGGAACACGGGCATGTCAGGTCGAACACGGGCGTGTTCGATGTTTGTGTGTTGTTCCAGGCGAGTCGATTTTGACGGCGAATGAGGCACACGGCCCTGTATACGGGCGTGTGCCAGGCCGTGTGCGGTCCAGATTGGACATTTCAGTCCCGAATCAAAGCCGTTCGTTTCTTTAATTGATGATCCAACGGCTGGGGGTTGTTCCTGATGGGATATACCCGGGATTGGGCCTTAGAAACCCTCACTTTTTATGAGTTGTTATCTTTCTAAAGCTTAGAGAGAGAGGAGAGCCAAGGAAAGAAGAAGAAGCTAGATCCGGCCATTGGAAGAGCTTCGAAGCTCCAAATCGCGAGCCGACTCCGGATCCACGGAGGCAAAGCTAGTTCGGTGCTTTTCATCCGCTTACTTTTCCATGGCGCCAAAGGAGAACGCAAGGGTAACGATCCTCATCTTGAGCATGTGTAGATCTCCTTCTTTGCATAGGAACCCGCTCTCGCGAGTTTGCGGTGAGTTGGAGGCGTTCCTTCGGGTAGAAATGCGAAGTCCCCGTTGTTTAGAGTCCGTAAGCGAGAACAGACATATGCATGATATGTGAAGCCTACCCGGGCATGTTGGTCTGGATCGGTGATGTTGCATTGCATAAATGCCGGAGAGGACTCCGTGCGATTGATTGTTTTTCGGGTTTTCTACACGGTAGATTGCAACAGGGAGCCTTGGGGATTAACCCAAAGGTGTACCCGGAAAATTGGGCGGATACGTGATCTTGCCAACTTGGAGGCCTGAGAGCCAACTTGAACATAACCGAGTTATGTGAAATTGTGTGACGAAAATGGGACTCGGGAGAAGTTTGACCTGCGCATATGGCTTAAATTGTCGTTGCGACGTGAGCACGGGTTAGATGGAACCGTACCCATATCTATGTCGTTCGGGTTAAAGAGACCTAAGATTACGTGGCACTTGTCGTTAGCATAGATGAGGGTCTTCGGCGGTCTATGGCTTAAATTGTCGTGACCCATGCCGGGAAGACAAATTGCTCATGTGTTTGGCCGTCAAAGTGGCGGTGGTGAGTCCGGAATGTCTATCGCTTTAATTGATGTGACATCGACCGGTTCACCGAGAATGTGCCCTGAGAGCACGGGACATGTGGCCGTGCGAGCCAATGTCTGTGATGAAATGAATATATATATATATTCCTCGCTTATGCTAATGAAATGCAGGGAAGGAGCATCGCCGCCCCGAGTTGGGGGCGGGATCGTTATAATTTGGTCAGAATTGCTGACCGTTGGCTTGTTTTTCCACCGTGCGGTGGTTTGTTGCTTGCAGGATCTGCTGGACCAAGCGGTCAATAGCGGGCTAAAGCCCAAAATGCGAAGCCGGCCCTAGAAGGCCTAATTGGAGTGTTTACTGTTTTTATTCATGTATGACCGGCCTGCGTGCCGTGGTTTGTAAAACATGTAATATGAAGTGAACAATTCTGTAAGGCCTTAAGGCCTGTACTTGTGTATGTACAACATTCCTGTTTTTGGTATTAGTGGACATTCATGCTTTAGTGCTGGGTTCTTTATTGCAACTTATATAAACTACTTCCGCTAGAATGCTCTGTGTAGGACGTTTTGATTGGTTGGATGGTTTCCATGAGTAACCACCCGGTCTGTCTGTAGTATATGGCGTCGGGCCCCGGCCGGACCTATTGCTATATGCTATGCGACGGATAGGGGTGTTACAATTTGGTATCAGACTACTGGTTTTGGTCGGGCTTAAGATGAATTCGTGGCCGAATTCTTTTTAAGGGGTGGTGAGCACATATGTGTGCGTCATCGTTATAATAGTAAAAGAACCCATGAATGTCCACTTAGGAATGAAAATACATGTGTTTGAGGAACTTGCGTGTTCCTATAATAGCTGTTTGCAATTTTATTTGGTCGCTTAACGGTGTTTTGTACCACTATAAGTGACCAGAAGTGGTGTTGGGCTGTCGGAACGTCGAGTTTCTGAGGCTAGCAGTGCAACAGATGTGCTCCTGCAACACCTCTATCGGCTGAGAACATACGATTGGTGGCCGAAGCAGTGTTGGCCGTGATTAATGCGCAGCCTGCAAGGCAAACGCAGCAGCCCGCTCCTGCGATGGAGCAGGTACCGCTGAAGAGGCTGAGCCGAGGAGAGTGGAACAAGTGGTAGTGGAACCGTTGGTGCCAAGAAGGGAAACTGAGAGGAAGCTTAAGCATGTAATGAGCTTTAACCCTCCGGTATTCTTGAGGTTGGGAACCCCATCTCAAGCTGAAGACTGGCTCTCCAGGGTGAAGAGAGTCATGACAGCAACGGAGACGAAGGAGTGGCAAATGACCACCATCGCTACGTTCCTTCTGGACGGTGAAGCGAGAATGTGGTGGGAGGGATTGGAGTTGCACCTATTGAGAGGTAGGCAACTTGTTGATGTCTCGATGGAAGAGTTCTCGAGATTGTTCTTGGCTAAATACCTCCCTTCGACGCAGAAGATAGCGTTGGAGAATGAGTTTCTGAAGTTGGTTCAGGGTGAGAGGAGCATGGATGAATATCTCCACGAGTTTACTCGTTTGAGTCGATATGCTAGCTCCACTATTGTGGATGAGGAGGGCAAGACTAATCGCTTCTACAAAGGGTTGAGAGATGAGTTGAGGTTACTACTCTCGGGGCCGATGACGCAGGGTTTCTTAACCTTGGTCAACACTGCCCGGTCCTTGGAGAAGGACATGAAGAATGTACAAGCAAAGAAAAGCATGGGTGATACGAAATCTGAATTCAAAGTGCCGACTACTTCAAAGTCCGGCTATCAGAGGTCCTTCAAGAAGCATATGACTTCGGGTCCAGCTCCTTCTGGTGCTTCTGGGGCGACTACGGGTCAGACCCCGGGTGCATGTTTTACTTGTGGAAAGACGGGGCACATTGCCCATGACTGTTGGAGCGGACGTCCTAAGTCCGAGAGAAGGCCGGGAGTGACTTATGAAGAGAAGGGCAAGACAGTGGAGTCGACCGCGTCCCACTATGCTCCGGCCCAACCAAGGGTGTATAATCTTGGCCAACAGGAGGCCATCAAACAGGCTGATGTAGTGACAGGTACAGTTTAATTTATAGCAAGTCAATTTCTTAAAATACTTGTTATGCACATGTTACCTTACCCCTACTTGTTTAGGATTTGTTTTGATTTGTGAAAATCCGGCAAGAGCACTCTTCGATACGGGAGCTTCACACTCCTTCTTGTCCGAGGGATTTATATCACGCATCGGAGTCCCTTCTTCGATGGTGAAGGATAAGTTGGATGTGTTGTTGCCTAATGGGCGTTCGATGCATGCGGATAGGATCTGAGATGTTAAGATTCGTATTGGGAATCAGGAGTTCGATCTGCAAGCGTCGTTACTTCCGTTAGTGGAGTTCGACGTCATATTTGGCATGGACTGGCTCTCAGAGCAACATGCCCATATAGATTACGGTAGCAAGTAAGTCAAGCTGGGAGCAAGTCGTGAAATGACTTTACGGGCTTAAAGGGGTCGAGCAAGACGTTGATGTCTGCTCTTCAGGTGGTGAAGGCAGTTCGTGCCGGTGCAGAACTGTTCTTTACACTAGTGGAGGTTGCAAAGCTGAAGCCCGAGTTGGATTGTATTTCAGTGGTATCGGAATACCCTGATGTGTTCCCCGCAGATCTTCCTGGAGCCCCGCTTCAGCGGGAGATAGATTTCACGATTGAGATAGTGCCAGGTGCAAAGCCTGTGTCACGATGTCCTTATCGGCTAGCGCCTAAGGAAATGGCGGAGCTGAAGGTTCAACTGCAAGAGTTGTTGGAGCAAGGATATGTGCGCCTGAGTTCTTTGCCTTGGAGCGCACCAGTCCTCTTTGTTAAGAAGAAGCACGGAAGCTTGAGGCTATGTATTGATTATCAGGAGCTCAACAAGTTGACTGAGAAGAACAAGTACCCGATCCCCCGGATTGATGATCTTTTTTATCAGTTAGTCGGGTCGACGGTGTACTCGAAGTTGGATCTCAAGGCTGGGTACTATCAGCTGCAAATAAGGGAGAGTGATGTCCCGAAGACAGCGTTTAGCATGAGATACGGGCATTATGAGTTTACGGTCATGCCGTTTGGGCTGACCAATGTGCCGTCAGTGTTCATGGATTTGATGAATAGGACTTTCAGAGAGTACTTAGACCATTTTGTGATCGTCTTCATCGACGATATTTTGTTGTACTCGCAAAGTGAGGAAGATCACTTCAAGCATCTTCATTTGGTTTTGGAGATGCTAAGGAGGAATTAGTTATATGCCAAGTTCTCGAAGTGCGAGTTTTGGTTATCCTCAGTGGCGTTCCTCGGTCATATAGTGAGTGGAGAGGGTATTGCTGTGGATCCGGCGAAGATTGTTGCGATACGGGAGTGGCCTGAGCTTGCTACGGTAGCGGAACTCCGGAGTTTTCCGGGGCTTGCTGGCTATTATAGGCGCTTCGTAGAGAACTTCTCGCGGATAGCTTTACCTCTCACTACTTTGACGAGGAAGGAGCAGAAGTTCATTTGGTCGCCGGAGTGCGCGCGAGCTTTTGAGGAGTTGAAGTGTCGGTTGACTACGACGCCTGTACTGAGTTCGCCATGTGGGACTGAAGGCTATGAGATTTACACAGATGCTTCGGGCAGCAGTTTGGGTTGCATGCTACTGCAACACGGAAGTGTAATAGCTTATGGATCGAGACAGCTAAAAGTGCATGAAAGGAACTATCCGGTCCATGACTTGGAGTTAGTGGCCGTGATTTTTGCCTTGAAGCTGTGGAGACACTATTTGTACGGTGTGAAGATTGATATCTACACCGATCACATGAGCCTGAAATATCTGATCGATAAGAAGGATCTGAATATGCGGCAGCGTAGATGGATGGAGTTCTTGGGGGTACTATACATTCAAGATCCACTACGTGCCTGGTAAAGGAAATGCGGTTGCAGACGCGTTGAGTCGCCGGGCCCCAGCTCAAGCCAATTGGCTATCGGTGCATGATGAGCGGTGGGTGCGGGAGTTGGAGGCGTTGGAGATTGTTTGTGTGGATAGGCAATCAAGTGCTGAAGCAGTTCTGAATTGGACTGAAGTCCAATATGACCTGGCTGATCGGATTCGGCAGGCTTTGGATATGGATGTCCATATGAAGCAGTTCATGGTAGGGGCTCTGGATGGGTCAAATTCCCAATTTGTTGTGGAGGACGGATTGCTTTGGAAAGACGGTCGTCTGTGCGTCCCAAGTGTGGGTAATTTGCGGGTGGAATTGTTGTACGAGGCACACCATACCAAGTACTCGATTCACCCGGGGAGCACGAAGATGTACCGTGATGTCAAGAAACTGTTTTGGTGGCCGGGTTTGAAGAAAGATGTGGAGCTCTACGTGGAGAAGTGCCAAACTTGCGCCTTGATGAAGGCGGAATGTCAAAAGTCGGGAGGATTTCTTAAGTCCTTGCCTATTCCGGAGTGGAAATTCGACGACATCTCTATGGACTTTGTGCATGGTTTGCCAAGGTCGCAAAAGGGGAATGACGCCATTTGGGTGGTTGTTGATCGGCTAACGAAGGCGTCGCATTTTATTCCGCATAGGAAGGATGATCCGGTGGAGAAGTTGGCAAACCTTTATGTGGATAACATTGTACGGCTTCACAGTGTGCCCCGCAGCATCGTGAGTGACCGAGATGGGCGGTTCACGTCCAATGATTGGAGGCTTGTGCAGCAAATGTTGGGAACAAAGCTAAAGTTCAGCACAGCCTTCCATCCGCAAACGGATGGGCAGACCGAGAGGGTCAATAGAACTATGGAAGACATGCTCCACATGTGTGTATTGGACTTTGGAAAGCAATGGGAAGACCACCTTTATTTGGTAGAGTTCGCATACAACAACAGCTACCAAGAGAGTATACAAATGGCGCCCTTCGAGGCCCTATATGGTAGAAAATGTCGCACGCCGTTGTCTTGGTTAGAAACCGGTGAGTCAAAGTTGTATAAGCGATTGGAAGTGGATGATGCTACCTCTTTGGTGAGAACCATTCGGGAGTGGTTGCTTATCGCTCAGGACCGGCAAGCGAAGTACTATAATGCCAATCACGGGAACGTGGAGTTCGCTGTGGGCGACTATGTGTACTTAAAGATCAAGCCGTTCAAGGGTGTCTCGCGGTTGCGGCGATTGAAAAAGCTAAGCCCGAGGTACCTTGGGCCGTTTGAGGTTCTTGAGCGAGTTGCTGAAGCGGCCTATCGGTTGAATCTTTTAGTGGAGCTTGGTGGATTACACGATGTATTCCATATTTCGGTGCTTCGGAAGGCGGTACAAGAGTCTACGCAAGTGATCGCGGTTGATCAAGTGTCGGTGGATAGTGGGTTGAGGACAAAGGTCAAGCCCGTGCGGATTGAGGACTCGGAGGTCAAGCGGCTATGCAATAAAGAGATCAGGATGGTCAAAGTCCGATGGGACAATTGCGGTCATGAGGAGCTCTCTTGGGAGCGAGAGCAGACTATGCTTGACGAGTATCCGGAGTTGTTCCGCTCAGGTACAAATTTTGGTTTTGTACATGTCTTTCCTTTATATAATTTCGTGGACGAAATTCTTTTAAGAGGGTGAGAGTTGTAACGCCCCGAAACTCAAAAGAGCGACGGGGGATGTTTTGGGCCAGTTTTGGGTTCTGGCAGGACGCACACGGCCTGGGACACGGGCGTGTCCCAGGGCGTGTCAGGCTTATGTCGACACTCAGCCGGCGAAGTCGACATTTTACTCTCGACATTGTGTCGAGACTGGGCACTCGGCCTGCGACACGGGCGTGTCGACCCGTGTCGACACTCAGCCCGCGAAGTCGACACTCTATGCTCGATGAAGTGTCGAGACATGGCACACGGCTTGCGACACGGGCGTGTCGACCCGTGTCGACACTCGTCCCGGGGAGTCGACGAACTTTGCTCGACGATGTGTCGAGACAAGGCACACGACCTAGGACACGGGCGTGTCCAAGGCCGTATCGTCAGGTCGACGATATTTGCTCGACGAAGTGTCGAGTGTCGAGACCGTGTACACGGCCTGGAGCCCAGCCGTGTTGAGGTAGACACGGGCAAGGACACAGGCGTGTCCTAGAACCCGTGCAGCGCTCGGGTTGTTTTCGGGATAAATCGATGGGGGTAAACTGCCGGCCACACGGCCGTGTCAGGTGGAACACGGGCGTGTTAGGTCGAACACGGGCGTGTTCGATGTCCGTGTGTTGTTCCAGGCGAGTCGATTTTGACGGCGAATGAGGCACACGGCCCTGGACACGGGCGTGTGCCAGGCCGTGTGCGGTCCAGATTGGACATTTCAGTCCCGAATCAAAGCCGTTCGTTTCTTTAATTGATGATCCAACGGCTGGGGGTTCTTCCTGATGGGATATACCCGGGATTGGGCCTTAGAAACCCTCACTTTTTATGAGTTGTTATCTTTCTAAATCTTAGAGAGAGAGGAGAGCCAAGGATGGAAGAAGAAGCTAGAT
Source organism: Platanthera guangdongensis (assembly GCA_039583875.1). Lineage (NCBI taxonomy): Eukaryota > Viridiplantae > Streptophyta > Magnoliopsida > Asparagales > Orchidaceae > Platanthera > Platanthera guangdongensis. The sequence continues at coordinate 119,638,946 of CM077164.1, forward strand.
CCGGCCATTGGAGGAGCTTCGAAGCTCCAAATCACGAGCCGACTCCGGATCCATGGAGGCAAAGCTAGTGCGGTGCTTTTCATCCACTTACTTTTCCATGGCGCTAAAGAAGAATGCAAGGGTAACGATCCTCATCTTGAGCATGTGTTGCTCTCCTTCTTTGCATAGGAACCCGCTCTCGCGAGTTTGCGTTGAGTTGGAGGCGTTCCTTCGGGTAGATTTGTGAAGTCTCCGTTGTTTAGAGTCCGTAAGCGAGAACGGACATAGGCATGATGTGTGAAGCCTACCCGGACATGTTGGCCTGGATCGGTGATGTTGCATTGCATAAATGCCGGAGAAGACTCCCTGCGATTGATTATTTTTCGGGTTTTCTACACAGTAGATTGCAACAGGGAGCCTTGGGGATTAACCCAAAGGTGCACCCGGAAAACTGGGTGGATACGTGATCTTGCCAACTTGGAGGCCTGAGAGCCAACTTGAACATAACTGAGTTATGTGAAATTGTGTGACGAAAATGGGACTCGGGAGAAGTTTGACCTGTGCATATGTCTTAAATTGTTGTTGCGACGTGAGCATGGGTTAGATGGAACCGTACCCATATCTATGTCGTTCGGGTTAAAGAGACCTAAGGTTACGTGGCACTTGTCGTTGACATAGATGAGGGTCTTCGGCGGTCTATGACTTAAATTGTCGTGACCCATGCCGGGAAGACAAATTGCTCATGTGTTTGGCCGTCAAAGTGGCGGTGGTGACTCCGGAATGTCTATGGCTTTAATTGACGTGACATCGACCGGTTCACCGAGAATGTGCCCTGAGAGCACAGGACGTGTGGCCGTGCGAGCCAACATCTATGATGAAATGAATATATATATATATATATATTGCTCGCTTATGCTAATGAAATGCAGGGAAGGAGCATTGCCGCCCCGAGTTGGGGGCGGGATCATTATAATTTGGTCAGCATTGCTGACCGTTGCCTTGTTTTGCCACCGTGCGGTGGTTTGTTGATTGCAGGTGCTGCTGGACCAAGCGGTCAATAGCGGGCTAAAGCCCAAAATGCAAAGCCGACCCTAGAAGGCCTAATTGGAGTGTTTACTGTTTTTATTCATGTATGACCGGCCTGCGTGCCGTGGTTTGTAAAACATGTAATATGAAGTGAACAATTTTGTAAGGCCTTAAGGCCTGTACTTGTGTATGTACAACATTCCTGTTTTGGTATTAATGGACATTCATGCTTTAGTGCTGGGTTCTTTATTGCAACTTATATAAACTGCTTCCGCTAGAATGCTCTGTGTAGGATGTTCTGATTGGTTGGATGGTTTCCATGAGTAACCACCCGGTCTGTCTGTAGTATTTGGCGTTGGGCCCCGGCCGGACCTACTGCTATATGCTATGCGACGGATAGGGGGTGTTACAATCTTGATACACAGAATTGGCAAGGTTCTGGAGAAAGCAGTTATCTGTTCTTTGTTCGACGATCTTGGATCTCAACTCGACGAACAACAATTATCTGGTCGACGAACATAACCTCTCAGCTCGACGAACTCTGGAACAAGGTCGACGAATTATGTTCTCTGCTCGATGATTTCTATGCAATTCCAGACATGGACTTTTTCTCTCCTCTATCCTTATTTTATTGTAGTAATTCCTGAATAATCAATGCTTAAATATTCTCTGAATATTACCGTCAGAAGCAATCATTGATTATGGTCTTCATCAGGATTATTACTTGTCGCTTTTCAATCAATGGAGATATTCTCCAGGCCGTAAGTAATCAATGCTGGAAAGAAATTCAAAATTCAAAAAGAAGACTTCATGTAAAATATAAAAGGATTTTTCTTCTTCCTTCTCGATAGTGATAGACATACATAGACAGAGATCAAGGATTTTGAAAGAGAACAAGAAATACTCAGGGCAATACAACAGTCAAGAAACTAGAAGCCCCAAACCAGAGAAATAACAGCAAGCTGAAGAAGAAGAAGAACATCCATCCAAAATCAAGAGTCTTCTTCCTTCTTCATTTCAGGATTCTTCAAGGACAACAAAAACTCTGTCAGTCAAGAAGTTCTTGGATATCTTCTGGTCAAGGCTAAAGGATTGAAGACTTACTCACCCTGAAGCAAAGCTCAAGACTTCTTGATTTCTATATCTCAGGGGGAGCTTTGTTAACATCAAAGATCCACTAATTCTTCTCAGTTGTATTTGAGAAAGAGAAGACAACATCACTCTCTCATACCCACACTGTAAAAAGGTTTCTTTAACTCCCTTCAAAAATTATTCCTGGTTGCAAGTCACCTGATCAAAAGACTTGGGATTGGTTTTTGAGCACCTGATCAAAAGCTCTTTGGTGGAAGTCACCTGATCAAAACCTGCTAGTGGATTCCTATCAGGGTATTAGAAGAGTGGATGTACCCAGGTTGGGGAACCACTATAAAATTCTTGTGTTGTCTGGTTTCCATCTTTTTCTTTTGTTCTCTCTGTGCCTGTGATTAGTTCATTTAATATTTGTTGTGACTATAGTACATTAGGTTATCTTAGTTTGCACTTTTACTTACAGTAAATATTGGTATCAAATAGCTGCTATACTCTGAATTTTTAAATTAACAGCAAAAAGCTTTAGAAGTTTTAAAGATACTCTATTCACCCCTCCCCCCCTCTAGAGTATTTCAGGTCTAACCCTAACTTTCAAACATCACCGAGTCGGACTAACGGTCGCGAGCACGGCTTCACCCACCATGCCTAATCCGCCAACGGAGCGGATCTCTAATGAAAAATCATGTCGGGGATGGACTCAATCGACCCAGAGTTTTCTCTTGAACCATGGAGACCCAAACCCCTCTCATTTGAGAGTTTTGGTGCCCAAAAGCTTGAAAGTAAAAGATGTTAAACACGCATCTTAGAAACTAAGAGGAGAAGTGTCATTACCTTACGACTCCTCTTCCTATCCATGGGAACTTAGCAGGATGAAAACTACCGCAACGGATTTGCCTCCGCGGATCTGGACTCGGCTCGCGATTTGGGGCCCCGAATCTTCTCCGGCAGCTGGATCTCTCCTTCACCTTCTTCCTTGCTCTCCCTTTTCTCTAGAACTTAGAAAGAGAGTACTTGATGAAGAATGAGGGTCTCTAAACCCTATTCCCAGACATAACTCAGCAAGGACAGCCCTGGACCATCAGATCCCAAAAGAAGGAAACGAACGACCTCGATTCGCACTTAAAACCAAAATTCATGGGCCGAACACGGTTTGAGACACGCCCGTGTCCAAGGCCGTGTGACTCAATCGACGCTGAAACCATCGCACCCAGAACAGGACACGGGCTCTGAATACGCACATGTCAATGTTGACGCGCCTGTGTCACTCAGTACACGCCCGTGTGCCTGGGCATGTTCCTCCATCGACACAGGAACAAACCCCACCCGAGGAGAAGACGGGTACTCGACACGCCCGTATCACATTTGACACGCTCGTGTCCAACACGAACACTCCTAGGCTCCAGGCCATATCTATTCCCTCACACGGCCCGGCCAATAACCTGAGCAGGACACGGCCTGGGATACGCCCATATCTCAGGCCGTGTTCGAAGTCTCGACGATCGTCGACTATCTTTCTGTCGACTTCGCGGAAAATTCGTTGAACACGTGCACGACACAGCCTTGGAAATGCCCGTGTCCTAGGCCGTGTTCACTATCTCGACACTTCGTCGAGCGCAGTCTGTCAACTTCCTAGGCTCTCGACGAACCCGATCACGACACGGCCATGGACACACCCGTGTCCTAGGCCGTGTTCATTATCTCGACACTTTGTCGAGACCAGTTCATCGACCACCCGAGTTCTTCGTCAAACCCGAGCATGACTCGGCCAGGGACACGCCCGTGTCCTAGGCCATGTGACCCTCACCATGACCCAAACTTGGCTCTGAACTCTGTCCGTCCCTCTTTAGAATTTTGGGGCGTTACATGGTGTTTGGGATGGGGGTCAGTTTTGGACTATGGGTGGCCGGGAGTTGTACTGTGGGGAGAGAGAAAAGGTGGCGGTTTGAGGTGGTGATCGGTTTTGGGAGAGAGAGGGCTAGAGTGGTGGAGAAGAATAAACCGTGAGGATGGGGGAAATAAAGGCGGCGGCGGTTCTGGAGAGGGAAGGAGAGGGGGCCTGTAGTTGAAAGAGTGGGTGGAGGAAGACCGTGAGGGAGATATGAGAGAGGAAAGGTGGAGGTTTGGTTGGTTTGCCGGTTAACTTGGGAGAGACGAGGAGGGGAGATGCACGGCGGCTAGTGTAGGAGGAAGAGGATAGGTTAGGGCCGAAAATTAGAAAGATGAGGAGGGAATTCTCAAAGGAGAGATTAGGGTTTCAATATTTTTAATTCAACTTAAAATGAAAATAAAAAATATCATGGCCTTATATAAGCTTACATCCAAGTGTTTGGCTACATGCAGCCCAATTATAAAAAAACACACACTATAATTTTCTGAGCATTACATAAAATAGAAATGCTCAGAAAATGCTCAGAAAAATAGCAAAATAAATTAAACTAAATATTATTAAGCCATCTTGCGCCGATGGCGGAGATTGTAGCATCGCTCCACAAGATCACCACGGCGCTGCAAGTCTTTGACTGGAGACGGAGAAAGATCTTCCGTAAGCATGTCGTCCCCTTCTTCATCCTGTTGGGGGTCGTCGTATCCATCACATTCCTTGGAGATATATAAAAGTAGTTAATTATATATATTGGGCATTCATTGTCGATGAGTTCAATATTAACCCATATTGCTTCTGCTAGAATGCTCTGAGTTAGGATGCGTGTACTAGTCTTTGATATTAACCTGCAACCCCGTGATGAGTCCATGTTTTATACCTATTTCCGGACTCATCTAGGCTTGTTTTCCTTCGCTTGCACTTCACTTTTAGTTCGTTATCGTATATATTTCATCTTATCTTTATTTATATAGGAAGTGCACACTTAGGCCCATGGTTGTGTATTTTTGTACTTTTAATTTTTGTACTTCCTTTTTGTTATTGCATGGAATGTCTGCACATATCAGTGCTGGGTTTAGGGGTTGTGTGCATGTTCCGGGGATGTTTGGAAGAAGGAATACTGCGCACGCTCATCAGATATAGTGCGCACGACCACTGGTCGTGCGCCACTGCTCGTGCGCAATGTTACCTGATTTCCAGAATCTGCCTGGGGTATGCGCACTATCACTGGACACAGTGCGCACGACCACTGGTCTTGCGCCACTGATCATGTGCATTGATTCCATATTTTTCCAAAATCTGCCTGAGGAAAACGCACTACCACTGGATATAGTGCGCACTACCACTGGTCGTGCGCCACTGGTCGTGTGCATTATAATTTCTGCAATCTATAAATTTGTAGGTTCCGCCCTAATTCCGGATTGCTCATTTTTCCTCCGCCGTTTTCGTCTTCGAGGAGGGATTCTGCCGTCCTCCTTCAATCTCCGCACTAGGGAGGTGCTCCGGGCAAGCTTTCACCGCCAAATCCAAGCCGGAGCTTCCTCTCGGCCTCCTCCTTCATCCTTGAGCTTCAAGAAGGGCTTGACCTAGCTTTCTCCATCAAGCAAGGGGAAGTTGTGCCATCCTGCACCAGATTGTGACACGAAGAAGACGGGACATTGGAAGGTGGTGACAGCCCTTCTCTACCACGGACGCAGTTGCGGACCGAGCTTGGATGCAGATTGACAACCCGATGATTCCAACCGTGAATCCTCAGCAAGGCTTCGGATCCGGTCGATTTTGCACACTTTTCTTCTCTTGTTGTTGATAGTTTAGTTGAACTCTTTGTATTTGATGAAGCTATACTTAGTGTAATATACGTTTATCTGTAATCATGTCTATGTGATTGCATATTTTCGTTATATTTACTTGAGGTGCGTCTATTTGTCCATCCCCCATCCATCCGCCCTTGCCGCACTAGAAATTGCTAGTGGCGTGCGCAGCGAAGAGGTGCTCACGACCCTCATTCCGCCGTTCTAACCACCTCATCCGCATGCCTACTCGCCCATCCACCTAGTGATTCGGTGCATAGCGGCCTGACTAGTCTTCCATCCCGCCCGGCGAAGCATCACATAGCGGCATTGCATAAGCGTAGTTGATAGTGTTTTATTTTCTTTGTCCGCAATATCAAAGCCCCCATCGTTACCGCCGACCCTAAGGACTTCAATCTCAAGTCCTCCTCGAAATTAACTCCACCTTACTGTGTTCCTTGTGAGATCGATACTTGGGAAAGCCCCCATTTTATATTACTTGTGTGACTGGTTCACTGCCGTGATCTTACGCATCACCCCGCCGCCTGTTTGTGTCATATAGTGTGTGGCCCCGACCGGACCTTCTATTATATGTCATGTAACAGATGGAGGTGTTACAATTCGACTAACTTCATAAGCGTTGAGTGAACACAACTAACTCGATGCCAAAGAAGAAGGCGTCATGTGATGATAAAGCCTAAGAAGAAAGATGATAGAAAGAAGCTAAGTACAAAAGCATTTAGTCATGAAGCTTCACTCAATGCTCTCAACGCCAGACAGTAAAAGCGTTGAGTGATGAAGGCTCACTCAACGCTCTCAACGCCTAGAGACAGAATGATGAGCTAAGCCAAAAAGTGTTGAGTGATGTAGGCTTACTGAACGCTATCAATACTTATGATGCAAAATGGTTCAGAAAGTTGACTAAGGGTTTTGGCATTGAGTGAAGCTTGATCACTCAACGCACTCAACGCCTGAGGAAGCAAGAGATTGGCTAAGTCCAGAATCATTGAGTAAAGCTTGTTCACTCAACGCACTCAATGCCTATAGTGGATCTGATAAATTGCCTAAGTACATAATTAATGACATCAGCCAAAGTCAACAAAAGGCAACAGAGTTCAAATAAGTTGAGGGAAAGCTACAGAACATGACGAATAGAGCCAAAGCTCTACTATACTTCTTCTTTTGTTAAAGCAAGTTGTAGCTATCAACTGTAGGTGGTCCCCACTGCTTCTTGTAGCCATTAATCAGTGAAAGATAAAAAGGGAAGCTTCAGAAGGAAGAACTTCACTTTTAAAATTTCATTCTTTTCAAAAAGTGCGACTAGACTTCATCTTCCTTGCCATTGCTGTTGAGCTAAAAGCTTGAAGTCGATCCAGCTGAACGAAAAGTTCATTGCAGATAGCTATAGCAATTTCTTCTACAATAAGTTCAGATTAGCTTCTGATAAAGATAGAGAAGAAGAGTCTTCAGTTTTTCTGCAGGTTCAGGTTAGCTATTTGAAAAACTCAAGATCAGTCAAGTCTTCAGTCTTCTACAACAAGTTCTGAAGCATATTTTTGGGACACTTCCAGCAGAGGTAACTATTTACTGAAGATCATCTTTCTATTATTGCGAAGATAGTTAGGGCTGAGATTACCCATCACAAGAAGCAGACATAGAGGAATATCTCCATGTCAAATTAACACAAATCAATATCATTTATCTAGGATCCTTTTGGATCTATGTTGTAAGGCCTTTGTGCCTGAGGTAGGGTGGTTTGCCTGAGCTATAAGATAATCATACTCTTTGAGTGTAGGATCCAGATTTGGATCTGAGACAGAGCCTTGTGCTTGAGCTGTAGGAGAGTCATTCTCTCATAGTTAGGGCTATCCTCCATAGCCTGAGCTATAGGACTTTAGTTCAAGTCTGATGTAGTTGATCCGTTTGATCAGTGAGTTGTTGGAGGAATTTGCTCTAAGGTAGAGCTATGTGCCTGAGTTGTAAGTCTTGGAGGTGATTGAGAGATCCCGAGGGATCTGAGGTGTAAGCTCTAGGGAGATGAGTTTTTGGAGAAGTTCCTTATCTAATAAGAAGTTAGAAAAGTAGGAGGAGAGTGGATATACCCATAAACTGGGGAACCACTATAAATTCTATATGTTCTTTGTGTTTTGTCTTGAAATCTTAAAAACTACTAACTCATAACACATTAAGTTAAAAATAATAATAATAAACCAGAAAACCTATTCACCCCATGTAACGCCCCCAATTTTTTCCGATGTTATTATTTGGTTTGTCAACGTCATAATTATGACGTCAGAGTGTTACCCTTTTTCGTTTTGTTGACGGCGTTGCACCGTTTGTGCGTTTTCGCGTCCGTTGAGCCTGTTTATCCAGATTTTGGGATTCTGATGGTTTTGAATGTTTTCCTTGATATTGAGGATGAGGTTTTGAGGCCTT